>JANUYF010000003.1:290875061-292075061 GCA_026167975.1 Phrynosoma blainvillii
ATTAGGTTTTATTTAGTGATGTCCTCCATTTTTCTTCTATGCCCCACATTTTGGGGTGCCTGGTCCTCCCTTGTGGTCAGGACATCTGGTCAGTTTGGCCAGAGATCCTCCTTTTGCAGGACATGTCCTCCATTTCACCTTTCTGTCCAGGAGGAATGTCAAGATATCCTCCATTTTGAGCATGACTGAGAAGCATGAATGTATATTTCTATTAATTTGGGAACATCCTCCATTTTTCTTCCATGCCCTAAATTTTGCAGTGCGAATCCTCCCTTGTGCTTCAGACATCTGGTCAGCATGGCCAGATGTCCTCCTTTTCTAGGACACATCTTCCATTTCAGCCTTCCATCCAGGAGGAATTCCACCAGGTCCTCCATTTTGAACATCACCTGAGAAGCATGAATTTATCTTTCTATGAGTGTTACTAGCTTTTATTTGGTCATGTCCTCCATTTTTCCTGGATGGCCTACATTTTGCAGCGCCTGGTCCTCCTCCTTTGCAGTTAGGACATCTGGCCACCTTGCACTCTCTCAGCCTCAGAGGATGGCCAAGGCAAACCCCCTCTGAAGAAACTTGCTAAGAAAAGCCCAGGATAAGTCCGCCTTAGGTTCACCTTAGTGGTTTGAGCATTGGACTATGGCTCTGGAGAGCAGGGTTTGAATCCCTACTCAGGGATGGACACCCAGTGGGTAACCTTGAGCAAGTCACATGCTCTCAGCCTCAGAGAAAAGCAAAGGCAAACTACTCTCTCACCATAAGTCAGAAATGGCTTGAAGACAACAACAACAAACCTGAAGGTGTGCAGGACAGGAAGGTTTAAATGAGTGGTGGGAGAAATTCATTCAGGGTGGCCAGATGTCCTTTTCCAGGAAAGGTCCTCCATTTCAACCTTCTATGCAGGAGGAATTCCAAAATGTCCTCCATTTTGTGCATGACTAAGCAGCATGAATTCACATTCATGTTTTTAGCTGCTATTTGGGCATTTTCTATATTTTTCTTGTATGCCCTACCTTTTACAGTGCCTGGTCCTTCTTTGCACTTTGGACATCTGGTCACCCTGCCTTTTCCAGGACCTGTCCTCCCTTTCAACCTTCTGTCCAGGAGGAACTTCAAGGTGTCCTCCATTCTGAGCCTGACTAAGAACCATGCATTTATATTCATATTAGTGTTTTTTAGCTTTTCTTTTGTAATGACTTATATTTTTTTCCCCTTCAGTGTCCTACATTTTTATGGTCCCTTGTCCTCCTTTGCAATTAGGACATCTGATCACCCTGAGTAAGGGCTAAAGGAAGGACTGAATAAGGGCTAAATCTGGCAAAATAAGGGTTGGCGGGTTTGGGGAGAAGCTTAGTAGATCTTTGGCAGTGGACTAAAGAAAGGAGCAATCCTGAACAAGTGACTAGTGGTTTCCTAGCTCCATAGTATCCAGTGGGAGTACTTCTGAGTAAATGTACTTTTAGCTCAGTACTCTTTGGGTCCTCTGATTTTGTAAATGCCGCAGAGGAAATGAAAAGACATAGCTGTATTTTGATCAGTGTGAAAAAGCGATCTCGTAGCAGCTCTTGGGTCTGATCTCCACTGCAGGAATTATGCAGTTTGGCACCCCTTTGACTGTCATGGCTCAATGCTATGGAATTCTGGGACTTGTAGTGTGCTGTGGCACCAGAGCTCTTTGATAGACCAGGCTGAATACCTGTGTGCTGTTGCTGTGTGCCTTCAAGTAGTTTCCGACTTATGGTGACCCTATGGTGGGGTTTTCTTGGCAAGTTTCTTCAGAGAGGGGTTGCCATTGCCATCTTCTGAGGCTGAGAGAGTGTGACTTGCCCAAGGTCACCTAGTGGGTTTCCATGGCCGAGGCGGGATTCAAACCCTAGTCTCCAGAGCCTTAGTCCAACGCTCAAACCACTATGCCATGCTGGCTCCTTGTATTCACATTGACTACCTCACAAAACTACAAATCCCAAAATCCCATAGCATTGAGTCACGGCATTTAGAGCAATGTCAAACTGCATTATATCTGCAGTGCAGATTAAATAGAGCCTGAACAGACTGCCAGAAATAATCCAGCTTCAGACCACCCTGGGAATCATGGGAACTGTAGTTTATTGTGGCACCAGGGCACTCTGACAGAGAAGACTCAATGTTTCAGAAAAAACTACAATTCCCATTATTCCCTAGCATTGAGCCAGGAACGTTAAAGTAGTCTCAAGCTGGATTATTTCTGGCAGTCTGTCCAGGCCTTTAGTCTCAAAGCTGCTAAAAAATCCCTTTATATATCACAGAGGAAAGCCCTTCTGTATTGCTTTGAGGACTGGAAGGTTTTGCTTAAAAACTTGGAAGTGTTGCTTTTGGGGTCTGCAACTGCCAAAGCTCCCACCATCAACTGGACAACGTTCTGGACATGCTTCCTTTTTTTTTAAGTTGCTTTTTGGGACTACAAGTCTCATGCTGAATGGGGGATTTGGGGGGATGTAGTCCTAGATTTGGTTTCACCTCTGCTTTTATATTTTTACATGGACTCTGTTCTAAGAAAGTCCCAGAACATGACTGCGATAGCCTTAGTATAGTACATAATTTGGTACGGGAAGTCTCAAGTCTTACATTTTGAAGTGTAATAGTTTTTAAACCTGTTCCTTATTGAGACTGGGTCTGTAGTTGTGAATCAAAGCAGGAGCCAGAAATTCATACCTGCCATCCCGTTTCTTTCAATGTGCCTGAAACTGGGGCAGTGAAGCTATATTTAGTAGCGTCAAGCATTCACTATTTTTTACTTGGAAAATGGATATAATGTCAGTTCCCAGTTCCACAGTTAGAGCTTTATCTCAAGGAAGAGGAATGAACAAAATTGGAAACTTCTGAGAACAACGGTCCTAAACCACTCTAGTATTATGGATATATTATGCTTCCAACTCAGCTGATAGCCTTAGGAATAAACTTATTGCATGATTATAAAGCACCACAGGTACCAACAAGGAATTAAGGAATTATCCCTCTGAAATGCTATTGCCCTTATAGATTATCTTCGGCAATTCTTTAGTGACACTTCTAGAAAGAACATAAGGTAGGAAAAATTAGACTGAGGCCCATCTAATCAGCATTTTATTTCCATTGTAGCCAACCAGATGCCCACAGGGAACACACACAAGGAGAAAGGCAGCACAAAATCACCCTCTCACTCATATTTCCCAAAATAGCCACACAACAATATAACTGCTTCTGTTGGAGTAAAGGCTAGTAGCAAATAATAGCTTTATCATCCATAAAGTGTCTAATCCCTTCTTCAAGTTACTTAGGTTGGTGGCAATGAGTATACTTTGTGATAGCAAACTGCATAGCTTAAAGATTCCTTTTTACCTAAATCCAATATTTTATTTATTTATTTATTTATTTATCTATTACATTTATTTATTATATTTATTTATATCCTGCCCTTTTCCCAAAACTGGGACTCAGAGCGGCTCACAACATGGGGTGGGGTGGGGTGGGGGAAACCAGTACAATTAAAAGCACACAAAAATAGTATGTTAAAACAGAATTAAATTATTGCAATATTAAAACAAGTTACATGTTAAAAGAATAAAATACACTTAAAAAGATAAAAATGTTAACAATACTTTAAAATAATACAACACCCCAGCCGACACTCAGTCCCAATTAGAGTCGACCCACTGAACAGGGACATAAAAAGTCCCTATTGATTCAGTGAGTCTGTTCTAGTTGGGGACTACCAACGCAGTGGTATACCAGGTCCAGACATTTTAGGGTCAAAATTTGGGACCTAAGAATGATCTCTTGTGATGTTAAAGGAAGCAAGTCCTGGTGCTGTTACGAGGACAATGTAACTGGGGCAGGAAACATAAAGCATCAAACACATTGGCACAAAGTATGCTATTTAAATTTTAAAAACCCATTGAAGGCTGGCCTCCAGTTAGTGGCATATGCAGGCGTGAGTACGTTTTATGAAAGCCAGTGTGGTGTAGTGGTTTGAGTGTTGGACTGTAACTTTGGAGACCAGAGTTTGAATCCCCACTCAGCCATGGAGGACCCACTGGGTGACCTTGGGCAAGTCACACTCTTTCAGCCTTAGACGAAGGCAAAGGCAACCCCCCTCTGAACAAACCTTGCCAAGAAAACCCCGTGACAGAGTTGCCATAAATTGGAAATGACGAGATCTCGTAGTGGTCACTACAGTGGTTGATATTTTCTTCCACTCTCTGCAACTAATAAAACCCTTCCCATTTACCATTTATCCATTGTGCCCCCCCCCCCCCGCAGCCATTTCTGTGGTTAATGGTGTGTCAGGGAGGGTTTAAGAAATGTGACTGTAAATCCATAGCCAAAATGATTACCGTACATCATCTGCAGGCAAATGCTTAAATTTTGTGTCTAGCTATGGGGACATTACCAAATTTGCCTATAATCTTTCTCCTCTCTACTAGCCACAGAACAGCCATGGAGGAGGTGGGTTGGCTAAACAATGAGCCCAGGGAGCATTCAGTAGACAGATGTAGCATAGTTCCACATGCAAAACTATTGTAGTATGCTGTACTATGTGGGATCTCAGCAATTGTCTCTAACAAATGTGGGAAATGCATATGCACACACCTTTGAAGGCAGTGCTCTTGCCCTGAAATTCCTCCCCATTGCCCCAAGAAATGGATAAGAGGGGCTAGGACACAAAATCTGTTAGACCTGATAAATTAGATCACCATCTTGCAGGGGTGCTTTAGGGGTGAATTATTGTATTGGAGGAGGATTGGGCTGGATAGCCTATGGTATCCCAGTTCTTATGATTCTCTCAGTTCAGTTGTCTTCATTTGTAGTCAATAGACTATCAAATTTATCTGAATTCCAAATATATAGCCATGTTAGTCTGTAGAATCAGTATGTAGAGAGATTTTGTAGCACCTTTGAGACTAACTGAAAGAAAGAAGTTGGCAGCATGAGCTTTCATAGACTTCAGTCTACTTCCAAAAGCATCTGAGGAAAAAGTCTATGAAAGCTCCTGCTGCCAAGATTACCTGAGTTGATTTAAACTTTTATCTACATTGAGTTGTTAGCCTTTCAGCCTAATCAAGTGACCCAAGCAAAGGGACAGAGAACAAAATCTCCATATCCACACCCAGAGTTGCCACTTTTTTAAAAGACTGAGAAATGAAGATTAGTTAGGGGAATTGGTCAAAAGTCAGAGAAAGTGCGATATGTTTACGTAATGGAGTTTTTGAGATGCTGATGTAAAAAGACAGCCTGCCTTTGTGGCAGCTGGAGGAGAGAAGTGGGAGGAAACAAGTGTAATGTAAAGATGCACACATATTCCATAATATATTATCGTGAAAATGTTCTTTTTCAATATTTATTTGGGCTGGGGATCATTTTTATTCTGTTTTGCTTATATTAAAATATAACATAGTGACATGATTTTGAAAATAACTAGTAAAAGAGAATAAAATGATCCTGTATGAGATAGCATAATTTTATTACTGAGCTAGGATTAACTTCTAAATGGGTATGAGTTCAAACAAACTGGAATCATTTTGAAGAAAAGCTATTTCACAATCTTTTTTATTGGGTGTGTTGGGGTGTTGTTGTTTTTTGGCAAAACTAATTTACACTCATTAGACTCAGTTTAGAACAGAGATCTTTATTTCTACAAAATGAATTAAACAATAACCAAAAGGTTCTGTCATATGTCTTTATGTAGAGCTTACACGGACTGAAATGTTTATCTTGGTGTAATCTTAGTGCAATTTTAAAACAGATATGTTTCATCAGTTAACAATCAAAATTCAAAGAATCTCATTTAAATTCCTATCTTTAAAACAATACTTGCTTAGTTTTAAACTACATTAAATGAAACTTTATTTCAGGCAATATAAACTATCAGTTTTTAAAGCTGGGTTTAATTTAGAATGGTGGTCAGGGAAATCAATAAAAATTTAGTCTTGGAAGTGTGGTAACCCTGCATGCATAATTTTATATACCACTCATGTTCCCTCATACTTGCTTAAAATGCCCCAAATGTTATTTTTCCTGATAGGGGAGTTATCCCTGCCTCTTGAGCATTTCGGTTGCCCTTGCCTCGAAATATTTTGTATTACAGCACTTGGCTGGAAACACTGAAAATGCCTGTTAGTGGAAAGATTTCTGGGTAGCTGGACTAGACCTCTCTAGCAGAGGATTCTGAGAACCTCTCCAGACTATGAACAGTTTCAAACTCTTTTTCTCCTATCTAATCTAGCATTTGGTTTGCAACAATGAGTAGCAAAATCCTCCTTTGAAACTTTAAAAACCAGATATGAAGGCAACAGGATTTCCTCACTTTTAGACCCCCTGTTTGTTTAGAGAAATGTTGCCTCTAGGAATGAATGGCCTATTTGAACTGTCATGACTAATAAGGGGGTGGGGGGTCGGGGTCTTTCATAACTAAACCTGGAATAGATAGGAGTATAGAACAATTTAAGGTGTTGTAGTACAGGGCTTAAGGTATTGGCAGGGGCATCACTAGGGGTGTGTGGGCCACACCAGGTGACACCCTAAGAGGGGGTGACACCATTGCTTCCCAAACATCTGCCTTTTGGAAGAAATGAGTTGTGCCTACGTCCCTTTAAAACACTGAAGAGATTATGTGAGTGGGGTAAGGCTCAGAAGCAGGAGAAAGGAGAGGCCGCAGTTAGTTTGTGTGTGGTGTGTGTATAAAACATCACATCTTATCAAATTTCCACTTTAACCACATGAAATAATGTACATGTAAATACATTTAGGCTGCGCATACGATTTTGTAATTTTAAAGATATAATTTTAATTTTGCCAGTTTATGTCACAACTATTGCCATTACATTCAGTGATGTATGGAAATTACAATTTATAAGTAATATTAGTACAAAAAATATTACTAAGGATTCTGTATGGTGTGGTATAGGAGGAGGTCAACGGGTGACACTAACCCTGGTGACACCACTGGGTACTGGGGTTTTATATATCAGGTTTGCACCAGGACTCACTACTGGGTGCCAGGGAGCTAAAATTTAGTGGGAGGGAATGCACTTCCAATTTCTTGCTCAGATTGTCTGCTACCAAACTCCTGTATATTTCATCAGTTGGTTGTTGTTTTTTTTGTTTTTTTTTTGTTTTTTGTCTCAGAGCTTGGACACTGCTACTTAGATCTTCTAAGTCAGAGATACTGAATTTGTGGCCTCAGATACTGCAAACTGCAACTTTAGTCAGCACAGCCAAGTTGTGGCAGTTGCAACATGATCCAACAAGCTTTTCAGAACCACAGCTTTCCTTATCCATATTGTAGAAGTCTACAATATCAAATTGCCAAATTCCTTTCCAGACCATTGCTTTATGAGTAGCTTTGTCTAACACTGCATTTTTTAACTATGTAATGTTATTGTTTGGAAAGGGACACAGATGGCATCTTGTTCTTCAATAGAAGATGTTTTAACCATGAATGTGCCCCCACCTACTGAACTCACTGTGGAAGCTGGGAGAGATGCAAGGCTTCCATGCACATTCATATCATCAGAAGAAATTAGTGCTGCAACCTCGGTTACTTGGAGCTTTCAACGAGAGGAGTCAACTGCTCGTCCCATGACGGTAAGAGCTGGTGTCTCAGGTAAGGATAGACGTCAATATGAATTGTTGGCTAAAGTGGATGACATTTTGACAGTACTTCTTATATTTGTTGTATGCATGAACATTTTATTCTTAACTGCTGCTTGTCCTGAAATGAGAGCACCTGATGGCCATATCCTGCATGTCCTCAAATGTATTAAAGAAATGTATTAAAGAACAAACAAAGGTAGAGTTCATGCTGTTGTATTCTCCTTCTGCCCTTTCCCTTCTTTCTCACTGTCACATCTTTGCATATCTCTGTGGCCTGTGAAATAATTACGTTTTCCTTTTTAAAACACAGTCTAAGACTAGATATCTTACAGGACTGGCTCTACAGTGGGAGGCACTATGTTACAGTGGTGCCATTTCTACTTATAATTCTGGTTCTAGAGAGTCGGACTGGGAGATACCCTGTTCAGCTGCATGGGTATTAAGCTACATGGTGTCACAGAGTATCACCCTATTGCCCATGCTGTTTAATATCTACATGAAACCACGGGTGAAGTCATGAAGAATTTTAGAATTGTGTGCCATAAGTAAGCAGATGACATTCACTCTATTTCACTTTGTCATCATAGTGTGGGGGCTGTGCTGGTGCTGCATGGCTGAATGGACTGGGTGAGGGCCATTAAACTAAATCTAAATCTTGATAAGATGGAGACTCTGTGGACTGGTGGTTCCTTGGTCCTGGAATTTGATATGTAATCCACCCTTGATGGAATTGCCCTCCCCACAAGGGAGCAATTGTGTAACTTGGGAGTGTTTCTATAGTTATTTCTGTCACTGGAGGTCCATATGGACTCTGTGACCTGAAACCAGCTTAAACTAGTCCAGCAGCTCAGGCTTTTCTGGATAGAGATAACCTGGACAAAGTAATTCATGTGATGCACTCTACATGGGGCTGACCTTGCAATGCCACTGCAATATACTCTTTGCTGCTATTGTTGTTGTTAATTGTATTCAAGTCACTTTTGACCTGTGACAACCCTACATATGAGAGACCTCCAACTCACCCTATCCTCATCTGCCTTGCTCAGCTTTTGAAGATTCATGGCCATGGATTCTCTGATTGAGACTATCTATCTGGAATGTGGTCTTCCTCTTTGCCTATTGACCTCTACTTTGTCAAGCATTCTTGGTGCATTCTTTCTTCTCATGATATGGTCAAAAATACAACAACCTCTGTTTAGTCATCTTTGCTTCCAGGGAGAGTTCAGGCCTGATCTGCTCTAAGACCCATCCATTGGTCTTTTTATCGGTCCATGATATTCTCAGTACCACATTTAAAATGAGTTGATTCTTTTCCTATCAGTTTTCTTCACTGTTCAGCTTTCATAGCCATACATAAAAATGAGAGATACGATAGCATGGACAATCCTAACTTTGGTATTTAATGATATATCTTTACACTTCAGAAGCTGCTTTTCCAAGTCCTAGTCTTCTTGATGGAAGTCTCCACACTCATTGATGATTGAGCCAAAGTGTGTTTCTCTCCTCCTGGGGCCCGATGAGTCCCCCTCTCTGGCAAGGGCTCAGAGGGCTGAGGGGGGAGCTTGAACTTTTTGCCTAGTCCCCCCAGAGGAGCCCCACGGAGTCCTTGGTGGGGTTGGGTTCTGGGTTCTTTCTCCCTCTCCCAGAGTGGGGTCCAGGGGTCTGCTCTGGCTGGGACGAAGCAGGAGGATCTAGTCTGGGGAGGCCTTGAGTGCAGAGGAGGGGGGACAGGAGGGCTCCTGGGTGGGGAGAGAAGGTGCCCCAACCCCTGCCCCCAGGCAAAAGGGCTACCCCTAGACAGCTATTCTAGGGTGTTTGAAAGGTGTGGTGTTGCTGCCTTGGCTCTTCTCCCCCTTTTCTTTAATGCCTTGGAGAGAAAAGGGAGAGAGGCACTGGGAAGATTTTTTTCCCATGGGCCCAGAAGATTTGAGCAGCCTTAAGGATTAATCACTTGGGGGGCATTTTTCATGCATGGTACAATGACATAGCTCTCTGTTGTACCCCTCCCCACAGTTCCTCCCATAGATGCTGACTGCACTGGCGCTGAATCTTTATTCAGAGTTTGATGACAGCATAGTAACCTCCCAGGACCCCTGTGGCTGTTTGGTTAGTCAGCATGCAATGGTTATATCTAAGTGACCAATCTCTAACCAGTCTTCCTGGCTATCTGCCATCAGGTGATTGCAACATGTAGATTGTAGACTGATTGCATCAACAGGATTAACACAGGCTCTCCTTCTTTGGAGGTTTTTAAACAGAGGCTGGATGGCCATCTGTCAGGGGTGCTATGATGCTGTGTTCCTGCATAACAGGGGATTGGACTGAATGGCCCTTGTGGTCTCTTCCAATTCTATGATTCTATGATCTTGAACTATTTTGATTCCTTCATCGTCTACTTTAAATTTATGTAAATTGTCTGTGGTCATAATTTTTGTTTTCTTGATGTTCAGCTGTAAACCTGCCTTTGTACTTTCTGCCTTAACCTTCTTTCCATATCTGTAATATTTTCTGCCATTATTATGGTGTCATCTGCATATCTTGGATTGTTGATGTTCCTTCAGTTTTCACACCTCCCTCTTCTTAGGACGTTATCACACGTGGGCCAGAAAGCGAAAATAAAGTGGAAATGAGGCATTCCAAAAATAAACGGGAAATAAACCTTAATTCCGCAAACGTCATTACCTTAATTGCGAATTTACAGTAATCGCATTAAACGTCCATACACAAGCGAAAAAAGCCCGTAAATGTACTAGAAATGAGCCTCTTGCACATGCGCAGATAGAGGAATGCTCGCTGGAACCATGGCAACAGCAGGGAAATGCTCCCAAATGCGCATTTGGTTATCACATTACGGTAAATTCGAAATTACCTTAATTGCGCATTTGCATTTCCTCCAAACAACCGAATTTCAAAAGATCACGGTTAACACCAGTTTCTGTCCACTTTCTGTCCAGTTTCTGTGCAACGTCGTGTGAAAACACAGGGCACTAATCCAGTTTCTGTTTGGGTTTTGTGTGGATTAACCAGCAGATTTGCCCCCATGTGATAACGTCCTATGTCCAATTCTGCTTTTTGTACAATGTTCTCAGCATACAGATTAAATAAATAGGGCAGTGGTCGGCAAACTATGGCCCACGGGCTGAACCCGACCTACCGAGGCCTTCCAACCAGCCCATGGCCGGTCCTGCTGCTACTGTTGCTGCGCGCGCGTGAGCGTGGACCCCCATTTTGCCTTCCAAAATGGAGCCCGCCATGGTGCGCATGCGTACACGAGCGCGGGCGTCATTTTGGAAGGCAAAACGGCACCGGCGTCACGAGCGCATGCCATTCTTCCCCCCCCTTCAGCACGCCACCCCCAAAAAGTTTGCCAACCCCTGAGATAGGGTGATAGAATACAGCCTTGCCAATTGGAACCAATTCCATTTCTTTATATTCTGTCCTAACAGTAGCCTCCTTTCCTAACTACAGGTTACACATCAGGACTATGAAATCTTGAGGCACACCTATTTCTTTAAGAGCTATCCATAGATTCTTTTAATGTATAAATTAAATGCTTTGCTATAGTCTATAAAGCACAGGCTGATCATCTTTTGAAACTCCTTAGTAGATTCCATTATCCAGCGTATATTTGCTATATGATCCGTAGTGCCTCTTCCTTTCCTGAACCCTGATTGGACATCTGGCAGTTCTTGCTCCATATCAGTTAAGAGTCTTTGTTGAAGATTTTTAAGCATCACCTTGCTTACGTGAGAAATTAATGCAGTGATTCTGTCATTACTGCAGTTCCTGGTGTCTCCTTTCTTGAAGATTGGAATATATACTGAGCATTTCCACTCTGTTGGCTATTGTTGTTTTTTCCAAATATTTTAATTAAAACTAGAGTAGATTCTCTATTACTAGCTTGGAGCAGCTCTATACAGTGGACTTATCTTAAGACTGTGGGCAGTGCACGTTGGCAGCAATACACAATGGTGTAGACATGGGAGAGGCCTTCCTTTTGGAGGCCTGATTGATGCTGCTATTGATTTCATTTTGGCACCAAGTTAAAACTTGAACTTTCATTAAAGACTAATGATTTCATCCAAATTTGTAAACATACACGGTTTTAGACTTTTAAAATCTTTTTAATTATTCAGTTGTTTAATTTTAAGTTTTAAAATGTTTAAATTAACTTTATTCTTTTAAAATTTATTTCTTACCCACCCCTTCACAAGGCTGAAGGAAGGATACAACATAGATTGAAACATATAAAATCATTTAAACATGTAAAAACACTACTAAACACTGTTAAAACACATAAGCTATGGAATTCTGGGGATTGTAGTTTATTGTGGAACTCTGCTATGATGCCACAACAAACTACTGTTTCCAGAATTCCATAGCATTGAGCCATGGCAGTTAAAGTGATGTCAAACCAGATCATTTCTGCAGTCGATGCAGCATATGTAGGGCTTTAAACCAACACTTAGTACTTTGCTAGGAAGTTAACTGGCAACCAGTGGAGTCATTTAAATTTTGCTGTGATATGATCTCTCCTAGGACGTTATCACACGGGGAAAATCTGTAGGTTATTCCACACAAATCCCAAATAAAAAGCGAATTTGTACCTCACGATTTCACACGACGTCGCACAGAAACTGGTCAGAAAGTGGTATTATCAGAGATCTTTTTAATTTCGGGAATTTAGAGGAAATGCATTTGCGCTTTTAAAGTAATTGCGCATTTACTTTAATGTGAAATGCAAATGCGCACAGACAAATCTCCTTTAAGGACCTGAAGGAGGGCCAGGAGGAGGAGGAGGGGCGTCCAGGGAGGGAGAGTCCCGGGCAGCGGTGGGAAGGGGCTCCTCCTCCTCCTCTTCCTCCTCCTCAGTGCCATGCTCTTCTGGTCTCTGCCGCCTCCAGCCCCTTAGGGTCCTGCAGGGGAAGAACAGGCAGGAGGGGAAGGGGGGGCTCTCGGATGGACAAGAGAAGAAGAAGGGAAGGAGAAGGGAAGGAGAATGAGAAGGGAAGGCAGCCCAGGAGAGGGAAGTTTGGGACGGAGGAGAAGTTTGGCACTTGGGCTGGAGGGGAAAGGAGGGGAAAGAAGGCTTGCCTTGCCTTTTCCAGTCTCCTCCTCCTCCTCCTCGTCTGCTCTCTCTCTTTGTTCCTTCCTTCCTTCTTCAAGCCCTGCGCCAGGAGCTTTGGCTGGAAGAGGAACAGCAGCAGCGCAGGCAGGAGGCTCTGCCTTGCCTCGGCTTCCCTTGCCTTTTCCAGCCTCCTCCTCCTCTGCTCTCTTGAGAGGTCCTAACCCCAAAGGAAGACTGTGCAGGAGGACATGACCCCAAATGGAGGACAGTTTGACATTTCCTCCTGGGGAGGAGAGAAGGTTGAATGAAATGCAAGACCCGCCCTGGAAAAGGAGGAGTCTGGTCACAAAACACACCCATTTCTAGTACATCTACGGGTTTTTTCCACTTGTGTATGAAAGTTAAAAACGTCCTTTTTTTGCTTTTTACTTAATTACGCTTTTATTCTAATTACGTGAGAAATGCTTTTGCGCAATTTAGCGCTATTTTCGCTTTATTTTCGGGATGCTTCATTTCCACTTTATTATCTCTTTAACCACGAAACTGGCCCCCGTGTGATAACATCCCTAGCTATACCAGCAATCAGTCTGGCTTCCATGTTGGTACAAAGGTAGCCCAAAGGTCCAACCTTGAGGTTACCAGTGCATGTACTATTATCTTTAGGTCTTCTAGGAAGGGGTGCATCTGGCATATCAACCAAATAAATCATATGAAAAAATTCTTTCTTTCACTTTAAAAAAAAATCACATCTTTCTTCTTAGATCCCCAAATTTGTGATTTTGTAAGGGTATATAGAATAACCATTCTGACTTCACTGATTTTTCAGGTGGAAGCTTAGCAATGCTGCATTAAATATTGAATCCTTTGGCTGTAATCCTGCATGTATTGAGAGCAAGCCCAATTAAACATTGTGAGACTTATCATCCTAGTAAATATGCATAGTGTTCTGCAGCTAAACAAGAGCTTTCTAATTATAGCAAAATGAAAAACTGGTGGTTTGGTTAGCAACATCTCAGGCTATCCTCATCTCAGAATGTATGACCAACATGCAAAAATTTCCAAGCTCCATGCAGAATCCAAGTTTTATGTAGTCAGTTCAACTTTGGTGGGGGGGGGGGTAGCCATTGTTTTAAAGCAAGAAGAAAAATCAAATGTTTGTGCAAATTTAATGTATTTGTGTTTGTGATTACAGTTTTTCTATTATTCTGATGGGAAGGAATATAGTGGGAAGAATACACAATTCAATGGCCGGAGCAGGTGGGATGGAAACTTCACTATGAGTGATGCATCCATCATAGTAGAAAACATGCAGCCTATAGACAATGGCACTTACTTCTGTGATGTCAAGAACCCTCCAGACATAGTTTCTGAGCCAGGGCAAGTCAAAGTCAGCGTTTTGGAGCCAGAAACACCAATAGGGCATGGAAGATCAGCAACAGCCATCCCTGAAAGTGCCTCTGCCAGTGCCAGTGCCATAACCAAAACCACATCCTCTGGAAGCATTTCACTTAATGGGGCATCATTTTGGCCACTTGTACTTCCATTCTCCTGCATATTAGTGTCTTTTCCAAGCTATTTGTTCTGAAAATAAAGAACACTTCTTAAAGTAGTTAGAGCATTTTCTGCTATCGTTTCCAGGTTAGCCCCTATCATACAGTTCTAGCACTATCATTCCACTTTATTTGCCATGGTTCCATCCTATGTAATCCTGGGATTTGCAGTTTAGAAGTCTCAGCCAGAGAACTATGGTGCCTCACCAAATTACAATGCCCACCATTCCACGGGATACAGCAGTTAAAGTGGGGGTGGGTGGGTGGGTAATAGCGCTATAATTATACAATGTGATAGGGAAAATATTTGTGGGGTGAATTGCAATATACGATTTGTGGGTTTTGTGTAAGTATATGGAATAAGTGTTCTGACCTCAAGGAATTTTCAGGGTAAACCATACCTCTGCTGGCATTTACTTATTGAAGAGCTGGCTCAGTATTTCAATGGGAGAATGAACTTGATGTATTTTAGTAAACTTTATAATTAAATTGGGTAATATGTTACCCAGTGAAAATATCATGTATGTACCAAAAACCCATTCTCCCTTGAAGTCTTGAGTCTGGTTTCTGAAAAAGGTTTTGCAGTATTTTCTTTACCAATGAATCCCTTTAAATAGCTTTTGTTGCTGTGGACCCCCAAGATGTAACTCAAGATTTTAAAATTATTATTATTATTATTATTATTATTATTATTATTATTATTATTTGGTTCCTTTAACCAAAATGCTTGGGACCAGAAGTGTTTTGAATTTAAGGGATTGTTTGTTTGTTTGTTTTGGAAATTCCTGTATTTTCATATATGTTCATAATGAGATTTATTGGAGATGGGACTCAATAATCATAATCATAATCATAATAATTTATTTATATCCCGCCTTTAGCCGAGGCTATCAAGGCGGCTTTACAATTTAAAATACAATCCCATGCAATTATAATAGACATATAACCCCCCTTAAAAATATATTAAATCATTGTCGACATTAAAATTTAACTTAAAACAAAGCTACAAATCTAATACAACCAGATAGCCGGCACTCTGAATCTATAAAGGTGTGATCTAATAGTCTAATGGCAGGGGATAGATTGTGAGAATGTCATTCTGGGAATGCCTGATTCATTTATGTTTCATATACACCTTATACATATAGCCTGATGGTAATTTTATATTGAAATAAGGTTTATGTACATTGAACCATCAAGAAAGCAAAGGTGTCACTATCTCAGCCCTCCCCCATGAAAAGTCTTGCTTTTTTAAATATTTCATATTTTGGAATTCTGGATAAGGGAGATTCAACCTGTAATAATAAATAATACCTGAACACTGAACCATTAACAATTACACCATTTGTTGAACCTTCCCTCAGAGGCACTGCAAAGAGAGGGAAGACTTTCCTCCTGCTTCTTCCCACCAGTTTGTGCCTGGAGTAGTGGTCCAGTCAGCCAGCCAGCCTGCCTCTGCCTTTGCTCCTGTCATGTGGCTGCTCTGCTCCAGGGAGGAGATGGGCTGAGCAGCTGAGTGATAGCAGAGCTGATAGCCAGGCAGCCTTTGCTATTCTCTCTCTTTCCTCTTCCCTGCTTTCCAGGGAAAAGACATGACACCTAAAACAAGGATCTGAGGCAATAACAATGCAGCGAGGGGGGTGTCAACGTTTTCTTCCAAATTTTCTCTTCAAACAGTGACACTGCTAACAAAAACTCTTCAGGTCTCTAGCCTTAGGCTGAGGCAACTACACCTCCCTCATGACTGCTCCACTACTACCACCTCAACTGCTTCTACACCTCCAAACTCATTTTCCTAAAGTTCTTTCTCCATACTGGAAGGGGGAGAGAGCATGTAGACATTTCTTCACCACCATGCCACCCTCACACATGGGGTCAGACAGCACCCTTTTGTGGTGTGCATGCCTCCTGAAATGACGTGTTTGTGTTTGGAAAGCATTCACATGCATATTTCTGCTTTGAAGGATTATCACAGGAGAGAGACCGGAAAGGGGGAGGAAACAAGGGGGGGGGGAATGGGGGTAAGAAGCATCCCAGCAAAACACCATCCCTCAAGGAAGTGCCACTATCCTAGAAACCCACATTTATGCAATGGCATCCCCCCAGTGTCGCTTTGGTGAGGGGTAGGAACTGCAAGGGGTTCTTTGGCCAAAAGTGCTGCTTGACCCTCTCCGCCACAATAAAGCCAGGAGGGGTGTGTATGAGTTTCTCCTTTGCTGCAGCAGCAGAGACCTCCTCTTGAGGAGGCCTGTGCTGCCGCAGTGAAGCTAGAAGGGATGCAGTGGGAGGAGGGCCTGACCAGATGTCACCCATCTTCTGGGGTGTTATCCAGTGCAGTCCACACACCTCACACACCCCTAGTGACACCACTGCCTTTACAGTCACTTGTGGAAGAAACACTTCAGTTCCCTCCCTTTTCCCCCTTCTTCATCAGAAGGGAAGGACGGCCCAAAAGAGGAAGCACAGAGCTGCTCCTGGGAGCGGCGGATCGGGGCCACAGCAACCACACGCTGTGGCCCCGATCCTCCTTTTTGCCACCCTTTCAGTTGCAGTGGCAGCTTTTTTGTGCCCTTTTGGTGCAGCGTGTGCGCATGCTGTGCCAAGAGGGCATCCTGACACCACACAACATGCGGACGGGCGCACTATGTCAGGACAGCATCAGGGTGGAGTCAGAGCAGCCAGCATGCTGCTGCCCCACCCCAACTCCACCCTAGGCTGGCCCTTTGTGCCAATCTGCAAAGCCAGGGGAAGGAGGGGGACTGGCAAGCAAGGAAGCAAAATATCTGGCAGTCTTCTTCACCACTGATGTTAGTAGTTGAGAGTTTGGAAGAAAAGATTGGTGCACCCCAGCCAGAATTCTGGGAAGTCTGACTACAGTTTGCAGTGGATCCAGCACACTGGGATCTTCTCCCACAAGTGACTCTAAAGTTGGATTTGTAGGATCACAAACTGCTGATTAGAAAACATTATCAATATGCTAAAAAAATCAAATCATACAAAAATTGTAGTATGTCCACAAAGTAATAGGGACAGATAACAATGTGGAAAAGTAAAGCAATAACTCCAAACACTGGAATAGACTGGCAGGGGGATCCTCCTTTGGATTTCTGTAAACAGAGACTGGGTGTGCATCTTTGAGGAGCGCTTTAGTTGTGTAAACCTGCAGAGCAAGAGATAGGACAATTCACCCTTGCCATGCTGATTCTATGATTCAGACACCCCAGACCATGATCACAGGCTATATGGGACAACACACACTGAAGTTTCACAGACTTGTGATACTTTTCTCTCTTTTGGTTGCACTAAGGAGTGTCAAATCACTGCAGCTTCAAATAAGCCTTCCATGCACTGTATTGTGCTGTCCTTTTGTGAGGAAGAATGCTCTAGTAAGTCCATTTGGAAAGCTGAAATAATGTTGCTCAGCACAGATGGTTGTTGAATCCATGTTTCTGCTTTGTATGTACGAATGTGTAAATGTGGCTAATATGGACATACTCGGATATGTACACATGTGCATCTATATTGTGTCTAAAAGAAACATCCTAAAAGCATCTGTATTATACGTAAAATGAGCACCCACAGTCGTGGAACTTGGTTTGTGACCCAGAGCTGGGAGGAAAAAAGCAAAGACTAGGTGCCATCTTCTTGGAGGCACTGGTATCTTTTTCCCAGAAGATATGACAATGGTTTGCACAGGCTTCTTGCCATGAGGGGAAATCCAGCCAGTCAAAAGACATCCTTGTTAGCCAGTGGAGGACTTTCCTAAGCAGACTTGTAGGTTTCACACAGGCTTGTTTGGAGTGTATAAAAATATTTCCTCTTGATCCTCTGCCACATTCCTGCTTCAGTGTTCCTGCTCACCCCACCTCAGTCTATGGGCCATTGTTACAAACCTTCCAACAGTTACTCTTGTCATAACTTAGACTGTTTTGGCATGGAATTAGATCCAGGTTAGGGAAGAAGGGCCTGGTGTGCCCATTATATCCAGTTGGGGATCTACTTATGGGACCTGGGGTGTAGGCAGTATGAGTCATGCTCAGCTTTGGGGTAGGGGTCCCAGCCTCATCCCCAGGTGGCAGAGGATCCACAGAGTGGCTTTCATCCATGGGGTATCCCATTTCTATCACCTTGGGTTGTTCCCAATAAGTGGGCTGGGTTAGGGGAGATCATTGACTGTCAGGTTGTCCAATATTCGAATCTGAGTCTATCTAGGCCCAAGTCTCTAGAGCTGTAACTAGCTTGAGGCTGTTATTTTCTTTGCAAAGAGTCATCCTTCCTGGGTTTGTTACTGGATCCCACAATTTCTAAAATTACAGTTGTATAGTTGTTGAAAGCTACTGTGATGCTTTTAATGATTATATGAGTTGCATTGATATTGCCTGGTTTCATATGTAATTCACAGCATTATAACATGCTGAGCAGAAACACTGTATTTTAAAATGGCTCTACAGATACACACATGTGTAATATGACATGCATGTAAAAATGTAATAAATTTAATAAAATAGCATTCAAAAATGTAACACACATCTCCCCAGCTGGAAATAGTGAGACCACATTTTCAGGACCTAGGTATCCCACCCTCAATCACCACATCCCCGATTCCACCCCAGTCCTGATTTGAGCACAGGACACACATATAAAAAAGCTGACTTTTCCTAAAATTGCAGAGTAAAAGGTGAGTTTTTCTAAATTGCATTGAAGCTAATAGAAGCACTATCATTGTGAAAATGGTCATATGTTTTATGTTCCAACAGTACTGGAATCAAGGTGGCTATGGATTTTGTCTTAGTGGAGAACCAGCCCAAGTGTCTTAAAGCACAGACATAGGACTTTCCCATTGTTTAGCTACTGAGTACATTGTGTTTCCCTTCCCATCTGTTTAAGAAATGGAGAAATACATAGACAAGATTTCCTCCCATAGGTTAGCTATTTAATGCCCTCCCCCTCCTTTGTGTATCGGCTTGCTGATAGTCCAGGTTCCTTTTTTGGTTAATTATATTGTCTCTAAATATTACCTAATGGCTATCAAAAACAAGCCAAGAGCACAATAAAATGCATTCTGCCACACTGCTAAGATACAAAGAGCCCAGAACATGATTTTGGACTATAAGAATGAATCAGTTTCTATACAGTTATGAGGAGGAGATTGGAAAAGGAAATCCATAGCCTTTCCAGAAAATTAATAAGATAGCAAAATATATGAAATGGAGAAGAAGAACTGTACATTTCTTCAGACGCACAAGATGTGGTTTTGCATAGAAAACTCAGCTTCCTGAGAATCCACATTTTTGTTTGAATATGCACACAAACACACGCAACATACACAATTTTTTAGCTGTTATGCTGTGAAGATGTGCTGAAGAATTTATTGTTTGATTATGGAGATTTTAAAACATGTAAAATATTTCAAAGGTGCATACAACATTAAGAAAGCATATGCTATACAATACATAAATTAACATATAGTAATTAGGTAGGCCTGTGAAATAGATTATAGGTTGGACTATATAGGGATTGTGCTTTCATGTCATGTCCAATTTATGATGACTCTAAAGTGGAACTATCACAAGGTTTTCCTGGTAAGATTTGTTTGGAGAGGATTTGCCATTGCCTTCCTCTGAGGCTGAGAGTGAATAAAGCTGAACAAATCTTGCCAAGAAAACCCTTGACAGGATCACCTTAGATCACCATAAGTTGGAAATGTCTTGAAGGAACACAACAGCAAATTCAGGTGTTTGCTTGGAAGTATGAAAATGAGTAGTGAGAAGATAGGCATGCAAATAAGCCCCACTGCCTGAGACAAGATCCTATTAGATCTCTCTTGAATATGTGAAAAAATTCATATGGCCTCGCTTTAGTAGAATATTATTTTTATGATTTGTATTGGTTACAGAGCATAAGCTCTCTAATGAATAAAATACAATCATGCCCCATAGAACATGAGTCAACACAGTGTGGCCCATAGGCTACACGCAGCACCCTGTGTGGCTCCCTGGCACCCTAACATCCTCTCCCCATATTTGTACTTTTGAAAGGCCCTCTGTGGCCTCCAAATAGGTGGTGATGCTTTTTCCCCAAAAAAACCCAAAAGTGATCTTTAACATACAATATAGAGTTGCCCTATTTTCTATGTTTAGAACACTGTCTTTATGACATCTAACTAGCTGCCACACAGTTCAGAATCCCCTGCTAGAATTTTGATGCAATAGATATTTAGAATATATCAGATCGACTTTGTATGGTTCACCTGCGTAGTCCAGGAAAAGAGACTCAACATTAGGAGGAACTTCCTGACAGTAAGGGCTGTTCGACAGTGGAACACATTCCCTCGGAGTGTGGTGGAGTCTCTTTCCTTGGAGGTCTTTAAGCAGAGGCTGGATGGCCATCTGTCGGGAATGCTTTGATTGTGAGTTCCTGCATGGCAGGGGGCTGGACTGGATGGCCCTTGTGGTCTCTTCCAACTCTATGATTCTATCATTCTTTGGCACCATGTGTATGTGTGTTGTCAAGTTTCATACAGAAAGCTAGCTTTGAAAATGTAAGGTTTAAAAAGGCCTTCTATATACCACGTGACTTCACATCAAAGGATATTCTTGTAAAAGACTGTTTCAGTACCTGAGCAGGACTTTGTTCACTCTGTTGTTAACATTCTAGTTTTCTTGAGGCAAGTGCCTTTCTGTGAAGTCAGTATAAATGCTTCTTTCCCTCCAAATTTAGACTTATCAAGGGAATCACCTGAGGGTATTGATTTGTATTTAAGAAATAGTAATATCCTTAAATTGTCTTTCCTGTAGTGACTCTTTTAGTAAAATGCTTTCCCAGTAAAATCTAATAATTGCTACTGATGTTAGCACTGCCTATTCTTCAGTCCATTTTTAACTCTATTTACTGTATGAGACAAATACCCATGGTGTCTGTAAGGACTTGGCTCCCACTTAGAACTGGAATGTTTTATTTTGCAGATAAATAATGCCAGACCAAAACTTCATTGTGGCTGAATTATGATTAAGGACCATTAAGACACCTGGCCAATAGATATTGTGCCTATTCCATAAATACCAATGAAAGGAAGGATAATCACAAAATCCAGAATCCATCCAAAGCAAAGCAGCTTCATTTTATAGACCGCTTCATACCGTGCTATGGGGTGTCTAAGCGGTTTACAACTGTAAGCTCATTGCCCCCCAACAGTTGGGTACTCATTTTAGCGACCTCGGAAGGATGCAGGCCTGAGTCTAGCTTGAGCCCTGGCTAGTATTGAACTCGCAACCTTGTGGTCTATGAGTGGCTGCAGTACAGTCCAGCCTCCTGCCATGCAGGAACTCACAATCAAAGCATTGGCACAAAGGGGAGAATAGTGAATGAGAGATTGGGGAGGAAATGACTGACTGCCTATAGTGAGAGAATACAGATCATCTTGTCTTGAAATCATGCTAGACCATCATCTCAAACTTTAAACTGGATTTGTACCAGAACAGAGACATGAACAATTAACAGTGGCGATTCTATTATTCTGCAGTAATACTATAAAATAATTTAAAAAGCAAAGCCACTTTGAAATACCTCTCACTGATCTTCATCAGGATCAGTGAGATCCCAGAAAATGAAGCAGCATATTGCACTACCAATCCTTTTATTTTCTTTGCATGCTACAGAAAAAGCCCGCATCCTTTTAATCTGCATTATGTTTGTTTAGACACCAATAATTTTAGTATACTTGTGATTATTAATCAAAGTTCTGAGAAAAGGGTATGTGTGTATGTGTGTGATGCTACTTCCTCAAATACTGCATGACTGAAAGAACTGTAATGAGTAATGTTTATCTTCCCCAAGGCAAAAATACAGGGAAATGGAGCATGACTATTCTGTAGAATCAGGACAATTTTATATTATTTATATTAAAATATATTTTTAATAGAGTTTTCAGTTGTGTACTACCATGATGTTTTTATTGTCTGCTTTCTGTTGATGTCAAGTCTCACATGCTCAGGCTCTTCCATACAGTAACTAGTGGGGAGAGTGAATAGACAATACTTTCCATGGTCAGGGGATTATGGGTGTTGTATTCCAACACACCTGAATTTGAGATGACTTGCTTATGAACAAGCAGTTAAATTCACTTGCTAAACTGGTCCATTTAGCCTTGCTTCCGTTCAGTACAGACAAGCTGTTTCAGGTACTGCCAGTATTCATACAAAAGGTCTCAATATGGTCTCCCTTATATTTTGAGGGGATTGCAACTATCATAATCTGTACCTTGAACTCTTCCCCAGAAGCCAAAATGTCTAAACGGAGACTATTGTACTTTGGACATAGCATGAGAATGCATAACTCATTAGAAAATACAATGCTTCATAAGGCAGAAGGCAGTAGGAAATGATGAAGACCAAATTACACGAGTATAGACTCAATAAAAGAAGCCACAGCTCTGAGTTTGCAAGACCTAAGCATAGCTACAAAAGCTTATGCTATACAATTTTATTTTCTCTTTGTCTCAAAGGTGCTACAAGATCCCTTTGCATACTAAGCAGGTTTGTTGATAAGATAGTGACCTGGAGGTCTACCATTTATTTACAAGTGTGACCATACGTTGAAGTTTTCTTGACAGAACTTAACATCAACTACCACAATCATTGTGGTGTAGTAGTGTGAGTGTTGAACAATGACTCTGAAGAACAGGGTTCAGATCTCTGCTTCTCTCCTCTTCTCTCCTCAGGCAGCCTCTCCACAACCTCTTAGAGCCAGTGGGACCTGGGCTGGCTAGATCCTGCCTTCAATTACAGTATCACAAATAACAGAGCAATGGAATAACAATAATAAAACTTTTTGTATGCTCATAACACTATATTACAAACTTGGATATATATTACAGAAGTCCAAAAAATTTTTTGTCTGTGGAAGACTTTTTGAAGAATTTTGAATAGAAATTTGTTATGTTGTATTATTACATGATACCAAAAATTTTGGACTTCTGTAATATATAGCCAAGTTTGTAATATAGTTTTATGAGTATACAAAAAAGTTTTGTTATTGCTATTCCATACATCCTGCCTTCACCATCTTTTTCTTCAATTGTGCAGAGTAAATTGTGTGTGTGAAATTTGCTAACTGCAAGCAACATGGCTATACCAGCTCGCTACATTAAGTCCTACTGTTTTGAAGCAATATTGAAACAAGATCAGCCTATTTGCTAGATAGGTTTGTTTTTGTGTGCCCTCAAGTTGTTTCCAAATTATGGTGACCCTAACCCCTATCATGGGATTTTCTTGGCAAGTTTCTTCAAAGGTGGTTTGCCATTGCCATCCTCTGAGGTGGAGAGTGTGAGTTGCCCAAGGTCTTACCCAGTTGGTTTATATGACCAAGCTGAAATTTGAACTCTGGTCTCCAGAGATGGGCCTGAACAGACTACCAGAAATAATCCGGTTTGAGACCACTTTAACTGCGCTGGCTCAATTCTAGGGAGTCATGGGAATTGTAGTTTTTTCCGAGACATTGAGTCTTCTCTGTCAGAGAGCTCTGGTGCCACAATAACTACAGTTCCCATCATTCCCTAGCATTGAGCCAGGGCAGTTAAAATGGTCTCAAGCTGGATTATTTCTGGCAGTCTGTCCAGGCCCATAGTCCAATGCTCAAACCGCAACATCATGCTAGCTCAACTAGTATTATTAGTTTGAAGCTTTTTGTGTTCCTTACTGTCAGGATCTTAGAGCAAAAGCATCAGAGTTATATATAGTGGGCCCTTGGTATCTGCTGGGGTTTAGTTCCAGGATCCCCCTGGATACCAACATCCATTGATGCTTGAGACCCATTATATATAATGGCATACTAAAATAGTATACTTTATATAAAATAGCAAAATCAGGGTTTGCTTTTTGGACTCGATATCTTTTTGGAACAGAGTCCTTAGGTTTACCATTAGTCAAAAATGACTTGGAGGCACACAACAACAACAACGTGCTTGTAACAGTTGCTGTTCATCTTTTTGCAACAAAACAGCCCCCAACACCACATCACTAGCATACACCTACACCACAAGTGCTTGAGTCAGGTAAGGATGTTTGAAGATAGGGTTGGAACTGAACAGTAATTTGAATTCCTCAGATCTTTTTGACATTTGTCATCCCACTTTACCTTAGTGCCCACCTTGAGTTTTGATGTGTCACCTCCTTTGTCTTTCTTTTTTGTCTTCAGCAAATCAGTCAGTGGCAAGCCTACTTGAGCAAAATTTGGAATAAACTGTATAAAAGTTGGCAAACCCCATAAAACTCTGCAACTGCCATCACATTCTCAGGGGCTCCCAATTTAGGACAGCTCTAACTTGCAGGGTCCATTTCTATGCTCTTATTTAAAATATTCCAAATACATAATTGACTTCTCTTTATGGAATTCACACTTTGACAGTTTTACATATAGCTGGTTGTCCAACAATCTTTTTCAGACTTTTCTTATCAGGCTGACATGTGATTTAAGCTCTTGTGAATAAATCAAAACATCATCTAAAGAGACCAACACCCCCTTATACAAATACTCATGCAGCACTTCATTGATCAAGTGTATAAATACTCAGAGAGCTTCCATCAAAAAGGCATGACCATGTACTCAAAGGAACTGAGAGGGCAGTTGTGGAGACAACAGGCAGATTAGAGCCTTGGCACTAGCCAATGGGACCAAAGCCAGGAAAAGATGGGAGCTGCTCCCAGGAGTGAGTATATAAGAGGGAGGAGCAGGTTTGATGTTTAGTGTGCCCTGAGGGATGAAAAATCATTAAGACTAGGTTAGGCTGCTGTGAGGGATAGTTAGAAAGGATTTTAGGTACCCAAGAAAGGGACAAAGAGTGTCTTTAATTAAATTGTTATAGTGCCCTGCGAGAGACATAGTGTTTGGTGACTAGTGGAGTCACAAGTAACCAGAAGGGTTATACAGTAAAAAAAGTTTTTAAAAGGTTCTGTGAGAAAGTCTGTAAGGGAACATATTTAAAGCTATAAAGAAACAATTACAAAGATAAGGTAAAGAAACTCTTAAATTGTGTAACTAATAATGTATTTATACACTGTATCCTTTGTGAACAACATCCACTAAAAGAGATACTGTATTCAGCCTGACTTGTAAATAAATGTATTACTTTGTTTCAACAAGCAACTGTCTGAAGTGATTTCAGAAACACTTTAAAAACACTACCAACATTGAGAAAAGTCTTTTAGGTTTGGAACACTTAGATAGTGGGTGTGTGGCTGTCCAAGAATAGTTGGTGCCAAGCTGGGGGGAAAACTTGAAACCCAGAATGTTGGCATTGAAATAGAGTTATAGTGCAGGAGACACTTAAGAGAGTCCCGAGTTCGAGTCTCGCAGTGAAGAATTGGTGGGATAGTGGCCATTGTTGTTGTTAACTGCCTTCGAGTCGATTTTGACTCATGGCAAACCTATGGATGAGACATCTCCAAGACCCTCTGTCCTCCATTGCTCTGCTTAAATCTTGCAACCCCATACCCGTGACCTCCTTAACAGAGTCCATCCATCTAGCATGTGGCCTTCCTCTCTTCCTACTTCCCTCTACCTTCCCCAGCATTGTTGTTTTTTCCAAAGAGTCCCCTCTTCTCATGATATGTCCAAAGTACAACAGTCTCAGTTTGATCATCTTGGCTTCCAGGGAGGTTTCCGGTTTGATCTGCTCTAGGACCCACTTATTTGTCCTTTTGGCTCTCCATGGGATCCTACAGTCTATAATGCGCATACTGATTTTCTTTTGGAATTCTGTGGTGCACTCCATTAGCCATGGTATGTTTTACATTGTGATCCCTAGTGCCTGTTCCTTTCCTGAACCCTGCTTGGATCTCTGAGATCTCTCTTTCCATATATGGTTGGAATCTATGTTGCAGAATTTTGAGCATGATTTTGCTTGTGTGGGAGATCAGTGCTATCACCAGTGCCTTCACATAATTGGTGGCAGTGGTGGGATCAAAAAGACCCATTGGGTTGCCATCCGAGAAACTAGTTGGTTGGGTGAGTCTCATGACAAAGTGGTGGCAGCTGTGGCACACACAGAAAAACAGTTAAAGGTTTGATTTTTATTTTTGATTTTTTATTTTATTTTTTGGCATTGCCATGTTGTCACCATCACAGCAATTAAAAGCAATTTTGAATTCATCCTCTTCCCTCATTCTTACAAGGAAGTAAGCCTTTTGTAGGTCCAGCTTGGTGAATATCTTCCCTGTTGTCAACTGGGCCAATAGATCTTTCATAAGGGGTAGTTGTTTGAGGTGCTAATAGCATTTAAGTCTTAAAAGCCCATGACTAGCCTCAGAATCTGATCTTTCTCCCTGAAAGACAAACGGGGCCACCATGGGCTGCATTACCAGGTGTATGAACCTGCTCACCCATTTCTTTGAGAGTCATAGAGTACAATTTAGATTAAGCAACTTGGTCCCCAGTTGAGGTTCAGTAGCACAGTGGGAAGACAATACATCACATTCCTTTTCAGCAAAAACCTCTAACAAGTCCGTATACTCCCTGGGAACTCCCTGATCTCTTTTCTCCTGTGCTCCCTCCAATATCTCTGTCCCCACTTTCAGTGCCACACTCTCAGCCTTCTCCCCTTTTCTTGGGACCTGGGAGTTAGGGTACATATGCACGACAATCTATATTTGGAAAGCTAACCTCTCCAGATTTCAACTGAATGCTAGGATCATGAAATCTGAGCTAAATTAGTCCCAGCATCAGAGGATAGTTAGTTGTAGGAACCAGCACAAACTGGATGGCCTCCCAATGGCTCCCTACTCCCCAAAAGTCAAACAAGATCTGTTCCCTGACCGAGACCCACCAGCATGCCACTCCCATCCATTTGGACAAAACTAATGCAGGTGTCAAGCTTTTCAGTTCATCATCCCAATTCTGTAGGTTTCATGAGACATCTGGTACACCCATACTCCATAATTGCTAGCAAATCCATGCTTCCTTCCCCTCTCCTGTGAGGGTTCCTCAACTTGACTTGCATAAAAGGGGGTTGTGCCATTATTTACCATGGTCTTGATGCATCTGCTTTCCCCAGTCTGCCTTTCAGCACTTGTTTCCCTCAGACTCTTTTTGTCACTCATTGACTCCTCTGCCTTGTCCTTGTCTGCTGCTCCGGCCACCATTGCTGCTCCTTTTGCCCTCATTGGTTGTTCTTCCTGTGGACAACCTGCTGCCAGATTGCCCTCCTTGCCACAGTACAGGCATAGCCTGAGACACACACACACACACACACACACACACACACACCTGTTATTTCTCAGTATGGTTTAGGCCCCCAACTTAATGGGAAGGGTCTATTTCCCATGTTGCTTTCACAGTCAGTCCTTGATGTTGCCTAGTGATCTTTACTGTCTGCTTAACCATCTCTCCTTTGCAAGGAGTACTCACTCCATCAGAGTGCCAAGGTTGTCTCTAGACAATACCCACTCCAAGATTTCAGGTCTCAACATGTTTTTAAAATACAGGATTTTGGTAGCTTCCAACCAGTGTGGTATACATGCTGCCAATTGCCAAAACTCTTTGGCATACTTGGTGTACTCTTGTCTCAAAGTTAGTAACCTTGTGTATGCTTTCTCCTGCCAGAATGGATCCTCAAACTGCACATGCAAACTTGTCATAAACTTGTCATACAAAAATAGTTCAACTCAGGAGCCATTTGGTCATGCAGGTTCAACTCCACTGCCTCTCTCTTGAGATGAGTAGTGACGTACCTCACCTTAGCTGCTTCAGACTGGAAAGTGGGCTCCCACTTGGTCATGAAATTGGCCACTTACAAGAGGGAAAATGGTATTCTTTCATGCTCCAATTAAAGGTCTCTCCCAGTCATCTGTCACCATACAGATTAAAGTCAACTGGGGGGAAATGGTGCCCAGCGTCATGCCCCACCAGAACTGGTGGGACCAGCTGCCCAGCTGACTGTGCCCCTAATGGCTGGTCACTGTGGTCTGCCCATCATGAGGATATGCAGGAAGCCTCACATCTCTGTCAAACCCTCCCAAAGTTGCTGCACATCAGTCTTATCCTCCTCTGCTTCCAAACTTCTTGGGATAAAAGTTCCACCAACCTGTGCATCCCAATACATTAGTCATTGAGTTTGCTGCCACTTTTTCCCAGAGGAGAGGGGTTTCCAAGTGGTACCAGTGCATTTGGCCACCTCTCAAAAGAGCAGCTCCCAAATTCTTGAGATTGGTGGAGGCTGCCACCTCCATCCTGTACATCACCTCCTTTGAGCAGCAGCAGGCATTCTGCTCCTCAGTTCCAAATTCACTGTTCTCATCATCCTTTTTCAACTATATGCCTGCAACGATTCAGGACCAAGAAAGAGTCCAGACAATCTGTAATGTACAGGCTAATTCCACTCCAGGAACACAAGATTTCTGTAGATTCTGAAAAGCTTTCACCAGTAAGCAGAATAGATCACAGTACACAGTTGTTGTCAGGACTGAATAATTTTTTTTTTATAAATAGTCCCTATTTATATAAATTTATACACTATTTATACAACAGGATGTAGAATTAAAGAAGAAGAAAAAGGAAAGAGAAAATAAAAATTTAGATGAAATTATGGAAAAAGAAAATAAAAAAGTTATGAATGAAATGAAAGCCTTCGGCTTCACATTGAAATGAAAGCCCTTCAAAAAAAAAATTAAATTTGGAGTTAACAGTAGAAATAGAATCAAAAGTAAAATCATAGAATTGGAAGATACCCCAAGGACCATCTAGTCCAAACCCCCCCCCACCATGCAGGAACTCACAATCAGAACATCCCTGACAGATGGCCATCCAGCCATCCAGCCAAAGATTTTTTTGAACATGCGAATAAGCTAGGGAAGTGGTTATTTAAATGAAGGGGGGGGGGAAGTGAAACAAGACTGATTACAGAAATAGGAGAGAAAAAATATACAAAACTGGAAGAAATAAAAATTATATATAATTATTACAGGGAATTTTTTAAATGGGAAAAATTTAAAGAGATAGAAAACGATTTAGTAGGAAAAATGAAAGAGATAGAAAACGATTTAGAAAAAGAAGAGATACTACAAATGACAGAAGAGCAAAGAAATCAACTAAATGGACCAATTACAATGATGGAAGTAATTTGTTGTTGCTAACTGCCATTGTGGCGACCCTGCAGATGAAACATCTCCAAGACTCCCTAACCTCCACTGCTCTGCTCAGTTCCTACATTGCAAACACTGCATGTTGCAAACATCCTGCTTCTTACTAATCACAAATTTTGTGAAACTTGTTAATCTGCACTTTTATTCAAAATTTAGATTTTTGGCATAGTTAGATCACAAGAGACAAAGATTGAACAATGGAAACACTAATAGGATTACTGGGGATGATAGCTAATGCAAATGAAAGCAAGTTGGGTTGTGGTTTATTGTAATCCTATGCCTAGAGGGAATGTCTATGAAGATGGATGAGCTGTCCCTTTTGGACCTAAGGCACAGTTTTGGATGAAGAGTAGCATTCTTTTCTTATGTAAAACTGTCCGATGAAGGTAATGTTCTCATTTGTAATTTTCCATGCTAGACTGTTGCAGTATTGACTCATCTTCCACAATTTTACAATAAGAGCTCAAAAGAGCACTAGGCAGTATTGGGCAAATACAGCATAAATAGCTTACTGATTGATGACATTTTTACTATACAATTTTTAAAAACTTTTCTTGGTGTACTTTCAATTGACAACATTATCAATAGTAAAGAGAGTGTGTATGTGGGATTTTTAGCATACTACCTCCTGTTAAGTTTATAATGTTGTTTGTACTCTGGTTAGGGTGGACTTAATTGTAGCCTATGAATCAATTAGTACTGAATTGGCAAAGATTTTTTAAATGATTAACTTACCAGAAATAAAACTTTTTTTCTAGAAAATATTCTTGGTAACTGAATGAAACATGGTCAAACTAATCTTAGGAGTTTATCACACAGGGGAAATCCCGTGCAGAAACAGGATTTAAAAGGTGGGGGAAACCCGCAAAAGTGGGCAGATTTTCACACACATTGCTGTTAAAATGGGGTTAACCCGAATGGAAAGTAGTCAGAAACTGCTTCTTTTTATTTCGGGATTTTTCAAAAGTAAAAAGAAGCAGTTTTTGACGAGTTTCCATTCGGATTAAACTCATTTTAACTCCATTTTAACAGCGACGTCATCTGAAAATCTAACCGCTTTTGCATTTTTTCCCCCATTTTAAAGCCCCGTTTCTGCACGGGATTTCCCCCATGTGATAAACTCCTCTGAGTAATAGTATCAAAGATTCTACACGAAAAAACAACACAAAATCTTTTTGTCTAATTTAGTAAATAGCTTTTTTTTTCATAACATGAACATTAAATATTTGGAGGGATGTCATATTGAGGATAGAGAAAGCTTGTTTCCTGCTGCTCCAGAGAATAGGACCCAGAGCAATGGATGCAAGCTACAGGAAAAGAGATTCCAGCTCAACATTAGGAGGAACTTCCTGACAGCTGTTTGACAGTGGAATGGATACCCTCGGAAAGTGGTGGAGTCTCCTTCTTTGAAGGTTTTTAAACAGAGGCTGGATGGCCATTTGTGGATGTGGTGTGCTTTGACTGTGAGTTCCTGCATGGCAGGGAGTTGGATTGGATGGTCCTTGGGGGTCTCTTCCAACTCTGTGATTCTATAATTCTATGCTGCTATCTGTATGTGCACTTAATGTTTATCTTGTTCTCCTTTTTTTATCTTTGGTATCTATTGGCTTTCCTTCCAGCCAGAAGAAGCATGCATATTGTGAATTCTAAACTTACACTATTTCTGCTTTATTCTTCTTTATTACATTTAGGAGGGCTTGTGTTTTAATGGCTTCTGTGTCCTAGAATGAACAGCAATTTTATATCTTTTATAATTCGTGTTAGTGTAATACGAACATACAAGAGAATGTTCTTTTTATTTTTAATGTGACGGACAATTTCATTGCGTCTAGGGATCACATTTCACACCCCATAACCTGCCAGTTGCTGGAATTAATGAGGGTGGGTCAGTTGATGCTAACAAAGGTTGAAGATCAGCAAATACTGAGTTTTCCCCATAGTTTTTAATTCCATGTATACAAGAGTATATCCCTGTATTTCCTAGCTCATAGAAATAGCCCGGAAGTAATGTTAACCTTGTAAGCAGTTGTCTGAACATGTCTTGTTTACAAGGTTAATATGCTTCCTGGAGTACTCTTAGCCAGAGGAAAAAGGACACACATTTTGTGCAGCCAAACAGCCTGTTTCTGCCACGGTCATGGATAGAATTTTGGTATACTCTCGTGAGGCTCAAAAGTTGATACAGAAATGATCTGGTATTTAATTAAGAATTGGAAGAAAGAATCTGTGCAACCTTCATTCATGGGGATTAGTGCAAATCAGAGCAATCTTGAACTTGGAGATGACCCACTCACAATGGGTTCCTGAAGTGAGAGAAATCAAAGGAAGAGTGAGAGTCATGGCATGATGCAATGAGCTCTGAAGATGAATTGCCAGGGTCCTTTATTTATACCAATGTTAATAGATAAACATGTCAATCACTGGGTTATCTATATCTAACATCTACTACAATGTCATAACTATAACATATATGCACTAGTTTGTTCCATCCTAGTAAGCAATTGATAGTACAAGTTTCTTTTCTTCTTGCTAACTCAGCATGTTGGCCAGCATATACCATCTCCCATGTCCAGCCAGCCATAATGTACTCCCTGTGACTATCCACCCATAAACGTGTGTCTCCAGGAAATACTCTACATGTGAAGAAACATGCTACCACATGCTGTGAGTGTCAAAAATAATGAAAGAATACATTGTAAAAAGCAACCAAACAATCTTGATTCCTAAACATATGATTCCATAAAATGCAAGCCTTTTAAGCTATAATATGCTTGGTAACCAAGAAACAAGCCAATCCCATAAACCAAAAAAACAAAAACAAAACAAAACAGATCTTGGTGAAGTTGAGTAGACAAATTAGCATTGTCCCTTGCCAGCTTTATCAGCAGTTGTTCTGCTGCCTCAGTATTGTCTACCTGTTGTTGGATCGCAGCTTGAAGCCTGATTGTAAAATCCCCATATGGCTCATTAGGACCTTGTCCTATGGTAGTATAACTCTTTCGGGGCTGACCCGATTGAGGTATCTTCTTAAAAGTCCAAAAGGCACAGTCAGAAGCAGTGATTAAAGTATCTCGAGGCAGTTGACCCTGCTGTTCTATCCCTGCAAATTGAGCAATACCTGCTAACTGTTCAGCAGTATACGCTCCATTACTAGCTGCTCCCTTTGTCTGACAAATTCGATAAAATTCATTCTCCCATGTGATATATTGAGAGATACCGATCATTCTCATGGAATCCTTCCAATCCTGAGGTATCATGAGATATGCTTTCTTTATTCCTTCCAATAGTCCCTTAATATAATTAGTATTAATTCCAATATCTTTTACTACTTGTCTAATTTTTTTCATAGTAAAATAAGGAAGTGGATTCCATTCATAATGATTCATACCATCTTCTGCAATTAAGTGTGTAACTGGATATGCAGACAAAAGCTCAAGACCATCGACATTATTTTCCAGCTTCCTCTGATTTTCTACCATCAACTGAAATGGCGTGTGAAAGGGTTTATCCCTACTCATTTTTTGTTTTGTCTCTGCGGGAGCTAGTGGGAGGTGAATCATGAGGGCAGAATAAAGAAGAGGTAGATCTACATCAAGCCTTTTACTAATTTGAATTTGTGTGGGTGTCTTGCACTGTCTATGCCTTTCTATCTCATATTTACAAAGGTGCCCCAAGTGTAGTGCTTCTATGGGTGCTCTTGGTTCTGTAGGTAATGTCCGTCCAATTTTATCCCAGGGCTCTGTTTTTAGGGATCCCTCTTCTGGGTACCACAAACATTGGTGACCGATCTCCCAGATCAGCCAGTTAACTTCTGATCTGGTCACTTTGTGGCCCTCTTTTTGTAACAAGTAAAATAATTCCTCTGCATGCTTTCGCTGAGCTATGGAGGGAGAGCCTCCCATACTTACCGGGATTCTGTAGAATGCACCTGAAGCCCATGCCAGGTGAGGTAAGCAGGGCCGAAGAGGGTCCCTGTTCTGGGCGCCACCTGAAGTGAGAGAAATCAAAGAAAGAGTGGGAGTCATGGCATGATGCAATGAGCTCTGAAGATTAATCTCCAGGGTCCTTTATTTATACCAATGTTAATAGATAAACATGTCAATCACTGGGTTATCATATTGTCTATAATAAGCCTTGCATATATCTACTATCTATTACAGTGTCATAAGTATAACATATATGCACTAGTTTGTTCCATCCTAGTAAGCAATTGGTAGTACAAGTTTCTTTTCTTCTTGCTAACTCAGCATGTTGGCCAGCACATATCATCTCCCATATCCAGCCAGCCATAATGTACTCCCTGTGACTACCTCCCATGTTTGCATGGGCGTATATTCTACAGGTTCCTATAGGTCAGTCTCTTTACTGAATGGCACATAGAAATTATAAACAAATGGTGAATGCCTAAAAGCAAAACATGTTCAATGAAAATACCTGAATTTATCCTTATTAGGCAGATTGGCTTTGATTAAAATATCCTCCCAAAATTAATTTTTCTGTTCCAAATGTTTCCCTAACCCTCCTCCCCCCAGCTAAAGAAACTAAAGTAAGGGCAGAAACAAATAGAAAATTTCATAGGCATACAAAATAAACTCAGTTTTATTAATTCAGTACAACATACGGTACACAATCTAGCAAAGGTGGCTTGTCTATTCCTAATTTGACTCTTTTTCTTGAAGCATTTCAGTTGAAATAAACAACCTTTATTAAATTTGAGGACTATCTTCAGTCAACCTGTATGAAAATGGACTCTGAGCATGGGTAAGCATAGATCTTGCCTTTCAAAAATTAAATAAGACAGCTCTGAGCGGAATTCAAAATCCCTTTCTAAAACAAGCCTTAACTGTCTAGCAACAGAGGATGAAATATATGGTAGGAAGAGTATCATCTGTTCAGCCTTTTCTTTCACATTCCTTATTCTCAAATAATTTTACACTTCAGCCACTCAGGGCTTTCAAGGAAGCCAATCTCTGGATGGTTAGTGACTTAACTGTTAATGGTGCACCCATGAGCTTCAATGATATATGTACATACTAATATTTGAAAGATTTGAAGCCCTTCTGGCTACAATTACTTCAGATAAGCTCATTTGCCAATGCATGAGCTAGGCACCATGGCCCTCTACAACCACTCACCCAGTTTGAACACATTTGTATTAAATATAGTGCTCACATTAAGGGCTTAGCTTCCCTGTTTTATAAGCTTATAGTTGACATAAAGTTTGGTAAGTCAACTGATGCAAAATTTGCTTGGGAAACAGAGGTTTCTGTTTGGGAATCACAGATAAGCAATGGTGAAAATCTGTGTCCTCCCTTCCCTACTGTTTCACTTCCTTCAACAACAAGGAATGTACATTAAAATAAGTCCATAGATGGCCCTGGACTCCAGAAAAGCTTGCAAAGATCACCCCTAATGTCTCTCCTTTATGTAGGAGGGGATGTGGCAATAGAGGCACCTTAAAACAACTGTGGCTTGAGTGCCCTGAAGTCAATGAGTTCTGGAATGAGGTTGTACAGCTAATTATTGAAGTAACCAACCAGAATGTTAAGTTGCGTATTGCCCCACTCCTCATATCTATATTCTGGGATGAAAATGCAAATGTCTCCCACAAGGAGCTAGTATCTTTTTACTTCTGATGGCACTCATGGAAATAGTCCAGCATTGGAAGATGCTTAATAATCTGTCTATGCGCCTATGACTAGACAGGGTCTGGTCGATTGCATCAGCCAAGAAGCTTACTTATAATATAAGGGAAGCCAGAAGTTTAGAATAAAAATACCCTGTTGAAAACATGGTTTAACTTTATAGTATATGCTGTTAAGGAGGCCTCCCTGTGTGGTCCCCCATTTTCCTGCTGAGATTTTGGAGAAATACTTTTTGAATGGGACTATGCAGTACTCTGGTGTTAAAACGTGAAGTCAGATTATGCTAAACGTTTTTCTGTTTAAATGTAATGATGTTATTCTTAATGGACATGGGTATTTCTCTTTGTAATATAATCACAAAAAATTAATAAGGAATGAGATTTTTTTTAAATTGTTAGAATATATCAGATTGACTTTGTATGGTTCACCTACATAAGCTTTGATGACCTCCATGTGTATGTGTGTGTTAAGTTTTGTATTAAGAGCTAGCTTTGAAAATGTAAAGTTTAAAAAAGGCTTTGCGTATACTATGTGGCTACACAATGGAAACATTAAAGGATATTCTTATAAAAGACTGTTTCTGTATAAAGCAGGACTTGGTTCACTCTGTTGTTAACATTGTAGCTTTCTTGAGTCAAGTGTCTTTCTGTGAAACCAGTATAAACACTTCTTTCCCTTCAAATTTAGACTTATCAAGGCAATCACCTCAAGGTATTGATTTGTAGCTAAGAAATAGTGAGATTCGTACACTGTCTTTCATGCGGTGGCTCCTGTAGTAAAATTCTTCCCCAATAACACCTGCTCATTGCTACTGCTATTAGCAGCTGCCTATCTTCCAATCCATTCTTTAACTTATTTTATTATATGAGACAAATAACTATGGTATTTGTAAGGACTTGGCTTTGCAGATAAATAATGCCAGACCAAAACTTTATTATGGCTAAATTATGATTAAGAAACCATGACAAAAATTCCTGGCTCAGGGATATGATGCCTATTCCATAAATACCAATGAAAGAAAGGATAATCACAAAATCCAGTATCCATATTGGATTGTAAAGGAGAGAATAGTGAATGAGAAAATGCAGAGAAAATGACTGACTGCTTACAGTGAGAGAATACAGGTCATCCTGTCTTGAAATCAAGCTACGCTATCTTCCCAAACTCTATGGCTATGCAATCAAACTGGATTTCTGCCAGAATAAAAACATAAGCAATTAAACACTGGAAATTCTATCATTCTGCAATAATACTATAAAACATAGCTAGCAAAACAAAAAAAGAAACAAAGCTAGCCTTACTGAATAACAGCAGTTATTTGCATTAAGCTAAAGTACCTTAGGCCAGCATGGTGCAGTGGTTTGAATGCTGGATCAACACAGTGTGGTGTAGTGGTCTGAGTGTTGGACTAAAACACTGGGAGTTGTTGCTTTTGTTAGGTGCCCTCAAGCTGATCTCCACTCATGGTGACCCTGTGTATTAGACATCTCCAAGCTCCCCTATCCTTCATTGCTCTGCTTAGGTATTGTAGATTGAGGCCCATGATCCCCCTTTATTGACCTCCCTGGCATGTGCTCTTCCTGCCTTTTTACCTCCTCCACCTTTCCTGATCTTTTTGTCTTTTCTAATGAGTTGTACCTTCTCATGAGGCGGCCAAAGTACGACAGCCTCAGTTTAGTCATCATGGCTTCCAGGGAGAGTTCAGGCTTGATCTGTTCTAGGATCCATTGTTTGTCATTTTGGCCACCCACAGTAATCTCAGCACTCTTCTCTAGCATTTTGAAATTCTACCTGAAGACTGAAAAGTAGGACATGTCCTGGAAATGGGGGGGGGGGGGACCTCTGGCCTCTCTGTTCCCACACCTTTTAAAGAAGAAAATGGTCCAAAACACAATGCAGAAATAATCCAGTTTAAGACCACTTTTAACTGCCCAGGCTCAGTGCTAGGGAATCCTGGGAATTGTAGTTTATTGTGGCACCAGAGCTCTCTGACAGAGAAGGCTAAATATCTCATAAAACTACAGTTCCCAGAATTCCCTAACATTGAGCCAGGGCAGTTAAAGCAGTCTCAAACTGGATTATTTGTACAGTGTGTTTTGGATCAATGCTACAAAAACCGAGCACCAGCTGATGCCAACCCAACTCTTAGTATGCTAGCAAAATTGACGCAATATTTAGCAAACTCAAATATATATTTCCAAACCAATTTTCCCCCCAATACCATCAATCAGTATTACATTCTTTGAGAAAGTCCTTCATAAATATTGTTGATATCAAATGTTTAGAGGAGATCATATGGAGAATTGTAGAAAAGATTGTGCAGAGATGGCAAATCCGGAATTTTTGTACCGTTTTGTTAACCTCTTCAGTCCCGGTTTTCCCTATTAACTAACAAAATCTCTCAATTAAATCAGTACAACATTATAATACATGGAGATATGATATTGTTCTGATTTAATGGGGAGATTTTGTTTGTTAAGAAGGAAAACTGGGACTGAAAAGTTAACGAAACGGTACAAAAATTCTGGATTTGCCATCTCTGCACAATCTTTTCTACAATTCTCCATATGATCTCCTCTACACATCTGATATCAACAATTTATACTTCTGAAGGACTTTCTCAAAAGAATTGTAATAGCGATCGATGATGGTATTGTTAACAAAAATAATTGGTTTTTGAAATAAAGACATTTAAGTTTGCTAGATATTTTGTCAATTAGAGTTGGGTTGGCATCAATTGGTGCTCTGTTTTGGTTTAAAACACTCTGCAGAGATAATCCAGTTTGAGGCTGCTTCAACACTCTGGCTCATTGCTAGGGAATTCTGGGAACAGTAGTTTTGTAGTGCTACATTTAGAGGCCTCTGTCAGAGAGAGCTCTGGTGCCACAATAAACTACAATTCCCAGGATTCCCTAGCACTGAGCCAGGGCAGTTAAAGCCGTCTTAAACTGGATTATTATTTCTGGAGTGTGTTTTGGGAGCTTTGTTTGTTGGGCCAATGTTATCCAAACCCCTCAGTAGTGGTAGGGAGTGCCTGCTGTCAGCCATCACTATTAACCTGAGGGAAAGCAGCTTGTTGTGAAAGAAGCAAACATAGCCTTTTCTTTGAGGGAAAAGAAACCGTGACCAGTTTCTATTGAGTAACTGCTGTGTGTGAGGTAATGGATAGGTGGTCCTGGGTGTAGTTTACACCCAGGTGGGGCTACGGGGAGGAGCAGTGATTAGGACGGTGGTGACACACAGAGAGAGGACAGAGTCCCGTCTCTCACAAACAACAGCCTCAGACACACTCCTGGGCGTCACAGTAAGCCCAACATCCCCCCCACACACACAACTGCAGACATGGAACCGTCCAGCCCCCCCGCCTAAAGCCCAAAGGTAGCTCCCCATCACGTGCTCCAGGAGAAGAAGAAGAAGAAGAAGTAGCAGTAGTAGTAGGCGGGGCGGTTCCCCCTTTTCCCCAACTGCCCACCTGGGCTGAAGGACACCCTCAATGCCCAATCGCAACCTCCCATGAGCAGTCAAAGGCGGGACTTAGCGCGAAGGAGACGAGGGATTCAGGAGGTGTGCGTGATTGGCAGCTGCTCGGCTCAATCGCCGCGCGGGGTTCCCCCCCTTGGGTCCCACCCCCTACCCTTCGCCTTATGCTCGGGCGGGGAGGGAACAATGGGAGGAAAAGGAGGGGGAGGCAGGAAAATGGCAGCGGTGAGGAGAACGACCAGGACGGCACTAACAACGGGGCTGGGAGGAAGAGGCGGCTGTGGCCGGAGGTTCCCGGCGCTGCTACTACTACCGCTGCTGGTGGCGGCGGCCTCCGTGTGCCTGAGTGAGTTTGGAGGAAGGGAGAGGGAGGAATGGAGGGTCTTTTGGGGGAGGAAGAGGGAAGCGGGGACCCTCTGCTGCGTCTCGACTTCGCCTCAGCCGCCCCTAAGGAGCCAGGCTCTGAGGCTCCGCAAAGGAGGAGCAAAATGGAGGAGCCCCGAGGCAAAAATGGATGGAGGACATGACCCAAGGAAGGCTGCCCCTGTATATATGTGTGTATAAATGTAAATAATACATGCTCTGCTCAAAATGGAGGACGTTTTGGAATTCCTCCTAGAATGAAAGGTGGGAATGAAGGACAGGAGGGCCTCTGATAATCCTCGTGGAAATGGAAATGCCAAGTTTTGTGTTTTGTTTTTTTAGTCAGAATGGAGGACGTTTTGGAATTCCTCCTGGAGAGGAAGGTGAGAATGGAGGACAGGTCCTGGGAAAGGAGGGCCTCTGGTTATCCTCATGGAAGTGGAAATAGAAATGCCATGTGTTGTTGTTTTTTAAGTCAGAATGGTGGAGGTTTTGGAATTCCTCCTGCAGGGAAAGGTGGGAATGGAGGACAGGTCTAGGAAAAGGAGGACCTCTGGTCACCCCTCATGGAAATGGAAATAGAAATGCCATGTTTTGGTTTTTAGTCAGAATGGAGGACGTTTTGGAATTCCTCCTGCAAAGAAAGGTGGGGAATGGAGGACAGGTCCTGGGAAAGGCAGGGTGACCAGATGTCCTCACCTCGAAGGAGGATCAGGCATAACAAAATGGGGGACATCCAAGAAAAATAGAAGATATGACCCAAGAAAAGCTTAAAACACCCATAGAAGTGTAAAATTCATACTTTTCAGTCTTGCTCAAAATGGAGGACATTTTGGAATTCTTCCTGGACTGAAAAGGAGGCCCTCTGGTTCTCTCCCCCCCCCCCCATAGAAATATAAATTCAAGGTTCTTTGCCATGCTCAAAATGGAGGACATGTGGAAATCCCTCCTGGACAGAATGTGGAAATGGAGGACAGGTCCTGGGAAAGGAGGAAGTGTCTGGTCACCCTGTTCTCAAAGGGTGTGTGTGTTTGTGTTTGGAGGCCCAAAGGTTCCCCTCCCCAGACATTTAAAACATGAACTAACCTCCCATGCTGATCATGGGCTTTTATTTGGGTGTGTGTGTACGTGTCTTCAAGTCAACTTATGGCAACCCTATGAATTTCATAGGTCCTTTTTAAAGTAAGGAATACTCAGAGGTGGTTTTGCCAGTTCCTTCCTCTGAAATACATTGGCAGCCTCCTATCCAAGTGTTAACCAGGGATGACCCTGCTTAGCAGCCAAGATCAGACCAGATCTGGTGGTGCCTTTTAGGGTATTCCTCCTGGACAGAAGGTTGAAATGTAGGACAGGTCCTGGAAATGGAGGACATATCTGGTCACCCTGCCTGTGAGGCACCCCATAGTAGCAAATGTGTGTGTGCGTAGGTTTTGAGGCTGGGTTGTTTAAACAGCATAGAACTGAACAGATGCATTTTTTGTATGTTATTTTGGTTCTGTTCATCTTTTGCTACAAAAAAAATAAATAAATTGAGGGTGGAGGTTCTCTCTCTTTCTTGCTTTCTCCTGCGTCAATGATGCTCCTGAGGCGCCCCTCAGTCCCTTTCCTATATAGAGGAAGGAAGATGGGTGTGGGATAGAGGTACGTGTCATGATGGTGGCTGTGCTGCTGTACGTGTGAATCGCTTTCTGCAAAATAGCCTAGGGCTGAAAAAATAAGGTGACCTCCTCCTTCTCTCCCCCTCCCTTTCAGATGAGCATACAGTGCTCCCTCCACATTTGCTGGGGTTAGGGGTGAAGGACCCCTGTGAATGGGAAAAACTGCAAATAAAAAACCACTATTCTTTTTATCTGAGAGAGCACTTCTCTAGGAATCTCCAGGTCCTCCAGTGCAACTCTGTGTTCAACATCTGCCAGATGCTAATCATAGAATCATGCTGGAGGACCTACAGATGCCTAGAGAAGTGTTTTCTCTAGCAACTTCTAGGTTCCCCAGCGCAACTCTATGGTCAATTTCCGGCAGAGTTGCGCCAGAGGACCTAGAGATTACTAGAGAAAACATATTAATCAAAACCGCAAATAATTCAGTCTGAAAAGTCAAAGCCGCAGATGTGGAGAGTCAGTTGTGCTGCACTACACTCTTATATTGTTTATTATCATTTTATTTTATTATATCCCACCTTTCTCTCAACATAGGGAGGGACTCAAGGCAGCTAACAGCAACAGCAAATTCAAAACAATACAGTACAATTTAGAAACAGTGCAACAGTATTAAAATGTATAAATATAAAAATTTTTAAAAAATTAAACAATTTTAAAAGTTAAAACAGTTATGAATTAAAATGTAGCATGTTAAAAATACAAACCTTAAAATTTAAATTTAAAACACACAACTTTTAAATCCCATCTATAGTGCAGTTACTCCACTTTTACTGGCTGCTTCCCATGGCATTCTGGGGTTTGTTGTTCAGCGAGGCCTTTGAATCCCAGCACTGCTATGTAAACCCACTGGATGACTCTTTGGGCAAGTCACACTTTCTCAGCTTCAGAGGGTGGCAATGGCAATCCCCCTCTGAAGAAACTTGCTGAGAACTCCATGATAGATTTCCCCTTAGGGTGCCATGAGTTGGAAGACAACTTGAAGACACACAACAGCAACAGAGGCCTAAGAGCTCTAGCTGGGAATTCTCAATGTCTCTCCCTAAACTGCAAATCCCAGGATTCCACAGGAGGCAGTCAGAGCAGTTAAAGTGGAATAGCACTTTGTAGTGCAATATTCTCCTTAAGTTTAGATCTCTGCTTTTAAAAGTATCCCAGAGACCATTGAGGTATCTGCACTGCAGAAATAATCTGGTTTGACATCACTTTAACAGCCATGGGTCAATGCTGTGGAATTCTGGGAACTAGTTTATTGCAGCACCAGAGCAGAAAAATAACCAAGTTTGATACCATGTTAACTGCTCCGTTCTGGTGCTGCAATAAACTGCAATTCCCAGAATTCCATAGCACTGAACCATAGCCGTTAAAGCAGTGTAAAACTGGATTATTTCTGCAGTGCGGATTTGTGATTAGCTTTTCTAAGATAATGGGGATAATTCCTGCTGTCTGAAGAAAAAATTGGGTAGGGGAAGTATTGTTAGTTTCCTTGCAGGAGTAGCAAATAAGTGGCATGGTCTTTGCATAGGGATGGTAGGCCTAGGAAGGGTGTTACAATTGTTGCATCCATTATTATTATTATTATTATTATTATTATTATTATGTATTTATACCCTGCTCTTCAGCCAAAAGGCTAACAGAGAGGCTTACAACTGGATTAATTACACCAGGGGTTGGCATACCTTTTTTGGGGCGATGGTTCGTCGGTGGGCCAAAGGGGGGGGAAATGGCACCGGAGGTGCGCGGTGTGCACGCACACGCATGAGCACTACTCCCGGCGTCGTGCGCATGCGTATGCAAGCTCGGGTGCCATTTTGTGTTCCAAAATGGCGCCCCGGGTCGCGTTCTATTGCGCACGCAACGCGGGGTGCCATTTTGTGGCACCTTGCGCCGCGCGCGCTAGAGAGGAAGAGGCAGCGGCAGCAGCAGCAGCAGGAGGAGGAGGACCGGCCACGGGCCAGTTCAAAGGCCTCAAGGGGCTGGGTTCAGCCCCCAGGCCGTAGTTTGCCGACCCCTGAATTAGACGGTTCTCTGCCCTCAGGCTTACAATCTAAAAAGACAAGACACAAAACGAGAAGGGAATGTGGTGGGGAACGGGAATATGTCCAGCAGATCTTCTCTCCTCTAAAGCCTGGAGCAAAGCAGATGGACTGGAGGGAGGGCCCTTCTTGTTCAGGCTAGGTCCGATGGAGCTGGCCTGCCTTCTCTCCCTTGATGATGGTAGATATAGAGGGAGGCCCTTCTTGTTGTTCAGGCTAGGCCCAATGTGTTCAATTGTAGGACAAGTGCTCAAGTTGTGGTTGTGGTGGGGAAGACTGGTCATGAGAATAATCTGACTGCTATGATCCAGGCTGATTTATTGGGACTCTTGAATCTAGATTTGTTACAGTGAGCTAAAGAATCCAAAATGTGTATCCACCAACACAAATGTGCTCTTTGAAACTTTTGGCCATGCCATCATAAAATCCAAACTGCCCAGTTTATACAATGCCACAGCATGACATTTGGTCATGAAAATACCTTCTGGAAGTCAGTATGTGCAACTTTGCAGTTCTTTTTCAGTGTAAGTAGGTTTTAGTCAATCTGAGTTTTATTTACCTGAGGATGATGGTGACCCACTTTGTTGGTCTTAAAGCCTGAATTCAGCTGTTAGTTCCAACTACAGTAAACCCATTAAGTCAGTAGCCCTTACGTAAGTATTGACTTATCAATTGACTATTAATTCAGTGGCTCTGTTGGGAGTCTAGCAATAGGGTGTAGACCAGGGTTCGGCAAACTACGGCCTGTGGGCCGAACCCGGCTTGTCGAGGCCTTGTTCCCGGCCCCTGGACCTTCCTGCTGCCGCCACCTTTCTTGTGCGTGTCTCTGGCTGCCATTTTGTGTTCCGCCACGGGGGAACACAAAATGGCGGCCAGGTTGCGCACGAGCCAGCGAGCGTGTGCCGTCCTCCGCCTCTTTCTCCGCCCTCCACGCGCGAATATCCAGCCCTACATAAATAGAAGAATGGGAAGGGAGCGTGCAATAGAGGAGATCGAGAGCCACGAGGAGAGAGGTTGGTTCGCGGGGCGGGGGAGGGAACTTGCCATTGCTGTTGCCTCCCTTGCTGCTGTTGTTGTGTGGCTTCAAGTCGTTTCCGACTTATGGAGATGCTATCCTGGGGTTTTCTTGGCCAAATTTCTTCAGAGGGGGTTTGCCATAGCCTTCCTCTGAGGCTGAGAGAGTGTGCCTCCCTTGTTGTTGTGTGGCTTCAAGTCGTTTCCAACTTATGGAGACCCTATCCTGGGGTTTTCTTGGCCAGATTTCTTCAGAGGGGGGTTGCCATAGCCTTCCTCTGCAGCTGAGAGAGTGTGACTTGGCCAAAGTGAGTTTGCATAGCCAAACAGGGATTCGAGGCCAGCTCTCTAGACTCCAGCCTCAAACACGTGCTTCACTCATGCCACCCCTACGCTTGTTTGTTTCATTTAAGGTAGCATTTTAAATTGTTAATGATGCTAATGATTATTATTATTACTATTTTCCTTGAGGTTTTATTGGCAAAATTTCTATTATTAATTGTTGTTGTGTTAATGCTGATTTGTTGCTGTTTTCTTGGGGTTTTCTTGGCAAAATTTCTTCAGAGAGGGTTTGCCATAGCCTTCCCCTGAGGCTGAGAGAATGTGACTTGGCCAAAGTGGGCTTTTAGATATTGTATATGTTCCCGTTTTGTTTTTTTACTTCAAAATATGATGTGTGCAGTGTATTTAGGAATTATTTTTTATTTTTTATTTTTTTAAAATTATTTGTTTATTTATTTACTTCGGCCCTCCAATTGTCTGAAGGAGAGCGACCCGGCCCAAAAAGTTTGCCTACCCCGGTAGACCTTTCATTTCCTTGTCTGTATGAACAGTTTCATCTACTCTTAAAGATCCTACCTTCACTCTTCTGTTCTTCACTTGTGCAGAGTAGGTTGTGTCAATAAAATTTATTAACTTAAAAATGGCTATGCCAACTAACCCCTATATCAGGGGTAGGCAACCTAAGGCCCGGGGGCCGGATGCGGCCCCCCGAGGCCTTTGGACTGGCCCCAGGCCGGTCCTGCCGCCGCCGCCCCCTGCCATGATGATATTATTGTTATTATTTGTTCTTGGGGTTTTCTTGGCAAAATCTCCACGGGGTTTTGCCATGGCTTTTCTGGGGCTGAGAGAGTGTGCATGCATATTTTTTAAATTTTTTAAAAAACATTATTTATTTATTTATTTATTTTTGGTGCTTCGGCCCCCCAATTGTCTGAGGGACAGCAATCCGGCCCCCAGCTCAAAAAGGTTGCCTACCCCTGCCCTATATTGTCCTACTTTTCTGAAGCAGTGTTGATACAAGATCAGCCTATCCACTAGATAGTTATGGAAGCCCTTTATGAAGCAGATACGTGTTGTTTCTACAAAGGATTGCGCTTTTGGCCTGTTATTAGTTTGAAGCTTTTTGTTCTTCCTTATTGTCAGGATGTTATAGCAAAAGCATTAGAATCGTATATACAACACCGTAAAGCCTACAAATGTTTATAGGAGTAGCACATCTGAGTTTTCCTTGCCAAGAAAATCCTGTGAAATTCATTGGGTTGCCGTACATCAGCAGGCTTCATGAAGGTGCACATACATGTGTGCACACAAGTATTTTACAACTGACTTTATCTAGCTTTATGTACTAGTCCTGTGGAAGCCTGTATTTGTCATTCCCCCCCCCCCAAAAAAAAGTTAATGGTACTTTTTTATAATAGAAAAAGGATATTTCAGATTTTAAAACCTCTACATGTTGCAAATACCCTACTTCTTACTGGTCACAAGTTTTGTGAGATCTTGCTAATCTGTATTTTTATTCAAAATTTAGATTTTTGGCATAGTTAGATCACTAGTTAGAGACAAAGAATGGGCAATTGAAACATTAATGGGATTACTTGGAGTGCTAGTTAATGCAAATGAAAGCAATTTTGATTGTCGTTTATTGTAGTCATATGCCTAGAGGGCATGTCTATGGGATGAACTGTTCTTTTTGGACCTAAGGCTTAGTGTATGGCAAATTGGAGTCCATGGAAATCACTTTCAGGATTAGTTTAAATACTGAAAACTTAGTTCCATGTATATATTTCTGTACTTCTATTCCATGGGTTGAGGGTGAGGAATACCATCAGTGACTATCTGACAGTTCTGAAGTTAATCCTGTGTGCCAAAAATGGGAGCAAAATTTGGACCCTGTGGTCTTTGGACAGGGGGGGAATTGTATGTTACTAGTTGTGTGGTACATTTTAACAATTGATTAACTATAAGGGCTTTTGCAGATCACAGTTGGAAATCTTTCTCCAAGATGGACAACTGACTTTATCTATAAAATCTAATAACATCCTCACTCTAGTTTTCCATTATTGAGCAAACTAAATATAAAGATACTATACTTTTCTCCAATTAAACTGAGTATCTTTATAACAGAATAAGGGTAAAAGGAACTTCAACAGCTGTTTACTGTCACCGATTATGACATGGTCACAGAGCTGTAGCCAGCTAAATGACCATTTCACTGAGTTTTAAGAACCCAATTTCAGTTTAATGGAAGAAGGTTTGCACTTAGTCTTGGATGAAGAGTAGCATTCTTTTCTGTTCTTTGTTCAGTACATTCTAGGAAAAGTATTTGGACCTATGAAAGTAGATTTCTTTTTTAACACACTCCATTCTTGTAAGCTAATAGTCCTTTCCTCCTTGAAATGTAAGCTGGAGCTATTACACATGTTGAGACAGGAGAAGAGACTTGGTCCACAAAGCAACAATTAAGATATGTTAGTGCATGCACACGTCTTTATCTATGTATATCTGCTAGTCTAAGTATATCGTTTGGATTGCAGGAAGAAATATTCCTTAGACTTCTGTTGATTCTGCAAGTTGTGGAACAAGTGAACAGATGATGAAATGAACTCACAAAGATGGTAGCTACCTGTCTGAATGTCTGGTTATCAGAAGGTTGTGAGTGCCAGGATTATGTTTAAAGGATTGGTGTTGCTGCTGCTCTGCCTGGGAGTCAGTATGTTTAATACCTACAGCACAGTCTGCAAAGATGGGCTATAGCCTAAGTAGTCTGCAAAGATGGGCTATAGCCTAAGTGGAAAGATGGCTTGCAAATGTAGCTGCAAAATTAAAAGGAAGACCTTATTGGTGAAACACAAAATGATATTTGTTCAGGAAATGTTCTTCTGAGACCAAGTGAAATGTTTAAATAACTTGGAAGGAACTGTGTACTCTGTTTCACTGTGAGAAAAAAATGGCTTCTGACAATGACTCTTTACCTATATGTGTTCAACACATTCTTGCTGCCAATTACTGTCATCTTTGCTTATGTAAAACTGCCCCATGATGACCATGTTCTCATTTGTAATTTTCCATGCTGCAATAAACTGTTGCAATACTGAAGCATTTTCCACAATTTTATAATAAAAGCTCAAAAGAGCACTGAGCAGTATTTAGCAAATGTAGCATAAATAGCTTACTGACTAAATGACATTTTTACCATACAGTTTTTAAAAAAACTTGATGTACTTTCTATTGACAACATTATCAGTAGTAAAGAGAGTATATGTGGGATTGTTGCATATCACTTCCTGTTAAGTTCGTACTGTTGTTTGTACTCTGGTTAGGTTGAACGTACAATACTTGTAGCCCATGAATCAAATGTAGTTAGTACTGAATTTTGCAGCAAAGATTTTTAAAATTACAGGTATTTCTGTTAACTGAATGAAACTTGGTCAAACTAATCTTAGAGTAATAGTATTGACAACAGATTGAAGATTCTATAAGAAAAAGCAACACAAAATCTTGTTGCATACTTTAGAAAAAATTTTTAATAACATGAACTGTATGCACATGGTATCCAATCACTATGTATGGATGTGAGAGCTGGAGAGTGAAAAAAAAAAGTGGATAAAAAGAAAATCAACTCATTTGAGATGTGGTGTCGGAGAGGTGCTGAGGATCCTGTGGACAGCCAACAAGACAAACAAATAGGTCCTTGAACAGATCAAGCCTACAATACCCCTAGATGATGAAATTGAGGCTGGCATACTTTGGCACCATCATGAGAACGTACAGCTCATGAGAAAAGACAATAATGCTGCAAAAGGTTGAGGGTAGTAGAAAGAGAGGAAGATTGTGCACTAGATGGCTGGACTCAGGGAGGTCACAGATATGAGTCTGCAAAACTTAAGCAGAGCACTGGAAGAGAGGGAGTGTTGATGATGTCTCATCCACAGGGTCACTATGAGTCGAAGTTGTTTCAAGGGTAGTTAACAATAACAACAACATATGTACTTAGTGCTTATCTTACTCTCTTTTCTTTTCTTTGGTATCAGTTGGCTTTGTTGCCAACCACAAGAAGCTCATATGTTGTGAATTCTAAACTTAAACTATTTTTGCTTGTTTGTTATATTTATTTATTGCTTGTTTATTACATTTAAGAGGGCTTGTATTTTAATGGCTTGAGTGGCCTAGAATGAACAGCAAATTTTTATCTTTTCTATCTATGATTTATCTTTCTTGGTAGTGTAATAAATGTCTTTAAAGTGGTGGACAACCTATGTGGGTCTCATTCAAATTTCACCCCCATAGCCTGTCAGTTGCTAGAATTAGCAGGGGTGAGTCAATGGGTGTCACACCTAATTGTTGCTAAAAAAGGTTGAGGAGCAGCAAAAATTACATTTCTCCCATAGATTTTGGTTTCAAAACATACAGAGCATATTACTGTATTTCCTGGCTAATCATGTTTGTAGAAATAGCCTGGAAGTGGTGTTAACCTTCTAAGCAAGTGTCTGAACATGCCTTGTTTACACAGCTAATAGAGGTTCCTGGAGTAGTGTTAGCCTGAGGGAAGAGGCACACATTTTGTGCTGCAGAATAATTTTTGTCACCATCATGGATCATACAGTGAGACACAAAAATGGATAGAGAAATCATCTGGACATATTTACTGATCATGACCTGAAACTACCTTAGACTCCCACAGCTATATGTAACTGTGCTTAATACCATTGGCTTGAATATTGTACACCATAGGTTCATCTGAAGAAGTAGATTTAAAACCATGAAAGCTCATGTTCAGATCAACTAGTTTTAAAGGTGTCACTGGATTCCTTCTCCTTTCTTTTTCATACTGAAATATATTAACATGGCTATTTATTTGAACGCTTTTCACCAATGCTCCCCAAACTTTTTTGGGTTACTGCTCCCTTTCCTCATGGATTATTGCAATAGTTTGTACCTAGGGCTATATGAACCAAAAGTAGTGGTCATTGGGACAATGTTCTCTGAGATTGAGTAAAAACAAGTTATTTCTACATTCCGGATGGGTCAAAAAGTCCCTGTTCCTAGAACTATGACGTGGAAGGTGGGGGGGGGGGAGGAGAGAGGGGTGCTTCATCTTGATTTTTCAATTGCTTGCTCAACCTAAAAAGTTCTGTAAATGCTCAGTGTTTTCAGAATCAAGTTGTCCATCTTGATCACTCTGAGCTCTTGGATGGACTGAGAGCCGGAGTGATCAGGATTGGAACACCTTGGCCAATGTTGTATATCTCTGTGTGGGGTTTTTTGTTTTGTTTTGTTTTGTTTTGTTTTACTTCCTCACCATATTCAGGGCTCATCCTAGTTCTGTGTCTTACCTGAGGTAGCACAGTAAGACTAAAATTTTAGTCTCTTCAATCAGGCTGTTTGGTTGCTGCTCCTATGGTGACTGAAAGCGAAGGGAGCAGTGAGCGAGCAGCGTCAGAGAAGTCAATCGAGCAGCCTTTCACCTGCTCTGACCTTATAGCAAGAGGCTTCTTGGTTGCTACTCCCAAGGTGACCAGGTGCAAAGGAAAAAGCTTCTCTCTAGTAAGGAAGGACTCTCAATACTTCTTCATTTGGGCAGAGAAGGGTGCAACCAGCTTCCCATCCCCTCCCCCCCAGCAAGGAAGGACTCTCTGAGAGAGGTGAAGGACTCTTTTGAAGAATTGACCCCAGATACTCCTCTTTTTCCTTCCCCAGAGACATGCATTCCCCACACAGCTTCCAAATTGTCCCCTCCCACTGTTTCTTCTGTTGCTACTTCTCTCCATTGGCCCAATGAAAGAAAGCAGGAGCAACAGGCAGCTCCAACCAACCACCATGTGCTCTTAACTCCTCATCCCTACTATGGTCCTAAAGGCCACTGGTTCCCTTTGTCTTTCTTGTTCACCAATACTTTGATTGAAGGCTCTCCTCCCCCCCCCCCACCCCCACTGCTCCTCTAGATCTTTCCTCTGCCTCTTGGGGACCAGTATTCTCCACTTTGGGAATCACTGCTTTAGACAAATTACATACATACTGCTTTACTGCTAGTTTTCATTGTCTTGATACATTTTACACATCACATTGATGGCAGGGTGAGAGGAGATTAGACTTGCTAACCTAAGGCTGTGTTGAAATATTGACTCATACTAGCTCTTGCCGGAAAGTCACTCAGTACCAAAGCAACCACTTTCTCTAGTTTTAGGTCTCCTTATGATGATTTGTCATTATAAAGAATACTTTTATTGCAAAGTAGAACTGCGGATGGGAAGATTCACATAATTCTTAAAGATCCATAAAACATCTTTTTTCCCATTGTTCTTTGTTAGCTTTACAACACTGCATCAAGTTCTGGTCCCTAACGTTATAACACAGGCTTTTAATTTTTAAATATAAACATTTCAATAATTACATTTCTTAAAACCACAAGGATAGAGACTCTTTTCAACACTTAGCATTATATTATTGCATTAAGATATCCTTATGGATTTGTGATTGATTTCATTAACATCCATTTAAGCATGTAATCAAATGCTTTGCTTTGACCTCAAAAAAAGTGTAAATAATGTTTGGTACTTGGATGTGATTCTTTAGAAAAATAAGTTCATGGAGAAGAAATACATGCATTTAGAAACTATTTACAAATTTGATAAGATAATTTTATTTTACTACAGATTATTTTTCCTAGCCAGGATCACTGTTGTGACTTTTCCTAGGGTAAGTAACTTCACACTATTACTACCACCCCAAGAGCCAGAAACAAATGTAATTCAAATTGTTTGTAAATAAGGCAATTTGCTAAAACATATACTATTTTTTTGCCTGACTTCATTCATTTAGTTTTGTAAGGTAAGAGAAAACTAGGGACAGTCAACACACTCTACTGGATTGTCACTGTGCCCATAGATACAGTGTCTTGTACTTCTGAAGTACCTAGCTGAATGGGGGGAAACCCCCTTTAATTACATTTTGGAGGTGCCCATTGGACCTAAATAAAAGTAAAAATAATAGGCAGCTATAAGCCATCACCTTTCTTTGTAGTACTGCTAGCCCCACCCCCAAATGTGAACTGGAATAGAGAGAAAAGGGGCAGCAGAGACAAAGCGACAAAGTGGGAAGAGAAATGGGAAGACTGGGCTTGGCATGTGGGAAGCAGGTTAGAGACATGTTAGGGAGGCCACTGGGACCACCTGAGGGTATAGGTAGAGAACGTGGGGAAAGAGGTCTCTACCTGTTTGAGTGTCAGTGAAGGAGGGATGCACCTCAGAGAAAAAGGACTGACTAGGGTACAGGTCTTCTATGTTTGGAATGTGTGATCCCAAATACAGGGGAAAGGACTCTGGATTCAGAGGGAGTGGTGTTTGAGGATCTATTATTTTGTTTCAGTTTCTTGGGCAAAACCCTGTATTTTTAGCATTGGCTGTTTTTATGGGGTAAAGTGGCTCAAGTGGTTAAGACACTGTTGATTGCAAGATTGGCAGGTTGGCAGTTCGAGGCCCGGGTGCTGCATGATGGAATGAGCTCCTGTCACTAGTCCCAGCTTCTGCCAACCTAGCAGTTCAAAAGCATGCAAATGCAAGTAGATAAATAGGTACCACTTTGATGGGAAAGTAAGCAGTGTTCTGTGCAGTCATTCTGGCCACATGATCACAGAGTAGTCTCTGACAATGCTGGCTCTTCAGCTTAGTAACAGAGATGAGCACCACCCCCTATGGTTGGACACGACTTGAAAACCTTGTCAACGGGGAATACCTTTACCTTTTAATATGAGTACTTTGTGACAAGCCACACCAAATTACAGCTACCAGACTGAACATCCTCCCCTTCCCATTGCTATTTGTTAACTGTCTACACTAGGCCAAAAATATTGCAGACCCCTAAATTACCTTTGAAACAGATTCATGAAAAAGAATTGCAACCTCTCACCTAGCAAATTGTGTATGTGTGTAAAAAAAATGATTTTCTTTTCTTGATGAATCCAAATATCTACACTGAATGGTAAATTTATCTCCTTACAGTTGTGTTCCTTTTGTTTTATCATCTTCATTAGTGAAACTCAGTGAGAACCATGAGAACATTACTATCCATGTCCTGAGTTTCATTTATTGCCATGGTTCTACAATATTGGAACCGTGGACTTAATATATATATATCAATATCAGTATATTGATGTAATTCACAGCTTTTCGCCATAAAACAAGATGTGTTATTGCTGTGGAACTGACATTTCTGTTCTTTGCTATCCAATATTACACAAATGCTGAATGGAAGATAAATGTGTGTTGGAGGGAGGATGTGAATTCAAGGGAAGTGTGTGATGGAACAACAACTGTGTGAATGAATGTAAAAGAGGAAGTTAGTGGCAGAGAGAGAACAGGATTGCTGAAACAGTCCCCAGCAATCTTTTGCTAAGGGAAAATGTCTGTCTGCTTAAAAAATAGATCTCCACCCTTGATGTAGATGTGTTCTTCTTTTCACTTAGGAGCAGGCTTCTTGCCTGCTTGATAACAATAATCACATTTAGAAGCTAGCTTTTATAGTTTGATTTGAAACATAAATGCAGATTATTTGTGCTATCCTTAGGGTTCCTGGGATAAAAGTCAACAGGTTCAGCCACTTGAGTATTCTTTCTTATATTTACATAAAAGGCTCTTCTGTTTGGAGGCAACTGAAGTCTCTTCAGGGTTTTGCCTGCTGTCTGTAAATGAGGATTTCAAATGTTTTTGTGGGGGATACTCACTACCTGGATCCCGTTAAGCACCAGATGGCTTGCGTAGAAAGGTGCTGGGCAAAAAGCTTCAAGCAATGAGTGGTGTTGTCTTCCTCAGCTGTCCTGTGTTCTAGTTTCAAACTGCTGACCCTAGCTATGCCTTGTTTGACTGAGAAGAGGCTCTTCAGTGCCACATCTGTAGCTGCACAGGTATCAAGAATCAGATTGCTCTGGTAACATTTGTACTATGTTAGAAAAAGCCATTAGGACAGTGTAGTTGGGCCTACTATAAACTAGGCTTAACTACCATTGTGATAGTGGCATTGAAAGTCCAGTTGATCTGAAATAGTGGAGAGTCGCTTCCAATCCACAAAGGCAGTACTGACTTAGCTGGGTCTGCTGTCTGTATGTTCCACTGATTTATCATTTATTATTATTGCCTCTCTTTTGTACCCACTGTTTTCTAGCATGCCTATTTAACCACTATGTTAACTTGGAAGGTGTCTGGGAGTTCCATTGGTAGCTAATGTGAACTAATGGAGATACTACAGAGTTGGTTCATTATTTCTTTCAAATTCTTCATAGCTTTGGTATCATTTTCAGTGTCATGTGGAAGTACTCACACAGGCCTTTTATTTTTCCGCATTTTGTTGTAGTAGGTATATTCATTTAATGAAATAGATGTGTTCCTGGACATACTTCTTTAACATAAACTTTGGTAGTAGAGGTAGAAATAACATAGAAAGAACAGGGGTAGGTTCATAAACCACAAAAAAGAAGAGCAGGTCAACTTGTTTCAACAAACTTTTTGTCCAAAACTAACAGTATGCTCCTGTGAAATGAAACAATCAGGTCAGGTAAGTTTACTTGCATAAGTAAACAAAAATATTTTAAACCTTCTAGAGACTACTTGAAAGCTTCTTCCAGAATGCATTTTTTCCTTTAACAGCCTCCATTTTTCTTATGATTTCTATTTTGGTAGCTAAATTTATGGACCCATCCTTTTTCAACATGCCAGAGTATCTAGGGAGGTAGGTTATTTGCTTTCTCCGTTTCTCTTTGTTTTGCTCTTCACACTGGCTCAGCAAGTGATTGTGGAGGGAGCTCTTACCTTGCCTGTTGTATATAAGCACACGCAGCTACAATAAGATTACCTAAAGCAGCACTCTGTACATTCTCAGGTCAAGCTTTATTGCATCTGCAACCCCACACTAAAAGGGTGTCATTCTCTAGCCCTTCTACACCACCATCCCAATGCCAGTGCTGCAAAAATCAGTCAAACAAAAATAAATCCACCTAGGCAGAAGGCAAGGAAAGTGGAGGCTGGACTGTTATATAAAAACTTTGTAAAAAAGAGCTTCTTTATCAGAGGCTTTGTTAATTGAGGTATGCGTGAACTGTCTAGAACTGAAATATTTATCATTGGCATAGTTACACCGTGTAGACAACATAGTCAACACCTTGATGGTACAAAATATTTTAGATTGAAAATTCTCTTGAAGTTCTCCAGAGTGAAGACATTGTGTTTCTTAGGAGCTGAAACAGGGGGATTGTACCCTTTTATACTTGGTATTTTCACATCATTGGCTTCTGGTAGTAAGCATGTGAGGAATTGCCCAGCCCCCATTTGGTTTGTTGTGTCCATAAGGGTCTAAACCCTGCTGGTGTATTACTGCTCTCCTTCCTATCTAGTGTCCATCATTGCTGACTTGCAGTTACGTCATGTGTGGTGCTACCATGAACCTAAGGCTAGCCACCTATGGTGGTTACTTTTATTTTACTCTACTCTGGCATTTCATTTCCTGCTTCTGCCCACTAGTGTTTCACATATATTGTCAAGTTTGTGCTGTGATAGCGATGATAGTTTGGGAAGCTTTATGCAGTCTTGTGATCTTGATAGTTCTAAGCTACCATCTTGTTGGGAAGTTGTGTCATTGTAAACCAACTTACAATTGTGTAAAGTTGAATTGTGACACTGTGCAACATTCTCATTCTCAGGAGAAGAGGGCTCCACTACTGGGACCATTGTACAAGCACAGCTGGTAGTGTGACCTGTGTGCAAGGTGTCCCAACATGCAGTGTGCCCCATTGCACAATGAGAGCCCCTATTGCATAACAGATATCTTGCACAGTGCCCCATTGGCATTGTTGCAGTTCACTAGCATGATTGCATTGCCTGTCAGTGACATAGCTCCATCATAATAAATTAATGAATTGTAGTCTGATTTAGGATTAGACCATCATTTAGTATATATGGTCTTGTCTATGAGAATCATTTTCCCAAGCAGTCTATTTATGTGAAATATTTTGGGGAGATTATGAAGTGAAGGGGTTTTGAAAATGGAAGGGGTTGGGTTTAATTTTAAGATGGGAATTCCCACCCCCATATATCAGCATCCATTTTTGCCTTTATTTTAGTGAGTGTTGATGGAGAAAGGATTCACCTTCTTTGAACTTCAGTCTAGCATGTCAAAAATAATGAATTTTATCAAAGTTTATACATGAAATATCAATTATTCATTTAGGCTCTATGTCCAGCATTTAGATGTCATCTTTTCTGTCACCTTAGAAATGTCTACCTGTCTTTTGGTTTTTACTAGCATAACATTAGGTGAAGAGTCCAGACTACTGAAAACTGTCTCCTTGCAAATGTGTTTATGGAGGAGCTTTATTTGTTGCAGTCATCTTTGGCTGGTGCCCAACTTGTACAGGTCTTGAGTATCCCTGCAGATCATTCAGAGCCAAGTCTGCTCTCTGCAAATTAAGCTAACATTTCTGCTTCAAGAGCCTTTTAATTCTTGGAATTAACTGTGTCTTTAGATACACTTAGAGTAAATTGCATGTGGTGTGAGATCCCACAGCTTCTTGGAGCTGGTGCATCTCTAGTCCATCTAGTGGTGATGGACAATAAACCAAACACAGCCCTACTGTCATCACTGTGATAATTAGCACACCAGGTTTCCAAGACACAAAATATGTGGGAAAATTAAATGGCTAATACAGTATAGCAACTTTATACTGTAAGTAATTGTACAGTAGCTAAAAAATAGAAGTTGTTCCTTCTTTTATAATATTTTGGCTAATTAAATTTAGAGGACAAGTATGATTTAATACAACTACTAGTTTGTGCATGTGTGTGCACATGCACACGCTCTGTTAGCCAAAGAAAAGTGGGGAGGGGGGACTGGGGGTCCCCACCAACATCAACTTCACTTTAAATGTTGTGGAAATTAGCTTAAGCTTTGCAAGAACCTTAGGACCATTGGCACCTGTGTATATCGATATAACTGAGGAGGATTCCAGGTTGGGGTGAATTAAGATGGTTTTATTTACAAGTTTGGTAGCCAAACTTTGTTTACTTTCAGTGTTTCTTCTTTCCTGTTGAAGTTGTCTTGGTGTTTGTGGATTTCAGTGGCCTCCCTATGCATTCTGATCTGATAGTTGATGGCGTGGAAAGAAGAAACTCTGAAAATAAATAAAGTTTGGCTATCAGTCCTGATGAATGCCAAAATTAAGACTCAATACATGCAAATGAACACTATCCAGGTTCAGGGTGCTTCCCCCGCAAACAATGGGTTGCTAATTAAATGGACACACATATCCTCCCGCGTATCTTCCCACCCTGAGGTCTTGCCATTCAACAACAGATCAACACACAGATTAATATATAAATCACTTCTTCCTAACCAAGGGTCACACAAGTATATATAACCTACATACTTCTGTGTCACCACCCTGACAGAATCATTTGCTGAAGCATCTGGGAAATTCCCAAGAGCCATCTGGAAGCTATATAGATCCACAAGCCTCCTGTGTAGACCATCTTAATTGGTTTCCTACCACCCTTCAGAGATTCTGGGTCCTAATAAGTCTAAAGCCCTAAGGTAGAGATTGGTGTTTAACAATGGAACTGTAGATAGTTCCTGAACTTCTAGATCATTATCACTCCACCTAGCACAGAAAACAAGGTCCAGAGTGTGCCTAACTGCATGAATGGGACACATAGCACAGGGAGCAGACTCCTTGTTGTCATGGAAGATGCGAAATCTCAAGGTACACATGACAGGGTAGTCCCAGTATGGATGTTGTATCACCAGCAGCACAGACTGAGGAGAGTCCAGCATCAACTCTGAATCCACTCTTGGTAATTCAGGAAGGGAGATTGTGGATCAGTGGGATGTGTAGTATGCCAACAGAATCCCTGATTTATTGCAGCCGCACACCTCTAGATACACACACTTGAACCAAGGAGACTATGGGATAGCATATCTGATCAAGGGAATCAAATCTTGATAAGCCAGTGCATCTCCACCTCCCAGATTTCATGTGCCACTGCACAGAGAATCCTGGTGGGCAGAGCTGAGTGAGATTCACACACAGAACCTGAGAGCCTCATTCAAACAGGTCTGTATGATACAAGCCATATCCACCAGCAATATTTTCAACTCAGGGAGACTGTTGCCAAGTCTCCAACTTATTTGAGCTGGGGGATAGTTTGGGGGCACACACCACTCTCTTGCTGTTTCCTCTCCCATTACAGTATAACTGCCTCCTCCTTCCATATCTCTTTTGCCTGTGCAGCTATGATGGCTGCACCCTGAGTGCAAACATCTTCTCTCCTCTTTTGAAAACACATTCTTCCTGTAATAGGCTGGCAGTACCTTCAGGGCTGACCCTGTAAGTAACTATGGAGAGTACACAATCTCATGAGCAAGAGGGCAAACTCTTGCCCTTGTACTTTCCTGAAGTGACTTCCTGAAGAGTGAACCTCCCTTTGATGTTGTCCCTTATGTGATGACCCTACCTGTAGCAGGCCTGATTCATAGGGCCATTGCTTTTATCTGTCAGGGGCCTTAACTTGTAGAGTTGGCAATGATATCACTGGCTAGGAGAAACCATTGAGTCACACACAGTTCATGGGCCTGGGTCTGCAACAATATAGGATCTTGCTAAAATCAGGTAGTTAACGCAGATTATAGCAGCAGCAGCAGCAGTAGGTGGTGAATATACTTCTTACCTTTGTTTGCTTTTCCTATACAGATGTTTGAGGGGAGTTCCTCTTGCTGTAGAATGTACTAGTTGTAATTCACTGGAGAGATATATTGTGCATACTCATGTATATGTCTATAAATTTTAGTAAAAAAAAAAAAATCAACCCCCAAAACCCTAGGCTGTTTTATCCATGGGTCAGTGTAAGTGCTGTACTTTAACTCTTACCAAAAAAGGAACTATCCCCTTTCTGTGAGTAGAGTGGCAAAAGACAAGAACACAGTCCAACCCCGGGAACACCTAAAAGAAGAACTGACCCCCTCTACTCTCTATTGTGCTACCGCTTTTGGCCTTTTTGAATGTCTGGATAGTGGCAGCTGTTTCCCTCCAAGGAGTGCCAAAAGAGTCGAGTGGGCCAGTGCTTCTTTTAGGTTTTCCCAGGACAGACGAAGTTTGTGTCTTTTACCATTCTACTCTGAGAAGGGGGTGATTCTTTTTTCTTTTCTTTTTTTCTTTATTTAATGAAAGTTAGTACTGTTACCCTAACACTTGCCTTTGCATCCTTTTTGATATGCACATGCTTTCTTAGCTCCACCTGACCCTGGTTGCCCCCACCCTACCATCACATCACACCGGCATTCACTGTAGTTCCCTCATCATCCATCCAACCTTTAGGGTGAGCAGAAACAGTTATGCCTGCTGGAACTTTGTAAGTTTTTTTGGCATTGTTTTACTTTGCTTCATCCTTTACATCAGTGATTCCCAAACTCTGATCCTCCAGGTTTTTTGGACTTAGGTTCCCAGAAGCCTGAGCCATCTTGGCCAGTGGTCTGGGATTCTGGGAGCCAAAGTCCAAAACACCTGGAAGACCAGAGTTTGGGAATCACTGCTTTGCATCTTTTGTTACGTGTCCCCTAAGTTTTACCCTTGACTTAGCTATGGGTTATATCAAAATCCAAAATGTTGACCCCAAAACCTACCCTCAACTTATATACAAGGTCAACTTACACATGAGTATATATGGCATATGCAAGTCACTTTTTCTCAATTTTAGCTACTTCACATGTTTATAGCAAGGAGGATATGCAGTGAAAAGTGTTTATCGAAAATTGAATTTTGAACTCCTGATAAAAAGACTCCACAGCCTACCTTTATATACTAAGCCAGTTAGTGGGGACAGAGACTCTGAGCTATATAGTCAGGATCATTCTTCCTCATTATTTATCATGAATATTGATTTGTGCTTACATTTATATGTATTACTATATATAATTTGTACCCCATCTTCCCACCAATAAAGTACTAAAGACAATTAATAATAATAAAATACAAATTCAGAATAAAAATTTGATTAAATATACCATCAACCCTCCACATTCATGGGGGTTAGAAGCGCAGGACCCCCGCCAAAATGGAAAAACCTCAAATATCTCTAGGACCCCAAACAAGCATGCTAAAGACTCCTGTTGACAGCCCATCACTTCCATTTCTCACCTGGCCACCAGCATGCCTCAGCCAGATTTTAAACCCCTTTCCAGCCCATTTAATCTCCTCTCCCCACTCCTCTTCCCAATTCACCACTTCTCATCCTACCAGAAGAGCCAGCCTGGAAACCTTTTTAAATCGCTTTCCAGCCCATAGATCTTAGCACCCCACTCCTGTTTGTCCCAATCCATCACCTCTCAATCTCTCCTTCCAAAAGAGCGAACCAGGTTTTAAACTCTTTTCCAGCCCACAGAGTTCCGGGCTTGCTCTTTTGGAAGGATAAGAGATTAAAAGAGGAAAAGGAAGGGGAAATGTCAAGCTGGCTAAGTAGCAGCTACAAACCCATGAATGTGGAGGACTGCCTGTACCTGTATAATTTAAAAATTAATTACAAACAACAATAAAAGACCTATTGCCACTCTTTCAGTTATAACTGCATCAATAGCAGACCAGACTGTATGCCAAAGTCTGGAATAAAAACACATTTGCCTTCTGATGGATTTTAACATGTAGTTCTCTTCTTGACTTGGGACCAACATAGCGCTATTTACACCAGTGTGCTTACGTTCATAAAATTTGGAAGAAAAGATCCTCTTTAGGACTCTTTTAAACTTCTGTGATAACCAGGAGACACTCTGTGGAATACCCTCACCATGCAAATTTTTTTAACTGCTCAGTCTGTCTTCTCATTCTGGTGTCTTTTATTGGTGTTTTGTGGTGATTTTATTGCATATGTATTCTTTTGTAGTTGTATGTCCTTTAGTCCGTGCTCTGATATCTTTTGATGAGAGATCTCTTATGAATATCCAAATTAAGTATCATGAAATGCTCTTTGAAAAGGAAATAGTTTTAGTATTTAGTATTTTCATTCTTGTAGTATTTTCTATGATTTCTACTAAGATTTATTGCAAAATAAGCCATTGCATTTAAAAAATGTTGTGAGTTGAAAAATGTAGCAGACTGTTCTAATAGCCAATGGAATAAATGTGTTGGTAACAAATTATATTTACAGTATTGTATGCCAAAATATCCTGATTTGATTTAAAAGGCTTAAATTTAAACTTTCTTCTAAACACATCTTTAGATTAGAATGTATCAATTTGGTTCCCAAAAATGTTGACTTGGAGCTGGTTGTGATCATATGTTTTTCAGACCAACTGTTTAAATGTGTTTTGATATATCAGTGTTAATATGGTGTGTGTTAAAATACATGAGATAGATTGGGTTATAAAGCTACTTTAGACATAATGCAGTATCATAGTTTAGCATTGTGGTGGATCTTTTCTCCAGGTTGGCCCTGCGATGCTAACCCTTGGGCTCCCTATCATTAACCTTGCCCTTCCTTTTATCCTTGTGATCCTTCTCTGGATTTCAGGCACCAAAATGACCACTATAGAGAACAAGCAAGCGTGTTTATTGTTGGCTTCAGTTTGATAAAGTGTGTCCAATTCCCCTCATTAACTCTTAAATGAAAATATATCGGGAAAGAGATTCAGAAAATAAAGAGGTATTGTAAAGATCTATTTTATAGCAAGGTAACTGTCTAGTATTATGCTGGTTCCATACACAATATAATATAACAATATAGTTCAAAAAAGTAATACTTTCTCCTGATCTCTCTCTCAGCTCTCATCAATCAAAAATCCCTCTTTGATTTCTTTCCATGTCTATCCAGCTTTTCTATTTATTCCTCTCCCTAATTCTCTCTGCCACTGTCTTATTCATGTCATGAGCTTAACCATTATTATCTATTTACTATCCCTATCTTCCCTATCTGACAGTTTGACAGGCAAGCCCCTAGTTTTATATTCTTTCCCCATAGGACCTCCTTACAGTATTCTGAAGGCTCTGCTTTACTTAGGCTTGGCAAGCTTCTCTCTTTGTAAGCATTAATTGTGTGAATGAATGTTGAATTCATGTTTTCCCCATCTTCTTCTCATGGCCATGAGGAGAGAATGGAAACACCTAAATCTTGGTTTACTCTGCTTTTTCATTAAGTCCCAAAAGGACAATCTTTTTAGTTTTTAAACCATGGTTTATTTAAATGAGATGAGAGCAAAATATATCTTAGGTTTCTGACATGTTCAATTAAATCAGGGGTAGGCAACCTTTTTGAGTCGGGGGCCCAGTTGCTGTCCCTCAGACAATTGGGGGGCAGAAGCATCAAAAATAAATAAATAAATAAATAAATAAATAAAAATATATTTTAAAAAAATATTAAAAAATATGCATGCACACTCTCTCAGCCCCGGAAAAGCCATGGCAAACCCCTGTGGAGATTTTGCCAAGAAAACCCCAAGAACAAGTAATAACAATAATAATCAATATCATCATGGTGGGCGGCGGCGGGGGGTGGCAGCGGCGGCAGGACCGGCCTGGGGCCAGTCCAAAGGCCTCAGGGGGCTGCATCCGGCCCCTGGGCCTTAAGTTGCCTACCCCTGAATTAAATCATTGGTAAAACAAGGAGTAAGTAAGCTTCAGGCATGTGAGATATACTTTTTTAAAAAAATTAAGACCCTGAAATCTAGCCATAACAAGGTACAAAAGGCATACACCAAAAATTAAAAAGAAAATGAGTGGCAAAACTGGACTGAACTGATGTAAAATCCTGATAGCTTTTAAAAGTTGTCAGTATAATTACTGGTGAATAAGTGGTAACTAGAAATACCTGCTGACCATCATGCAGATTAGTCAGAAATCTACCAGAGCTATGTTCTGTTCCCCATTTTCACCCGTTTAAAGTAATCAAGTTCTCAGTATGGATGTAATGAGAAACTGACTTCATTTCAACTAGGGAGGGGATACTTCGAGTCATGATGGAAATGTGAGTATATGAACCTGCAACTCACTATTGCTTGTTTTTAAAATGCCAAATCATACTTTAATGTTATTTCTCAATCAGGGTAGAGGGTCTGTTTAGCTATCAAACAGGTCATGCTTTTTTTGGAGAATTTTTACAGGATGTTTCCACTTCTTGGCAGCTCTGTGGCTTCTCTGTGGTATGATGAAAAGCAATCAAAAAGCTGTAGGTAGACTGTTGCTTCTTGTACAAAAATAGTCTACCTACAGCTTTTTAATTGCTTTTCATCATACCAATATGGGCTGTATACAGATACTTAAGTATTTAAAGTGTGAGTGTATGGACAGCTAGAAAACTTAATAAAGTAGCATTGAGACTGGAGACATTGTTCACACAGGGCATCAGTGTGTGTTTGTTGTCTCAGCATTATGGTATTATATTCTGTAGTAGTGTGGTTGTAAAGATGGGGTGGAGCAGATAATGTACATTTGCTAAGGTTTATTACCACTGGGTAATCTCATATTACCATTGTAAGATTATGATGTCCCCTGATTTGGTATTACTGTGTTATCCCAACCACTGTTGTCTTATTTGTTTACTTGCTAGTACACTTAGTGAGCTTGGAAAAAAGCCCCCTTTTATTCATTCAGGCTGAATGGTTGTTTGCTGGAAAAGGATATGAATTCATTTGCTAGGGATAAATTGTACAGATCAACATCACAGCACACAAAGCTTCCTGTCTAGTAGTCAGCAATATAATCTCTGATGTTAGCATATATTTGTGGTGTATGTGCAGAAAAGTCATTGATTTGCAAAAGGCCAAGAGCCTCCTTCTTAAGGAAAAGTAACTGCTTTAAATTCTGTACAGTTGGCCCTCTATTCTGGACCTCTCCCCCCCCCCCTGCAAAAATGGAAACTCACCAATATTCAAGCCCCATAGGCTTGAATGGGGCATGCTCCCACAGGTGCATGCCCCATTGATTTCAATGGAGGTCGCCCCTCCGTGAATATGCAAAACCATGGACTTCAAGTCTGCAAGTACGATGGGGCGACTGAATATTGAAATGAGCATGGGATGTCCTATGGCAACCCTGAGGTGATCCTATCATGGGATCTTGCCAAGATTTGTTTAGAGGAAGCTTGCCTTTGCCTTCCTCTGAGGCTGAGAGAAAGTGACTTGCTCATGGCCACCCATTGGGTTTCCATGACAGATGGAGAGTTGAACCCGGGTCTCCGGAGTCATAGTCCTACACTCAAACCAATACACCATGCTTCCTCAGGATGAGGAAATGACAAAAAATGAGGGATGATCTCTTTCTAGCTAGATCTTGATGGTGATATTTCTATAGGACATCTAGCCTAGATTAGATTTTAGATTATTTCAGAGAGTGCTCTGTATAGTTTATCAAAATTAACAAGAAAGCACTCTGTATATTTATTAGATTCTTGATCTTGACCACATAGCACAAGAAATGGGAATGTTAAACAGGATGCACTTTGGTAGGAATTCAAGGGGCCAATGTTGAGTAGTCTTCAGAGGTGTTCTAGGCCCCACCGTCATAAAACACCACAGAATAATAATAATAATAAGTTTTATTTCTAAGCCGCCTCTCTGCTCAGCAATCGGGGCGGCATACAGCATAATTTAAAAACAAGAGACAATGTAAAATTCCTATATCCCACACCCTAATCCTCCCACCCCTTAAAACTAAATTAAATTATAATAGCAAAGTTAAAACGATTCTTAAAAATATAATAAAAACAAAAACAAAACAAAAACAAATAAAACAAAGTAAACAATTTGGGCATGTCCATGTACTATGGGGGGGTTAAGGGGCGTAAGGTAACCTCTGCTAGAGCTGGGGGATTATTCTGGGAAAGCCTGCCGGAAGAGATCCGTCTTTACTGCTTTCTTGAAAGCAGCAAGGTAGTAATAAGACGGATCTCATCCGGCAGGCCATTCCATAGTCTGACATGACCCCACTGATCCCTTTAAAGCTGAGATGGGAAGCCATTGGAGGTCAGGAGGCAGTGGGAAGTGTTTGGGGACATTTTTAAAAAAAGAGTTGTTAAGGCCACAAAAAAAAACTTTGAGTGCCACTTGTAGCATGCAGGCTGCAATTTCCTCACTGCTAAATGAAACTATATGAATATTAACCATTCCTTTTCTAAGGGAACCATTTCTTTCTCACACAACTTTATGTAGATAGCTCTGTGGTGTGTAAAGCTCTCATACTAATTAAAGTGGCAATGTAGGTCTGCAGTATTAACAAAATCCAAAGAGTGGCCCATTGATTGGAGATAGCCCCATTCTGTAATCTTTTTTCCAACTCATTTATTTGTTTTTGTTTTCTTTATTTATATGCCACCTTTCTCCCAGGACAGGGCCCAAGGCGGCTTCCACAACAACAAATTAACAACAATTTACAAAAAGCTTAAAACTAATTTTAAAACACTACATTAAAGCACTATAAACTGATTAAAAATCATACAACAGTTAAAAACAGATAAAACATATAGCTTTATTAAAAACCTTGCCTGCTTAAGCATTAAGAGGTTGCTTAAATAAGAATGTTTTTGCTTGCTGGCAAAAGTAAAGCAGGGAGGGCACCAGCCTAGCCTTCTGTAGAAGAGTGTTTCAGAGGATGGGAGCAGCTATACCATGTCCTCACCAAGTGAGCTTGTAATGGTGGCAGGACCAAGAGAAAGCTTTCCCCTGATGATCTAAAAACTCTGGCAAGGTCGTATGGAGAAATATGGCCTTTCAATTTTTTTCAAATTTCAATTTTTACTTACTCGGTACAGTGGGCCCTTGATATCAGCTGGAGTTTGGTCTCAGAACCCCCTGTGGATACCTAAATCCATGGATGCTCAAGTCCCATTAAATACAGTGGTGTAGTAAAATGGTGTCCCTTATATAAAATGGCAAAATGGCTTTTTTGGATTTTTTAGGAAGAACATTTTCAAGCCATGGATGGTTGAATCTGTGGGTGCACAATCTGTAGATATGGAGGTCCAACTGTAATAGTGAGATTTGCTTCCTTTCTACTAACGAAAACTGTTCCTTTAATATTTTCATCAGTTCTCTGCCACCATTTTTCCTAATTACTGGAGACATTTAACTTTCTAGTGTTTATTAGCATGGTTACTGATAGGTGTCATTCCTAGTTTTTATTAACCAGCTCTCCACTATTTGGAGCCCTACATCAAACAAAAGTGGAAGTATCACTGGACTCTCCAGAATGGATTAAGAATGATATTTTGTCTACATCTCTAATAGAGGATAGAATGCTTCTCTGGGATTATTAAACTTGTTGTGTAAATTAAACTTTTCATTCTGCACTGATTAATGCGAATCCTGTCTTCTTATGCTTTTGGTGTTCTTAATAGCCCAAGTTTCAGCTGTGGATGTATACACACCAGCAGAACTCTCTGTGGAAAATGGAACAGAGGCAAAACTTCCATGCACTTTCGCATCATCGGAAGTAATCAGTAGTGCAGCATCTGTTACCTGGAGCTTTCAAGCAGAAGGATCAACTACTTCTGTGTCGGTAAGAGGTAGTGATTGAAATAAGACTACATTTGTATAAGAGCTTGTTGATCCAAGTAGTTACATATTTTCCTGGCATTTTGTGCCTGTTTGATCCTGTTCTCTATCATTACTATTAAAAGTGTGTGTTTTGACTACTGCTTCCAAATGACATCACAATGTTAATCATATTTCTCTTCCCCCAAGGATAGTACTTCTAAGTATCCTTCAAGCTACTTTGCTGGCAAAAGACAAGTTTGGATGAGAATTTGTTTGAAACAGGCCACTTCTGCAGGATTGGGCATTCTGTTCTCGTGGCTGGTTGGGCATTACTGAAAAAGTATGACAACAAAACGTTTGATGTGATGGACATTGTAGGTCCAAAGGAGACTTGTGAAAGCAACAGGGACATGAGTTGAATGGAATGGGGTGTATCTTACTCTGGTTGCTTGTAACTACTTTCAGAATTCCCCTTTGTTACTTTTGGTCTTCTTAAGGAACTAGAAATCAATTCTCTTTATCTCTAATGGTGTGGTGTATTAACCTCTATTCTAGACTTTCTTCACTACTGGGCCACTGTCAGCGACTTTACTGCTACCACTCTAAGATAACCATTAACCCTGCCTTAAGCAGAGTGCAGAGAAAAAAAGGGGGCAGATTTAATACATAAAATATATCTCTTCATTTAAACAAATATTAATATTATAAGTTAAATGCATTTATTCAATTACATTTGTTTCAAATATACCAATAAATGTTAGTACTTATTAATACTGTTTGCAATTTCTGCCTTGAATGGTGAAAAGATAATTCCTACTGTTGTAACTACCCAATTCTACCCCGGTTAATTCAAAAGTATGTCCTTGAGTACAATTTCAGCTTGGGTCTTACTGCTGGCCACTTGCTGCTTCCTACTGTACTCAGTCCAGTTCTCTGCTTTCTTCAAAGTGCTTCTCACAGCCTGATCTCTTCATCAGCTCTCACTGGCTTGAACTCCAGTTCTGTTTGGTCATGGTCCTGCCTTTTATACATCCTGGCAGCCCCCAGCCCAGTATCTAATCAGATTGAGGTAAACTGTCCTCCTCCCCTTTGTTTCCGGATATTCTACACTTGTCAGCTGACATGGAATGTTTGCAATTTCCTGACCAATTTGTACTGTTTGGCTCTTTTCTTATACTAAATACATGACGTAAAACAGGCAGAACAACCACTCACAGAGTCAAAGGTCAGTAACAGTCATTCACTTATGAACAGTGTATCCCTGTCAGAAACAAGCTACAGTTTAAAAAGCCTCTTAGGTCCAAAACACACTGCAGAAATAATCTAGCTTGAGACTGCATTCACTGCCCTGGCTCAGTGCTAGAGAAACCTGGGAATTGTAGTTTATTGTGACATCAGAACTTTGTGACAGAGAAAGCTAAAGGTATCACAAAACTACAGTTCCCAGAATTCCCTAGCAATGTGCCAGGGAAAGCAGTGTCAAGCAGATTATTTCTGCAGTGTGTTTTGGACCTCACTTCCTGTGGCTGTTTATCTTTATCACATCCTGTTTTGTCACCATATTTAGCATGAGCAGATGCACATAACACAAATTTTGCCACACATCAGGTCTGTTTCTTTACAGATGAAGACTGATATCCTTGTGAATGATCTGGTCAAACTTTGGAACTGAAGCTATACATACTCTAGAGTTTAGGTATTGGAGAAGTTAAGCAGACATGATAATGTGATAGAATTAACTGCTACTGTTAAAAATAGGTTTTTGACACTGCATAATGTTTTGTGTTCTTGATAACAGTTCTTCTATTATTCCAATGGGAAGGCATACCCTGGGCAAAGTACACAATTTAAGGACAGAAGTAGCTGGGCTGGAGACCTGAACAAGAAAGATGCATCTATCAATATAGCAAATATGCAGTTTCAGGATAATGGAACCTACATCTGTGATGTCAAGAACCCTCCAGATATAGTTGTTACTCCAGGAGAAATTAAAGTCAGAGTTGTGGAGAGAGGTACAGTAGTCCCTGGTAAGAGTGTGTGTAACAATGGCTGAGGAAATTTTCTATGTCATAAGTTATTTTACTGAAATTGCTCTTGTTTACTTAGGCTTCACTTAAGTGTTGTTGTGGTTGTTCTAACATAAATTTTGATGCCTTGTATTGGAAAAATTTTGCCCTAGTAATAAAGTGTTCTTTTGTCAATTAAAGAACAAGTGGAAGAAAATAGAAAACCTCATCTTCAGTTGAAAGCTTGAGTGATTAAACTGAAGCCCAGACAGAAGTGTTTAAGGAATTCCCTTAGCTACAGCATGACTGTATATCTCTCTCAAGAGTCCCACCTTTCCTTTGTTCTTCTGTGAATCTTGGGGGAAAGCTTTTCTCTCTTAGACAGATGCAGAATAGCAGCACTGATGTGTCAGCTAATGGTGGAACACTGACAGTGTGAGGTAGTAGTGTCTGACTTTGGGAAAGGGGTGGGATTTCAAGTGGGAAGGGATGTTATCCAACACAGGATGTGTCCTAAGAGAGAATTTGGCCCCTAGGCTAAAATAGTTCCTCACCATATTCTAATGCTGTCATCTATCTATCGTGCACATGTGAATGTACATATATGTGTACTTGTCTCTGATACAGTTACCAGTAGCTTAATGTATCCTAGCCTAGCCCCATGTAATGCGCTGTCTTCTGATTAACCTTTCATGATAATACTGTTGAGCCAACTTTCAAATACAATGGACATGAATGTAAAATGTACCTTGTGCTTCATAAGAATATTTGGATAGAAGGGCCTAATTGTTTCCTGATACATGCTTCTGATTGTTTGAAAGGACATGCACTGTCTTGCATGTAGACATGGCCTTCACACTTTACAGGAGACTTGTATATTTTGTATTGTCAATATCATATGAGAATACAGAAGGATGAAGTGGCTCCAGTGGTTGGCCTTATACAACACCCCCTATTTTTCATTTTCTTCTTCATGAAGCTGCCATTAAGAGAATGAGAGATTAATTTTAATATACTTTATATGCTGAAAAACAATATTGAAATTTAATAACAGAGGAACAAACCTTCTAGAACATGCTTATTAATTTCACTTCACATTTAAAGTTGTGGGAGAGATCACTGATTGCAGCACTTTGTCCAGTGCAGGAGTGGGCAAAATGTAGTCTTGGTCTCCACATGTCCCTCAGGAGTAGCAATTGTGGTGAGCCACAGTGCTTTGAAAAGACCCCAAAATGTAAAATAAATCAATCATAGATGGACTAGCACCTACTCATAGTTTTTCTGTTTGGAGGGGCATTTGGGGGGCTTAGTGCAGCCTGTGGAGGGTCCTACAGTCTAAAAACTGACTCTTAGATCTTCTGAACTTGCACATTCCTGGTCTAAAGTGATGAAGAGAGACAGCTATTTCCAAATCCTTAAGGTTAAACCAAGTACCAACGTACCTCAATTTGATTTTTCAAGTTTGCAGAGTCCATCTTGGGGTTTTAGTCACCTTGCAGATCCTGTGGCTTAAATATCTAGTCACAATTTTTTTTTTTTACTTTTCTGCTGCTTTTGTGTTTATGCCACTGTGTTTTTGAACTTCAGATTTAGTACATAAAATCTAATTCAGATCTTGTACAGAGTTACAGCAGCTGCTACATCTTTAATGCATGGATTTAAAATCCAAAAAAGAATAATGGATTAAATCCACTTGTTAGTCCCAACTAGAATAGACCAGTTGAATCAATGGAATTGTTAAGTCAGTACATAAGACTCATTTATTTAATGGGTCTACTCTGATGGAGACTAACTGTTGACTTAGTGCAGTGTGTTGATGAATTTAAAAATGAAGCAAACTTCTTTTCTTTTTTCCTCAGGAAACTTGCCTCACTTTACCCCTACCCTTGTGGCAGGGATAAGCATTGGTGGAGTTTTGGGTTTAAGTTTACTCATCATTCTTATTGTGTGTGTCGTGTACAGAAAGAAGAATTCTAAAAAGCATTACTCTGGGTAAGACCTTTCTACTTGTTGCTTAGTTGATATTTTCATGGCCATAGTTAGGTGGAGCTAATTGTATTCCAGGTTCATGTATTTTTTGTTTTGTTTTCATTACTAAATTATGACAGCTGGGACACACCTTTCTCTCTAAGCAAATACATTTTAACTTCATTGTGCACATACTTTATCCCTTTACATGCGTACAGATCCTGCTAGATAGTCTTATATTTATTGGATGGGAAGAGTATGGTACAAACTGTCTGGAGAGGCAGTTCTACTCTCTCCCATTTCCAAAAATAAGGGGCTTTTAAAGCTCCCAGCATAAGGTAAAATGCTGGACACTTTCTGCATCTTGGATTGCATATCTTTATTTCTGGGTTTGGGGTATGGCTGCCAGTTCCTTTACAACAGTCTGCTTTCCAGAGGTTTCCAACTCCAGCTTTGGGAAAACAGTCCCTCTCCTTTCTTCACTGGCTTCACCATTTGCATGACTTCCTTGTTTTCTTGCACTTAATTTCATTTTGAGGAGCTTTTATAGCTAAGCACTTTCAAGTTAAAATATAGAAATTTGATCCAGGGATTTTCAAATGCTTTTTACTGATGGCTTTCCTTTGTGTTGTGGTGGTGGGTCTTTATCTCCTTTACAATTCAAACAGAAGTGTACCCTTACGCACAAAAACAGAACACATGTCCATTCTAGAGGGATTTGTCATTTCACTGCCCAACTCTTTCCTGATTTTTGTAGATCCAGTGAATTGTATCAATGAAGCCTTTTAAAATCCAGTTCTTAATAGGTGTGTTTTAATTAGCAACTTTTCCCACTATACCTTCTTTTCAGCTGAAGATCATAGAGAGGGGTTGCAGCAGTGGTCAGTGGTAAGACTGAGTGAGTGCAGTGATCTGCTATGTAAACTTGAAGAGTTCATGTGGAAAGCTTAGTTTCCTTTCTGCATGTGCAGTTTCTATAACAGCTTGAAGGCAGTTTACACTGATCTGCACACTTGGAACCAGAAGCCTAATATGAGTAATTAATTCTCTGTCCAGTGTGTCACTGTTGAAAGCTACTTGAAGGGTTTGGAACAATAGTATCTTTGCACTAAATTATTCTGCTGCTGTTATTGTTTTCCTAGCAATGTAAACATTAATAATATTGCTTTCACTGACTATACCAGTTCCATATTTTTGCTGGTTACTAAGTGAAAAGGTGTGTCTGTCCTATAATTACAATTTTTACTCTAACTGCTAAATGAAACTAACACTATTGGTTTAATGGACTGATTTGGGTGGTGGTGGGAACCCTTGCATGGCAGTATCACAACTTCTGTTCTTGCTCTGACATTTTGGTTTTTTCCTTTCTGCTTTGGTGTATTGGGATCGGATCCTGCTCTTATCTTCCTCTCCTTACAGAGATCCTGATATAGACGCAAGATTGGGAATGTAACAGGGCTGGGTCTCCTCTTCCAGTCCTACTATATATCATGGTAACTAATCACATTGGTAGTTGCTCTTTGATACTTTGTGTGTGTGAGTGTGCACATTTCTGCCTCCCTTGCTGACTACCCACCTAACATAACTCCATCACTTGTGCTGGAATTCTGTTTTGTAGACTGTTGGTGAAGGAGCAGCACATTTCATCTACTTGCTTGAGTTTTGTTGTTTCATTTCTTCCGTTGTGGCAACAGTCCTACTTGCCTTCAGATTAGTACCACATTGCTTGGCAGCAAACTTATGTGCACGAATGGGAGTGGATTTGGATGCTGTACACTGTGAGGGGAGAAAATTGCTTAGTGCTAAGTAAATAACTGAAAGTCCTGAATGCACAGATCTTTTAGTTTGAGATCTGTACAAAATTTCATAAAATCTTAGAAAGAAAGCATTTTATTTTCCATCTGATCTTCTTTCAGTCCCAATAAGAATGGAAACCCATTTACTAGTACTGACATATCTTTTTTTCTCAGTACTGTAGTTCCCTGTGTACTGCTGCATATTTCATATGTCTGCTTTATAAAAATGTTAAAATATTGCTGTTGGATAAGAGGAAATAATGGCTTGCGGGGAACCACATTCTGCTTAATGTCATTGTCACACTGTCATGATCCATGTGTGTTTGTATATGCTGTGCATGTGTTGTGCAGGAGAAAAAAAAGGCAGCTTTCTTCAGAATGTGAACTCTAGACATTTTGGAATACAATTCCAAATATCTTTTTGACCCATTGCTTTTCCTAACTGGGACTGATACTAGTTGTATTCCAAATCATCTGGAGTATAACATGCTGGAGAAAGGTAGATTTAAGCAGAGGGAGTCTCTCCCCCCCGCCCCCATCTTAGGGTAAAGCTAGATATTTATCCCAGGACAGGAAACAGGAACAGGAAAATCAGTATAGTAGAAACATGAAAGCAGACTGCCATTCCATTTGTTAAAGGATTCAAGTCTTCAAAGAATAAGGCATTCTCTTTGAAAACACAATATATGATGTTTTACAGTGGGCCTTGATATCCATGGGTGATATCTTCCAGATCCCTCCCCCCGACAGATACCAAAATCTGTGGAACCACTGTCCCCAGTGGCAGAGCATACATGTGGCTGCCAGTGGGAATGATCGGTGGCTTGCCATTCGCAGATGCTGAAATCCACGAATGGCAAGTCTGCGGATGAGACCCCACTATATTCATTGATACAGTATACTATTCCTCATAATATTTATCTTAGGGTTGTTCACACTACAAATTTAAACAAATAATAAAATATAAAAGAAACATGATTGAAAACTTGATTTTTTGTGTCCAAAAGACATCATCCTTCCAATATTTAAAAGACTTAGTCTGAGAAAATAAAAACGTTTTAATATGGTACTTAAACGTTGTGCACAGACAAACCTTTTTGTGAAGAGAGTTGCATAGCTGTTTTCAGATGAAGCCTTGTTGAGGACCTGTTCTGTTTTGGCCACTGCAACATGGATTTGGCTACTGCAACATGTAGCCAATAGAAAGATCTGTCTGAAAAGCAAATAGTCTTTAATTATGCAGTTACATGGAAGTGAATTCTGATGCCTTAGACACATATGGCAAGGAACTGTGATTCCTGGCAGAATCAATCATGTGATAGAGATTGGCATTTCACAGGAATTTAGTTGATCTGAAATCTTCCCTTTTAATGCTATATTGGATACATTTGTGGGGAAGAAGGGATGACTGTGTTGAAGTGTGGAGAGGATGTATGAGCTGTCTGTCACTCACTGAGATCACCCTTTATTTTGGCATAAGATGCCATATCATCCTGCCATCACTTGCCTTTGTTTTTGTTTTGTTTTGTGTTTACTCTTGAACTTTGTCCTGCAAACTCTGCTCTGCCACCTCGTCAGCTGCAGTACCTCTGAGAGCTTGGTGTCTCCAGTTAAGCAGGCTCCACGGAAGTCCCCCTCCGACACAGAGGGTCTGGTAAACAGCGTACCCACCCGATCACACCAGGTAAATGGCATCATGCTGCTTTGAAAACTCTTAACTTGGAGACCACGTAGGTGACAGGAGTGGTGATGTTCTTGCTGACAGAAGGGAGAGATTTTGAAGTGCAAAGCATTGCAAACAGACAAGTATCTGTACAGGAAAGATCCCCAGTTGAATGAATGGGAAGCACACTGTCTCTGACACTTCAGAAATATAATTGTTGGCTTTGATATCTTTAGGAAAACTGAAAATGATTTAAATAGACTTCTAGTTAGCCTTATTAAATGTAGAGTTGCTGCAGTGAGGGCATTTTTTATGCCACAGTAGCCTATTTGTATGTGGCATTTGGATCCTGGAAAGTTACCTGTTTTGGGTTGATTCATCTGTAGAGAATTGAAAGGATTGTCCTTCTTTGTGGTGCAGGTTTGCACCGGGTAGCCCTTTAGTTCCTTCAGCTGTAATCCTGTGATCTTATTTATGCTAAGTATTTAATATCAATCACTCTTACAATGACCTTTTACCAGAGCCAATAATATTTTAATATTTTATATGTCATTGTTGTCTCCCCCTCCCCTCAGAGGTAATGAGCACTTAAAAGCTACTGGGTACTAATCTGCTTTTTGGATATGCCAGTTCTGCAGTACATTGGGCTGCAGAAAATATTTAAAAAATATATTTTGCTCTTAAATGCTCCCTAGAGTTGGGGTGTGTGTGTGGAGAGGGCAGTTTTCTTGGATTTTGGTCTTTTTTTTTTTTTTTGGTCTAGGACAGGCCTTTTTCCAATAAGAAATGACCTAGACAAGACTTCTCCTGGGCTTAAAACAGTCCAGAGCTAGTAAAAAAAATGGCAAAATTGGTCATGCTCCCAGGTGGCATTTTGAGGCAAACATTTTAAAAATGGGTGTTTGTGTGTGGCCCTTCAAACTTGGCGGGGGGAAGTACAGCCCTCTACCCCTGACAATTGCCCACCTCTGATATAGATGGAGTTTCATGGACATCTGTCAGATAGAGAATATTATGGTAGATGGTAAAGGAAATAGTTGGGTCCCTTTTCTTCTGTATTTAGTCATTTGATGTGAAGTGTTGGGTGGGAGTATTTGGAGGTAATATTTGGAACTTACTATGTAAATTGTATCAGTACAAAGTTTTCTTTTTTCCAAGTTACACAAGTTAATTACAAGTAAAACCTCTTTGGTGGGAAAGATCTTTAAAAATCTCTTAGCAAAGGAAACTTTGATAAGCTGTTCGTGAAATTGTGTTTCAAAATGAGGAAGCAGCTGAATGGCTTTGTAGATCTAGCTTTGTGATGGCTTGCGATAATTATGCAAATTAGCATGTGGACTTAGTAAAGGAATGTCCTTTGGAACTGTCTCTCTTAGGTTTCAAGATGTAGTTATTTCCTGGTACCCATCTTTGCTTGGTTGAAGTTGCTTATTTGTTGTCATTTCTGACTCATGGTAATCCTAAGGTGTTTTCTTGGCAGGTTTCTTCAGAGGGGTTTTTCCATTAACCATCCCCTAAAGCTGAGAGAGTATGACTTGCCCAGGCTCACCCAGAGGTTTTTCATGGCTGAGTAGGGATTCAAATCCTGTTCTCCAGAGTCATAGTCCAATGCTCAGATCACTACACCACACTGGCTCCTTGATGCAGATTAAATAAATAGTAAGAAACTAAGCCTGCTGGAGGCAGGCAGAGGAGGGACCAGATTGCACCCCACTTAAATAGCCTGCTGCATTTCAGTGTTAGACACACATACAACACTCCATCTTTTCCTGCAGTGTTGGGAGGCAGTCCGTCATTCTGGGTCTGGCTCCTCCCTGGCACTTCACAGGCAAGACTTCTGATCGGCTTGAATCAGAACAGGGCTTTTCATGCACTGTTGAAGTTGGCCTTAGGGATCAGTTTCTGAGGAGAATTTGTCCAGTTTGTGGGCCAGGAGACTTCAGTTTGTATTGAGCTGTACCTTACCAATAGGGACGGTCAGTTTCACCTTAGTTTTTTGCCCATCGCTGGGACCCAACTTCTCCTGTTGCTTGGATGGGCAGAACTGGGAGGATGGGTTATACCAGTGATTATATTCAAAAGCCTCCAGTTTTCTTTCTTCAGTCTTACAGTCCCAGGTCAGCAGAGGAGCAGGCTCAGATGCTCTGAACTATATAGGACATCTATTACAGATAAATGCCATAATATGTCACAAGGGCTTCTTGTCTATGCCTCAAGGTTACCTTTTTACCTCAGATACATCAGAAGACTCCTCATGAATGACTCTTGCCCAACATTCACCTTTATACACTTTCTCTAACTAGGGTCCCCAGTGTTCTTCTCTTGTAAGTTTGATATCTTTGTTAGCTTGTTTCCTATGTCTGTATGGTTGTGAATTCACTGAGGCAGAAGCTTTTTTGTAACAAGCAAACCTTAAATTTATTTAATAACATATAGCAAGAATGTAGCTCATGTAGAATAGTTTCACAAATAGTATGGTTACAATGGTTACAATAAATCAGGGGTAGGCAACCTTTCCCCTTTAAGGGCCGAGGGACTTCAGCTCCCAGAATCCCAGAGCTATTGGCCAACATGGGACTATTGGCCAACATGGCTGAAGCTTCTGGGAGCTGAAGTCTCTCGGCCCTTAAAGAGGAAAGGTTGCCTACCCCTGCAATAAATCAACAGTTGCAGGCAATTCCACTTAAATTCTATTCACTAAACTTCCCTGAACAGATCTCTGACTTCACTCATTTGCTTAACTCTCCCTACTCCCTCAAGAGAGCTCTAACTGAACAAACTAAACTGTTCCCTTCTATCCATCATTGTCACATACTCCTCCCTTTTATATCAACTGCTCCCAAGGCAGCCCCTCGTCTACAGCCAGCCTGTACCAGGACTGGCTGTTGGGAAATCAAGTCTGCCCAGTGATTCTGTCACAAGTGGGTTCTCATTCAGGAGATACTTTTAGGCTCTTACTCTCTGCTGTACCATCTTAATGGGAAGGGTTAGTCTTAGCATAGTAGATATGGATCACAGTGCCCAGCTGTCTTCTGATGAGGCACTGGTGATTGATTGTGTGATGAGGGAAGCACCGTCAGAGAGCACAAAAGGAATAAATTAATCCACCCTTACAGGAAGACACAATCCTGTTCTTGTTTGTGCTGCAGAAGTGGCTGGAAAGCATGGTGTTTGTTTATGCTGTGGATCTGATCACTCTAGAGAGCTGTCAGACATGGCTTTGGCTGTGTAAGTAAGTCCATTGTACATGCTCGCTCCCCTCCCACCCCTGTTTATCAGTGGTTGAGAGCTCTCTTATGAGTTACGTACTCGTTTTTCCCTAATAGCCAAGTTGGGGGGAAGTGGCAACAAATCTGTTAACTGCCCCAAATGGGCTGTGTGTTGAGTGCCCCAAATGGGCTGTCTGTTTAAATACTTCCAAAGAAGAATCCACCACACTCTGAGGCAGCTGTTCACATTGAACAGTTCTTACCATCAGGAAATTCTTCCCAATGTTTAGGTGGAATTTCTTTTCCATAGTGTGAATCCATTGCTTCATGTCCAAGTCTCTGAAGCAGCAGAAGGCAAGTTTGTTCATCTTCAACATGATGTCCCTTCAAATATTTAAACATGGCTATCTTGTCACCTCTTAACCTTCTCTTCTCTGGGCTAAAAATATCCAGCTCCCTAAGCCTGGTTTCTAGATCTTTCACCATTTCGGTCACCTCTGACATGCTCCAGCTTGTCAACATCCTTCTTGAATTGTAGTTTTCCCAGACCTGGACACAATATTCCAGGTGAGATTTGACCAAAGCAGAATATAGTGGTACTATTATTTCCCTCGGTGTAGACATTATACTCCTATTGATGTAGCCTAGAAGTGCATTTTATTATTATTTATTATTATTAAGTATTTAGGCTATCAGAGTGGCTTACAAATGGTTAATTAGACATTTCCCTGCCCTCAGGCTTACAATTTAAAAAGACAAGACACAAAAGGAGAAGGGAATGGTGGTGGGGAAGGGGATCAGGTCCAGCAGATCTTCTCATTTGCTTTCTTAGCTGCCCGATCATACTGCTGACTCATGTTCAGCTTATAGTCTTCCAAGACTCCTAGATCCCTTTCATATGTACTGTTGTCAAGCCAGGTGTTACCCATCTTATATCTGTGTGTTTGATTTTTATAGTACCTTACATTTTTCCTGTTGAAATTTGTTAGTTTTGGCCCAGCATTCTAATCTGCTAGGTCATTTTGGATTCTGATATGTCCTCTAGGATATTAGTGTTCCCATCTAATTTGGTGTTATCTGCAGATTTGATAAGCATGCCCTCTGTTCCATCATCCAAGTCGTTGAATAGCACTGGGTGCAGGACAGAATCCTGTGGCACCCTGTTAATCACTTCTCTCCAAGATGAAGAGGAACCATTAGTGAGCACCTTTGGGGTTGGTTGGTCAACCATTACAAATCTAACTAACAATTACATTGTCTAGCCTACATTTTACTAGCTTGTTTGCAAGATACCATGGGGGACCTTGTTACAGACCTTACTGAAAGCAAGATATACTACATCCACAGCATTCTCTTTATCTACCAAGCTTATAACTATAAAAGAAGATATACAATTAGTTTGGCATGAGTTGTTTTTGCGAAACCCATGTTGACTTTGTGATCACAGCATTCCTTTCTAAATGCTTACAAACAATCTGTTTCAGGATCTGCTCTAGAATCTTACCTGGTATTGATGACATGCTGATTGAGTGGCAGTTGTTTGGGTCCTTTTTGTTCCTTTTTGAAGATAGGCACAACATTTGCCCTCTTCCAATCTGCTGGGATTTCTCTTGTTTAACATCTCTAGTAGGCTTGAGCTCATTTTGTGTTTTAGCTTTTCTGGTTTTCTTCCTACATGTGTTGGCTATTTGTTTAAATTCTGCTTTGATGATTTCTCCCTTTTTCTAATTCTTGTACGTGTCCCTTTTAAACCTTGTCTCAGTTGCAAGTTCTTCAGATATCCATCCTGGTTTCTTTAGACACCTTTCATTTCCCCCCCTTGTTGAAACTGTGTCTTCAATATCTCCCTTTTAAGAAACTTCCATCCATCATGAACTCCTTTGTACTTTAGTATTACTAACCACGAGTTAACCACCAGTATTTTATTAAGTTTACTGGAAATCTTTCTTAAAGTCTAGAATGCATGTCTGACAATGCTTGGCTTTCCCTTTCCACTATATAACAAACTTCAGGAGAGCGCTTTTGAAAGTTTTGTTTGAGTAGCATTGCAAAAATCTCTACTGAGGCAGCACTGGCTCTACAGCCTTTATCTGAAGCAGGTGTTCTATGGCCCAAAGCATCTGGCAGTTCAGCAACTGTGTGACTAGATAAAAAATAGGTTGGGGGCTTTTGAATACAATTTCCATCTGAAGTAACTACAGTGTTTCCTTCTGCCCTACTATGTCGAGATAGCTCAAAATGTCAGCTGGGTCTGTATCTTCCCCCCACTGTGAGGTTTTCTCTACAGTGATGTTTTTCAGAGGTACTGGGAAAGGGGTGCCATTTGGAATCCAAGAAGAGTGGTTTTCATGACTGATGCCAGTTTGTGGGGTTGCGGGTGCACTGCTTATGGTTCACAGCGAGGAGGATATACAGTATCAGGTAGCTGGAGCTACAAGGCAGTGTGTTTGGTGCATCTCAGTCTGCAGTCAGAAGTTCAGAGCAATCATGTTGATCCATATGGATTGCATAAGCAGGCAAGGGAAGGATGCAGTCACAAACCCTGGTGCAAGAGGCATCTTGCTTAATGCAGTAGAGGGAGACTCACTCATTCAGAGAGGAGTATCTGAAAGCTAAATACATCATCAGGCCAGTTGTTTTAAGTGGAGAGAGCCTGGACCAGGGGTAGTGGGCTCTGATTTCTATGGTATTTTAAAGGAGACTGCAAATGTTTGGCATTCTGTTGGCGGATTATCATCTCTCAGGAGAATCACAGACTGCCTCGGTTTATATTGAGATTTTTAGCAAAGGGACCATTAGCTGTTGATGATCTCACCATAACAGCAAAGGGTGTTGTGCTTCTCCTTTCCTCCAGTGGTGATGTTGCCCAAGGTATTAAGGAAAATAAGGATGGAGGAAGTGGAGGTATATTTGAGAGTGCACAGGTGGCCTTGATGGCCTTGGCTTTCTGATAGAGTCTGCATGCATGTTCAGGAGAGTTGGCCTCTACCATCTTGGCTGGACTTGCTACATCAAAGAGCTCTGTTGCATTCCAAACCAGGCTGGTTACAATTACACACCCAGAGATTGTATAGGAAAGATTAATAGCAGAAAGATATGAACATGATGTGATTCAGACCATCCTTGCAATTAGAAGACCTTCCACTAACTAAGCACTTGTATGAGTCTACTTGGAGTTTTGTTGTCGTTGATGGTGTTAGCATAAAGGGGAGCATCCTCAAACAGCTGCAGTGGGGTCAATTTTGGCCTTTTTGCAAGTGGGTACTTGCAAGCCTCAGTACCAATACTATTTTGTAAGGTTGGTGGGGCAAACCACTGTCATCTTGTCCATACATGCAGATACCTATTGGTCCTTGTGAAGAGAGTATTTTTACTTCAGCTGGGAATGGTACATCACTTTCTTTCTAGAAATCTACATGTGATTTTGTGAGCCTTATTGAAAGCCCCTTTTAAATCCTTGAGATTGGTGGATTTGAAATTTCTTAGGTGGATTTTTTTTTTTTTTTTTTTTTGCTATTATTTTGTCTCACAGTCTCTGGGCAGAGGGCTCTATCAATCTGTGAGGAGTTGTATGTATTTCATAAGAATTCAGGTGTTCTTTGTTTAGATTACTCTTTTGTTCCTTAAATTCTATTTAGGATTTTCTAAACTATGGATTTTCGTAAATCAGAAATAGTTTGCCTCTTTCCAAGAGTCTACTAAGGACCAATAGGTATCTTCTTCCATCCTGTCTCATTGGTTGTGGCAGTGCATTGAGTTGGCTTATGTGCACAGTTCCAAGTTTGTTCTAGAAAGAATTCAGGTACATTTCACTCATACTACTGCCACTTGTGCAGCATTGAGCATGACAGCATCTTAGTTGGGGATTTGCAGGGCAGTCACTTGGGCTTCACCATCTTCTTTTGTCAGAAACTACAGGACTGACAATTTTGCATATTCTGCAACAGGTTGTATCTATGTTGCAGGTTGTTGCCTACCCAGGTGATGATGTGACGGCTTGTGTAGATCCCAGCATGAACAATGATCTCCCCACACTGCAAGAAAATGAAACATTATTATTTAGTATGAGAGTTCCTTTTCTGCAGTTGCGGGGAGGGAATCCTTCCCACCATTGTTGGTGGAGTTTTTCTCTTTTAAGCTGCTGGTGGTGTATTATTTATTTGTCTGGAGCTTTGTCATACCATTACTGGGTAAGGTTGTTTGATTGATCAGGAGCCCTGGCTGTGAAAGTGTGAGGGAGGAGCCCAGCATGAAGGATTCCCTCCACACAAATGCAGAAAAGGAATCTTCATGGTAAGTTCCAATGTTCCATTTTCTCCAACCACCTTGACCAGCATGCAGTTCAATTCCTTGTTACTGTGGATACCTGGCTGCCCTTTGAAAAGAACAGTGATACTGATAGAAGCAATTTGATTTTCCTTGGATAATCAAGTATTTGCTTTTGTGTAAATTAGTTTCAGGCTTCGAGACCCTTTTTGTTGGCGAAAGGTAATGCATAAGATTATTAACTTCTTCAGGGCTCCTTTGGATACCTATGGCAGTGGTAATAGGGATACAGGTGTGCAGGCTTTCACACAGTCAGTTGTTCCATGCCTACTTCCTAATGAAGACATGCAGCTCAGTGTCCTTTTTTCTAGGAAACTTGTGTGTTCATGATCCTTTCACCTGACCATGCTTCTTATGGGTCATCTTTAAATTACTTTGAGAGGGACATGAAAAGAACCATAACAGACTATGTTTGGGAGTGGAAACATTTTTATTCTTTTTTGGTAGCTTAAACAAGAGTAAACAAAGATGTATATACCTATTAATGTGCTTGGTCAGTGTTGAACTATCGGGAGTAGGTGGTGTTGCAAATGCTTTGCTGTTTTTAAATATATGAGAATGATGCTCATACACAGGCTTCTGCTTCTCTTCCTACAGTCATGATGGTTCTGTGGGATATTTTAGAATTAGGACACTATTTAATAGTAATCCTCTGATTTAAGGTAACCATGTGATGGAATAGGAATGTCAGGGACAATTTTCTACAGGGCTGGGATGATGATATTGTTAGTGGGATGTCAATATTGTTGAGATTGATTGTTGTTGTTGAATGCCTTCAAGTCATTTCTGAACTTATGGCAAGCCTTAGGCGACCTTATCGTAGGGTTTTCTGGGACTGAGAATGTGTGATTCCCAAGGTCAGCCAGTGGGTTTCCAAAGCCAAGCAGGGAATAGGACCCTGGTCTCCGGAGTCGTAGTCCATCCCTCAAATCATTACACCATGCTGGCTTTCTAAGATTATGACAGAAATTTTTAAAACAAAGAAGAACAGGGAGAGGTGATACTTGAAAAAGTTAAATATTTTTCAGTAGAATATTTTACTTTCAAACATGGAGTAGCAACTTGCAGACTACTTGACACAGTCTACTAATATTTTACTACCTTTCTATCATGTTGCCTATTGTGAAAGTAGGAAGTTTGTTGCCAAGGTTATGTTTCAAACAGCATGCATGGGATCTATGTGTCATTCGATTCATTTAATCTTCAGGCTTGCTAACTACTCATCAAGCTTGTTTTCACTTTTGTCCTTATCAGTAAATTTATTTGAGGCATAAGTGTCTCACAACAATGCATGTCTGCCTGATACCAAATGTCCCATTGGTTCTCATTCCTCTCTCCTGTCTGTACAGTATTTGTTCATTCTGATTGTGGTAATTATGACTGCTTTCCAGTTTAATACTGACCTGACTGGTTACCTGGTTTTCTGTATGCTTAACAGATGGGTTTGGAGATTGGATTCCAATTATGTACTATTCCAGAGAGCATGTCTGAATGCTGAACTGATGCCTGCTGAAACCAGGCTTCTTGTTTGATTAAAAAAAAGGTAGAATGTTGAGAGTAAAACATTCTGTCCATGAGTTCTCAAGGCAAATATACATTATTATTATTATTATTATTATTATTAAGTATTTATACCCCGCTCTTCAGCCAAAGGCTATCAGAGCGGCTTACAAGTGCACCTCTTTTCTGTGGTGCAGCTAAATCTACATAGCATTGCACATTTTCTTTCTTGTGTGGAACAGTCACCAAAATCTTCTTGCCCTACTTTTGAGGTTAAGTGTATATAGTTCCTGGAAAGTTAACAGACCATCTAAAAAAGAAATAAAAGGTGTTCTCAGTGGTGTTCATTAGGATGATCCCAGATTAAGATTTTCAATGAGTTTAAACGAGATAAAACGTATGCTAATCAAACTGGATTCATACAAATTGGAGTCATATTGTAACATACATAGTTACAATTGGATTCATCACAGAACGCTTCTTGCAGAAGCCATATAATGAGTAATACTCTGCACATGTATAAATCCTGTTTGCTTTACAAATAAATTTGTTTTTCTTATATATAACACTATGAATTCCTCCCAGGCACTAGTGGAATATTAAATAAAAGCTCTATATCAATGCCTCCTACATTATCTGATGTAGAGGACTTGCAGGGCTTTCCCCCCAGTGTGCCAGAGACCAGCACAATCTTTGTGTTTATTGATTACAGCTGGTTCTTTCTTTCCTGTCTCACTCAGATAACTGCTAGCTGGACAGCACCAGTCCAGCGACTACCACTTTGAGTAGTTCTGCTCTAAATTCCTGGTAGTCTTCTCATGTTATACATAAGCAGATACATCTTATGTGAATCTATTTCTCTCTTATAGTGTAATTCAGTTGGAGCTAGCGAAGTGTCTTGAAGCGAAAAGACAAGTCCAAAGGAAACACTTTTTAAAAGGCCAATATTGCAGGGATATCAAGTCTATGGATGGCAACGTGCATGTGTTTGTGATGGCTAGCTGTGTGTACATGCTGCCATTGACATGTGGGATAGGGTTAGCTGTGGATGCTCCAAACCGCAGATAGCCTGCTGATATGGAGGGCCAACTATACTCTGCCACAGAAGAAAGAGTAGAATAGTGTATGAGAGAAATTCAGTGTTGATATAAATGAAAAACAAATTTAGTAAAGCAAACAGGGTGTATACATGTGCAGAGCATATATAGCTTCTGCAAGAAGCATTTTGAGATCTGCAAATGATTTAGAAAGCCATTAGTGAACTGAGTAGCTAGTGGAGGATATCTAATGCTGTTTATTTTTTTTTTCAATATTAAAAACAACAGTGTTATTTTCTTGTGTCTTTCCTCTTTGGTTTTAGCTGAAAATATATACTCTTTTCATAACCCATCTATTCTTAGTTACCATCCCCTTTTTAAAATTTCTTTCTTAAATGTACTGTTGATCCATTAAGTGTTCTAGCTAAAGAGAGAACATTTTAGAGCTCAACTCCTATCCGTCTTGGTAGTCCTGTATGGACTACTTTTGATAAACCTAACTTGAGATATTGTACAGACGTCAGGAGAGTTGGTCTGGCAGATGTAGCAAACACATGGTTGGCCAACTGAAAATTGGTCTTTGTCATTCTGGATTCAGAGGTTGCCAAGAACATGTCTCATTAGGTTTAATCTCTTTTGGGTTACATAATCTTATTAAATGTAAACATTTATAGGTTATTCTTCACTTCTTTTGCCTTCTCTTCTGATGCTTCATGAATATTGTTGCCATCTAGTGGAATAGATGTTGCTAGGTAGGTATTTTTACTCAAGAAGTTTTCTTATTACATCACATTTGAGAATTTGGCAGACAGATACACAATCTTTAAAAATTGATAGCCTTTCAGAAAGTTAAGATAATCGGGTTGCATTGCAGTTTGAATAGCATATATCTTTTTTTCAGTAATGTAAAGGCAAGTCTCAATACACCCTGAAGTGAAAACCCTTGCCAGATTTGTATTTAGCCACTGGGAGACAAATGGAACCTATTGGTTTTAGCAGGATTCTGAATGCTTGAAATAGACATCCATTCTCAGCTGTTTTTTGACTGCATTTTTCTGCATCTGCCTGAAGAACGAAATGCCAGACTTCCATGAAACAATTATTTTATAGTGTTACACCTGATTTTTTTCAGCAGACTTGTAATTTTCAAAAGTCCACCTAACTTGAGATATTTCCTATGTAGGTCCTTTTTAAGAACATGTCTCAGAACCACTCATATATATCTGATAAGAGTTTTGCCTACTCTGAGGTTTCATTTAGCTACTTAAGTTGTGGTTTACAGGTTTTATATAGATTCTGCGTCCCAGTGGTATGGTGAAAGACATATGCTATCTTCTCATTTGCTTACTGTGTTTCTTTTTTCTGTTTTTAGGGCCCAGTAATTTATGCACAGTTAGATCACTCCGGAGGGCATTACAGTGACAAAATCATCAAGTCAGAGTCTGTGGTCTATGCTGATATTCGGAAGAACTGAGAAGATCCCAGCCTACCCAAAGCTAAATAAAAATTCAAACTGGAATCGCTTGAATTAAGTTGACCCAGAGAACTCACATGTGGCCTTTGATGCCTAGGCTAGGACCAATGCATGTGTATACAGAGAGAAAGAGATTATATATGTATTGTGTGTAAATAGTCTTATTTAATCGTACAGAAATGAGACCAGTGTTGCATGTTGAACTATGATAAGAATTCTGCTTATAAATTGCCAATTTTTAATTTTAATTTTAATTTTATTTTTTGTATTTAGGATAAGGGGGGGAAAGCAAATATTCATTTTACACTGTTAGGTAATGTGTCTTAGTTGTTCTGTGGAAAAGCTGGAACACTCCTGGATATTCTAGTGGATTTGATACTTTGTCTTTTTACAGATTCTTTTCTTTTTGATGAAATGGACATGAGAACTGTTTCTGCATGATTCTTTTCCCTAATCTGGTGCTTTCCACACTCCCTTGATAATATGTTACTCTTGTCTTTTCATTCTTACACCCTTGATTTCCAGAGGAAAAAACTTGCCGTCAATTTCCAGCATGATTTCTTGTTGGCTGAAGCCAAAGTTTTATCTTCAGGACATTGACTAAACTTTGTCATATTTAAATGAAAAGCCATAAATGGAATGGCTTTTCTAACTTTATAAATTTTCATTAGGCAATTTTAATAATGCAGTAATAATAACACTCCCTATTAAACTTTAATCTTTCTCTTTTATATTTCTAAACACAAGTTCTTCTGGGTCTAATGGGATTTCTGCAATAGAACTTAAAATCATTCATTTTTTTGAACAAAAATAGGGTAGTGAAGTGCTAGGTGGAACTTCAGCTTGATTTTAGTAAGACTTGCTTAAAGCTCTTGCATTTGTCAGCTGCTGGTAAACAAAAAAGCTTATCAGATGTTGCCATTGCAAGAAGAAATGGTTAGAATTCTCAGTAATCTCTTTCTACTCTATTTAATTCCACTGCCATAAGGGGGCACGTCATGGAAGGCATGGAGTATAATGTACTAAACATGAGCTTTCAGAGGACAGGGTCAAGGTCCTGTTGAGACTAGTTCTTTGACTATATACAGTTTTACCTTTAAACAAGAATGGCTGTAGTTTTCTTTGCTATGGGATGAGGTGTACATCACTGCCTTTGTTTTATGATGACACACAAACCTCTGAACCCACTTTTGTTTTATCCTCTCTTCTCCCCCACCAGTGTTTCAGGCAGATTGTCTACTGTGGCTGCTTTTTTCAAGCATCTTGCATGTTTTTCTGCTTATGCATTTTCTCGGTAATCTTTTAAAAATATATCATCTTTAATACTTAAATGTTTTGAGTGGTGGTGATTTTTTTTTTTTTACTAAATCAAGGTTTGGCCAGGTAGAACTGTGAAAAGCCAAAATAAGATGTGTCTGAGCAGAGAGGAAAACTATGTATCTGTCTAAAATTTGGAGCATGTCCTTCCCTGGCAGGCTCTACTAAATTTGATGTAAGTTTGTTTGTTATTGTGTGCCTTCAAGTTGTTTTCTGACTTATGGCAACCCTACTAACATGGGCTTTTCTGAGGCTAAGAGTGTGACTTGCCCAAGGTCATCCAGTGGGTTTCCATGGATGAGTGAGGATTCAAACACTGGTCTGCATAGTCCAGTGCATAGTCCAGTGCTCAACCAGTACACCATGCTGGCATCTTTAATGTCTTGTTTTTCAATAGGTCTTTTTAGAAATGGAGTAATTAAAGAATTGTTGACTCGTATGCCATACTGTAGCCAGTTTAGTGTTCCATCATGTCATCTCAGTAAAATAAATGGGGTACAGTCCTCAGCCCGCTTACCATAAAAGTAAGTTCTATTAGTGGGACTTGCTTTTGCATAAATATGAAGAGGGTTGCACTGTTTGTGTCATCTGAAACTTCCTTTGGTTAAGCAAATGCTACTTATGCATATTTGTTTAGATCTTGGAAGAAGAAATGCTGCTTCTGGCTCAAGTTAAGTGAGAGTTTCTTGAAAATTTGCCTGAATTTAAAGACTACTGTTCCTGTCTTTATCTAAGCTGGTAGTATAGATGTGTTACAGACAGTGGCCATCAGTATCATATAAATGAGACAAGACAACATTCCTTTCTCTCTCTTTCAAACTCTTTTAACTATGACTTTCATTTATTGGAGAAGTAACTTACTGAAAATATATCAAATGAATCAGTTGCTTCAACTTTTAAGATTCATCTATGTTGTCTTCTTTCATCCAGCCTGCTAGTGACTCACAACAGAGAGAGAGCCAAATTTGTATTATATCATTTATTATTTCATGTCCAGAGGTTTAGTTTTCCCGGGGTGTTTTTGAGAGTTTGTACCTCATCATTTCACTAGGCTTGAGAGAACTCTTATACTGCCAGTCTATTGATTCTCCATTGTTAAAAGATTTTCCCTTTTGTTGTGACATGATGAATATTTGCAATTTTACCATGCACTTATACATCATAGAGGCATTGGATATGCTTGCCATATTTTTTTTTACCAGCAATAAATCTTGCACCATGATCAGTTTTTATTAGAGCATTAATATGGGGTAACATAAGTGCAATTTGACCAATCCATTATTCTGCAATCCACTTCCCAACATTAACATTGCAGGAGTCCATGCAAATTAGAAAATTATGAAGATTCATTCCAGGTTAATGGGATAAATAAACTTGACAATAAAGCTAGTCCCCATCAGCTCACCCATTATAGAGAGCTTATTTATGTTCACAGGGTGTTTCTTTACAGAATGCAGCCTTCTGATTTTCTCTTACACCACTCTTCTTTATTCATTTGAAAAAAAATGTAAAAACAAATCTTCTGGTGCTTTTAAAAGCTTTTTGTGCAGTGCACTGGTTTCTCCAGGCTAAACATACCCAGCTCCTCATAGGGCATCAAAATTGACCATTAGTTGTCAGTGCATGGCAGTTCTTCAGCATTTCAGTTGAGCTTCAGTATAGTTCAGTGTGTGGAAGAAATTTTATTTTAAAAATGTCCTTCTGTACCCACTCCTTTACCCGCCTTCAGAATTAAGTAGTTGATCCTTTGGCAAGCACAAGATGCATACAAAGTCACTGGAGCTTGAATGCTGAATGCAGTCAAGCGGTGGCCAAGACCCAAAGTATGCATCCACTGACATTCCATCACTGGATTTGAGAGGAGGGGAGTCCCCTCTCCATGCAACTGTCCCCCACACATTCTAGGACATTTCTGTGCTAACAGTGCTTCTTCAGTCTGGGGATGGGCACTGGTGGGTCCTCACCATTGCATGCAGCTTTTCCTAATAACACTCCAAACCATAGTGCCCATCCAGAAAAGTAGTGATATTCTCAGGCCTCACCATCCTTTAACTCATCTCAAGTGTTTGTGTGCCAGGCTCTCTTTTGTAAATATTTTGTAAATATTCTCTTTATTTAAAAGTGTACTCAACCCTATTAAATTCAGTTTGCTGCTAATCCACCTTTCCCCTATTTTAGGTAAAGCAATTAGGCTAGAGTTTCTGGTTTCAAAAAATTCAAGAGTGTGGTGTAGCCATGTTTGTCTTTTGCAGTAAATCCAGTCATGTCTTATAGCACCTCAGTGACTGTTTTCTTTTTCATAACATTTCCTATATTGAAACTCACTTCATCACAGGCATGGAGTTTCACCTCAGTAGTCCGACACCGATAACATGCTGGGGTGAGGACTGGAAATACAGAAAGTACCAGCAAGTTATGATCATGCCAGTGGTCATTTAACAACTTGAGAGAAGATGAGGAAGTCTTAGCATGATCAGCAGATTAACACCTGTATGATAAAAGTATTTTGTGCAATCTTAAGTATAAGAGATAGCTTCATAGTTTATATCATTTCTATATGAGGCTTTGACTCTTGCTAGAGTACTTTGTGCATCTGCAGTATCAACATTTAATGTGTGGCTAGAAAAACTGGAATTGTCTGTCTTAATTTGTTGAAATAATGTGGGTGATTTCTGTCTTGCAACTTGCTCTGTATATGCAGTTTACATGCTTTCCTTTGTGTTCAGCCAGTCCTGGTGAAGTGAGCAGGTGTTCAGTCATCAACAGATGAGCCCTGAAGTTTGTCAAGTCTTGTTCATAGTTTACAGATTATTGTGCCTGTCTGAAGCATTGTAAAACCACAGTTGTTCTATTTGTATTGGGTACGTGGGACTTCTCCCTTTTATGAATGCCTGTTTCCAAGTTGAAAAGCAGGAGACACCTCAGTCATGTGTAAGGGCAATCTTACTATGGTGCTGTATTTAATGCCCTTTTTCTGTGAAAGGCCATCAAGATCTAATAAAGGACTCACAGTTGTGACATTTAACTCAACAAACTTTGGACTACCTTCTCAAGATCTCCTTTTGCTCTATATGGCTCCACACAATGCAGCTGCTGAAACATTTTCTACTTTGTTTCTGCACCTTTAAAAAACTGTAATTGAACTTGTCTTGAACAGTCTCTTTCCTTTACCTTCTTTCTCACAAGCAACTGCTGCATGGAGCAGAAAGGACTCTGTGGGTTTTGTGGAGGGCACCACTATGGGGGCATCATACTATGCTGCTGCTAAATTGAAGGGGTGGGGGAGGAATAGGTAAACACCTATAAAATAGGTGTATAATTTGGGGAAAATGTTTGTTCTATGTGGTCTCAAACATTAAATCAGCAACCAGTGGTCACATGTTTTGTACTAACTTCTAAGTTGAACACACGTCCATCAGATATTTACATGTTTTCTATTGTACTCTTGTGAATATTTTAATACACTTTTTCCATTAATTGTCTGTTGTGTGTCATAATTTATCAAGTGCCAAAAGAGACACTGGAATATCTTCACCTTTCTCACATACCAATATAGACAGAGGGAAGTGCAGGCAGTTCCAGACTATTCTCATGCTTTCCCACTGATCTGTAGTTGCAAGACATGGAACCATAGCGAAAAGCAATCATTACTATCCCAAAATCCCTCATCAGGTAAGGCTCTTTTAGTGGCCCCTCCAGTATTAAAGGATGAATGGTTCTTAAAATACAGGGTTTTAAAAGCAATCTTCAGGTTGTAGAAGTAGCTGTCAAAAGTAGCACAAAAGATATTTGTTGCAACCCCAAGGCCACCCTACCATGGTGTTTTCTTGGCAAGACTAGTTCAGAGGGGATTTGCCATTGCCATCTTCTGAGGCTGAGAAAGTGTGACTTGCCCAAGGTCACCCAGTGGGTTTATATAGCCAAGCTGGGATTCAAACCCTGGTCCCCAGAGTAATAGTCCAATGTTCAAACCACTACACAATGGCTCTCAAAAGATATAGTTCTACTTTAACATCAATTTAGGTTTGAACCTTCCCCCCCCCCTTTTGTGTGAATTTATCTCAAGAGCAGCAATGGGGAGCATGTGGCCATTCAGATGCTCTTGGGGCTACCAAGCACAGGTAGTAATGAATGGTGGGAGATGCAATCCAGTATCACCTGGAGATCCACATGTATGCTTTATTTTAAAGCAGAAACTACAAAAGGCAACTGAAAACTGGATTGTTGCTGGTATGGATAGATCTTTACTGCATTCTAAGTAGATGTTTCAGCTACAGAGCACAAAGGTCCTCAAATGTATATAGCAGGGGTAGGCAACCCAAGGCCCCGGGGGCTGGATGCAGCCCCCCGAGGCCTTTGGACCAGCCCCAGGCCGGTCCTGCTGCCGCCGCCGCCTGCCATGATATTGATTATTGTTATTACTTGTTCTTGGGGTTTTCTTGGCAAAATCTCCACAGGGGTTTTGCCATGGCTTTTCTGGGGCTGAGAGAGTGTGCATGTATATTTTTTAAAAAAATTAACATTTTTATTTATTTATTTTTGGTGCCCCCCCCCCCCCCACACACACACACAGTTGTCTGAGGGACAGCAACCGGGCCCCCGGCTCAAAAAGGTTGCCTACCCCTGGTATATAGTATGTTTGAAAGAGAGGCAAGACCTTTGTATAGACTTTTGGAACTAAGTTCCTAGTACAATTAACACTTTTGCAGAAGAATATACTGGACCACTGTAAAAAACTCAAGGCTGTATGCCAAAGAAACTGGCAAAAAAACACATCCTGAGGATTCCCAAGAAAACATTTATGGGGGTGACAGGTGATGTGAAGGTACATATCCATACCCAGACACATGTTTAAAGTAAGAAGCAAAATTGGGTTATGTGATACTTAAGATCTTACACAGGTGTTTGTGCTACTTTTTTTCCTTTTTGGCTGAAGAGCAGAAATGTATGGCACTACCATCAGTGGTTGCTAAAAGTATACACAAGGCCATTACAACAGACTTCTCTCCTATTTAAAAAAATTGGATAAAAACAACAGTAAAGACACTTGTATGCACTTTACTTATAGAGAAGAAATTTCTCTTGTGATAAATGTAAGGAGTGACTGTAATGGGCTACAGCTTGAAGCCATTGCTCAGTTTCATTTTAACTATAGCATGTAAGGTTAACTTACACAGGGAAGTTTACAACAGGTGTACTTGAATCTTTCGAGCCTCACTTAAAATATCCAAACCCAATAATTTGTCCCATTTAGAGTAGACACAGTAGATCAGTTGTGGAATGGTAGCAGTTACACAAGCTCTTAATGTGTTCATTGTGCTAACTTTGGCCTAATCAAATTGACAGTCCATTACAGTAGACGCCAAACATTAGTTTAGTTTCACAGATCAAAAACGTAACACTTTTTCAGAACTTGATGGTTAATTTTCCATTGCATAGGTATCACTGTCTACACAACTGGCCAGATGTCATATTTTTCAGCTCTTATCTGTGTCAGCTGTGATTCTTTAGATGAATTAGTCCATTTTTAACTCTGAAAGGTTAGAGTAGTCAATGTCTTCATGTTACAAATAACTAGCTGGCCATGACTGAGTTGTGCTAAGAACTTAAGTGGCTTGGTCCCACAGCATTTGCACAATTTCTGTGCAAGAAAGGCAACCTTTTACTTGGATTGCTGTTCAGTCCATTTGCTTCAGCTGAATTGCACTAGCAGGATCAGACTGCAGCCAGTTTATTTTAATTCATAAGAATAACAGCAAAATACTGGCCATGCCATATTTTTAAAAAGATACTTTATTTTGTTTAATTACTGTATTTGTTTAATTGAAGGCTTTATTTTAAGTGTAAAGAGACTGCTTCCTAAATGTATAGAAAAACATGCTCTACTTATTTTAGTAAAAATTCACATCGGACAATGGAACAAGATCAAAACTAGGTCCCTTGGGAAGATGTTTACAACCGAGATTTAGAGACGTAGAATTTCTACTGCTGCTTCTCCAGTTCCTTGGCTTTTAGCTGTTGGTTATACCTGTCAGAAAGAAAAACATTCAGTTACTATCAACCAATATCTACAATGGACTAAAACCTTCCAAAAAAGTAAGTCAGACATACAAGTTTGAATTAAACTATAAATTAGAGTACCTTATTTTCCTGCGTATAAGACTACTTTTTTACCTGCAAAATCTGTGGCTAAAGTGGGGGGGTCATCTTATATGCCGGATATAAGGATAATGAGGATAGAGGTGCTAAAACTCTATATTTTGACTGGAAAAATGGGGGGGGGGGTCGTCTTATACGTGGGTCGTCTTATACGCCGGAAAATACGGTACATCTTTTGTTTGCTTCAGAATGTAGGATCTAAAACTAAAGGAAGAGTGGGGTGGTTAATCTTTGGTGAACATCAGCTGATCTGCACTGGTTTTCAATATCCTGACAGTACACTCCCAACTACTGACTTAATTCAATGAAATCTTATCTATCCATGCATTCTGCTCAAATCAAAATGAATGAAACTCCTGCAATGTCATATAGAAGCTGGCAGAAGCACACAAGCCAGCCTTTCCAATATGCTGAAGCCTTTAAAGGGCTAAGTAATTTGATGCATATAAAGACTTAATTCCAAAATAATAGCTGAGAAACCTAAAGTTAAACCTAAAAGTAAAGCTGTATTTGGTCACATTTACTTTTTTTAATGATTAATGTTTATTCCTCATATATGAAATATGCAACTGAGCATGCAACATAAATGGACAACAAGGCAATTTGCATGTATTTTCTCTCATTACTACAATACCCATTCCTGTTGCCCTGGTACTAGCATTACCAAAACTGTGCTTAAAATACATAGATCAGTGATAATCCATTTTACTTTAATCAACATACCCGACAAAGTTATTATCATCATTTATTTATATAATGCAATCACTGAATATGGCACATGACAAGTAAAAGAACAGTTCCCTGACCTCAGGCTTACAATCTAATTTAGACATGACACAAAAGGCAAATAGGATGGTAGTGTAGGAGGGGATCAAGTCCAGCAGATACTTCCTCTTCTTCTCCCTCCAAGGCCAGGCCAGTGGCAGCTGGGATGGAGAGAGGGCATTTTATCTGATTCTGGATCTAGGCATGATGGAACTGTGCCTGCTTCTCTCCCTCTGAGGCTAGGAGATTCCAAACATAATACGGTTTCCCCTCTTTGAATTGGGCTAATGAAAGTACAGGTTGAATATACCTTATCTGAAATGTTTAGGACCTTTTCCGTATTTTGGATTTTTTGTTGGATTTTCGAATACCTGTATTTGCATATACATAATGAGACATAATGAAGCTGGACACTGATGATCTGTGAAACTGCAGAAATCCAAGAATAGTGCTTGGCATGAATCCACGTCTCCTCCCATTTAACAGATCTTCATGTCTGTCTTCAGCCTTGCAAAAACAGTACAGGTATGTAGCTCAAAAAGTTTTGGATTTTGTAGGATTTTGGAATTCCGAATATGGGATACTCAAACTATATTCAATTTATACAGATTTTTTTTCTTAGTTAGTGGCCAGAAAAAAATCCTGTGCTGACAGAAGATTTAATGCATCTGAAGCTACAACTTTGTGCTCCCCCAAATATTTGGCAGAGCTATCCAATTTATCTTCTACTGCCTTTAAAAAAAATCTAGTTCCATTAAAAGAATTCCACCTTTTTTCAGCCTTGTCAAAGCTTACCAATAAAAGAGCATGTGTGCTCTGCCCAGGATAGACACAGTTGAATTTAGAGCTGGATGTTATATTTTTTAAAAAATTGAACATCACACCTTTCTGCCTTTCTTGCTTCCAGCATCCCCAAGGGTTACTCTAGGTGAAATCTACATCCATCACATCACCTCCTGCAGACCTAGTATAATGATTGCCCCGTTCTGTCTTAAGACATAATGTAGCCATTGCCCACTGGCAAAGTATAGCTCCACCAGCACAGTTACTCTGGTGCAGGGGGCAAGAGGCTGCTGCATTTTTGGATGTGTGCTAAGGTGGCTGGAAGCTACTGGCACCCAGAGAAGTGGCTGGCTATCACCACTTGGAAGTTGCTCCTTCTTTCCCAGGTGTGCAAGGGCAACTGGACAACTGGCATACACCCACAGCAAATCAATAGTTCAGGAAAGGCTTGAGAGTCACCGGCTTCCCTTGCACACCCAGTGCTAAGTCATCATGTAAAGAGGCACTGGATGCCTCCTCCTACAATCTCTTTTAAAAGTACTTAACTGATGCAACTGATGTAACCATGAGTAAAAGCCATGAATAGGATTCACAGAATCATAGAGTTGGAAGAGACCACAAGGGCCATCCAGTCCAACCCCCTGCCATGTAGGAACTCCCAATCAAAGCTTCCCCAACAGATGGCCATCCAGCCTCTGCTTAAAGACCTCCAAGGAATGAGACTCCACCACACTCCGAGGGAGTGTATTCCACTGTTGAACCGCCCTTACTGTTAGGAAGTACCTCCTAATGTTGAGTTGGAATCTCTTTTCCTGTAGCTTGCATCCATTGTTCCAGGTCCTATTCTCTGGAGCAACAGAAAACAAGCTTGTTCCCTCCTCAATATGACATCCTTTCAAATATCTCAACAGGGCTATCATATCCCCTCTTAACCGTCTCTTCTCTAGGCTAAACATACCCAGCTCCCTAAGTCTCTCCTCATAGGGCATGGTTTCCAGACCCTTCGCCATTTTTATTGCCCTCCTTTAGACACTCTCCAGCTCCTCAACATTCTTTTTGAATTGTGGTGCCCAGAACTGGACACAGTATCCTAGGTGAGGCCTGACCAAAGCAGAATACAGTGGCACTATTAGTTTCCTTGATCTAGACACTATACTTCTGTTGATGCAGCCTAGAATCGCATTGGCCTTTTTAGCTGTCACATCACACTGTTGACTCATGTTTAACTTGTGGACTCCTAGATCCATTTTACACATAGTCTCATTAAGCCAGGTGTCCCCCCTCCTATATCTATCATTTCATTTTTTTGCCCTAAGTGCAATACCTGACATTTCTCTGTGTTGAAATTCATTTTGTTAGCTTTGGTCTAGCTTTCTAATCTATTAAAGTCATTTTGAATTTTCATCCTGTCTTCTGGGGTTTTAGCTATTCCTCCTAATTTGGTGTCAAACTCCTGACATTGTCTTTTTTCCTCCTCACCCACAAACCTGTTTTTTTTTTTTTAATTTCCTGATAAAGAAAGAAAAAGTTCTCAAAACTTTGCATAGGTTTTGTGCCATTTTGCTTTGCCTTTTGAATGCTTTCTAGTCACAGGGATTTTCCCCATTTTACCAGGATGCTGAATAGCAATATGGTTCAGACAAGCAAGTAAGAATATAAATGTTGCCCCCACTCCACCATGACAACAACAACCATTTTCCACAGCTATATTAGAACAGTGTTTTGTGAAGAGTGGCAGGGCAGTGCTTGTGCTATGTTTTCTCATGTTTCTCAAGCTGCCAAACTGATAAATAGATCCTAGAATAAACCACAGTTAAATCTTTACTATCTATTTGCAATACCTACCTCCATATACGGTAGAGTTGAGAGCCACCAGCACAACCAACAAAGAAGTTAACAGTGAACAGACCCCAGTTTTTAGGAATAATAACTAGAGAATATCTTGACCAAATAAGACCTGCCAGATTATAAAGAAAGAAATGCTCAAAAAACCAAGGTTAAACATAAAGGATTTTGCTATGTCAGATTTTCATATTAAAAGCCACATGTTGTATCTAGACATATTAGATTGCATTCAGGTACCTCTTCCATTGTATTTGGGTGAATGCTTTCATCTATTTATGAACCATTTTTTTTCATAATTTATTTTTTCCTATGCTGAGTTTACAGAATGGACGATATCAACTCTTAGAACAGGTATCCTAGTGCAATATGCATTAAATGAAAACAAGTCCTAGTAAAATGACTGAGACATATCTCTACAAGTTCTTTAGATTTAGATTAGGCTTGTGAATGCAGGCAGGTTTCACAGGCTTATGAATGCAAGTTTGCTTATTGTTGGAATAAGGTCTGGGAAAAGGCCTGGGTTCTTAAAGAGTTATATAATTAATGTACCATAAGAACATGGGGCTTTCTTCATACTGAAAATATACAAGGTCAAACAGAAGGGAACCGATGTTTGCAAATAACTAACATCCTACAGCCAGAAATCTGGACCATCTGTATAGAACAGGGGTAGGCAACCTTTCCCCTTTAAGGGCCGAGGGACTTCAGCTCCCAGAATCCCAGGAGCTATTGGCCAACATGGGACTATTGGTCAACATGGCTGAGGCTTCTGGGAGCTGAAGTCCCTCAGCCCTTAAACGGGAAAGGTTGCCTACCCCTGGTATAGAATATCACAGTTGACCTACAGATTTGCTGAACTGTTTGGCTATGCTACATTGAGAAAGCAAGCCACAGTACAATAAAATGCAGTTTAACATGTATTATTGCACTCTTTTGGTCAAATGTTTTTATTTTATGTTGTACTTTACCCTCATTTGGACTTTTTGCATAACTAGTGCACAGTACCTAGAGTAAAGTCACCAGTTCAAACAAATCCATTTTAAGAGTTCCTGCTAGAAGCAGGAAAGTTAGTAATTACCCTTAGATTCTCAACACTGCATGTTTACAACAGCAAGTACATGGTCTGAAATGTCTTTTAGAAAATGAAATACTGTGTTTCCCAAATCATCTCTGTCTTTTAGTTCTGATTTTAACGTTTTCATAAAAGGCAATCACCTAGAAAATGAGAGAATACATACCTGTAGCTGTTAATACAGCAGACTGTGACGTGCTGAGTTTTTCTGCTGGCCTGGTCATATCAGCCATTCCAGCACATACCAAACCCTGTAGAAGGGAAGTACCAGCCTTCTTTAGTATTATTTTGTTGCAGTGTTTTCACATTGAAGTAAGAAGCCAGGTGTCATTGACCCTGCCCTCCAGTTTGCATTATGTAACTCCATGCATACAATCCACATTGAAAGAATTAAGAAGGCAGTTATGGCTGTACAGTAAGTTCTGCTATAATATGATAGTTGTGTCCCTTAAAAAGTAGGGAAAAATAGGGTGAGGTGCAAATCTCAAAAAATAATACTGGTAGGCAAGATATCTATTTAACTTGTCACAAATTTTTAATAAATAAAATTTAATTATAAGCATAAATGTGACTCATCATTGAAAAATGTGAGGATAGGTATTTATGGCGGGCGTGGGCAAAGTACACCTCCTCAAACCTCTGGAGACCCCTGTGAAAAGTAGAGAGACACCCAGTACTTTAACAGTTAATAAAGCTTGCTTTGTCTCAGCTTCATGCAAGTCAAATGTGCAAATCCTCAGCCCCACTCCTTCCATCCACTTCTCTCACCCCTAACCCAGTTTAAAAACTCATCCCTCGGATATGCTCCCACCCCTTCCATTCACCTCACTTCTGTCCTGTTTTAAAATCTAATCCCTGACTTGAAAATGCTCCCTCCCTCTCCTTCCATCCACCTTACTTCAGTTCCAACTTAAACTCTCATCCCTTGCAAATGTTCCCAACCTTCCTTCCAACCAGCTCACTCACTCCTGTCTCAATTTAAAACCTCTTTCCTTGTTTGCAAGCATACACTGCCACCCCGCTCCTTCCATCCATCTCATTTCAGTCCCTCACTTCTCAAACCCACATAACAGACAAACTGAATGGCTAAGATGAGGGAAGGTGGGAATGCCGCTCAATAGCTGAGATACAAAGAGGCCAATTTTGAATGCTCAAGATGGAATCGTGCTATAGCCAAGCAAGAGTTTGTGTTCTGCAAATAGTATTCCTCTATTAATCAATAGTGTTCTTGCAAATTCCCAGTGTAAAAACACATGTTATACCAGAACTTACTATGTGTTCCAGTGTATTTCTAGCAGAAAGGTTGGTAGAGAACACAAATGGTCATGGGTTATAACTGCAGCTGAAACAGCAGGGTCTTATTACTTTCAGACTTCCTTCAAACTGTGCTGTGACCAAAGAATAATTATTTGCCCTCCTATGCTACAGGTGCTAAACAAAAAATAAATAAAAAACAATTAAAATGATATGGACCTATCTTGGGCAAGCCATCTATAACAGGTTAATTGAATCAGTGAGAATTTGGTCAACCAACTCTTGTAAACTCATGGATTCAATGTATCTACTCTAGCTGAGACAACTGGATTTAAGTCATGATTTTTGGTGAGTTTCAGGATTCCAATCATAATGGATTGTTCCTCTATGCCATCCCACAAATGTTCCAGTATTTCATGCTCCAAGATAGCTGTAAGACAGACTTCTACTAGTATTAACTGACAAGATGCAATGAAATTAGCATAAAGAAAGCAAAGTGACAGCTGAAACATTGGTGTCTGAGGGCTGCACCTGTTTCATGTTCCACTACCATGCCAATCCCTATAGACTGCCCTTATCAACTTTTTAAAAGCTGTTCTAAGCTTTAGAAAGCACCCCTTTAACACAATAGCATTTAGAGTACTACAGCGCCAGGAGGTTTCTGGAAGCCTGTTTTTCCACATTTTTCATCAGTTTTCTTTAGGTGCAGCACACAAAGCATAGGAACGGGGCAGTCTACAGACCACACAATAAAAATATCATTATTATGCATACTGTTGAAAGTAACAAGAACAACACCTTTATATGTCATCTAAAACCCATCACTGATAGTGTCAATGTAATTTTTAGAACTGGCCAGATGTATTTTCTGGTACCATTAAATGGCCCTGTTGTCCTGCTTAATATTTAAAATGGCCAGTAGCACTACTCAAAACACAGATACAAAGAAATGGAGAGAAGACATGCAATGCAAAAATCGGACAAACTATTACCCTTTTCTCAATTTAAATGGTCACTGCAGGAGACTGACTAAAAAGAGATGTTCTTAATTAAGAAAGACCCTTTGTTTATTTGTTTTTAAATAAAATCATTTGTAGTAAGGGATATTAATGATACTGATTCTCTTAAGCTGTCACTTTCAAGACTTGGATGAAGTAATGCTGAAGTCTTGCATAACCATATAGTAGTACAGCCTTGTATTAGCTATGAGATGATAGCATTCAAACAGTTCACTAAATCAAGTATTTACAGTTGCTTCATATAGGGAAGATTCATAACTAAGGCTAAATAAACATCTAGAATCATATGCATTACATGCAAATTCATCAGGTCAACTTACCCATTTCATAACCGGTGCCCAGAAAAACACTGTTTTGGGACCTGCAAAAAATGATTTCAGGTACATTCAGTTAAACTAACTAGAATTCCACATAATATATCTGCCAGTCAGGTGTGTGTAAATGACTTTGGCTCAAATCCAATCACTAATCCTAACTAGATGAGCCCTATTAAAACAACTGGATTTAGGTAACTGTTGATTTATCATTCAGTAGTTAATTTAATTGATTTATTCTAGTTGGGACTAACAATTTGATATAGGCATCTCTGCAATCTGCCATACGACAACTTGATCAAAGCCACTGGATTACTATGCAAGTTATCAAAACAGCAAGTAACCTTAATGCACTAACCATATAAGCATAGAAGTTGTTAAAAACCACAAAAAGGGAGAGTGTATATCAGAGGGCATAAGAATATGTTACTACTTATGAGATACAACAAAATCTCTTAAAATGGGAATTTGGTTTATGGCAAGAACAGCTTTGAGAAAACAACTTTGATTCTATCTAGGGATTATGGGCCTTTGCAGACTGCTAGAAATAGTGCAAATTGAGTCCACTTTAACTGTCCTGGCTCAGTGCTAGGGAATCATGGGAACTGTATTTTTTTCTGAGACATTGAGCCTTCTCTGTCAGAGAGCTCTAGTGCCACAATAAAATACAGTTCCCATGATTCCCTAGCACTGAGTCAGGGCAGTTAAAGTGGACTCAGTTTGCACTATTTCTGGCAGTCTGCAAAGGCCCTAAGAATTTTTATTTGCTGCCGTGACACTGCTGCATTTATCCCAAAATTCCACTGCACAGAGGTTTATTGGCTGCATAGCTTTACAAAACAGAAATCCCCCCCCCCCCCGCATGGTATGCCATTAGTTCAGAAAAGTTACAAGGTCTTTTGAAGTCTTCCCCTAGAACTACAGGCTGGACCAGCAGTCTTTAATTCATACCCAGATCGGCCACTTCAAGGGTATTTTAGGCAGGATTAGCCTCTTTTCCAGGTCTCCTCTTTTTAGGTCTCTTTTTAGGTCTCCGTGCAATCAGTCCAGGGAAGAAGAGAAGTTGTTGTCCTCAAGATCACTCACCATGGTTGGGGCAGCAGGAAAGCCAGGCTGTCCCAGCTCTTTGGAACTTGAGAGCTGTTCTGGAGGGTGAGAAAGCTGGCCCTACTGTGGCTCTGCAATAACCCTGAAATTTACTGAAACTTAATGTTGGAATATGTTTGCATTCTCCTGCTCCGTCTGTTATATAGGACTTCCTCCCTCCCCGTCTCTCATTCTAACTATCATGTGACTTTGGTCACTGACTTTTGGAGACAGTTTAACAGCTCTCTCTCAAGATTCTAAACTGTTAGTAACAGCAGTCAGTTTTAGTTTCTTCCTGCTATCTAAAAGATGGTGAGATCTATTCTCTTTACCCAAACCATCTCCTGTTATATTACATTTTAGTTATTTTATGTAAATACTTATTAAAGCCGTTATTGTTTTTAAACTACAAACTGCATGTTTGTTGTTTCTTTTGAATTAGTCTTTATTCTTTAGGAAAGCATATTTAGAATAATTTAATCAGGTTCACACTTCTATTGTTCTGCTAATGAAAGCTAGACTCTAACAAGTTTAACTTTCATACTTGTATATTTTTGTTTCCTTTAAAAGGGTCAGCACCCTGGGAAACCAAAATTGTAACCCACAGAAAAGAAGCAAAACTTTGCTTTAGACACAGGCTGTCACCCTTATCCAAAATGCTTGAGAACAGAAGAGTTTTGGATTTTATTATTTTTATTTTTTTGGATTTTGGAATATTTGCATACATAATGAGATGTCCTGGACTCAAGTCTAAACATGAAATTCACTTGTTTCATATACACTTTATACACATAGCCTGAGGGACAATATTTTAATGAAACAAAGTTTGTGTACACAGAAAGCAAGATGTCACTATTGCAACCACCCATGTGGACAATTTTGGATTTTGGAGTACCATGTTTCAGATTTCAGAATTACAGATAAGGGATTCTCAACCTGTATTTTAATCCATGAACATCAATAATTTATCTCTAGTGCACTCTCCCTCTCATTTCAGAAGAATAGTTGTCATGAATCTAGTTAGTAAGATAACTATAGAAATGCTAAGAATCTAAATCAAGATTTGTAGTACAGGTTGAGTCTGTCTTATCTGGAATTCCAAAAACTGAAATATTCCAAAATTGTCCACATGAATGACTGAGATGGTGGCACCTTTGCTTTCTGATGGTTCAATGTACACAAACTTTGTTTCATGCATAAAATTATTTAAAAATATTATGTATAAATTTACCTTCAGGCTACGTATGTATACAAGATGTATACAAAACATAAATGAATTTCATGCTCCAGTCCTATCTGCAAGGTATCTCATTATATATATGCAAATATTCCAAAATCCAAGTAACTCCAAAATCCAAAACACTTCTGGTCCCAAATATTCTTGGTGACTTAACCTGTAAGAGAGAGTCTAAACCACTTTAAAGAAAATTAGTTCCAAAACTGAAATGCACATTTGGTATGTATGATTGTTCACAGGCCAAAGTTCTTCATCAAGTTGCTATGTATGCCCTACAGCATTTGCTAGCTCTTCTGGTCTAAGCAGTACAATTTTTTGAAACTCAGATTTTCTGTTCTATTAATTAAACTCAATATAGGCAATATTTCATACTATTCTTAGTAATCACACCTAGAATAAACATCTTGTAAACTAAATACGTTGACACTGACCTTTCTACCTAATTTTTTTTTATTTGAGGAAACTATACAAGTCTAGTTATGACATAAATATTTCTCATATGCATGGTAGAACAGAGAAGAATCAGGAACCTCAAGTGGAATACGTCTATTACCCTCAAAGGCCTTTCAGTATTGGCCATTATAAAGTTCTCAATATGACCCCTGGCTTGTATTGAACGGGCAACATGATAGTGCACACTGATCAACTATACAAACCATGCAGCTTTGTTCTGTGGCTGTTTAATGTGCCATCTGGCAACACACAGCTTCCTTTCTTTGGATTTGTTCCTTCTTAACAAGCCAGGGAAAGAAACAAAGAACAAATTGAGCGAGCTGATGAAAAGCCAGGGTTCTTATAAATCCCTGACTTGTCAAGTCATGTGAATATACCCAATGGGTGTAAAAGAAATTGGGCTATGAGGAAATTGAGGGGAAATGTTCTCTAAGCACATACTGAGGAATATGCTTTTGGTTCCACAACTAGAGCCAGAAAATCATTTCACACACCAATCTAGTCCTGTTCTCTGCCTCCACCCAAAGCTTTCTTTATTTCAGCGGTCTGATTTAGGATGGGGAAAAATGGTTTTTTGTTGTCACTACGGTTAAATCATTGGGGGCTGGAAAGCTATGCTGATCTACTGCAAATTACCCACAGATCTACCAGCAGATCCTGATCTACCTTTAGTTTACCTACATGCCTTAAGGGATTACTCTCCTTACAGCACTAAAATGCTCCCCAAATATACTTCCTGTAAGTATGCATATTTTTTTCAAGACAGTGGCTGTTGTTATTCAGATACCTTTGATAACTTAGAGTTTTCTGCTCAGAGCTTCAGCAAGGTCAAACAGAAAGCACCAAGCCATACCTTTCTGCTGCCAAAATCAAATTTTCACTGGATGACAAAAGTCACAAATAAATGAGTATGTAACTCTTCAGAGCCTACATAGCCTAAAGACTGATGTCCAAAACACACTGCAGAAATAATCTGAAACTGCTTTAACTGCCCTGGCTCAATATTAGAGAATTCTGGAAATTGTAGTTTTGTGAGGCATTTAGCCTTCTCAGTTAGAGAACTTGTGTGCCACAACAAACTACAATTCCCAGGATTCCTGAGCACTGAACCAGGGCAGTTAAAGCAGTCTGAAACTGGATTATTTCTGTAGTGTGTTTTGGACCTGACATAAACTATTGGAATAACCAATAATTACAGGGAGCAGTTCACAAACCAGAAGTAAAGGGCTTTGCCTCAGATTCTGAAGTTTGTGTTCTAGGGCAAATGGCACTTATCAAAGTAGGCCATCAAAATGACCTTTATGAAGGACAGAATGTATGTGTATCATGGCATGGAATCTGAAAATATGCATCAACATCAACAGCAGGTAGGACTGGGTGCTCAGTTCAACAAATAGAAAACTTAAAACCTTCCTCCTGCTTGCAAACAACTGTTTGAACACTGCTTTCTAGAATGGGTATTTTCAGATATATGAACATCAAGCTATAATGCATGCATTATTCTAGAAAAATGAAGATAACATGAGAAAATCTGGTTTCTTCCCACAACCAGTGCTTAGCTGCCTGTCTATTTTTTTTTACACAGTCTTAATAATTAATATGTGTGTATACTTCTTCAACGTGTTTCCTATAGTTTGGTTAAGTTAGGTTAAACCCGTAATAAAACATGTCAGCAAGGTACCTTCTATAAGGCTACCTATAGAAGTTGTAGAATTCAGAGATACAGCCATGTTAGTATGGGATATCAGTATTAGGTCTATTTCCTCAGATGCACCTAAGTCTATGAAAGCTTATGCTGCAACTTTGTCGTTCCCCCCCCCCCCCCCGTTAGTCTTAAAGGTGCTAAAAGATCCCTTTGCATATAGAATGTGTAATTAGACTCATATGAGACATTCTCTGATTTGAATGAGGCATTGTATCACAATGAAGTCATTAGATACTGTAGTCCACAATTATGCAAACTTGAAATTGGGGTTTCAACTTACGGGTTGTTTTTTTTAAAAGATTCCATACCAGTTGCCAAATAATTTACTATTTGTGTCTGTACCATCCTGACAGTTGCTTACAGCAAGAAGGCATTAGTTTGATTGAAGGGGGGCTCTTTGTGGACATTTCTCTCTCTCTCGTTCGTTCTCTCTCTCTCTCTCACACACACACGCCCGCACACATTTCTGACAGCAGACTTTGGGTTTTAATTATATCACCTTCTCTGTTCCATGGTATTTCTTATCTATGTAACAGGCATAAAATTGTGTTATATTTAATAAGCCCCCAATAAAAGTAAGATTCTTTGTTATAGCAGAAAAAAGCACAGAGAAAGAAAATACAAATTCTTCTCTTTACATAGCCCAGGTCAAAAGGTTCAAAAGTCGGCATACTGGAAAGATACTAAAACTAAGAAAGCTTGTTTCAGATAAAAGAAGAAAGATAACAAGCAGTTTGTTTGAGAATGGATTACAGCTAAAGAGAAGATTAGCTATAGTTTCCCTTTTCTGAAGGGAGTAAATCCAAAGTAATATTGTAGTTAACAAATGCAGTGAGAATATAATGGTGGTATGAAAGGCCTTCTCTGTCTAGCATTCTGTTCCTATTGTGGCCAATCAGCTACGAGAATCCTAAAAGCAGGACAGGAGTGCAATATCATCTTCCCTTCTGTCGTTCTCATGAACTGCTATTCCACAGATTTATCACCTCTGATACTAGAGGTGATACATAACCATACTCTTTAGTAAACAATGATAGCCTTGTCTTAAGCTGCTTTTAAAGCTATCCAAGTTGCTGTCTATAACAACATCTTGTAGCAGTAAATTGCATGGTTATCAATGCAATGTATAAAGAAGCAGTTTCTCTAATGTTATGAGAATCCACTTTACCATTTTCCCTACACTATGCATAATTTTAGACAATTTTATCCCCCTTCTGGGTCTCTTCTTTCTTTAAACTGAATATACTAAATGTAACCTTTTCTCATAGGAAACTCGCTTCGATCTTTTTGGTTGCAGGTTCCAACTTGAAGGTATCCTTTTGAAGGTACAGAGATGGTATACAGTATTTCAATCATGCTTACATCATAGATTTGTATAAAGGTATTAGGACACTGGTAGGTTTAAGTTGCTTTCCCAATGGTGTCTAGAATAGAATTTATTATTTTTGCACATTTGTTTATTATTGGGCTTGATGTTTCACTACACTTCTCAAAATATGTATACCTTTTTCCATTTCTTATTGTTTCCTTTTGCGAGTTTTGTGAGTCTCTGTTTCTTTGTGTTCTCCAGGTAAGTCTTCTTTTTCCCTATCAGTTTCCTGTTGGACCTGATAGTGCTTTTTCTGACTTGCAATATACATTCCACCTGAACTTCTATTCTTGTAGTTTTGATTAAGCTCCAAGCATTCTGAAGCGATGGAGCAATGGAGATGTCAACAAGCTCCTTAACATCTAGATTATTTTGTAACCTAAAATGACACAATATTTCACAGGTGTCTTGTTGTTGACAGATATTAAGTATCGGAATGAATTTGTAACTGTTGAGAAAAAAAGCCAAGGAAATGTGCCACTGAAAACATATCCTGTAAAAGGGAACAAAATAAAGAGCAACTTTGTAAGAGATGATCCTATATAGGAAGAAGAAGAAGAAGAAATAATCTATTACTTCTAGGGTTGACAAGAGAAATACTACTGTGGGTCAATCATGTGCGTCACTTGTAATTTTGGGTGGGCTCTGGGCAATAGGTCTGCAGTTAACCTTTTTTAGACAAATGACCTTCCAAAGAACTGCCACGCTAAAGAAACACTCCTTCACAAAACAAAACAAAACAAAACACCTTAACAGAAGAAAACAGTTGCAAGCTTGACCTATCTAGACCATCTAAGCTCAAGAGCTGCAGTGGAGGATGGACATCCAGTATTTTTAACAGTAGTGCAGAAGAAATTTCAAAAGGTGTCACTTATCTTTTTCCTCCTCCTCAGCATGGCTACTGCTTGCAAAGAAATCCTCTTTCCATCTAGTTACCCTGATTCTCTCTTCCTCATGAGACAGACAAGAGATTCTGTTTTACCCAAACCATCTGCGTTAATGAAGAGGATGAACAGAACTTTACACACCTGTTTATTCTTCAAAAAACCCACAAAATTACAGGAAGAGAAAGGATCACAGAAGAACTATATGACATCTTCCAGGTCATGTAAGCCTGTTCTTCTGTCCCTCAGGCCTTGAAGTACATAATGACATTGGTCCAAAACACACTGCAGAAATAATCCCGTTTGAGACCGCTTTAACTGCCCTGGCTCAGTGCTAAGGAATCCAGGGATTTGAGGTTTATTGTGGCACCAAAGATCTCTGACGGAGAAGGCACAAAACTACATTTCCCAGAATTCCCTAGCATTGAGCCAGGGCAGTTAAAGTGGTCTCAAACGGGATTATTTCTGTAATGTGTTTTGGACCACTGTGGCTCTCATCCCACCCAGACCCTTCACAAAGCCTCCTCCACCATGCAGTGGGAAAGTATTTGTTATTGCCTGTCTATATAGCTCCTCATCTGGCCAAGAAGTACAGGGTCAGATGGATGGTTGTTCCCTCTGCCTTTATTCCCAACCCAGTGAGATGGTATCTGGCCGAAGGTCACACCTGAGCAGGGACTTGAAACCCATCTCCACCACAGGAGTCAGGTTAGTGGTTCCCCTCTAACCACTGCTTCACATGGACTCCCTTTATTACAAGCACGGAGTTGGGGAAGTTTATCAGAGAGGTGCAATGATGTGACAGGACAAGCCATACACAACATAATGCTTTCTTCCTATATATGTAGGCATGTGTCTTCAAAAGTCCCCTGTTGACTTATGTTGACCCCATGGATTTCATAGGGTTTTCTCAGGCAAGGAATACTCAAGAGGTGGTTTTTGCCAGTTCCTTCCTCTGAAATGTAGCCTACACCATTGTTGGCGGTCTCCCATCCAAGTCCTTACAGGACTATGCTATGCTATGCCTATGCTAGGGCTGCTTAGCTTTCAAGATCAAATGGGATCTGGTACCTTTAATGGTACTTAGGCCTCCTTGCTAGGTAGTATTAAAGAGTGTAGTGGAGTCTCCTTCTTTGGAGGTCTTTAAACAGAGGCTGGATGGCCATCTGTCAGGGACGCATTGAATGTGAGTTCCTGCATGGCAGGGGGTTGGACTGGATGGCCCTTGTGGTCTCTTCCAACTCTATGATTCCATGATTCTATGAGTTAGTGTGGTGTAGTGGTTTGAGTGCTGGACTAAGACTCTGGAGAACAGAGTTCCATGTAAACCCACTGGATGACCTTGTGTGAGTCACACTCTCTCAGCCTCAGAGTATGAGGCTGAAAACCCTATGCTAGAGCTGCCTAGGTCAAGAAAACCCTATGATAGAATTTTGCCAAGAAAACCCTACAATAGGGTTGCGGAAGTCGGAAACAACTTGAGGACACGCAGCAACAAAAACATTAAAAAGGAGGCCCCTCTGCCTTCACAGGTGGATGCCCAGGATCTCCAGACTTTCTCTTTATATGCTTCCCTGACACTGCCATGGGTTACATCCAGGGAGGAAACAAGAGAGCCTTCCCCACTCAGGGTGACCAGAGGTCCTCCTTTTTCAGGATGTGTCCTCCATTTCAACCTTCTGTCCAGGAGGAATTCCAAAATGTCCTCCATTTAGAGCCTAAGAAGCATGAACGCATATTTCTGCGAGCGTCTTTAGCTTTTATTTGATCATGTCCTCAATTTTTCATGAACGTACTCCATTTTGCATTGCCTTGCCCTCCTTTGCTGCGAGGACATCTGGTCCCCCTGCCTTTCCTAGGACACGTCCTCCATTTCCACCTTCTGTCCGGGAGGAACCCCCAAACGCCCTCCATTTGGAGCCTGACTCAGAAGCATGGATGTATATTTCTGTGAGTGTCTTTTAGCTGTCCTTTGGCCCCGTCCTCCATTTTGGAGGGCCCTAGTCCTCCTTTGCACTGAGGACATCCTTCTCCTTCCCTCCTCCCGCTTTACCTGCCGGGTGGTTGTACAAAGGGCGCAGCCGGGGCGGTAGCATGAGCTCGATCCGGTCCAGGAACCGGTGGTAGGAGGCGCGGAACCCCGCGACGGCGGCGCCCGCCATCCTCTTGTGCGGTGACAGCGGCGGGGCTGGAGGAAGAGACAGAGGCGGCAATGTCTACCTTCGACCTGTCCCCGTCCTTCTCCTTCTCGACTCTGCGCAGGGCCTCCTTCCCTCAGTGTTGTGGTGGGAGGAGCCCGCTTTCCCGCTCTGCGATTGGCTCCCTGGATGAGCCGGGGGCGGGGCCTCAACAGCCGTTCGCCGCCCCATTGGACAGCCGTCTCTCCAGACGCATAACCACCCGGCGTCGATGACAGCGGGACGGTCAATCGGGAGTCCGCTTTTTATGACGACAGCAGCAGTGGGCGACGACGGTTGATGACGACTGAAGCAATCATCCTCCTCCCTTCACATTTGCGGCTTTGATTATTCACGGATTGTATTAATGTGTTCTCTAGGAATCTCTAGGTCCTTCAGTGCAACTCTATGATCAACCTTAACCAAAAGTCGCACCGAGAGATTCCTAGAGGGAACATTCCACTAGGCATTTGTAGCTCCTCCACTGCAACTCTATGGTCAACTTTAACCAAAAATCTCACTAAAGGATTGAGAGATTCCTAGAGAGAACATTCCACTTGGCATTTGTAGCTCCTCCAGCGCAATTCTATGGTCAATGTCTGGCAGATGTTGACCACAGAGTTGCACTGGAGGACCTAGAGATTCCTAAAGAGATGTTCTCTCAGGTAAAAACATAATGCTTTTGTTTTTTGCGGCATTCATGAGGGTCCTGTGCCTCTAACCCTAGCGAATGTGGAGGGATGAGTGTATTTCTATTAAAGAGGCCTGGAAATAAACATGGCTGCTTAAAGGCCTTTCTCTCTGCCCTTCTTTAAAGGGATGTCCATACACTTGGTTGTTGCTGGCCTTCAAGTCGTGTCCGACTTATAGCGAGCCTGTTTTCTTGGCACGTTTCTTGGCATCCTCTGAGGCTGAGAGAGCGTGACTGGCCCAAGGTCACTCACTCATATTTATATGGCCGAGCCGGGATTCGAACCCTGGTCTCCAGAGAATCTCAAACGACGACGCCACGCTGGCTCTTGCAGCAGTCCCTACACTTTTTGTTGTTGTGTGCCTTCAGGTCGTTTCGTCCGACTTAATGGCGACCCTGAGGGGAAGCTATGACAGGGTTTTCTTAGGGAATTTCTTCTGGGGGGCTGCCTTTGCTTTCCTGTGAGTCTGACTCGCTCAAAGTCACCCAGTGGGATTTACATGGCCGAGCCGGGATTCGAACCCTTGTCTCCATAGTCCAACACTTTCAAACCACGTTGGCTCTCGCAGCATTCCCTACAGTACTCGTTTTAAAACACACTTCAGAAACAATCCAATTTGAGGCCGCTTCAACTGCCTTGGCTCAATGCTAGGGAATCTTGGGAATTGTAGTTTATTGTGGCACCAAAGAGCACTCTGAGAGAAGGCTCAATGCTTCATAAGACGACATTTCCCATGATTCCCTAGCATTGAGCCAGGGCAGTTAAAGCTGTCTGAAACTGGGTTGTTTCTGTGGGTCTGTTTTGGACCGGTCAAACACAGTGGAAGGGTGGCGGTCAGTCCTCCGCTCCCTCGCTTGTGTTTCGCTTTGCTCTGAGGCAGGGATCCCCAATAAACCTTGGTCCTTCAAGTCTTTTGGACCCCATCTCCCAGAAGCCCCAGTCAGCTTGGCCAACGGCTCAGGAATTCTGAGGACCAACGTTTGGCAATCACTGTTTGAGTCTGAGGGAACTGTGAGGGATGAGATGGAGGGGGGAAAAAAATAACTGCCGGTTTGGAAAGGGATCGTTGGCTTTGCCAGAAAAAACAAACAAACACAAAACTCATGGCGGGGGGGGGGGGAGGGGAGGGCACGCGAACGGCCGCCATTTTCCTAAACCGCCAAAGTGGGGCGAAAAGGGAACTGTCGCGAGAAGGCTCGCGCGAAAGAGGCAGTGGGCGGAGCCAGCGTTGGGTGGGGGCGGAGTTTATCTCCGCAGCGGCTCCTGCCTGTTGGTCTCTGTGTGTATGTGAGGCGGGGAGGCTGAGGGTCGGGGAAGCAGTGGTGGTTGTTATTGTCGGGGGGGGGGGGTCCTGCGCGCGCAGGCGGGTCGCCATGGTGAAGCCGGAGGGGCGGGTGCTGAGGGCAGCCGTCGTCCGCCGTTGCCGTTGCCGTTGCCGTTGCCGTTGATGTCCTCCGGGCCGGCGCTTGGGGCCATGTCCCGGGGCTGCTGCCCCCACCTCCTGTGGGACGTCAGGAAGCGGAGTTTGGGGCTGGAGGAGCCCGGCCTGCTCCGGAGACGGTACCTCGGTGAGGAAGGAAGGAAGGGGGAAAGGGGGTATCGTGTGTCGCTTCTCCTCAGGGCTCCCTCACTGACAGCCCTGAGGCAGGAGCAAGAGGAGGAGGAGGAGGAGGGCGGGCCCGGCTGGCCTGGGCTGGGCCTTGGGGGGGGGGGGCAGTGGCGTATTTTTAAAAATGAATCTCTTTTCAAGGCTGTGGAAAAATAAGTTCTTTCAGACAGGAAAAATAAGCTGGCAAAAAATATGAGGCCACTGTGGTAGTGGATATATATATATATATATATATTTGGAAGGCCACATGCTAGATGGATTATGGAGGCCATGGGTATTAAGAGGTTGCAGGGTGGCTGCATGATGGGGTGTGCTTCCATCACTGTTCCCAGCTTCTGCCAGCCTAGCAGTTCAAAAGCATGTAAATGCAAGTAGATAAATAGGTACCACTTAGGTGGGAAGGTAACATTGTTCAGTGCAGTCATGCTGGCCATACGACCACCAGAGCAGTCCTTGGACAACGCTGGCTCTTCGGCTTAGTAATAGAGATGAGCACTACCCCCTATGGTCAGACACAACTTGACAATCTTGTCAATGGGGAATACCTTTACTTTACCTTTACTTGAATGATTATGTATTTGCTTTTAAATTATTCACCTATCCTACATCCTAAGTATGGGGGGAAACTACACATTAAACTAAGCAATTGTTTATGGAATTAAGTTTTCTCTGCTTCAGCAATCGTGCTGGCCACATGATCACAGAGTAGTCTCTGACAACGCTGGCTCTTCGGCTTAGTAATGGAGATGAGCACTGACCCCTACGGTCGGACACGACTTGACAACCTTGTCAATGGGGAATACCTTTACCTTAGGAATTAAGCAGAGCAGTGCAGGACAGGGGTCTTGGAGTTGTCTCATCCAAAGGGTCGCCATGGGTGGAGATCGACTCGAGGGCAGTTAACAATAACAACAAGAAAACAGGGGATGGCATGCCTATCTGTGGTACGGGAAAAGCAAAATTCATAAGATATTTGAACATCATTTTATTCGTAAAGCGATTTTTAAGGTGTGGGAGAAGATAAGATCAACCTTCTACCTCAAACTACCCGGATGGCTATCGCCCCAAGAGGCTCTTTTTGGAAAAACAAAAACAGATCATAACTGGATTAGATATCGTGATATCCTAAAAAAGGTCAATTATCAAGAATATAAAATGAAAACATTAGATGAAATTCCAGAATTAGAGCTAAAATATCATTGGTTTACTTACTACCAACTTACAGAAAGATTTAAAATAGATAATAAGGAAACAGGATTCGACTTGCAGAAAAATGAATTAGATGTAATATTAGAAAAAGAAGATCAAAAATTAGTATCAAAATTTTATCAGATATTGCTCCACAGATCCCAAGAACAAGAAGCAATTAAGGGAGATATGATAAAATGGGCAAGGGATCTAGGAAGAAACATAGATCTTGAAAGTTGGTCCTTCTCCAGGAGAAAAACATTTCAGTTCACTAAATGCCAAGCAATTAAAGAAAATTATCTGAAAATGGCATATAGATGGCATTTGACTCCATCAAAATTAGCAAAAATTTATAAAAATAAGGATAACAAATGCTGGAAATGTGGACAGGAGAAAGGGAACTGGATACATATGTGGTGGCAATGTCCTAAAATCATGAAATTTTGGGAAAAAATACATTTTGAGATAAACAAAATCTTAGATGTAAAATACCAATTAATTCCCGAAATATATCTTCTAAACATGGTCAATAAAATCATGGATATGGAAGTTAAAAAACATTGGAAGACACTACTTTACATGATCACTTCAGCCAGGACTCTCATCGCGCAGAAATGGAAAACAAATACTATACCATCAATTGAGGAGTGGCTATTAAAAACATTGGACAATATAGAGCTGGACAGGTTAACAAGCAGGATCGACAAAAGGTTTACTAAAGATACGGAGGAAGATTGGGAAAAGCTAAGGAATTACTGTGCTAAATGTTGGACACTGAAAACAAGAATTTTTTTAAAAAAATAATTACAACTTAAAGCTGAAGATTACTGGAGGAAGATATACATATGCCGTTGGGATGTGAGGGAATAAATATTGGTAATTATAAGGGTGAATAATAAGGTAAGATTAATTACAAGGCTAAGGAACAAGGTTAAAGAATTAGAAAAGAATTATAGAATTAAAATAAGTTTGGGTCTTTTAAAGTTATATGTCACATTGTGATAAGATATATGAATATTATATATATAGTAAGTTGTATAAATTAGAAGGATAAGATCTAAAATCAAGTAAATGAGATAAATTGTTAGAAGGGGAAGGTAGGACAACAGATACTTAGATACTCAAAACCAGTTGTTTATTTAAGGAGCCGGTAAATAATCAAATAATAGAATAATGTATGATTGTAATTAATAAGCCAGAAGAAGCTCGATATATATATTTAAATGTCATGTTTATTTTAGCTTTGTCATTACTTTTCATCTTGAAATAATAATAATAAAGGAATTAAAAAAAAAACACAAAAAAACAACAACAAGAAAACAGGATATTGTCCGTAAATGGCTTACTGCATGGTAATGAATGCACACACACCCTCCAACATTTGATAAATGGAAACTGGGACATGTGTGTCAAGATTGCAGAAATGATTAACGAGGAGGAATGCATGAGCTGAGATAAGATACAGCTTGCTTTTGCCCGCTTCTACTGGGAAACAGACAGAAAGAAAATCAACTCCTTTGAAATGTGGTGCTGGAGAAGAGTACTTAGGATACCATGGACAGCCAAGAAGACTGGGTTCTTGAACAGATCAGACCAGGGATCTCCCTGGAAGCAAAGATGATCAAGTTGTGACTGTCATACTTTGGCCACATAATGAGAAGGCACTGATCACTGGAAAATACAATAATGCTAGGAAAGGTAGAGGGTAGAAGAAAGAGAGGAAGACCACAAACCAGGTGGATAGACTTGATCAGGGGTGTCATGGGGAAGGGCTTGCAGGATCTGGGCAAGGCAGTGGAAGATAGGGATTCTTGGACATGGCTTATCCACAGGGTCACCATGACTCGGAACCGACTCGAGGGTAACTAACAACTGGGAAGGCTTAGATCTGTGTTGGTGAACCTATGGTGTGTGTGCCAGAAATGGCACCCTAATACATTTTCCTGACACACGGTGCGGGTAAGAAGAGGGAAAGGTACGCACCTGTTCCTCCTCCTCCCAGCCATCCCAGGCCTTCAGCTGCCTCTGGACAGTGCAGGGGGAAAGAAGTACTACCCCAGAAGTCCCATTCCCCCCTGGAAGTCCTGGCTCTGGCACAGGGTAACACTCGGTGCTGGAAGGCTGTTTATTTTGGGCACTTGGTGCCTAAAAGGTTCGCCATCACTGGCCTAGACACTGCCCCCATCCTGTCATCCTTTTGAATTAAGTGAGAGCAAACTGCTTTTGCACCTTAAGTCAGTTTACATCCGATGAAGTGATCCAAGACAAAGAGGGAAAGTAGGAGGAGAAGAGAGAACTGGGACATTTAAAAAGTAAATGAAAAGGCAATGGCGTCCCTAGGGTTGGTGTCACCCAGTGCGGTAACTCATGGTGTCACTGCCCTCATTGACCTCTTCCTCCTTCCATTTCATACCCTATGAAATCCTTTGTCATGTTTTTTTCTCACTCATGTTACTTGTCAGTCATAATTCCCACACACCATTGAATTGCATGCTCATAGTTGTGACATAAAACAACTAACAAGATTAAAAATTATACCTTCGAATTACAGTGTCATCATACACATGACCTAAATGTATTTAGATAGACATAGTGAATATTTTGGTTAAAATGTAATGTTTTTAAAGAAAATTTATTTTTTAATTAAAATTATTTTTTTAAATATACAAAATTTTGAAAATTTAAATTTTAAAAAATTCTGGGCCCCTCCTTTCTTCTCTCTCACTGAGCCTCACCTCACTCCCACCATCTCTTAAATCATTTTAAAGAGATAGAGGCAAATTCTACAATGTTTCTGCCAAAATACAGGTGTTTTGAGCAGCAGTGGTGTCGCCCCCTCTTAGGTTGTCACCTGGTGCGGTCTGCACCCCCCTTACCCCCCTAGTGATGCCACTGGTTGGGGGACTCCCTTCTCCTCCTCCTCAGATCCCTTCATGGGCTTCAAGCAGAGGGGTGGCTTCCCAGAGGCCAGAACCCACCGCTCAAGACTCGGGAAGGGTCCCTCAGGGACAACACACTGAGAGGCAGCCACCTGTGTGTGTCAGATGTCTGTGTGTGTATTATGTGCCTTACTTTTCCTAATGTATCTTCTATGTTTCTTACATATATTTCCTGATATGTTGTTGTTGTTGTTGTTGTGTGCCTTCAAGTCATTTCCGACTTATGGTGACCCTATCATAGTGTTTGAAGAGCAAATAAACAGAATGCAAGTCAATGAGAAGTATGGGGGGGGGGGGGGGAGAATAAGACAAGCCTTAACTGATAATATGTTATATTTGATGCTTTAGAACAGCAGTCCCAATTTGGCAATTTTCCAGATGTGGGGAAAAAACAACAACAAAAAACCCCTACTACCACTAGCTAAGATACACAGACAACACCATAATACCTCACAGACCTGGAACTGATGTGGAACAACTACTAAAGAAGATCAAGGATGAAAGTGCAAAGGCAGGCTTAACGTTGAACATAAAGGAAACAAAAATAATGACCACAGAGAACTTACACACATTCAGTCTAGACAATGAGGAAATAGAATAGCAAAAGAGTTCTCGTATCTGAGATCAAACATTGATTGGAACGGGGACTGCAGCCAGGAAATCAGAAGAGGATAAAGAATGGGAAGCTATGAAAGAACTAGAAAAGATCCTAAAATGTAAAGATATGCAACTGAACAGAAAAGTCAGAATCATACAATCCATCATATTGTCTGTCACCATGCATGGATGTGAGGGCTGGACAGATAAGAAATTAGAAAGGAAGAAAATCAACTCCTTTGAGATGTGGTGCTAGAGAAGAGTGCTGAGGATTCCATGGACAGCCAAGAAGACAAACAAATGGGTCCTTGAACAGATCAAGCCAGAAATCTCCATGGAAGCCAATATGACAAAACTTAGGCTGTTGTACTTTGGCCACTTCATGAGAAGGCATGAATTGTTGGAAAAAACAATAATGCTGGGAAAGGTGGAGGGAGGTAGAAAGAGAGGAAGGCCACATGCTAGATGGATGGACTCTATTAAGGAGGACATATATATGAGTTTGCAGGAGCTGGGCAGAGCAGTGCAGGACAGGAGAACCTGGAGATGTCTCATCAGCAGGTTCACCATGAGTCGAGATCTACGCGAAGGCAGTTAACAACAACAACATCATGGGGTTCTTCATGACAAGTTTCTTTACAGGGGGTTTGCCATTGCCAAAATTGTCATTGTAGAAGCAAAAGTAAAATAATAATAATAATAATAATAATAATAATTTTATCATGTTTAATACTGTTTTAAGGGGTGAGGGTAGGGGGTGGAGGGTATAAGAAATTGGAATTTTAATTGTTGTATTTTAACTTGTTGTAAGCCGCCCCAATTGCTGCGCAGAGGGGCGGGTTATAAATAAAAATTTATTATATAATAATAATAATAATAATAATGATAATAATGATAATGATAATAATAAATGATCATTTAAAAAATAATGACGGAAGGATTCATATTGTTGTGTGCCTTCAAGTAATTTCTGATTTAGGATCACTCCATGGTGAACCTATGTCAAGGTTTTCTTGGCAAGATTTGTTCAGAGTGGATTTGCCATTGCCTTCCTAAGAGACTGAGAGAGAGTGAGTTGCCCAGGGTCACCCAGTGGGTTTCTATGGCCGAGCAGATATTTGAACCCTCATCTCCAGAGTTGTAGTACGATGCTCAAAACAATACAACACACTGTCTCAAGGGGGAATCATGACACCTTGCCCTATTTGATTTCTCTGTGTTTTTAGTTCCCCCATGGCCTGGGATACATGAGGGATTAAGATTAGATAAATGTTTTATACATTTTGATCTAATAGAAGTTTTAGATCTCTTGAGCATAAGATTTCAAGGGTTTTTTTTTTTTAATTGCATCTGATTGTGTTTCATTGGAACAGTGGTAAATCGTACACTTGACAACATTCTTATGCTGGTTTTGCTACTGCTTTTCATTGAACAGATGTTTACACAACTAAAACTTTCCCTGTTCACATGAAATATTTGAAGACATTTTGATGGCGTAATGGGATGAACTAAAACGTTCCTAAAGATAAGCATTTTTGAATATGAAGCTGATTGATAAAAGGCTGTTGAAATTCTTCAGTCTTTGCGGATTCCCATGTATTGACTTGTTTGTATATTGTTGGGATTGACCTTTCCCCCAGAGAACATTAAATCCTAGGGATTAGCATTAACAAGGTTAGATCAGTTTCATAAGCTTTTGCTGGTGTATTCAGCCAAAATGCTTGATAATCTGTGAAGGAAATAAATGTTTGATAATCAGCAAAGAAAAAGAAATAACTCTTCTTCCTGCCACTACTTTATGTTACCTTTGTGAGAAGAAAAGCCTAAATGTTATCCTTTCTCTTTAAAGTGGATAGTGAGGTAGGGGATCTATAGTATCCCTGACAAATTAAGATGGATGAACTAGAGTTTACTTTTGGACAAATTATCTGAAATGAAAATACATTTAAAATATTTTAAAATTTATCATGCATTTGCAGAGGAAATTATATGCAATTATAGGTAAAAGTGGCTTGTGTGAGACAGGATATTTGAAACTTGAAAGAAAAATAATGTCTATATTTGCTGTATTCAAAATAAATAGTTGTGAATTAAATCAACAATGAACATTTTAGTTTACTGTGGCAGCAGAGGTATGTGACAGAGAAGGCTAAATGTCTCACAAAACTACAGTTCCCAGAATTCCCTAGCATTGAGCCAGGGCAGTTAAAGCAGTCTCAAACTGGATTATTTCTGCAGTGTGTTTTGGACCTTTGTTGACTTTTGATGGTCAGAAGTAGTTTGCAGGTAACATTAGCAGTAATGAGCTCTGTAAATAGTGTTCAGCATGTGGCTTTTCTTGTACTCTGTAACAACCTTCATTGAACTGTTAGATCTGGAGTGTGGGTTCAGACCCCATCCAGCTCTTAATTGCTGTGTGAGGTGATGGACCATTTTGCACAGCCATTCATATGCTTTGTGTTCCTAAAAATATTTAACAACACGCTAAATAAAATTAATTGCAATAGCCAGAATATTATATTTTAAAATATAATTTTGTTATAGATGTGTCTTATTTTCAAACATAAAAATATTAAACGTAAATTGAAATGGTATAGATTAACACTGTAAAAAGTAAAGAAGAATAAAATAAATATAAGAGAATTTGTGAAGTTATTTTATTGGAAAAAAGTCAGATGAATTTAAGCTGATAGTATAAAGTTTGGAAACTACGACATTATGAGCATTGTATTCTTAACATAAAAAACAGCAATTGAAAGTGTAATTATGTAAGCATGATTACAAGCTTGCCTACTTATAGCATAATATGCAGTTATGTTCATGGAGCTGTAACTTTTCATTGAATTATTGGCTGGCAGCCATAGAGTTCATTAGTAATATAACGGCATTAAATTGAAAATAGCTCTCCACTGCAGTTTGAAATAGTTTATAGGTCTTCTGAGAGGTTTTTGCTGAATATTGCATTTCCTGTAGGATGACACAACCATTTGATCAGCACACTTGGGATTTAGTATAAGCACACTTCTAGAGTATGGTATATTCCTGCTACTTCACAATTTACAGATGCTTTAAATGCTAGTTAGAAACCTTATTTGAACAAGGGTATTAGCATATTCCTTGTAGTTTTCAATTGAAATAGCTTCCCTAAGCCAGTTTGAAAATGAATAAATAGTATCAGTGTGGGGGTTTTTTGGACATTTTTTGAAAACTATTTAAGCTGATGAATGTGGATAGTATTTTGCATTGGCTTTATAGTGAAAATTAAATTGCTTCTTTTCAGTTACTTAATCTTTTTAAAATTTGGTTTTGTCTTTTGTAACATTGTTTACTTCAGCTTCTGAATGCTCAGCACTTGTAACATTATCAGTGACTGAACAGGAAAGGTTATATTTAGCTTTGCAGTCATTTGTGATCTATGGTATGTATGAAAGTGTAATAAAGACATTAACATTTCTATAAACAAATCTTCTACTTAGAAAATAGGAATGGGTTGGAGAGTGTTCTTCTCTGAGCACATAATTGCAAACTAAATTTCAACTGTTGAAATTAAATGGATAGTGAGGCTTAGGTTGGTTTATCTTCAGATACTTAAGATAATTTTTAAACTGCTGATACTGAAAATGATTGCAGTGTTCAGGATACTTATTTAGAGTTTTAGAACTGTCACATGCCAGCATTGCTTAAATATTGCATTCTGAATTTCTGTTGAAATACTCTTGTGTTGAACATAGCTGTTCAACACAGTGTTTTGGAGCTGGCCAGATGTATATTGATGCATCTGAAGAAATCAGTAAACCTTGTTACAGGCATCACATCTTCCAGTGATCTACATTGTACTTGTGTTTGCAAAAGAGACAAGGTAGAAGGTTTCTCTGAAATAGTTTGCATTCATATTAGAATGCCTGTCTAGCAGAACAAACTGTTAGAGTCAACTTCAAGGAAAAGCTAGCATGTTTATAAATAATTACTGATTACCATATAATATTTACTAATGATACAGTGATACTGTAGAAGAAGATGAAAAAGCTAAAGCAAAACTAATTCACAATCAGATTAAATAATTATCTTGAAAATACAAATAATGAAGAAATAGAATAGAAGAAGCCACATCTGTACTACAGTTTTGGAAGTGAGGCAACCAGAAGAGTGTGTGAATCTTTAAGCAATAAAATAATTATTGCTTTCTGATGAACTGCTGCTGAAGATTTAAAGAGAACTTTTCAGCTCAGTCATTGTGTCTGCTGCAATATGTTGTGTAGAACAGAATCAGTACAGGTTATCTATAGGATTTGTAAAAGCATACATGGGCCAGCCATCTGGCGTGCTTGCAAAGTAACAGTTAGATTTCCTGCTTGTTTTGGTTGGATCTCAAGAGATCTAACCCCTTAGCAGGGAAATGTTCAGAGCCAATCCAACAACAAATTGTTTTGCTCTATTGTGGCAATAACACACTCAAGATAAACTGTGTTGTTTCCTTGTGTTAATTGAAGCACAGGTGAGAATGAATTGGATATTTGCAGTAATTAACTCATCTAGCTCATCTAAATATTTCACAAAAAGAACATTTTAATTAATTCTGACCTTAAAATATGCAGAAATAATATCTAATACTTATGTGATTTGCAGTTTTCTATTATATTACATGGGTATATCTATAGAGGAAACATCTACCTATTATATTCCTGTAATACATGATAAATTTCTATAATAGAACTTCTCACATTTAATACAGGTTGGTATGTATAGAGTAGACATTTTTAAACCTTTCATCTGACTGTATCCCCCCATTTTTTAATTGTTGAAGGCATTAACAACAACAAATATATTTATGGGTTGGGATGAAGAATCCCCCACCCCCATATCACAGAATAGCTGAAACAGGCACATAAAAAATTAATGGAGAGAGAGAAAAATTGGATGATCTTCGTTACAACAAGTAAATACAGCATAGCCAATAAAGTACTTTAAAGTCTAAAGTTCTGACTGTATCATAGCAAATCTCTATTACATTTGATGTTTTTAGTAAAGCAAAAAAAAAAAAAATCACTCTTCTGGCAGTGTTCATTCTTGTCCTTTCAGATGAAACTACAGAAGGGGTCAGAGGCATTTGGGGTGTGCTATTCCTCAAGAAAAGGACACCAGGGAAAGCCAAGACATTTTAAGTGCTGAGGCCAGTGGGGCAGTCTGCTCCAGTTTTGGGGCGGGTACACATTGCCTCTGACATTGTATGACATTGAGTGATGGTGCACTATGGTTCTTCTTTCTGGACCTTAATTTTAGTGAATTCTTGGCTGGAGAAAACAGAGAGGAAACTTACCTATTGCCCAGCAAATCATATGACCTTCGAGGAGGCTCACATAGAAATCTTAGCTCTAGAGGCAGTGAGATACCAGCTGTAGAAATGCTGTATAAGGGAAATGTAAGCAGTTTTTAAAATGAAGTTCTGTCAATAACAAAACCTCTTTCATATTTTCCTTTTTTTTCTAGGAAGAAGAGAATTTATCCAAAGATTAAAACTTGAAGCAACACTGAATGTGCATGATGGCTGTGTAAGTTATTCATTGCTTTTTTAAAAAAGTAATATTTAAAAATGATGCTTCAACAAGAAGTTACATCTGGCGCTCAAAGGGGCGGTGGCAAGCTGCTGCAAAGGGGACGTCTGTTTAGCTCCTTCATTTATTGTGGCACCAGAGCTCTGTGAGAGAGAAGGCTAAATGTCTCACAAAACTACTATATGGCCTGTGTCCAGGTTATTTAAAGGACCATATCTCCCTTTATGAGCCTGTTAAAGCTCTAAGATCATCTGGAGAGGCCCTTCTCTCTGTCCCACCACTTTCTTTGGCTTATTTGGTGGGAACAAGGGAAAGGGCCTTCTTGGTGTCTGCTCTGTCTTGAGAGGCTAGGATGACCCTATCTTTCAACTCCTTCTAGCACCAGGAAAAAACATTTTTGTACCATCAAGCTTATACAAACTGACTAGAATTGGGCTTTTAATGTTGTGCAGTGTTGTTTTTAAGATTTGTGTCTAGTCTTTTAATCAATTTCAATATTTCTAATGTCTAATACTTTAACTTTATAAGTTGTTTAATTGTTTTTAAATCTTATATTTATACTTCTGTTAATTCTTTTGTATTTTTAAAATTTTGTATTGCTTTAAGTATGTTGTTAGCTGCCTTAAGTCCCATTATTGGGAGAAAGAGAGAATATAAATGGCAAACCAAATAAATAAGGAGAACAAAAAGGGAAAAAATTGCATAAAAGAACTGCAAGCAGGCATTATGAATATAAAAAAGAATGAACATAATGCTAATGGCAAGACCACCTATAAAGAATTCTTTAAATGCGTCAGGAGTTGCAAGTCAGGTAGCAAGACAGTTCTGCATTGGATGACAGTGGAGTCAGAGGAATACTAAAGAAGGATAAGGAGTTTGCAAAATAAATTTGTTTAATTCACTTTCACTCTAGAAGATGTAAGGACAGATTACCTGTGCCTGAACCAGGCCTGAAGTATGAGGAGCTGAGGCAAATAGTAGTGATATTCAACAATCTTTCTACATACAGAGTGTGTTATTTTCTGGGTGATATATTTGTTGTTATGGTATAGACTTGCATGAGGAGAATAAATTATTGACATGCAGATGTGGGTTATGGCCAAGAGGATAATTTTATCCATTTGTTTCTTTTGCTGTGTGTGGGGTTTTGGGTGATCATAGGAGAATTAAAAAAAATGTAAGGACACCTTAGTCTTATGTGGAATGTTAAATCTGTTTAACATATCAGGTTACATAGTTGGTTTGAATTGCAGTCACTTATGTAACCTTGTTTGCTGTTTATATATTTTTTAAATGTGTCCACAGGTGAATACAATTTGCTGGAATGATACAGGAGAATATATTTTATCTGGGTCTGATGATACTAATCTTGTAATTACTAATCCATACAGTAGAAAGGTAAGATGTTTGCTGTTCCTTTACCCATTCTTCTGCCTATTCAATATGGTTCTTCTAAATACATTATTCTGTTTCATTATTATGTATGTATCGATGGGTCTCCTAGTTATGGATCCAGAAAAGTATATCTGCCCTGCATAGGGAGTTGCTGCAAAATACCGTATACAGTCGGCCCTGCATTTTCGAAGGGGATCCATTCCAGACCCACCTACCCCACAAAAATGGAGCTGATATTCAAGCCCCATAGGCTTGAATGGGCATGCACCCTATTGAAGTTAAAGGAGGTCGCTCCTCCGTGAATATTTAAGTCCATGAATCATAAGTCTGTAAGAAAGGGGGGCAACTGTATACTCGACTAGGTCGAGGGCAGGTTTTGAGGCCAAAATTATGGATTTTGCCATGACTTGTGGATAAGTCAAGGGTAAAACTTGGAGGCTCCAGTGTGTGTATGTGTCCGTACAGCAAGAGAGACTCTAATTGAGGCTTTTTATTTCAACTGTGGTTTTAGCCTTCACCCATACAGTGAAGGCCAGTGCCGGGGGAGAGGGTCTCTGTTTGTTTAAAAGCAATTAATCACTCAGGACTCTTTCTGTTTAGCTCCAGAGAAAAAGAAACTATCTTCACACGGCATGGGGAAATCTGAAAGAGCTGCAATCACATTACTATAGTGACCTGTAAATAAGTCGACCTGGGATTTTTGGGTCAATTTTTGGGCATAAATGTTTAGACTTATAGACGAGTATACGGTACATTAAACTAAGTAGTACCACATAAATGAGTTCTCAGTGTTACTTTATTAACACGAATTCTTCTCTTTAGGCCTTTTCACATATCCCATACATGCTTTTGTACTAACTCTAGATTATTGCAAATTCAAATTCAGCTTCACGTATGGAGTTAACTATGGAACAAGTAATTAGTTATATTTCTGTCTAATCCACTGCAGGAGTAGATTATGAAGATAGTAGTATGATGCTCATGATCTTTTTGGAATAAGATGAGAAGAAAACGTGTGCTTGTTCTCTTTTATATTAATTTAAAATATTGAACTAAGAAACCTTATTTTTCAGGTTTTAACAACCATTCGCTCAGGACACAGAGCAAATATTTTTAGTGCAAAATTCTTACCATGCACCAGTGATAAGCAGATTGTGTCCTGTTCTGGTGATGGTGTCATTTTTTATACTAATGTTGAACAAGATGCTGAAACCAACAGACAGTGCCAATTTACATGCCACTATGGAACTACTTATGAGGTATTGTAATACAATATATTTCTTATTACTATAGAAACAGAAATGCTAATTAGTGACCATTTTCACTCCGTAATTCACTCCGTAATTACATAGTATAAAATTGGAACCAAATAGATCATCGGCATTATTTACATTTAGCTCCTTAATTTAAGGCAATTGTAACTTAACGTTAACATTTAAATAAAGTTTTCCTCATTATCTATTTATACAAAAAAGGAAAATCTTTTTTGTAGCTTGACTGCATCCTGTTGGCCAGATGTGGATGGGCCTTTTCCCAAAAAATAGCAGGGTCATAATAACAGTGGATGAAGCCATCCATTTTTTCTGTCATATTCATGCTTATTCCATCCTGTTGTACACTCTTGAACAGGCCTCCTGATGCTTGTGTAGTGCCCCAGTTTATAGTTGTGGGGGGATCTAATTGTGAATGTGATAGACTTTTTTCAAGCCTAACTACTTTATGGAGAGGTGAAGGGGGGGGGCTGTAGGCTATTTGGAAAGGTTATGCAGGTAACATTTTACCCACTTAGTTTCCACACACCCTAATCTAGATGCTTTTCAGTTTTATAATGCCTCACTATAAGCTGTGATGCCAAGGGCTGATGGCAATTGTAGTCCAGCCACAACTGGAGTACCACAAATTGCCATCAGCCCATTCTATTGAATCTCTTTAAAATGTAGTTAGAATGGTGCTGATATAGATGTACATGTACAAATATGTACATGTATGCTATAATGAACTCATATATTGTTATACTGAAACTTTGTGTGTGCATGTGCCTTGTGTGTGCCTTTATGCTGTAAGCTGCCCTGATTGCTTTGCAGAGGGGTGGGATATAAATAAATTTTATTATTATTATTATTCAAGTCACTTTATTCATGACACCGTGAGTTTCATAGGGTTTTCTTTGCCAAGTAATTCTCAGAGGTGGATTTGCCAGTTTCTTCCTCTGAAATATCACCTGCAGCACCTGCTATTTGTTTGTAATTCAGTACTAACTAGGACTGATCTTGCTTAGCTTCTGGTGCCTTTGAGGAAGCAAACTATAAATCTGTGGTGCTTATATAAGCAGTTTCTTTCAAGCTGTTATTTTCTCCACATTCATAATTAATTCAGAGTAAAAGAATCCTTCCCACTTATACCATTTTCTGAAGACCATATGATGGCTTTTCCATATTGAACAAGCTATTGTGCATCAGTGAAACTGGTTTTGACATAATTTTAGAAGTAGCTTACTGTGAAGCATTGGACTGTGGAGGTTATTGCTGAAGAACAAAACAAACTTTAAACTTGCTTAGTACACAAACTTGTTATACAGTTCTTTGGTTTCTGGACTTATGACCACTGCTGTGTCTAATTCTTCAAATTATTTACATCACAGATCATGACAGTTCCAAATGATCCCTATACATTTTTGTCTTGTGGAGAAGATGGCACTGTACGATGGTTTGATACTAGAATCAAGACAAGTTGCACAAAAGAAGACTGTAAAGATGTAAGAGATACTTTTATAAGAGGGTGTGAATAAAGAGCCATATTGTGTTCAGAACGTGGCCTGCTTGAGTGCTGCTGCTAAGGATTCTAGCGAGGTGAACAAGATATAAAAAGACAAAACTGTGTAAATGAAAACTATAATCTCATATTTTTGGCACATCTTGTATATCTGACATATTACAGTTTACAGAATTATTAAGCAGTTTTCCACTCAAGGTTTGAAGAGTTTGGATACATCCATACATTGTGTGAATTACATGATATATACCACACTAGAGCATTATCTCAGTGATGATACAAGAACATTAGAATTAGGAATTAGAGCTCAATTGGTCTTCTGTATCCATGGATTCAGCATCCACAGATTCAGTCATCCATGATTTGAAAATATTTTTTTAAAATAATTTAAAAAGCAAGCCTTAATTTTGCCTTATTATATAAGAAAACCCATTTTTCTACATCGCTGTATGAGCATCCATAGATTTTGGTATCGGGGTGTGTGTGTCCTGGAACGAAACGCCAGTGGATACCAAGGGCCCACAGTAATCTGCAACATCTCTATATGTATAGTCCATTATATTTGTTTTTAAATAGGTATTAAATATTAATGTTGCTAATTAAAGGAATTGCTTTCAATATGCTACTATAACTTTCTTTCCCTCATTATATGCTGTATACTAGTGCCCTTTTTATATTGTAGCTATTTTTGATTCCTAATCTCATTGAACTACTCTTTCCATCCAATTATCTGTTAGCTCAATCCTTTAAACTGGCTTAGGCAATACTGGTCTCTTGTCTCATGATCTACTTCCTAGCCCCTTCTTCCACAAGAAATTAAAAATTATCAGATTGAATACTGTGTTTACAGATGGAAATTGTTCTTTAAATTGCTGTTCATGTACCATACTTTGTTCTTTTGAGCTTCCTGAAATTAATATTTCTATCTCCCTTCCAGTAGAAGATTAGCTCTTTCCAAAACATGAGCATATAAATACTCTGAACCAGGGGTAGGCAACCTTTCCCCTTTAAGGGCCGAGGGACTTCATCTCCCAGAAGCCTCAGCCATGTTGGCCAATAGTCCCATGTTGGCCAATAGCTCCTGGGATTCTGGGAGCTGAAGTCCCTCGGCCTTTAAAGGGGAAAGGTTGCCTACTCCTGCTCTGAACTGTAATAGTAGGATTTTGTGCTGCTGCAGTTAAGATCCGTGAAAATAAGGTGTTAGTAAATTATTAGGTTTTTGCTATTTGTGTATGCAGTTATATTTTATGTCTACATTTTATATGATTTATATTTATATTCATATTTTACTGATGTCCCTAGGTGTATATATCTTACTTATGTTCATAGTATGTATATATTTTATGTATTTTATGTATTCATATGAATTTGGGAATATGGTCATTTAATATGGTCACTGACCACAATAAAATGATTGATTGATTGATTGATTTTAGGTGTTAATGTACTACTTAAACAAGTGCAGTATTTTCCTTTTGTTCTAGGACATATTAATAAACTGTCGGAGGGCTGCCACTTCTGTAGCTATATGCCCTCCAATACCATATTACCTTGCAGTTGGTTGCTCTGATAGTTCAGTAAGAATATATGATCGACGAATGCTTGGCACAAGAGCAACAGGTAGGAGAATATTTGCGTGATATTGGAAAACAGCCTTATTTTGACTACCACAGTTGAAGTTTAAAGTTGTGAACATCTAATTAGGTGTTTAATCAAAAACATACTTTCTGGAGAGAGTTGCCTGCTATTATTGCCATGTTATATTCATAAGAACTTGTATTATCCTTTGAAATGGTCCTGAAGATTGAAACAGAGCTTGAAATAATGAATTATAAATAGCAAATTACTTGGAATCATTTCCTTTCCCCCATAATGGAAACTGTATTACATGATAATTACCACTTAACAACAAATTCCTTCTGTTTTAAACTTTATAGTTAATGGGACTATGGCCTCACTAAATGGTTGTGGAGGAAAGTCATAAGACCAAGTCTTGGCTCTTGCTGCTGCTTTTAGATGGGTTTAAAAAAAATAACTGAAACTTTAGAAGTACCGGTAAGAGTTAGGGTTTTTTATTAAAAAAAAAGTCACACCTGCATATAGAACTAAGCACATTTCTGAGCCTTGAAGCTATAACTTTCTATGTTTTCAAAGCATGTTCTAAGCTTCAGGTTAGACCTACTAGAGATGGGCCAAATGCTCTTACAAAGTGAATTGGAAAATGTTGATGTCCTAAAAGAATCTATGGATTTAGAGACATACTTCATACTGGGGAAAAATCAGTTTATTTACCCTTGTGAAGGCTTTTCCTTCCATTCTTAATTTCTTCAATTTACAGCCATGGCAAATAAACATGGAAGCTAAATCATACTTCTGGAAAATCAGTATGCAAAGGGATCTTGTAGCTCCTTTGAGACTCACTGAAACGAAACTGGGAGCATGAGCTTTTGTAGATTTGAGTCTATTTCCTCAGATGTGGACTGAAGTCTATGAAAGCTCATGCTACCTGCTTCTTTCTTTCAGTTAGTCTCAAAGGTGCTACAAGATCCCTTTGCATACTGATTTTCCAGACTAGCGTGGTTACACCTTTGAATTCATGCTTTAAAAGATTACTGTTCTCTCAAATGTTATAATTATCTCAGTGTTTATGCTTTTCAGAGTGTAACAAGAGCTACAGTGTTCCAAAGAAGACAGCAGAGATATTGACATTTCATGAAATAAGCAAAAAAGCAGGCAGATTGTACAGGATGTTTCCATAGGAAGAATTAAGTTAATGGAAGTTATGTGTAATTATTCTGTAGTCTTGAGAGTGTGTGCCTTCAAGTGGCTTGTTGCCTTATGGTGACTTAATGAACTTCTTAGGGTTTTCTTAGGCAAGGGACACTTGGAGGTGGTTTGCAATTGCTATGAAATATAGCCTCCAGCACCTGGTGTTCCCTAGTGTTCACCCATCCAAATACTAACCAGGGCTGACTCTGCTTTACCTTCCAAGATCATACACAGTCTGTTGCCTTTAGGGTACATATGGCAATCTTAGGGTTTGTTTGTTTTCTGTTCCATTTCCATTCATTATATATTTCGGATGTAAGAGTGCTACCAGTTCACAGCATGTACAATCATTCAACGTCACTAGCACTTTTTGTAGGAGCCAATACTTTATAAAACATTCCCAACAATGGCTCTTATATTTAATATTATGTATTTGTGTTGTATATAGCCAAAATCCAACAGCTGAGTACTGCAGATGCACTCAGGACTTTCCCCTTACAGTGGAACAGCTTACATTTTCTGATCCGTGACCTCCATAGCTATGCTAGCAATGGGACCTTGTTCTGTAGTTGGCTTATTGAACTGGGATCAATGTTTGCAATACTGAGTGTTTAAAACTGACATACACATTTAGGTCAAGGTATTTGTTTTAGATATTTAGGACTAGTTCTGAAGTCTTACTGTGATATTAATAGTCTATCTAAAGAACTAAATTTTAGTGTAGCACTGTATGTTTGCAAACAAATACTGGGTAATTAAAAAATAATGGTGCAAAAGTAAAGCTGCTCTTACTCGGATTTGCACTGTTCTTTTTGAATCACTCTGTTTTAAAGCACAGAACGGATGTGTTCAAGTGCCCCATTATATTCATTAGGGGGAAGTAAGATTTGAGCCTTCTCATTTTCGAAAAGAAGTCATGATTGAGGTTTACAAAATTATGTTAAATGCAAAGAAAGTAAATTGAGAGATGCTTTTCTTTCACAGACTCCAGGATCATCCAGTGAGGTAAATGGTGGGTAAGTCAGGCCAGACAAAAGGAACTACTGCATGGTGAATGTATGAGGTTTTCTGCTCAAGCTATTTATGGCTTTGGTCTCATCATTAGACAGGATCTCGTCTTTAGTCATATAAATAGGGTTGTATTAATATATGTAATGAAAAATGAATTCCTTTCTATATAGGTAATTATGCAGGCCGGGGTACTACAGGATTGGTGGCTCGCTTTGTTCCTCCTCATCTTAACAACAAATCCTGTAGAGTAACATCTCTCTGCTACAGTGAAGATGGACAAGAAATTCTTGTCAGCTATTCTTCAGACTACATATACTTGTTTGATCCCAAGGATGACACAGCTAGAGAACTTAAAGTTCCTTCTTCAGATGAGCGAAGAGAAGAGGTGAGTTTCATGATGACTTGTTGTAAAGTGCTTGATGGCAACAAATATATATTTAATCTATAATATATCTATTCTATTTAATTCCTTTTCATTTTTAAAATGATAGTTGCTGGGCCTTCATACCTTTTTAATGCTCTTTTTTCCAGAGAATGAAAGAAAACTTAAGAGATAGGATTTATACTTTAGATGTTTCTTTTTTAGATAGGTGGGGGGGGGGTGGATATTGCTTGTAGATTCTTATCAGAATCCAGGTACAGTAAGTAGATCTGCTGTGAGAACAACTAACTACAGTGATTATGGCAAATGGTTGTAGTAACGACTGAGGAAAGTTTGGAATTAATTGAACAGGTTTTTTTTTGGTTTGTTTGTTTCTTTAAGTAAAGTTTTCCTGAAGCTGGGCTAGTTCCAAATCTAAACATTTGCAAGGTGGCTGGTATGAGCAGACTTTGCCATCTCTCCTACTGGTGGCATCCCCAACTTGAAATGCTGTACACCAAGATGGGACTCTGCCAAATGGACTGAATAGTATGCAAAAAATATCATACACAGAGCAGGTTTAGACATGAAGAAAGGAGAAGTGAAGATCGGAGAAAGGAATATCAAGAATCTGAGATATGCAGATGACACCGTTGTTAACCGCCCTTGAATCTATCGCGACCCTGTGGATGAGACATCTCCAAGAGTCCCTGTCCTCCACTGTTCTTAGTTTCTGCAAAGTCAGCATGCCCCAGTTTGCCAACATGTGCCTAGGACATATGAAATGTGTGACTATTTGAATTCCAATAATTGATTCATTTGAATCTTGAGAGATAACATAGGGATGGATATATTTCATATATTGAGAGATGATAAAATACTTTTCTATATTACTATATATGTATATACATATATACGTATATGTACGTGTGTGTGTAAATATATATGTGAATGCATTTACATGTAGGTTGTTCACAACAGTCTCCCCTTTTGGTTATATGTACGGCAGAATACATTGGGGAGTAGCAGTAAAGGATTCTTACAAATGATGCCAGATGAACTCTTCATGTTGCTATTTCTGTCTTCAAGGAAACATTCTGTTATCAACACATGGCTGCTTCTATATCTAGAGTAGAATTTCATATTGGTGAACTGGTCTAGAAAGTTCCAGCAGCCATATCATGGAACAAACTGACAGCCCTAGAGAGCCAGTTTATAAGATATTAAAGATATAAATACATTATGGCAATCCCAAGCTTACTTGCAATTTGCTCATGATTTAACATTAAACAATTGAGTTTATTCCTCATCTAATTTAAAAAGTCCCCTAAGAAAAGTAGTACATTTTCACTGTTGTTTAAAATACAGACGGCAGGCTAGTCACATCTCACTTTTTGGTGATGGCAAATTGTGCGTGGCAAGCGATGTGTGTTCAAACATTTATGGTTACTGCCATTAATTTATATACTCTGTAAGAAAATGAATGTATTTAACACACTGTTATTCAAGTATCTGTTAGAAGTTTATTATACAGATTCAAGGATCTGAGAACAGAAGGGCACCAATATGAAAAATTCCTCTGCCTAATTTGGAAGGATTCACTAGAACTAAAAAGGATTCTAAAATACAAAGATAAACAACTGAACACAAAAGTTAGAATCGTAAAAGCCATTGTTTTCCCTGTTACCATGTATGAATGTGAGAGCTGGACAGTTAAGAAAGAAGATAGGATAAAATTCAATTCATTTGAGATGTGGTGCTGGAGAAGAGTGATGAGGATTCCATGGACAGCCAAAAACAAGTGGGTCCTAGAACAGATCAAACCAGAAATCTCCCTGGAAGCCAAGATGATGAAACTGATGCTGTTGTACTTCAGACACATCATGAGAAGGCATAACTCATTGGAAAAAACAATAATGCTAGGAAAGGTGGAGAGGAAAAGAGGGAGGCCACATGCTAGATGGATGGACTTTATTAGCCCTACCCCTTCCAGCTGGAAGCCCCATGCCTTGCTATGGGATTCTGGGAACTATAGTTTTGTGAGCTGTAATGAAGTCATCCATGGTGTTTTCTTGGCAGGATTTTTTCAGAGGAAGTTTGCCTTTGCCATCCTCTGAGGCTGAAAGAGTGTGATTTGCTTAAGGTCACCCCAATGAGTTTACATGGCTGTGCTAGGGTCCAGAACCCAGAGTCAAGAGTCCAGTGCTGAAACTACTACACCACTTTGGGTCCTGAGGGCGGCTGGAAGTGGGGTTAATAAACCTGCTTCCTCAGTTCAAATGTAGTTGAGGCTTGGAGTGAGGGTGAGTGAGTATGCTGTCTCTTACTAACACACAGAAAGATCACCAGTGGTTTCCAGTTTTTTGTTGTTTGTGCCTTCAAGTCGTTTCCAACTTATGGCAAGCCTAAGGCGACCCTACCATGGAGTTTTCTTGGCAAGGTTTGTTCTTGTTCCTGTGCTGTGCCTTCTGTGCTTTATTGTTGTTGTTGTTGTTGTTGTGTGCCTTCAAGTCATTTTTAACTTATGGCAAACTTAAAAGTGAAGGTAAAGTGAGGTTTTCTTGGCAATATTTCTTCAGAGGGGATTTTTGCTATTGCCTTCCTCTGAGGCTGAGAGAGTGTGACTTGCTCAAGGTCTCCTAGTGGGTTTCATAGCGACCTTAAGGTGAATGTATCATGAGGTTTTCTTGGTAAGATTTCTTCAGAGGAGTTTTTTGCTATTGCCTTCCTCTGAGGCTGAGAGAGCGTGGCGTGTGTGTGATGCCTTCAAGTTGTTTCCAACTTATGGCAAACCTAAGGTGAAACTATCATGGAGTTTTCTCGGCAAGTTTCACCAGAGGGCTTTTTGCTAATTGCTAGCCTGAGGCTGAGAGAGTGTGCCTTGGATTTCCCCCTGGAAGTCCAGCCCCCAAATGTCCCACTCCTGGAAATCCTGCCCCCTGAAAGTTTTGCCTCCCAAAAGTCTTGCCCCTGGCATGTGGTGACATCTGGTGCAGGAATGTCACTGAATTTGGTCACTTGGTCTCTAAAAGGTTCACCATCACTGTCTTAGGGCTTACATTTTTAACGATTACTTACTTTTGACACATTGCAAATCTTGTTTTAAAGATAGAGGTGTTTTAAAATTTTATAGCTGAGACATATTGTATGTTAAAAGCATTACAAATTGAAGTATTAAGTATTGCCTTGTTCACTTCTTTACTATCTGTTCTCTGAACCTAGAGAGATTATCTGGGCTTGCAAAAAGAGATATGTCCATTCTTGACAGTTCTGAAAGTACCAAAAATCTTCTGACACATACTACTACAATCAAGGAGGCAATTCTGTACTTATCTATCTGGCTGTGTTTCACTGAATTAGAGCCAGCATGGTATAGTGGCTTGAGTGTTAGATTATGATTCTGGAGCCTAGGGTTTATTCCCCAGCTCAGCTGTGAAACCCACTGGGTGACCTTGGACAAGTCACACTCTCACAGCCTCAGGAGAAGGCAATGGCAAACCTTCTCTGAACAAATCTTGCCAAGAAAACACCAGGATAGGTTCACTTTAGGGTCACCATAAATCTGAAATGACTTGAAGGCACACAACAACAACCCTTCCAAATACTAGGTAGTGTTCCACTAATCTTTTCCATAGGCAACATTGTTTCATCTGACATAGGAGGCGGAAGAGCTCTTCAGTGTCATAAACTGAATCATGATATACAGGAAAAGATTAAAATTAAACATCTAACTGTTGTAGTTTAGCGGTTGTATAGTTTAACTATTAGCTCATTAAATTATATGATAAACAGTTATAATAAAATTATAACAGATAGAAAGCAGATGCATAAAACCGTGAGTAGGAGAGGAGGTTGTACTGACTGAAGATAAAACAGAACAGAAATGTTCTATCCTGTTAAATTCCAATTAGGGAACTTTCAAATGGATTGCCAGTTCAACTGAATAGATAAGAACCATACAAATACCTTCTTCAATGAAGGTAAGAATTTCAGCTTCAATTTATTTCAGAAGAGGAATAAAAAACCTTCTGCTCTCCAGGTGCTTTAGACTTTAGCAAAGCAAAGCAGCTTCATTTATATACCGCTTCATATCGCGCTATGGGATGTCTAAGCGGTTTACAACTGTGAGCTGATTGCCCCCCAACAGCTGGGTACTCATTTAGTTCCCAGAAGGCCCAAGCAACATAACCAATGGTAAGGATTATAGAAATTGTAGTAAAAAAAATATCTAGAGGGCAAAAGGTTTCTTGGCTTATGTAATGCCTTTTCAGTCTGTTTGATTAGAAATAACCCAAATGTAGTTGCCCTCCAACTTCACCATGGTAACTTTTTGGGTTGCCTTGCTGATATGAGTGTTTAATGAAACTTGGAGGCACTATTTTATGTGGTGACTCTGTTTTTTCCTGGGGGCATGAACCCTGAAGATGGTGCTGGTGGACTGCTGTTTGACCTTGTGTGTTTTATCTGTGGTGTCCCTCAGTGTTGTTTTGTCCCCCGTGCTGGTGAACACACACACACACGAGAAACCCCTTGGAGAGATTGTCTGGAACTTTTGGGTCTGGTACCATCAGTAGGTAAATGACTTTATTGCACCTTCCCACCTCAGTCTGACATAACAGTTTTTAGTTCTAAACCAGGGCTTGCCATTAGTATTGTACTGGATGAGGCTGAACAAATTGAAATTTAATCCAGAAGACAAAGGTGCTGATCAGGAAATTGGGATTCAGCCTGTGGTGAATGGTGTTACACTCTGCATAAAGACACAGGTTTGCAGCTTGGGTATAATCCTATATTTATCACTCAGCCTGGCACTTCAGATTTCTGTTGTGGCCTGTAGATTTACATAATTAAGGTTTGTGTTGTAGGTGTGCCTATTCCTAGAGGAGTCTGATCTAGCTATGGTGACATATGCCTTACTTGCATCCCACTTGGATTACTGTACTATGCTGTTTGTGGGGCTGCCTTTAAAGAACATTCAGAAACATCAGTTAGCCCAAAGAGCAACAGCCGAAGTACTGATCAGGGATAATTATAGGGAGTATACAATTCCCTTGTTACACACTGCTGTCTATGAGATATAAAGTCCTATATATCTCAGGTCCAGGTTATCTGAGAGACCATATGGTATTCTCTCACATGAGTCTGTCTGGGTTTTGAGATTTTATGGATATGCTCCTCTCTCTGTCCTACCACTCTCACAGATGCATCTGGTGGGAGCACAGGAGAGGGCTTTCTTGGTAGCTGTTCCTAGTCTCTAAAACTCCTTTTTAGAGATTCTAACCTGACCTTTCCAGTAATGTTCTTCTGAAAGTAGGCAGACATTTTTTGCTTGGTCAGGCATTTGATAACTGACTGCTAATGGGGAAAGAATGTTTAATAATTTGCTGCATTTTCCATATTTTCTGCTTGTTAATAATGTTAAATTAAATTTTTTTACATTTAATTAAATTGTTGTTTTAATTACCATATATACTCAACTATAAGTCAAGAAATTCATGCCCCAAAATTGACCCTAAAATCCTGGGTTGACTTATATATGGGTCAGTATGCTAATACTGCTTAGAAAGGTCCTGAAACAAGCACTGCCTGATGCCCCACTACCCCATTCTTTGTGCCTCGAGGCAGGAGGGGTTTTGTATGTGTGAGTGTGTGAGTGTGTGTGTGTGTGTGAGAGAGAGAGAGAGTTTCCCAATCTGATTTGAAAGCATTCTCTTCCCATCAAAGAAACACCCCATTTAACTCCACTTCCTTTCCTCCCCAATCAGATGTTAAAACCTCTCCTCCAGCACCTGGGAAGTGGTGCCAGGTGGTCAGGAGAGGTCCAGAGAAGGAGAAGGAGGGACGGAAGTGGTGTTTTCCCCCTTTCCATCCTTTGTTATAGCTTCCTATGTTTTACCCTGGACTTATCCATGGATCATATCAAAAACTGTGATTTTGATCCTGAAACCTTCCTTCAACTTATACATCATGTCGACTTGTGCACAAGTACCAGGGGATATCCTAAAGTTTTAATTATCACCTTTTAAAAAATTGTCAGAAAGTTTGTTTTGATTTGTTGTTAACTTTTCTCTACGTAGTCACCATTCAGATTTACACATTTCCCCCAGTGTTTCTTGACCCTCCAAATACCGTTATTGTAGAAGTCTACAGATTGCGCCTTAAACCATTCTTCCACTTCATGAATGACATCATTTGTGTTGTTAAATTGGTGACCCTGCAAAGGATTTTTCATTTCTGGGAGCAAGAAAAAGTCACTTGGTGCGAGGTTGGGAGAATAAGATGGATGCTGCAAGATCTCAAAACCAAATGCCCTTGCTTTGTTAACTGCAACTTGAGATGAGTGAGTTGGTGCATTGTCAACTAGGAGACGAATGCCTCTGGAGAGCATATTATGGCATTTCTTTTTCAGAGCATCTTGCATCTTGTCCAGAAGATTGCTTAGTATGTGCCAGTGATGCTTTGTCCCTTTGCAAGGTAATCTGTGAGCATGACTCCATAATAGTCCCAAAAAACTGAGAACATGACCTTCCCTGCTGACTTTTGCACCTTTTTGGGGGGGGAGGAGAATCAACATGCTTGTACTCCATGCTCATGGTTTTGGTCTCTGGATCGTACTGATAGATCCAAGATTCATCCATGGTTACCAGACAACCAAAAAAATCCTCTTCAGCCTGTTCCAACAGCGTCAACGTCTGTCTTGAAAGGTCATGCCGTGTTTGTTTCTGGAAAGGGGTTAGCAAACATGGAATCCAGTGTGGAGACACCTTAGACATGTGCAGTTCGTCATGAATAATTTCCACACTACCATAACCGAGACCAATTTCATTCATGATCATTTGGATAGTTCCTCATCTGTCTTCCAAGATTAAACACTCCACATTCTTCATTGTGGCCGCATCGTCCATCAAGGATGGTCTTCCAGGTCTTGGCTCGTCTGTGAGGAACACGTGACCAGTTTGGAAATTCCTTTTTCTCCTCACAGTAGTGTCATAAGATGGGCAATTATTTCCATAAACTACCATCATCTCATCATGAATTTGCCAGGCACTTTTACCCTTCAAATGCAGGAACTTTATCATGCTGCAAGACTCAATCTTCTCCATCTTACACTTTAGTCACTTCTGGAACAACCTGTAACAAAAATAAAGGACACAATGAGCTGATTTTTCTCGACATCATGCACTTAGGGATCAATGATGACACAGTCAAAATTTCATCAATATACCATAATAACTTCCGGGTGATAATTATTACTTTACAATACCCCCTCATATGTACGGTATATTTTTACTTTTGTCTTTTGTGATGTGAATTTTTATCTGTATCTGTTTTAATTTTTGTAAGCAGTGTTGATACCTAGTACTGGGGAATATTCTGAATTAACGTGGTGGTGGTGATAGTGACAATAATGATGTCTGTATTTTAAATGTCCATACTTGTTCTTAATTCTCTAGTTAAGGCAGCCACCTGTCAAACGTTTGCGATTAAGAGGAGACTGGTCAGATACTGGACCCAGAGCAAGACCTGAAAGTGAGAGAGAAAGAGATGGTAATGTGTTTCTTTTTCTTTTTTTCATTTTGGTTCCTGATATACATAGAAATACTTATGGCAATTTGTCCAGTATTATTAACATTATGTTAATGCTGCTGTATTTTTTTAGAAACTAACTGCATTTAGACAGTTGGCCATAATTTCATAAAGTTCTTCTCTTTCCTTTTTTCCTATTAGGAATTTTTAAAAAAAGATAAATGTAGAAGGTTCATAAGCAGTATAGCAGCTTTTGAAATGTTTGTTTGATAAGGAGAGCATGCATGTTCTATTAATTACTTTGGCTTACTTGTTTTTCCTTCACTATATTTTTCTTATCTCCCCACTCCCTCAGCACATGGTTATTTTCTGTTTCTCAGAAATGTATGGCTTATTAAAGAGTGGAATAGATGGTAGAAAAATGGTGCAATGTTGCTATAATTGTTTTGCAAGATGGTATTGTGTATTACATAATATAATATCACTGTTTATTTTACAAAACATGAAAATGAGGATTATTGCTGAAATTTTACTTCAGATGTTCTGATTACATTTCAGTTTAGGGTAATGAGGGTGTTGTTGTTGTTTTTACTTTTCAGAGTTATTAATATACAAAATTTCAAATAGCAAAAGCAAAAAAGGTATGTGCTGCTTTGCAATAAAAGCATTAAGTTCTCTGTTTGTATATAGGTGAACAGAGCCCTAATGTTTCATTAATGCAAAGGATGTCTGACATGTTGTCAAGATGGTTTGAAGAAGCAAGCGAAGTTGCACAGAGCAACAGAGGAAGAGGAAGATCTCGTTCTAGAGGTGAATGCCTTTAAGAGCCTTCAAAAGAAAATAACAAGGGATTTTTTATCAAATAAAATAAGAATATTTTTAAGGCTGCAAGCCCAGAAGTGTCACATTCTGTTAATGTGCTGTGCTAAAGACACTTGTGTCCAATAAGTAGTATGCCATGATGTTTTTCCTTTTTAACAAAATTAATGTTGCTGCTCTTATTAAAAGGCGGAACTAGTAGATCAGATGTCACTGCTTCTGGTACTGTCTTGGCAAGTGCTGAAACAGAGGCCCAGATGGAAGTAGATGGTCCTGAACAGCTGCAGTCATCATCATCTACAGTGTCAGCTCAAGCTCCCTCAACGTCTTCCTCAACAGAAAGTCCCCCTTCTACTTCCTTATTGTCATCTCCTGATAATGAACAAAGACCTTCCTTGGAGACCCCTGCACCACCTACACTCCAGCAGTCTGGTATGCTATAATATTAAGTGTCCGCTCTAGTGTACCTTGTGTTTCTCATCTATATAGGTTTGTCAAATGTTTGCTATTATTGGAATGGAGATTCATTATATGCAGTATTCAATAAATTTGTGTTTTTGACTGTTAAGAAATCCATGTTCCTCCCATAATGGAAGCTCAAGTGGTATTACTTATCCTGTAGTTTTAAAGACTACCATTTTAAAATCAACTCATAGTTTAGCTGTAATTTGCTACAACACAGTCATCAAATGCATTCTGCCTCCTGAATGGAGGGGACAAAATATCTAGTTCTCTTTCCCTTATTATTAGGACTCTTCCCAAGCTTTATAACATGTTTGAATATTAGAGGAACCATTCCTGGGTTTTATCCTTTTCGCGAATATTTAGGTGACAGTTCTCCCTTGAAATTACCCTGGCTGTTGAATTTTTGCTAGATTTGTTTTGCACACCTAATGTATTAAATCTGAAGTAACTCCATTTTATAACTTAGACTGGTGAGATCTGACATTGTGAACTCTGTAATACCATAGGGAAAGTAGAAATGTTGAGTGGGATCCAAAGCAGTATTTTAGGTCTTTTTATATATGCCCAGAGACTTGGGCATGCTCAGTGGAATTAGTTTTGATACTAATGGCATATCACAAACTTTTCAAATTCCCTTCATTTTCAAAAGCTGCTTGGTTTGTAGCATGGCGACTTAACTGTTTAAGAAATCTGAGCACAAAGACCTTTTAGAGAGACAGAACTACTACATATACTCCTATATGAGTTGGTCTCATGTATAAGTTGTGGGCAGAGTTCGAGCACAAAATTAGGGGTTTTGATCTAAATCATGGATAAGTCAAGGGTAAAATTTAGGGGCATGTAACAAATGATGTAATGGATGAAGCAAAGAACAATGATTCCAAAGAACACTTCTGTTTCCCAGAAGTCCAGAAGCGCTGCCACAGTAGATAGAGTAGAGGGGTTCAGTGCTCCTTTTAGGTCCTCCAAGGATGGACTAAGCTCTCACCTTTCACCACTCTGCTCAGACAAGGGGGTGGTTCCTATTTTGATAAGAGATGCGGTGGCTTAGCAGTTAAGACGTTGACTCTGATGGCCGCAATGTTGGCAGATTGGCAATTCAAGACCCAAGCTTCACGTCAGAGAGAGCTCTCATCACTAGTCCCAGCTTCTTCCAACCTAGCAGTTCAAAGCATGGAAAACTGCATGTAGATCATGGAATCATAGAGTTGGAAGAGACCACAAGGGCCATTCAGTCCAACCCCCCCTGCCATGCAGGAACTCTCAATCAAAGCATACCTGATAGATGGCCATTCAGCCTCTATTTAAAGAACTCTGAAGAAGGAGATTCCACCACTCTCTGAGGGAGAGTGTTCCACTGTCGAACAGCCCTTACTGTCAGGAAGTGCCTCCTAATGTTGAGATGGAATCTCTTTTCCTGTAGCTTGCATCCGTTGTTCCAGGTCCTGTTCTCTGGAGTAGCAGAAAACAAGCCTGCACCCTCCTCAATATGACACCCCTTCAAATACTTAAACAGGGCTATCATATCACCTCTAGATGAATAGGTACCACTTTGGTGGGAAGGTGAGAGTGTTCTGTGCGCCTTGGTGTTTAGTCATGCTAGCCACATGACCACAGAGTTGTCTTTGACAACGCTGGCTCCCTTAGCTTAGTAATGGAGATGGGCTCTACCCCCTACAGTTGGATACAACTAGACAATCATGTCAAAGGGGAAACCTTTACCTTTTAAGGTACAGTAATTATAGAGACCCATGGATAAGTCAATCCAGGTTTTTTGGTTCAATTATTTGACTAAAAACTCTAGACTTATACATGAGTATATGCAGTAGTTGTCTGGTCCTTTGGGTCTTGACTGTTACAGTTTATCTCTTTCTGTTAAGTACCCTATGAAATAATAGTTCTTCTTCATGGTCTCTGTAACTCACACATTTGGGATCCTCTGTGCCTCTGCAGACCATCTTCAGAAAGTTCTACGGCTAGATTTTTTTGGCTGAGGGCCTGCCCCCACTATACCGCATGTGCTCAGTATAGTTCCTGCTCAAACATCGTCAGTTCTCTTTTGTTTTCCATCACAGCTACTCTTCTTCAGCTTGTTTTTTTCTTGACTCTTCTCCACTATATGGCATCTACAGCAAATTATAAGAGGTTTGAGGGTTTTTTTTCCTTTGGAAAGAAAATTCCCCCAGATAAATAGCTATTCTAAGTGCCTCCTGTGATTGTGGGAGACACCTTGGTACTATCAACTTCGGATTCAGACTGGCCCTGCTTAAATTAATCAGTGCCATGTAAATTCATGCAGGCTCCATCTGAAATCTCTACTGCTCATGAGTCTTCATTTCGTAAGAAGAAATCCAAGGAATTTTATGTTCCCTTAAACAACCCATTGTCTCGTCAGAAAATATTAAGGGCTTGTCTGAAGGAGTCAGATATACAATTGGCCCTCTGTATCCACAAATTCTGCATTCATGGATTCAACCATCCGTGGATTGAAAATATTCAACAACAACAAAAATTCCAAAAACAAACCTTGGTTTTGCCATTTTGTGTAAGGGACACCATCTTACTATCCAACTGTATACAATGGGACAGGAGCATAAACTGATTTTGGTATCCATTGGGGGTCCTGGTACCAAACTGCAATGAATACCAAGGGCCCATTGTACCAGTAATGCCTAATACCATCAGTCTGACTGCTGTCTATTTCAGTTCTTCCAGTTGCTGTTACCCCTGATAAAGTGTGCTTGCCCTTATCTGTGTCTGGTTCTCCTGTTCCTGTTCCTGTTCTACAACACTTGGAAGAAGACTTTCTTCTCCTGGAGTCGAACCCAACAGATGCCCAATGTGGGGGAGTTGCATTCAGAGGGTGAAGTGCTTGATCAATCTTCCATAAGCACCTCAGTAAGAGCCTGATACCTGTCCATTACCTCACACAGGTCCAGGTTGCCAGTTCGGCATTCACTTAGTACACTCCCACTTAAGGATCCCACCACTCGCACCCCATTTACCAGGTCATCCTTGTTGGTTAGGATCAGATCTAAAATAGCTGATCCCCTTGTAGCCTCTTGCATCTTTTGGACAAAGAAATTGTCTTCAAGGCAAGTGAAGAATTTGCTAGACCTTGAAGTATTGGCTGAGTTTGACTTCCAGCAAATATCTGGATAGTTGAAGTCACCCATCATGACTACATCTCTCCTTTCTGAGTGTGTGGTCATTGTTCTAGAAAGGCATCATCCAATTCCTCAGTCTGACTTGGGGGCTTGTACTAGACTCCCATTATAACATCCCTGTTGCTTCCTTCCCCTTTAATTTTTATCCAGATGCTCTCCACCTGATTTCCAGGATTTAAGTCCTGGATCTCTTCACAGGTGTAAACATCCCTGACATATAATGCTATTCCTCCTCCTTTCGTATTTGGCTTATTTCTCTTAAAAAGGTTATACCCCTCTATTTCTACATTCCAATCATGAGACTCATCCCACCAGGTTTCAGTGATGCCTCATCATATTGACAACCTGTATCTCTCCCAAGATTTCAGTTGTGCCTCTCAAACATCAATTGCCAAACTTGGTCATTGTGGAGGCAGCTACCTCTAAACCATCATGTAAGTCACACCTGCCCCCCTGGAGACAAAGAAGAGCACAAGTTTGATTCCATGGGTTGTAAAGCCTATTGTACTGCAGCACTCTCACTTCACATCTCTAACTATCACACTTGTATGGGGGCATAACAATGATACCTATGGGCACCTCTTCAAAGGCTGCCTGAGGAGGATAAGATGGCTGCCTCTGCTTTCTACCTTGTGGCTTGTACTTTGCTCAGCAAATCACTACAGCTCAGCATGCAGCTGAAATCTCTTGCTGCGGTTATTGCTTTTGAGGTGTCATGCATGGCATTGTTCTTCAAGTGTCTCTGCTGAAGCTAGGGCCATCATTGACGACCTTCCATTCGCTGAAGAGTGCCTTTTTCCTGCCTCAACAGATGAAAAATGGGAGCATACTCAAAAAAGGAGGACCACTGCCAAGAAATATGGTCTCGAGCAGTCATCATATCAGCACAAGCAAAAGTCTTCTTGAGCTTGTCATTCTCTTTCTGCTTCAGCCAAGCATTCTCCACCTTTACAGGGTTCTTCGAGATATTCCCAATCCTTTGACAAGTACTGTTCCTTTCATAAGAAAAAGCAATCAGACTCAAACTTCTATCTTTGACTGTCTTCCTCATTCTCTCAGTGATATTCCCCTTTTTGGTTCTTGTCTGCCTCAGTTTCTTCCAGCTTGGGATTCAATAACAGATTGTGGAGACAGCTCTCTGCATGCATTGTGCTTGGACCATGTGAGTGAAACACATGATGTTCTAGAGTTGATAACCTTGACAATGGCCATAACCCCCCCCCCCCCACACACACACACACACACACACCAGCTTTAAATGTGGCCTCTGCAGGCCTGGTATTTCCTGGAGTTGATAGATCCTCTGATCATTCTCTGTCCACGAGCTTATTTCATTGGTCTCTACTCTGGTATATATCGCTTTCAAATCTGCTCTTGGTGATCCTCTGATGGGTCTTTGCCCCCAACCTCATTTCATTGGCCTCTGCTCTGGTATCCATTGCTTTCAGACCTGCAAGCTTCCTTGGGCTTTCTGTTTTCCCTCCCCAAACCCATGAGAATAGTGGGCTTTTTGTTCTCCCTCCCCAAACCCATGAGAATAGTGACAACAGATGAGTTTGTGTGTGGTTGGAGAACTCACATAGAGACTCTAGCCATCAGAGGTACTGGGTTTCCTCAAGAGGAACCACATCAATTTTCTCAAGCTTCTTGCTGTAGCCAATGCTTTCAGATCCTTCAGACCTCCTTGCCATTTGCCATGTTCAGATCATGACAGACAATAGAACTGGTGTTTGTTTTTTTTTAATTTGAACAAGTAAGGAGGCACCCACTCCTGAATTCTTCTCAATCTCATCATTGAGTTTTGGGGTTGGTGCATTATGAAGGACATAACTCCTATTGCAGTTTACCTTCCTGAGAAGGAAAACATTCTGGCGGACATCGTCAGCACATCATGGACCCAGTCTCACGAGGGGGAGCTGTTTCCTTGAGTCCTTTATGAGATATTCAGCCATTGGGACCATCCAAAGGTGGGCCTAATTGGTCAGTGCAGACAACCATCAGTGCTACGGCAACTGGGGACCTCATTTGGGTACACTAAGAGATATGTTTATTTTCCTCTTGAATGGTGACCTCATCAAAGCCTTTCCTCCTTTTCCACTCATGACCAAGGTCCTGGTGAAGGTCAGGGAAGACGATGTGAACTTGCCTTTTAGTGACACCTTGGTGACCTCAACAGCTGTGATCAGCTGTCTACATCATCACTTTTTCAGACTCCCATTTTCTCACTGTCTACTCACCTAAGCCAATGGTCGGATTTGATACCAGGATCTTTGCACTCTTTTTCTCACAGCTTGGGGGATATTTCCCTAGAGGTATTTGTCATATTTCACTCTGCACGTAGTCAGTCAACCAGGAAGTCATATTGCTATGAATGGAGTGTTTCCTCCCCCTTTTTCCCCCCAGTGAATTAGTGTGAACTGCCACAGAGTTTCCATTAACCATATTCTTATGTTCCTGTCCCCTCTTGATTTGTGCACCCTTTGGTTAAGCTTTTCTTCAAAGGTTTCATTAACACCTTTCTTTCTCAAACTCACATTGCTCTTGCTTGGGACTTACATCTGGTTCTGTCTCAGTTAACGAGGTGTCCTTGCCTCATGTGATTTGTAGCTCCTCACATGAAAGACTATCTTCCTTGTGGCCATCCTCTCTACCAGGAGGTGAGCCCCCCATTCGTCCAATTCTATAAAGATAAGGTAGTTTTCTTTCTGGATGTCACTTTCCTTCCAAACGTGGCTTCCTCCTTTCATTTGTCTCAGCACGTTTTGCTTCTCACTTTCTTCTGCACTTATTCACGAATGAAAAACATCCTTGGCATATGCTAGATGACAAGACATGCCCTTGCCATCTGTGTTGATTTTCTTCAGACAAAACATTTGATCAGACAAAACATTTCTGAAAATCCCCTAGACTTTTTATACACTACAAAACTCATAGGTAAGGTTGGCAAGCTTCCTCATGGTGCATTTTCAAGTGGATGGCTGCTACTATCTATCAGACTACCAGAAAGCCAGAACTTATCCATTTTTATCCCATGAGAACTGTCTCCACTTCATCTGTGTTCTTGGCTGGTGTGCCCATACAGACTTATCTGTCAAGCAGCTACATGAACACAATCATTTGCATTTGTAAGACACTATAGACTTTATGTTCAGGCCAGAGACTCTACTTCCTTTGGCTTGGTAGTGATTCAGTCATTGCAGGTGTAGTCTCACCCTCCATCCTGGTGTGCATAGCTGGCTAATCTCACAGAGTCACAGATACTATAAGAAGAACTGGTTGCTTACCTGCAACTGTGGTTGTTCAACCCACTCATCTCTCCTGTATTGCTATGTTTGATTCCCTTGGTTGCTGACCATTCTGGAGGACATGGAATTGAGGGGATTTGAACAGGAACTGTACTGAGCATGTGCAGTACAGGAGCAGGGGCTTTAGTTGAAATTTAGCTCAGAGAATTCTGAATTCACAGATAACCACTCAAAAAACTAGTGTTACAGAGAAGCAATCTGCTCTTATCTCATCAACTGCTTCCTTATTACTGCACTAATTCCACCATAGGCAAACATTAAACAATGCAGAACAATAAAGATGCTGGTTATCATAACAGCCTGTCACTTCACAGCATTTCTGCATGTATGTCATGAACTTCGGTGTATTCAAAATATATAAAAGAAACATTATATTTCCCTTGCACCTGTTCTACTTCCTTTTCCAAGCTTTATTGGTACCAAGCTTTTCTACCCACAGATATGTGTCAACTTATTAGTATTTGGACCTCAGTATACTTTAGCAATAGTGAGCACAGATTCTCAGTTATCAGAAGTAGAAGCTCACAGTAGACATAGGGCTGAAACAAATGGCCCAAAAACGCTGGATTGGTGCTGCCATGGAGCTGCACGCCGCAGCAACCCACACCACACCCCAACCCAGTGTTTTCCCAGTGCAAAAAGAAATGGCAGAAAGCCGCTCCTTTTTGCACCAGGGGAAATGCGCCTTTGCCACTGCCACAGCGGTTTTTTGGCGCTCCTGCAGTATATTGTGTCTAAACACCACACGGCCAGAGCACCAAAAAACCGCTGCCATGTGGGCAGCAGGGCGGCTTCACAGCATGTTCCTGGCATCTTGAGAGCATGTGTTGTGCATATGCCACACCCCCAAGCTGCCGGGAAGACGTCACATTTTGTCAGTCTGTTTTCCCCCTTATTTCCCTTTAGAACTGGACTGGCGTGTGTGTGGAACCTTTCCTCTATGGGTTGCAGAACATTCTTAGCTTTTTGTTAACCTCTCAGTAGAGATAATCAGAGTGCCCATATGCACCATTTTCCAGTTGAATCAAGACATGTATAATTTAAATGGGAAGAGTGGATGGAAAGAGTAATAGTTTAGCTCTGTACACTTTTGCTTTGTACTGTTATCCATTGTTTGACTAATTTTAAGAAAGTGTTGATAGTAAATCATATTAAATTGTTGTGAACCATTTTCAACACAGAAGGATGACACAGAAAAATTGCTTTTAAATTTTAAACCTCTAGAAAGGGGGAACTGTGTAACTGTGTTTGGAAAAAATCCTGCACATTTTATAGAAAAAATACCTTGGATAAATATAGTTTCAGATTAATGTAATGAAGCTCTTCAATTGCTTGGTTGTAGGAGTGAAACTTGAAACAGTCTTAAAATCCACTTTACATTTAATGTGATGATATCCTTTTTGTGTTTGGATGCACAGCACATTTCAGTGAGTCATAGCAAATGGCATTTCTATGAGAAACACTCAGTACATTTTTGGAGGTGAAAAGTTGGGCCATGATGCCTGAACATAACAGCTCTACTAAGAATTATGTTCCAGTGTCCCTGCATATCTCAAATGCACTTCATCCTCTGCTAGCATTTGTACATCTGAGTAAGTTTATTTGGTGACTACTGTTCTACAGGTTAAGATACTCATTTATGGACAAGCATCAAAGTGGAAGGGAGGAAATTACATTTGAAAGTGACCAAAGCCATCATATGCTTGACCAAATGGTTAATTCAGTCCTGGCTGTTAAACAGCATATATTTTCTTATCATTTTGGTAAAATTACAAGTTCCCTCTTACTGCCTCTCTCAGTCTGAGTACAGGTATTATTTGTTTAGATTGAAAAAAAAAACAGTATCCCAAACTAAGAGCCAAATAACTTCTATGTTTAAAATAAATGGCTTGTGCTAGTCCAATGAATTTTGGAGACTATAGCTATAGTCTCTATAACACCCCCCCTCCAAAAATGGTACCCTAAATTGCTTGAAAACTGCCCCCACCTGTTTAAAAAGCAGAATGCCATATAGCATTAGTAGCGGGGAAAACACAAGGTTTCAGTCATCTTGAACTCTAGGAACTTGAATCTGGATCCTCCATTTCAAATCTCTCCAGTTTTTCAAAGGGAAAAACATTTAAAATCAATATGTGGATGTTGTTAAGTATGCTTCACCAAATGGATTAAGAAAGAATTGATCTCCCTTGAAATTTTAAAAATATTTTTTTCTCTAAAATCAGTTTGCATACCCAGTCATTGCAGCTTTATTTTTCTGACTATACCTTGTTCAATTATAATGTGGAGTTGCTCCAGATGGGCATCAGATTTTTAAATGTGAACTATGTATACTATTAAATAGAGTTCTGTTGAGAAAGTAGCTACTATGTATGCAAGGCACTTTTATTTACCCATGTGATAGGTTTAGTCTTCCAGAGGACTAATGTCATAAGTCCAAAACACACTGCAGAAATAATCCAGTCTGAGACTGCTTTAATTGCCCTGGCTCAGTGCTAGAGAATGCTAGGAATTGTGGTTTATTGTTGCACCAAAGCTCTCTGACAGAGAAGGCTAAATACAACTTCATCCTCTCCCTTCCATCCTTCCTTCCAAATAATTAGTAAATTCACTGTGTTGTATCTGTTACAGCCAGACTTTTCCAAATAGTATGTAGTCTTCTCCTAAAAAGATATGTATGTGATTCAATTTAATTCCCCTTCAAAATATGTTTGTGTAGGATTTGGTTAAAATGGCTTGTCATTGATTAGACTCAAATGAGTTGCATTTTAGTCATGTTCTAAACAAACAGATGATTAGAAATATGGTGCATAACAGAACAACAGTAAATTCCAGCGTAGATAGATTTCATTAAGTAACAGTAAATTTGTTGTCCACTTTACTCAACAACAACTCATCTTCTTTAGTATTGAATGCATACAGTCAACCCTTTGTATCCATGGATTCTGCATCTACGCATTCAACCATCCACTGCTTGAAAATATTTTTTAAAAATGCAAAAAGCAAACCTTGATTTTGCCGTTTTTTAAAAAGGACATCTTACTATGCTGTTTTTATAATGGGACTTGAGCATCCATGATTTTGCTATCCACAGGTACGTGTGTGTGTCTAGGAACCAAACCCCAGCAAATATCAAGGGCCCACTATGTTAAAAATCAGTAATGTGAACAAAGTCTTTGTTCCTGCTATTTCTACATGATAGAATTACCCACTATCAATACTTTCTAAAAGAGCAATGTTTGATCTGTTTAGCAAAAACTGAAAAAGTAATACCTGCAAGTAAAGCAGGTCACATTATTATTCTGTGAGCTGCATAATAATAGCTTTTTCAGATTGTATTGCATTATTTTAAAGGCAAGAAATAGAAGGTTATTGTTTACAAGTGATACAAGTACCTATGGCTTATGATACAATTACTTGTATCACTGCTTTGTCTTACTGGGTGGTGTTTTTAGTTGTGTAAGTTGATGTAAACCTAGTTTTTCCCAACCCACTTAAGTTACCCATCCCACTGAAGTATTTCTGCTGTGATTTGAGAGACCCTCTGAAACAGAATGAGATATGTCACAGAGAGCTGAAACTAAAAGATATTCTATAGACATGAAGGGCTGGCAAAAAAAATAGGTAATTAGGTTGGATAACCAGAAGTGATTTGCACTAAGGAAGTTAAATTGGCTCTAAACCATTTTCTGCAGAATTTTTGGAATTATTTCCTGCATTATTTCCTCCCACCTACCGAGATAATCTTAATGTAGTAACGTTTTAATATAGTCACAAGTGAAGAATGGTGGAAGTAGGAAATTTTTGCTGCAGGTGCATAGATGGAGCCACTTATACAGCAGTTGCCTAAGTATTTGCTTTGTATAATGCAAAAAAAAAATTACATGCTTTCATGAGTTACACAGAAAGTGATAGCAGAAGCTTCTCTCATTTTTCCTCTCCCTTCGTCTCTCTTTCTGTATTTGAGGGGAAAAGAAAGCAGCCCTCACCTAACTCTGGAGTAAAGGTTTCCTATTTCAGCATTTGACTTAAAATTGCTTCCTAGTTTCAATTGTATTTCATATGTTCTTTCCCTTTGTGCTAAATATTTTTGTATAAATACGTAAAGAGCATATATCCCCTTTTTGATGAAAACCTTTCAGTTAGGATTAAAAATTGAGACTTGGATATCAATTTTCATTTTAGGAACTTTACTAGTCAGGCTACAGTTCTCTCCCTTTCCTTTTAACACACTGGTGCCAATTCAAATAAAGATTTTCAAAGAAGGCACCATACATTAGATCTGCAGGGAATCATCATGCATGTTTGTTTCATACCATTGTAGCTGCTGCTGCTGCTGTTGCTGGTGCTGTTCCTCCATTTTTTCCCCCCTTTACATTTTTCTTCACTTAATTGGTTAAATGGTTATGCGTTAGGTGGAGCTATGAAGCTTGAATATTGAACTTCATAATTCCTATAATAAAAAACCCTCATATTTTATATCGAGGCTGAATATTAGTAATCTGTTGTTTAAAAAGATTTGCTGCTTTTATTCCCCTTTTTGGTATCTGTTACCTCACACTTTAGTCTTTATGTTCTTTTTTATCCCATGTTCTATGTCTGTTTCTTTTTACACCCTTTTTTTCCTGTCTGTCAGAATTAATGGCGCCTGAGTTAGCTATACTCCGTAGGGGTCTGCAACGGCTGAGGCTTAAGAAGGCTGAACAGCAGAGACAGCGAGAGCTAGCTGAGGGTTCAGCACAACAGTCCTCCAACTCTGATCAGTCTTCCCCTAAGGGCTCCTCACAGGACCCTCAGCCTACAGGTTGTCATTTGTCAAGGTTTATTAAGCAGCTGATGTAGTTACATAGTTTGTGCTGCTATTGTTTGCTGAGATGTTTCTCCTTAAGAACAAAACAGTGAATGCAGTTGCCTGCTTGCCTGTTCTTTGTATTTGGTGGTGTTTATCATCACACTGTTACAGAGTAACTAATACTTGGCTGTATCATTTCTTAACACTTTTTTTCTTAAGTGTAGTTAATGAATAAAATCCAATAAGAAAGATGGATTGCTCCTTTTATAGTCAGCTGTAGAAATATGGGCTTTTATTCTGTCCAGCCTGATGGCACTATGAGAATGAACTAACCCACCAATTCCATTGTTTAACTAGGTTTTAAGTCATTTCCTGTGGTGGTTTTCAAGCTTTGCCTTTCTCACAAACCATATTAGTAATTTTGTTAGAGAAAGTGAACTGCTTTGCCTTACCTGAAATGAGGGATTTTAAGCAACCTTTTTACATCGGTCAGAAGGAAGAGCAGTGTATGGTTTGAGCATCCCTGTTTTTAGGGACTTTCATGATAGTGCTGCAGATAGGAAATTATTATTATTATTATTTTGGAACTCAGATGCCCCAAAGCTGAAAATATTTTGCCATCCTTTTTTTTTTAACCATTCCATGGGTCTGCTGCATCTTGGCTTCCAGTTACCTTTTATGTTGATACAAAACTCACTGTACAGTAGGTAACATTACTGTAGAATATGTGCATGTCCACAGTGAGGGAATGGAGATCTTGATCAAAGTCACAAACATCTTTATCTCAATTAAATATTATTTTCATATAAATCAGTACTTAGTAAACTTTATTTAATTTGTTAAAAACGCTGATATGTGAGAAAAGGAAGCTTGGCAGTGGTTTATATTTTTCTTTTAATAGTTGATGTGAATAATCCTTATAAGTAGGGTATACTAAGAGTTCACAAAACATAATAACTTATTTGTAATGATTATTTGTAATGATTATGAAAAAGAAGAGTCCCAACAGACTTCCCTCAGAAAGGAAAAAGCAGAGATATTTGGCTCAGACTTTGTCACAGGTTGTAAATATTATATTAAATATTAATTTTAAATATTATATGCTCCCTCCTACTTTTATTATCTTAAAAAGCTAAATGCTTTAAAAAGTATGTAAAATAGGACTTATTCTAAATTGTATACTATTGAAAAAAGATGGACTGAGAGATTTAGGCCAGATTGTTGGGCTTGTATGTATATAGGCTGAAGAGTCTATGCATGATGGGCTAGGTGTGTGCGCACTCAAGGCTTGCTCCACATCCCACTGTGCACTCTAGAATAATATGCAAATAGCTGTGAAATGTACTAACTCTAAGTGTGTGTACTGAAAAGGAATCCACTGAGACTTGTTTTCCTTTAGGTTTAGGATTGCAGCCTTTGTTACCTTATTTTGGAATCATCCTGAATTATTGGTTCACATATGATCTTAATTTCAATATTACATCTCTGGTTTATAGCTGAGTAACAGCTACTATATAATCTAAGCAGTATGGCTGAAAATGGAATGTAAATCAGATTTTTATTCCATTGTATTGTAGTGTTTCATGAATTGTATAGTCTAATGTTTAATATTCTATTGAGGAAGAAAAGTCTGGGGTTGATTTGATGATATTTTATAATTGTATCCCCAGTGTGGAAGCAGAGTTGTCAGTTCTCTCTGTGTAACTGAGTCTTGATCAGTATAGCTTGCAGATGGGCAAGGTTTGTGTATCTCAGATGTGCAGACTGACATCAGGTTGTTAAGACAACAACACAATTGTTCTGTAGAGTCCTGTCAGAAATAAATATTTCTCACAATCAGTTACATAAATACTTTACTCTTGGTCTCATTGAACCGTCTCTTTTGCAAAAAGAGAATGAAGTATTGAGGAAGCACTTCTCTTGTTGTTCACTATCAGTGAAAAAGAGAGACTGTCAGAATTATGTGCAGTTGCAGTAGAATTGAATTGTGAGGAGGAAGATGCAGTTCAGCCCAGAAAATTGTCTTTGAATAGCTATAGCAGTGAGACTTGGATACTGTGTATAAATCCTAGGTGTTCTTGGAGTACAGTGGGGAACATGTAAAAAGCTACACTAAGATGTGAGAGGCTTCTTTGCAGCATTTGTTAGAATGTGTGTGAGTGTGGGGTGACATCATTAAACTTTCTACTTACTTTCTGTATATATCACAAGTAGGTTGTGCTTGTTGTATTGCTTTATGGTGTAATATAAACCCAGCATCCCAACCCACCTTCTTCAGCTAGGTTTATTATTGTTTCTTTGTTAATTTATTTGCCCCTTCAGTCATTTTTGCTTAACTTACATAGTGTGATCAGTGTGACAGTGCTTTGAAAATTCATTTTAAAAATTTCCTCATTTTGCTGATTGTGCTTTAAAGATTTTTTCCCATTGAGGAAAATGAACATTAACACATTAACAGTTCACTTGTAGGAAAATGAAAACTCAGAATATCCTCTCTGCTATGACCTATGTAAAGATTATTTTTAAAAAGTCCTGTGTGCACTTACCTGGGAATAAGTCTCATTAAACTCTGTGGGATTTATTTTTGAGAACATACACATAGGCTGGGACTACAAGAACATTTTAAAAGAAATTCTTACTCAGGGACTTTGCAGACTGCTAGAAATAGTGCAAATTAAGTCCACTTTAACTGCCCTGGCTCAGTGCTAGGGAATCATGGGCATTGTATTTTTTTCTGAGACATTGAGCCTTCTCTGTCAGAGAGCTCTGGTGCCACAATAAACTACAGTTCCCATGATTCCCTAGCACTGAGTCAGGGCAGTTAAAGTGGACTCAATTTGCACTATTTCTGGCAATTTGCAAAGGCCCTCAGTTATTTAAAGTTAAATCTGGTAGCTTCCAAAAAGATGAATACTACTGTATTGTTGCATGTAGAAATCCTTACTGTATTCTTCAACAATAAGGAGTAGCAAAATGGAACCGTGGTTAGTGGAGTGAGAGTTTTCTGTTAATGTTAGTGTTGGTTTTAATCAGGGATAGGCAACCTTTCCCCTTTAAGGGCCGAGGGAATTCAGCTCCCAGAAGCCTCAGCCATGTTGGCCAATACTCCCATGTTGGCCAATAGCTCCTGGGATTCTGGGAGCTGAAGTCCCTCGGCCCTTAAAGGGGAAAGGTTGCCTACCCCTGGTTTTAATGCTTCATGGCAAGGACAGAAAAGGTACAGGTAAAATCAGTCAGTAAAGGTGCAGTTTTAAGAGCTATGGAAGACAAGATTACTGAAGTACAGAGAGAAAAATAAATGCCGAAGAAGGAGTAAAACACCGCAGAAAGATTTATTGGATTTTTCAAAGAACACATTTTTAGCCAATTTCCAGGATTCAGGTTTTAGAATGAGTGGTTGACAAATGAGCTCTATAACCTCTTGGATGAGCCAGATTATTTGGGCTCATTCCCATCAATGTTCAGCCTGGTTTTGGAATAGAAACAACCTTGATTGCTTTCATAGATTATCTCTCCACTGGGAAGTAGGACTAGAGTGTTCTTGTTGGTTCTAGTAGCCCTCTCAGCAACATTCAATACAGTCAGCCATGTTATCATCCATGGAGCATTTGGCTAGTGTATGATTTGGGGAACTATTCTGCAGTAGTTCCAACTCTGCCAAGCTGAATGCTTGCAAGACATGTTGCTGAGGAACTACCGGTATTATTTATTCCTTTGGCTTGTGGTTTTTATAAAAACTCTGTTTTGTACCCATGTACATGAAGCTGGTGGGAGATGTCAACTGGGTATTAAGTACCTTTGCTGTGTTGAAGATACCCAAGTATATCTTCTTCTTTTTTAAATGCCAACAAAGCTGTTAAAAGTCTCAAACTCTAAAATAGATGAAGTGATGGATTGGATGTTAACTAACAAGTCAAGGCTTAATCCAAACAAGACTGAGGTTCTGCTGGTCACTAGATAAATTAATCTGGCATTTACAGATACAGGCTGTTGTTGATGGAATAATAATAATAATAATAATAATAATAATAATAATATTTTACTTATACCCCGCTCTTTAGAAATGCTGTCAGAGAGGTGTTCCCCCTAATTCTAAAGGATCAGGCTCACAGATGGGAATGTTTTTCAACCTGGCTTTGCCTCTGGAAGGCCAAGTGCAGTGATCAAGAACCCTTTGCCTACTTTTAACTGCTATCCCAATTTGCCCCTTTGCTGCAGTGAACCATGGCTTAATCAGTTCTCTCTTAGATTACACCAATAAACTCTACATGAAATTACCAGAAACAGTTGTTTGAAAACTGTATTTTTCAGTTAATACAAAAGTTAGATTATTTTCTGGCATTGCCTTTTTGACCATATCACACCAGTCCTTTATCAGTGACACTGATTTCCAGATTGTTTCTGACATAGTTCCAGTGTACTGGCTCTTAACCTATGGTGCATTAAGCAGCCTGGAGCCAGAATAACTGAAAGACCAGTTCTTTCTATATAAATCTGCCTTTTATTTAACATCTTCCCAAGTTGCCTTGCAGTATATCCACTTATCAAGGAGGCCTGGATATGTGGGCTTTTTCTGTGCAATACCCCAGTTTCAGAAGGGAAGCATGGTAGTCCCAGTTAAATATGTAACTTAGATAAATCAGTAAGCTTTTTCCTAATTAGAATTGGTGTACTGAATGAAGTACACATTCATTCACTTTTCTTTTCTGCCTGTAACTTGTAGGCATTTGGCAATGGCAGCGAAACATCCCTGAACACTATTCAAGCCTTAAAAGTTCAAGCCTGAAAATGATTTTTTTTTTTTTTTTTTTTTTTTTTTGGAAAATGAAGTTTTGTATGACATTTTGAGCCAGTTATTTTTTGGTCGTCTTAAGGTTTGTCCATCATGTCAATTTATCTGCTAGCATTTTTATCCTAGATAATAGAAGACTGATCATATCTTCCATTGCCACTAACTCAAAAATTAATCAATTAAGATTAAAACAATGGCAGTATATAACTCATCAAAAAACAGAGCTTTAAAGGTATTTTGGATCCAAAGTACCTTGAGTATGGGTGAAAGGTATTTTCTTTTATGTATAGGAGGATCAGTTACCTCCCTCCCTTTCAGCTATACTCTCTATATCACATCACACATGGCTCTGAAGAATCCTCTGGTTCTCAGTTTGCCATGTTGGGTTGTACAGTGAGAACCAGAAAAATATGCATGTGTATGACTGTATGCGAGGTTTTTTTTTTAATTTCTTCCTTTTGCCTAGATGTACTTTCATTTTGTTATACATCATAACTTTGTTTGGCTTCTTAAAAAAAAAAAAATCCCCCACTACCAACCAACATGTGTAGGCCCTGAATCTTAAATCTTAATCTTAAATGATGTACCACTATGGGATGATGGAATGTTTTTAACTTTGTTCTATTTTAATATTGCTGTACCCCGCCCCGATTGCCGCGCAGAGGGGCGGGTTATAAATAAAAATTTATTATTATTATTATTATTATTATTATTACTATCATCTTGCTATGAAAATTACCCTTAGTTCAAATCGGAAATCAATTTGACCTAATCCTTCAGTATCCACTACTTACCACAGTAGCTATACCTCTCTTTCACTGTGTTTCCACTACATAACTAACCCTATCTCTGTAGCTAGCATAGATGTGAGATAAACAGATTATCCTGGAGTCTCTCTGGGTCCACTCTACATTAAAGTTACTTCTGTCTCTTAAAATACTGTTTAAAATACTCTTCCCGGAAAGTGTGCATCTTAACTGTCTTTTAAGAGATAGTTAAGAGAGTCTAATTCCATCCCCTAGATCAGGGGTAGGCAACCTTTCCCCTTTAAGGGCTGAAGGACTTCAGCTCCCAGAAGCCTCAGCCATGTTGGCCAATAGTCTCATGTTGGCCAGTAGCTCCTGGGATTCTGGGAGCTGAAGTCCCTTGGCCCTTAAAGGGGAAAGGTTGCCTACCCCTGCCCTAGATCATGAAAAATTATAAATTGCTCTAAAAGAAATGAGAGTATCATAACATTTGTCCTAATGCAACAATCCAATATATTCAGGACAAGAGGCCAATGCCAGGACTGAATATGGAGGAACAGAATGGCTTAAAGTAGGCAAGAGGGTCAGAGAACATTTTTTTACCCTGTCTGTTTCATTGGTATGTTTAAAATTATATAGAGAGTGGGATTAGACTAAGAGGAAAGAACACCAGTAATTTAAGAAATGCAGATGACTTGCAGAAAATAGCAAAGACTTGGAATGACTGTTGAAAGTCAAGGAAGAAAGTGTAGAAAACAGGGCTGCAACAGAACATTAAGAAAATGATGGCCACATTTGGTTACAAGCCTTTCAAGGAGATAATGAAGACATCAAAATAGTTAAAGTTTGTCTATACCTTGGCTAACTCATAAATCAAAAGGGAGACTGTAGCTGAAAATCAGAAGAAGACTAGGACATGGAAGAGCAGCTGTGAAAGAACTAGATCAGATCCTCCAGTATAAAGATACATAATGAATACCAAAGTCAGGATCACCCATGCTCGAGCTATATATGGTTGTGAAAGATGTAGTATGAAGAAAGCTGACAGAAAGAGAATAAATTCATTTGAAGTGGACTGCCAAATAGACAAATGAATGGGTTTGAGAACAATTCAAGCTTGAATTCTCCCTATAAGCCAAAATGGCTAAACTGAGGCTATCATACTTTGGCAATATCATGAAATGACATGACTCATTCAAAAAGCTGATGATAATTCTTAGCAAAATGGAAGGCAGTAGGAAAAGAGGAGGACCTCATTACAGGTAAATAAACTCAGTCAAGGGAGCTAAACCCCTTAGTTTGCAAAACATGACCAGGGCTGTTAATAACAGGTTGTCCTGGAGTCTCTCATTCATAGCATCACCATAAGTTGAAGCCTACTCTGAAGTAATTAACAACAAGTTCCATTCCCTATTTCACCATAAACCACTTTGTATTGAGTTTCACCCCAGTCAAGGCACAGACAGTATTCTAAAACTGGATACTAATTCTGTACTCTGGCTGAATTTACAATGCCCTGGAATATCACAGCTCCTTGACTTCTTCCTGAAATTTTTTTTTCTCAGAAATTGGTGACCAGTTCTTTAGACTTCAGTCAATGACTCATACTCAAGTTTCTGCTGTGCACAAAAGTTGCTACAGAAGTTTTCTTCTTCTACATCTCTTTCTCACTTCAGCCTTGAATGATCCCAGTGTCTGTGTGGTGTTTCTGATCTGCAGCTGCTTCATTCAGTTTTCAGTTATCTTCTTCCATTGACTTCTCTAACAACAACTCCACTGGACCTCCCCAAACTCTGGCCTGCCCTCTATTCTCTGACAGACTCCTTTGCCAGATGAGCAAAAGTCATGTTCAAAGGGCCCATATTCCATCATTGCACTTAGCTAAATAGCTTGTACCACCCGTTTTCCATTGTATGTTCTAAAACCCACTAATCATACTTCCACAATTTAGATTTTATCACTATAAAAATATCTTCGCAAGGGCACTTAAGTAGTGCACTTGTCAAGCAATCCCCACAGAAAACCACTCTTCTCCCAGCAAGCCTCCAGTAACAGGTAAATTCTGCTCCTGGATATTTTTTTGTGCTTTATGTGTGTGTGTGTTTTTAAAATATAAACATTTTAAACATTTCCCTGCATAACAGGGCTGTTTCTTCACAAACCCTAATTGGAACAAAAAAAAAAGAAAGGAACAAAGATCCTTTGCTGTCTTGGTTGTGTCAACCAGAGTCTTTGGTTACACATTATAAGGGAGCTGAATTGTGATTCCAGTGTACAGCTTTCTACATATCCTGACAGAAATGGATGTGAAAAGCAGAGGATGAGCAGGAGAAGGGAGAGTGAGTCCTGGGGATTGGGAAGGCAGAATAGATCACCCAGGCTTGACCTAGGAACAAGATTGGTGAGAGAAAAGCATTTGATTTACAGGCTGGTACCTATCTGCAAGATTGTGCCTGATTCAGGAGGTAAATACATAACAGTTAATCAGAAGATGGGCTTGTTATTTGGGAGAGTGATGAATGGTAAACACTAGGGTCCATAGCATCTCCATTTCTACCTTGATTCCCTTTCCTCTTTGATAAGAAGGCTTCCTTTCTCCATTGTCATCAATTCCATTAAGTGTATTTTCTAATCTGCCTGTAATTTTAAAATCTAATTCAACAATGCAAAAATGTAGTGGTATCTAATAATATGTGGGCTGTTCTGTTATAATCCTTACCTTAAGTAAAACACTGAAAGTGGCAAGTACAATTGAGTTAGCAATTTAAAGAATCCATTAAAACAGCATCAGCGATAAAAATGAAAGTAAAATCATAGTAAAAACAGCACCAGGAAGCTAGCAGAAACAATAGATTTTTTTAGAGGCCTTGAAAAATGAAGAGGTATTTGTTTGGCTGATGCCTCCCACACAGAGTAGAATCACTGCAACTGAAAAGGTCCTTACCATAGTTGCCATTTGCCTCATTTCAGAATGCTGGTCTCTTATAAGTAAAGCAAACAGTTTCCAGAATTGTTTCCTAATCTGACTTTTAAAAGGGAATGTTAAGCTTTCTAACTACAAGTACCACCAAATAAGTAACTAAATATTTGAAAGTGTATTTTCTTCTCTTCTAGATTGGCTACTTAGCAGCTTTTATGTAGCCATAGGATTCTGATATGTTGTAGAAGAAACATCTTACGCCAGTTTGTTGAATTGTGGAAACTAGGATAAAATTTTTGTTTTTAGTGAATGTCTCTCATTACACATGTGCTGTAAGACTAGTCTTGTAAAATGGGGCCTGTTATCCACTACAAGTTGTAGTTTCTTTGGTCTGGTTCATATAGATATCGAAGTAGACATCTTTGTGAGCTGGTTACCTTCTTACATGGAGCCTATCGCCAAAGAATCTACACTTAATATGATTTAATTCAAATGTTTTGTTTTTTGAAATGCAAGAAACTGCACTTCTCTACTTAACCAGAAGTCCTCAAAGGAGGTGAAGTAGTTTAAAAATATTTAGAGTAGTAACTAAGATCATTGGTCTTCAGAATATATTTAGCACTCACTTTTGAAAAAAGATTAAATGCAGTTACTGAAAGCATACCTGTTTGTGTTATTCAAAAAATAGAGTTTAGAGGTAAAAGAAGGTCTTAGAGATGGCATCCACTTGATTCCATTGAAATGTTATATGCATTTCTAAAGCTTCACTCCTCTTCTTTTTTGCTATACTGTTTGGAAGTACATAGCAATTATACCCAACATGTATGCACTTGACTTGGTGCAGGCTATTTCTGAACTATTAGTGCAAGAGCTATATTTTCAATAAAACTGTTGTTAGAATAAATATAATTCCTGTCACACTGATAGTCTCTACATAATGTGATATGTGTTCATGTTCAACAACACTTGGCTTTCAGATGATGAAAAGGCAAGTCCACGACCTGGAACAGGTGAACCTGTTTTAAGTTTACATTACAGTACAGAAGGGACAACTACAAGCACAATAAAGTTGGATTTCACTGATGAATGGTAGGAGCTCACTTTTTTCCAAGTAAACTGTGTCTTAAGTTGTAGTAGCTTTTCATTTTATATTTTAATAGCTTCTATATAGTGTGCTGCTTTATATGTAGTAGTGACATGACTTAGTTTTTAGAAACTGTAGAAAATAGATATGATCTATGCACAGTTTTAACAAAAAAATGGGAAAGATTATGTTAAAATGTGAAAATGCCTTCAATTTAAATTTTATGCATTCACTGGTTAATTTGTTTTAAAACATGTAAACCATCTTCTGAAATTCTTCCTAGGACTTAAAAATAGACACTTTTTAATATTATTGTATAGATAGAAAATATAGCAAAACAGTATTAAGCAAAGAATTACATAGTGGACAGATTACATAGAATTACTAATCAAATTGAAACACTTACATTGGTTTATTGGTATAATACATACTGCAATCTTACGCATGTTTATTCAAAAATAAAAACCCACTGTGTTCAGTGGGTGTACATCTAGCTAAATGTATTTCCTGGTATGGGCTGTATTCATAGTCCTTTTATTTACTGTTAACATTATTCACATCTTGGAATGCATCGCTCTAAGAATTTCCTGTTTCCATATCAACCTGCCTTTTTTACTGAGATAATCTCCAACGACCCTCCTAAAGATGTCATATCTGTCAGTGATATGATGGCTGAGGAAACTGGTGGAACTTTTCTGTGAAATGCTATCTCCTGAAAACTTGCTTGATTACAACTCTGATAACTTTTAAGCTGTCCCTCAAGTGATATCCCCCAGACATTATAATTGTAACTTTTAAATCCTGTTTATCTTTTATTCTTCTTTATCTACTGATTTTAGTTTTGCTTTTGTATTCATGTTATTGTAAATTGCATAGTTAGCTTTGTAACTTTACTTTGTACACTGATTTAAGAACAATTTTGAACAGCAGGATAAAATTATCTAAGCTAAATGTATGTATCTGTTGCCTGTTTCTGTATCAGGAGCAGCACAGCTTCAAGTTCCAGAGGGAGTGGAAATCACAATAAAACTGAAGGACAGGAAGAATCCCTAAGAACCCAGAGTTCCGAGGCACCAACACCAGAGAGTGAAGAATCAAGTAAGATGTTAATTTATTGCTACTGTAGCTAAGTTTATCTCTTACCTTTTTATGTCTATTCTCATTGCTCTCCAAAGCATTTATTCACATAACATGTACAAGATAAACATTTTCAACTCAATAAGATAGCATCCTTTTTTTAGTTCACAGTGCAAGAAATAAACATAAATGTTCAGGTTGGAAACATAGGGGCGAAACAGATGGTCACAATAAGCAGGTTTCCAGCTGGCTTCGAGGTGGGGCATTTAGACAATGCCTATCTTGAAGCCTGCTGGAAAGCACACCCAAGCTGCACTATGGAGAGAAAACCCAGACTAAAAAGGAGCTGGATTTTTCCGCTTCTTCCTGGAAAGTGTGCATCTTTGCATGTACATCTAAATACACCCATGCCAGGGTGGCTCTAAAGGGGTGCTCTTTCCAAACCCTAACTGTGCATGTAAATGCCCATTGCAGGAGCGCATTTAAAAGGGACAGAGTTGCTGTACCCAAGTGGTGAGGGTGGCAAAGCCCAAAAGAGAAACTGACACCTCTCATGGAGATAAATACAACATACACAAAACAGACAGTCAGAGAGGGGGCATGGGATGAAGGGGAGTGAAGGGAGGCATGATTGTACCTTACTGGCATCTGAATGGGAACACCTCTGCTCTGTTGCCCTATCCCAGCAAAGTGCTGCACATGTGAATGTGGTTCACAGGGACAGCCATCCAATGGGATGGCAGTTGCCAGCAGTTCGCTCCTGCGAAGGTGCACCGGGATGGTGGGGGGAAACGGTAAAAAAAAAAAAAAGGGTCCAGCACCGCAACTTGAAGCTGCACTGTGTGGTTATGACATGCACACTCCAACTGCCTTGGGAGCAGGCAGTGCAGTTGGTGGAGTTTCAATGAGGCTTCAGAAAAGGCAGCTTCAAGCTGCTTTTTTCTACCAGTCTGTTTGGCCCATAGACTTACTTAGGATTTGATAGGAGGCTTCTGTTCATCCAGTGTTATTGCTAACTCTGTTTCTCTTATAGCACAGACTTCTTTTGAAATTATGCTTAGCTGCAAATATAGGTGCCATGTGGGAGTTGCTTTTCAAGAAAAAAAAATCAAATCAAAAACATGATTCGGCAAAACTGGTTTCAAGGCTTTAGTATCCTGTTGTAAATCCAACCATGACTAAAACACCAGCACTTAATTATAAAAATAAATCTTACATTAATCTCTTTAAAAGAATCCAGTTAAAGTTATTTTATGATATATATTAAAAAAAAGATACAATTTTGCAAAAACAATACGTCTTTTTCTGCTGGGAAGTCAGTCATAAGATAATACAATTGATAGATTTGTAAAGTAATATTTGGGTGTTCAGTTTTATTGTTTCCTATTTCACATCTATTTTTGCAACTGAACTAAATTAACACACATTCACAAACCATGCTATACTAATGTAGTTACAATGCATTGTTGGGATTATAACTAAAAAGGTTTTAGAAGAAAGAAACTCTTTTTCTATTTTCAACAGTGCATGCAAATTATCCCTTATTAATAAACTGAAAATAACTGTGATACATTTTTTCCCTTGCAATATTTTTATTCACTGTATAAAATATGCCAGACTTAGTGCTTTCTAAAGCCTAGTCAGCTGCATGTTAGAAAGCTTTAAACATAGCTGGGTCCCACCTTCAGTATTTCTATAATATTTTAAACTCTGAATTTTAGTAATTCCTGAGGAACCCCAAGAGGAAAGTTATGAAGAATTGCCATCTGCACATGAAAACATAACACCACATTCTGGTACGTAAAATAATTGTAGTTGCCTTCAAATAAACTCTGAGTCAAGCCCCATCCCAGAGAGGTGACCCAGAAGGATACCATAGTTGATGGCATCAACAGCTTTTGAGATGTCCAGTAGAACCAACAGGGATACACTCCCCTTGTCCAGTTCTCCACATAGGCAGTCCGTCAAGGTGACCAAAGCTTTCTCTGTCCCATAGCCAGGCCTGAAGTAAAACTGAAATGGATCTAGATAAATCGGTTTCATCCAGGAAGCCAGCAAATGTATAATACCTTGCCCAAAACAGGTATATTTGAGAATGGCCAATAGTTCTCCAATCTGGTGGAATTTAGGGAAGATTTTTTCAGTAGTGGCCTCACCACAGCCTCTTTTAGACAAGCTGGAAATCTGCCTTACTGTAGTGAGGCATTCACTACTCCCCTTACCCAATAAACCAGTTCCCCTTGGGCTGCTTTCAACAGCCATGATGGGCATGGGTCCAGTATGCACATGGTGGCTCTCACCTCTCCAAGGAGCCTGCCCACATCCTTAGGTTGCACAAATTGAAAATATCCAAAAATATTGGACAAGCGGGAGCTATAACTACAGCATCCAAGTCAGAGCAGATCTGAGAGATTTTATCCACAAAGTGCAGTGCAAATTCTTACAATGAATTATCAGGTGGATTATAAACTGCTCTTGTGGGACAGAATGCAAAAGGCCCCTGATCACTCAAAGGTTGTCTGCTGGACAACTCTGTAAGGATGCAGTGGTGGCTGTGAAGGATTTCTTTGCTGGCACCACCGCCATAACATAGAATTTCCAATGAGCTCCAGCCCATGTTCAATCATACTCACTTCTAGTCTCTCACCATCATTGCTCTCATCTCTGTCCCACTCATTTCATCACCACCCAGCTCCCTGGTAAACCAGGCTGCTTGCTTGGCCCCACTCTGTGATAGGTAACATTTAAAAGCATTGTGTCCACTGCTTTGGCCATTTCCCTGTTCCAGAGAACAGCCAAGGCTTTGACAGGATCACCTGCCAAGGCAACAGGAAACTTCCCAAGAGTCATCAGGAATCCATCTGGATCCATAAGCCTCCTGAGGCAGGCCATCTTAATTGCTCTGTCCCTCCCTCTGCAGAGGCTCTGAGTTCCAGTGAGTCTAAACCCCACTAGGTGGTCTGTCCATGACAATGGAGCTACTGGAACTTCCTCCACACTCAGATCACCAGCATTTTACCCTACACAGAAAAATAGGTCCAGAGTGTTTCCTGCAACATGGGTGACATCGGATACTATTTGGAACAGACCCATGGTCATCATGGAGGACATGATGTGAGCTGCACCTGACAGAGCAATCTTTGCATGGACGTTGACGTCTCCAGCACAACTAGCAGAGGGCACTCCAAAACCACAGCTGAGACCAATTCAGGCAGCTCAGGAAGAGAGACTGTTGAGCAGTGGGGTGGGCAGTACAATTACAGAATCCCTATACTGTCCCAGCCATACATCTTTAACTAAACACACACATACTCAGCAGAGTGGGGGACAGAACAGCTAGCAAAGGAAATGGAATCCCGATAGGCCACTGCAACTCCACTTCCCTGCCCCCCACTGGCCTTGCTTGCTACTCCACTGAAAACCCAGGTAGACAAAGTTCGAAGAGATTACCCCCCCCCCCCCCCCCACACACACCAGTTTCATCCAGCCATGTTTCCATAATACAAGCCAGGTTGGTATGCTTGTTCAGGATTAAGTCCTGAATCAAAATTGTTTTTCTATTTTTCAACCTAGCATTTCAACCTGGAGGGCCTGTTGCCAAGGTTACCCAGACTATTTGAGGTGGACAGTTTAGGGGCAACCAACACTCTATAGCTTTCCCTCTTCTCTGTTGATAACTCTGTGTCCTCACATCATATCATCTATCTATTCGTAGTCCCTTGACAGCTCCTCCTAAGCTGTCTGCATACTCTATGCTTATTGCCAGCAGGGCAGCTAAAGACAAATTTAAAAGAGGTGAGGAAGGAAACCTTCTTTCCACTCTCCAGCAAAGTAATTGGCCCTCACCCTCACACCACCCCCCAAAATGACTCCCCAAGGGGCAACCCCAGTGGCAGGCCTGCCACCTAGGCTGCCCTTTATGTCTCTTTCAGGCAGGGGAGCAGGTGATGCTCATCAGCTGCTGTCTCAGTCCTGTGGTTGCGTGGAGCCTGCTCCTGTGAGTATCTATATGTTCCTACTCAGCAAAAAAGCAGGCAGATAGGCACCAGCCTTGGAAAAGAAAGATCAGAGAAGTGGATGATAGAACAGGTCTCTCTGTTCTCTGCAGGAGTGCTGGTCTTCCCTACAGGAGTTCTGGTGGTGCTTTTTCCAGACTGTACTCCAAAATTTACCAATGCCTTCCTCTTCCTTTCTTCTTCAGAGAGAGTGACCTGCTCAAAGTCACTCAGTGGGTTTCCAGTGTTGAGGAGGAATCCAGTTCCTAGTCAGTACTCAAGGACTGCACCACACTGGCTCTCAAAACAGTGGTCTATACATACATTTCCAAAGAAACAGGAACTATCAATCCTTCAGTCTAAATGTGAACTGAATAGATGGCTTAATATGGATATTAAGTTGTTATTAGTATTCGATATTGTTAGTAGTTCTAATGGTATGGTAGATTTTATCCTCATAGAAACTTCAGTTAATTTTAAATGAACTGTTAATCTGCCACTGTTTTATTGCAGTGCATGAAAAGATTTCATTATGGCTGTTTTATTGATAATGTATTTTACTTACATTTTCTAGGCTGTGAACTGCTTCAAGTGCAATATATTTGTGAATATGAGTATACACATTTCTGTGGAAATCAGATATGACTAGCAAATGTTATGCTTCATTTTCCAGAATATTTGTCTGCATCTCTTCATAAATACTCCATAGCTATGTAGTGCACCTACACATTTATATAAAGTTTTAATAACATTCCCAGGCATATACAAAAAATTTTCAAAGATATAGCTGTGTCAGTCTGTAGAATCAGTATGTAGAGAGCTCTTGTAGCAACTTTGAGACTAACTGTTGGCAGCATAAGCTTTCGTAGACTTAAATCTGCTTCCTCAGATGCAATTGGACAAAATGTTTTGTTGGTGATTGACTAAATGTCATTTGTTTTATCAGATATTGATTTGTCTGACCATCCTGAAAGTAATATTGAAGAAGGAAATTATCCTCATCTTGACTTAACCTCCCAAATTCCAGAGGAAGGTTTGTCAAGCAAAGATATGGAAGAACAAGAAAGCTTGAGTCAGCAAAGTACAGAGTCCACTGCCAACCCAAATAATACAAATAATGAACCTCAGTCCCAACCAGATTCTTCAGGACTTGCTTCTCATGAAGAATCATCTACAAGAAGTTCTGCTTTCCAAGAAACTGATGATAGTGATGATGACCCTGTCCTGATACCTGGTGCACGACTTCGTGGAGTAGGGCATAGGTTAGTAATGTGTTCTTTCCCCCTACCTCCACACTATTACCAATGTTGTTTATGAAAGCTGTTGAAAAACTTATAGGTATGGCCATTCAAACATCCTAATTTTGTTGGAAGCCTGCATTCACTATGGGTATGACATATTTATTTATTTATTTATTTATTTATTTATTTATGGTCTCTGTGAGTCACACATGTGGGCTGTTCTGTACCTACATGATGATCTTGTCTGAAGCTGCCTTTTGGTGGTAACCCTGCCCCCTTATCTGCACACATATAAGCCATGCATCCCCACAGAGAATCCAATTCTTTTTCATCCATCATCATAGTAGGTTTGTTCGGAGGCATCAGTATTTTGGTTTTTCTCAGTTCATCTTTTCATTCTCCAGGGGCTTATGCTTTCTTCAAGAAGTGTCCCAAATATGGGGTGAAGATTCCATTTTCTGATGATCACATGTATTGCCTCCTTTGCTTGGGTGAGGATGTTGTCTTATGTCCAGTTTACCAGACCTTTATACAGCAAGCAAAGTGTAACAGAGCTTCCTGTCTTAACTCCAAAGTGAGGAAGAGCCCACCATGTGAGGAAGACTTTTCAACTACCCTATGCCTTCTCTGGTCCTCACTAGAGATGCATCTATGTCTAGGTTGGGGTGTTCATATCCTGGACTTGACAGTCACAGGCTACTGGACCGGTGCCAACAAGTTGTGTCATATCAGTGTTCTCAGATTGCTTGTAGTATGGAAGGTGCTTTGTGTATTCCAGAGATTGTTTTGATACAGAATGACCTCACCCTCCCAAGAGTGGAAGGATTCAGTCCTCTTCTGCCACCTCTTTTATCATAGGAGGACACTCAAAATAGATCTCTTCGTGTCCCTGGCATACACCCAATGAGCTTGATTCTGCAACGGGGGCTATCAAAGCTGGGCTGTCTCAGACATGGGATGTTTCTCTGATACATTGTCCTTCCCCTGTTGCTCATGAGGGTCACCACGAAGATCGAGAATGAAACACAGCTTCTTGCTCACACATGTGCTTTGTTTCCTTATGTCTTTGCAAATTAAAAAGCTCTCATATTCTTCCCTGAAGGAGTACTTGGCAGCCATCTCTGTACTCTCCAAGCCATAGAATGCCCCCTTTGGGTTGGCTCACCCAAAGGGATAAAGACTTTCTTTACACCACCATCCACCTTATCACAGACTGTTCTTTACATGGAACTTCTTGTTGGTTGTTGCTAAGCTGATGATGCCCCTTCAAACCTATGGCATCTTGTGATCTTCACCTCATCTCCTGGAAGACAGCATTCCTTGTTGATACCACCTCTGCCCATAGGGCGAGTGAATTGGCAGCACTCAGAGTGGATCCACCTTACTGGCCTTTTCATAGGGACAAGATATTCTTTTCTTTCTTTATCTTTCTTCCCAGTGGTGGTTTTCACTTTCATCTTAATTAGGCACTGGTGCTTACCACCTTCATGCAGTCCCCATATTCTGATCTCGATCATCCCCTTCACTCCTTAGCTGTTAGGAGGACATTCCTATTCTACATTTCTCAGACCAAGCAGTTTAGGAAGCCATGGCTGTTTATCACTTATGGCTCATATAGGAATGGGAAGGAGATCTTGTCTCAGCATCCTTCCCATTGGGTGGTGAACACTATCCACTTCACCTATTCCTTTGCTGGAAAACCTCTTCTACAAGGGGTCAAAGCTCTTTTTACTTGGGCAGCAGCCACCTTGTTGGTATATCCCAGAGGGATTTCTTTCAGCAACTCTGCCAAGTAACTAACTCTGCCAAGCCAGTGCAATTGTCTACATTCCTGTCTCATTATAGACTAGACACTCAGTCCTAAGCTGATGCCACATTTGGTAGGATGATATCAGTCCTGGCATAACCTAACCTAGTAACTTTACCTTGCTATTCTCCCATGTGGATGAGTCATAGAGACCACAAAGAAGGACAGGTTGCTTACCTGTAGCTTCTGTTCTTCAAGTAGTAATCTGTGAACTCACACAACCAACCCATTCTCCCTTCTTTGTGCCATCCCTTTCTCCAGGTCTCCTGATGGTGGGATTGGATCTGGGGTCTGGTGGGAACATATGGCTTATATGTATGCAGAGGAGGGAGTGCAAAACAGAACTCTATAAACTTTCAACAATCTCTGCCCAGGGACAGAATTACTCATATGTGTGAGTTCACAGATGACCATTCAAAGAACAACAGTTATAGGTAGGCAACCTGCCTTTCCTTCATTTCACTGCAGATTTTTGTTGATGTTACAGTTGTGGCTGAATATTTTCATTTTCTTTGTTTAATTATAGCTTTTATTTTTCTGAGTTAGATATGTATAGTTTTTAAATGGTTTTGAAGGTTGTTTAGGATTGCAGTAGTTCCTCATAGCCTTACTGCATTTAAGCTTCATTTTAAAGCCATGAGTGGCTCCTCAATGCTGCTTCCAATATCCATTGCACTGATAACAATGTATTAGGATTATATGGATTTGGATATGGGATGTATTCTGCATCTAGGTAGGTAAATGCATAGCTCATTTCCCAGGCCTCCCTTTTGGGAAGTGTGAAAAGTAACAGAAGGAGCTGGAGGCAGACTGGTGCAAATTCCTGTAAACAGTCGTTACTTTAATTTAAAGATTCTTCCATTTGCATACTCAAATCAGTAGTAGGATTGACGCATTAAGATGGTTCGTTTTACAAATTGTGACCTAGAATATACAGTACACAAAATACTTGTCTTTCAGTTTTCGTATTTTTGTTGGTGGACAATTTTAGACTTTTACATTTGATGTAATGCCGATCTAGTGTTGTCATTAAGTTTGTGGATATATAAAACATGCTACAGATACTGAACTACTGATGATAATCCATGCAATTGACAGATGTATTTGTTGCTCTTGGCAGATTCAGTGGGAATTTGATCTCTGGCATGAAGGAAATACCACAAATGATGCAGAAAATTATCCTTTAAAATACCTTTACCCCTCAGAAATATTTAGAAAATGATACACATTGAAATCAAATTGTTAACTTGAGACACAGTACTGTGTTTTTTTTTAAAAAAAACAGTATAAATAAACAAGATTTTCATTTGTTTGATATTAGCTATTGTTCCTTTTACTAGATATATCAGAGGAACAACATTAGGTGATAGAATAATGAGGTAATTCAAAATTCCCATTCCATGTAGAATTCTGATTAATTACAGCTGACATATTACATCTAACCACCTTTTCTATTGGTTACATTACAAGTTTTAAGGCTCATAAACTTCATAAACACGAAGCTATAGAGCAGTTTTTTTTAACTGCATGTGGTGCCTGGGAATAGTGAGAAGAAATTGCTGTGTAAAGTTTTAACAACATTAATAACCTCTTCAGCGTGTTCATTAAGAATGAGTGTATACAAAGTACAGTGAAACCAAAATCCAGCTATTCTCTCTCTCTTATTAAAGCACATACCGGTAGTTCATCTTGCATGTGTTGTTGCTTACATGGTTTGTCGATTAATATAATATCTAGTTTTGAAGTAATTTGTATCTTTCTGTTCTTTCTGATTTTATATCACCTGCTTTGAGTCCCAATTTTGGGGAAAAGGCAGGATGTTGTTATTGTTTTGTTGTTATTAGGTTAAAATAAACTGATCTTGGGAGATGGCATACAAAATTTCTGATCATACTAGGAGCTGACAGGAAATATTCTGTAATGAACAAATCATGTGTTGGTCTTCAGAATTAAATTGGAACAAAATCTGGGACTTTCTGGTCTTTTTAATCAGTCTTGATGTACCCAGTGTGGGTTATAGTTAACCCCCGCAAGACATACCATGTACATTGGTCAATATATCTCCATTCCCCAGTCAGTTGCTACTCATTAGCCACTTAATATCATGCATGAAGATATGATAAAGAACATCAAGTTATTTAATGGCTTTCTTTCTTCCCAAATTACTTTGTGTATAATTTAAGTGCTCATGTGAAAGATAAGTAATTCATAGATTAAACTGAACAGCAATAACTTCCCTACCTGATCTCTCCCCCCCCCACCCCATAAATGTTTCCTTTAGGAAATATACCATTTTGTCTGAGAAATGTTTCTCAGGAATGAACATTATATAGCCTTCTCACATGAACATAACTGAGGATTTACATGAGGATTGCATCTTCAAAAGCACCTCAATATACAGATTCTGTTCTATGTAAAAAAAGTCTACCATGCTAGCATAAGCATTTGAATAGAACTCTTTATTGTTAGGTGGAAGCAGGGTTCATGAGGATTCCATTCTTGGTCCCCTTTTGTTGTTTGTCAGTGCACTGGGTAACATCACATACCTGGCTTTCAGTGTCATCTACATGCTGATGATACTCAGCTCTCTCTTAACACCAAAGTTTCTTTCTCCATGTAATACTGCAACTACTTCCAATTGGATACTTATTGGTATCTCAAGTTGAACATGTACAAGACTCTGTTTCTCATCTTTTTTCCCATGCCCTGCTCTCCTTGTCCTATCATATTCTCCTCTTCCATGGACAGTGCTACCAATCACCTTATGGTAAGGCATGAAGCCTTGGTTTTCTCCTTCTCTTCCTTTGTTTTGTCATCTCATGTTCATTTCATCACTAGAACACGTTGTTTCTCCCTTCACAGCATTTAAAAAACCATGGACATTCATTTTCACCTGCTTAGCAAAGAATTTACTCTTTGTCCTGGTCATCTGTATTGTTGACAACTACAGTGTTATGCTTCCTGAGCTTCTGTGGTCTCATCTTAGTTGCTGCAACAATTATTTACCTCTCCTTTCACTCTTACCATATGTTACCACTGTGTAAACAAAAATAAAAGAAGAATAAAAAACAGTAGGCAGATTTGGATTAGGCAAAAAAAAAAAAATTAAGCAGGTGAGTGTCTGATAGATTTTTATGAAGCCAACAACCTATTCATTGCAAATGATTTTCATACAACCAGAAAGAAGGCTACACACATGATCACCAGATGGTCACCACAAAAATCAAATAGATTATATAATTGGAAGTAAAAGATGGCAGAACTCTATACTGGTGGGCAAGACTAGACCAGGCGCCGACTGTGTCACAGATCACAAATTACTCATATCAAAAATAAGAGTAAGACTCAAGAAGAAAACAAAACAAGTGATTATACCAAAACATGATCTAAATAATATCTCAACAGAAATTATTGACAACATAAGAAACAGATTCGCACTATTAAGCATAATAGACTTGAGAACCAGAGAAACTATGGTCTGAAGTCAGGGACATAATAAAAGAAGAATGCAGACGGACACTTTAGTAAACAAAAAGAAAGATCAAAAAACATGGATGACAGAAAAGCACTACAAGCAATAAAGAAAAGAAGAGAAGAAAAACAAAAGGGAGATAGGAGCAAACTAAGAATTATGAATGCAACAGTACAACGGCTTCTGCGGAAAGATAAAGAAAATTACTACGACGACCAATGCAGAGAAATGGGTATGGGTTTGCAGAATTTAAGCAGAACAGTGTAGGACAGGGGGTCTTGGAGATTTCTCATCTATAGGATCGCCATGGGTCGAGATCAACTCGAAGGCAGTTAACAACAACAACAAACACACACACACACACACACTGCACTCTTATTTTGTCCACTTCTGGATCCTGCACAATTTTTCATTCTCACTTTCAAAGCATTTAATGGACTTGGCCTCCTTCATCCCTCTGTTATTATATCACATCATATCCCTACTGATACCTTCCACTTAGCCAACTTGACCATCTTCATCTGCTTCTTGAAATGCTTATGTGCTTTCTCTCTCATTGTGTGGGATGCCTGGAACTGCCTCATACAATGATGTTTGATGTTTCTTCAAATCTCTCCTCCAAACCAACCCTTTCTGTAAAGGCTTTGGCATGACATCGAAGTCCCAACATCCTACTGTAATAAATCAAATTGTACATATAATTGATATAATCACAAAAAATTGATTCCTGGTTATTCTCTCATGAAGCTGTCTTAATTCTGGTTGTATAATTTGTGAGGCAGAGTTATTTTGTTCTTGCCATTGTTAAACAACTGGCAGTTAAATCCTTGCTAATGTACATCAAATCTGGAGAGTTATCAGAAGACCCTAGTCTGCCTTCTGTTCATTCCTTAGTTAAAGAAGGAATATCTCATTCTTTGTAAAGTATCATGTCTGTACATGGTGCTGTAAAAACTAGTCATCATCAAGATAATTTTTAGTAAAACCAACTATAAGGTTTTAGACAATTAATAGAACTGCTGTCAAAGCAGCTCAGGGCATCTCACATTTCACTGATTGTGTAAAATTTAAAGCAGGAGTGAACAAATTGCAGCCTTGGAGTTGTTTTGTGGCCCTTGACTACTACTAACTCCAGGGGTAGGCAACCTTTCCCCTTTAAGGGCCAAGGGACTTCAGCTCCCAGAATCCCAGGAGCTATTGGACAACATGGGACTATTGGCCAACATGGTTGAGGCTTCTGGGAGCTGAAGTCCCTCGGCCCTTAAAGGGGAAAGGTTGCCTACCCCTGACTAACTCCCTAATACAAACTCTACTGAAATCTTTCAGGAGCAGCAGTTCACCTTTGATATAGTTTATAAGGCTTCCTCACACTGTTTAACATTTTGAAACAAACATTTTTTCAAACCAGATGTAGAGTCTCAGCCACTTCTAATTTTTTGTTTTTGTTTTTGGCATCCTGTACAGTACCAAAAGGTCTCAAGGCAGAAAATTCCATGACCATGCCAGACCTTCCACAGTTGCCCACCACTGATTTAAAGGAAATTTCCACAAGCTCTGCTTTCAGCCCCCTCCCATTTTTAAAGGCAAGAGTAAAATCATCTGGGTCATAATGTGTGAAAGGCACATGTTCCTTTGAAAGTCATGGGTTTCTTACTCTACACAAAGGGCACTTAAATCTCAGTAAATTCAGTGGGATTTAAGCAGATAAAGTGTCCACAGGTTTGCACACCACATTTTAATGTAATTTTCTAACAATTGTGGTTTTTCTGCTCATAATCCATAGACGATCTGCTGTTGCTCGCATCCAGGAACTTTTCAGGCGAAGAAAAGAAAGAAAAGAGATGGAGGAATTGGAGACACTGAATATTAGACGCCCTTTAATAAAAATGGTATATAAGGGTCATCGGAACTCCCGGACAATGGTAAATTATTTATTGTTAACATTCCATTATGGTTGATGCTGAACATGTTTTACACTGACCTGGTTTAGGTGAGAGATTGAAATAAAATTGAAGGTGTTAGTGCAACGTAATACTGTTACATAGTTGTTTTGTCAGATTTTGATTTGAAGCACCATATGCCTAATCTACAGTATATACTAACCTTGGTCTACATCCAGTTGCTAGTTGCAGCTAGAGTAGACCCACTGAGTCAGTGTGATTTATGTAACTGTTGACTTAGGGCCGATGCAGATGGCCCATTTGGCGTGGCAGAGAGCTGCCTCGAGGAGCGGCGGATCAGGGCCACAACAGCCTCACACCACGACCCCAATCCTTCCTTTTGCCGCCCCTAAAAGAGCAGCAAAATGCTGCTCCTTTTAGGGGCGGCAAAAGGCTGCCCTAAGAGCCATCGCTGTGGCTTTTTCATGCCCTTTCAGTGCAGCCTTTCAGAGGGCGTCAGGACACTGTCGGGCTGGGGTTGGGGCAGCCGGCGTGCGGCTGCTCCGCACCATCTCCACCCCAGGCCAACCCTTTGGGCCGGTCTGCAACACCTCTTAGACTATGCATCAGTTGATTCAATAGGACTGTTGTAGTTGGGAGTAGCAGTTGGATTTAGGCCCTTGTAATTAAAAAGAAAAAAGAGTAATAGTGCCTTTTCTAATAAACAATGGATGTTTTGAACACATTGGTAAAAGCTTGCATAGATTTGGCTTTCCCCTGTATAAAATCACGGTGCCATTTTGAGTAGATAGTATCTTCTGGGGCAAAAAATCTACTTCAGAATGGTGGGCACAGTTCTGACCTTGCTAATCTGAGCAAATGAAGAGTGTAATGGATAATAAGTGTGCCAGTGTATCTGAAATCAGTCATGCAAAGTCTGAAAATGCTGAAAGCAACGAAGTATGCAACTCAGGTCGTGGAAGCTGTGGCATTTCAGATCAAGACTCCCAACATCTCCCGGTCCTGAGAACAGAACATACTGCATATTTGGAGAATAAGAGAATGTGGAAAATAATTTGTACATAGTAATCTTGTATACATATGTAGGCCAGAGTATGTTCTCTAGCACGTTTTGTTTTTTTAATCATTTGAGAAAATGAACAAAGTCCCATTTTTCCTGAAATTATGAAATCCCAATGGTAAAATTGATTTCAACCTTGATTTTCCTTTCTTGTAAAATGGCTTTTTATGTGACATAATAGACTTTGGTCTCTAGTTTCTGGGGCTCTTCTTCAATTATTTCTCACCTTTCTCTCGATAATGAGACTTAAGGTGGCTGACAAAATACCAGGTGATGAAAGGAATGGTGCAGAAGTCAAGCTGTTCTTACTTGGTTTTGCACCATTCTTTTGGAATCACCCTGTATTTAAAAACAATAGTTTAAAACTACAAAAGTATCAATAAAATATACATATAAAAATTTAAAAGCGATAAAGTTAAATTATAAAACATTAAAACATTAAAATTCTTTAAAGATGATATACAAGTCTTAAAATAGCACCACATTGGATTAAAAACCCATCTCAGTCAGTTTCTAAAAGCCTGATGGCATAAATATTTCTCAATTTGCTGACAGAAGGAGAGCCAGGATGGGACCATTCTGGCCTCCCTAGGGAGGGAATTCAGAAGGCTGGGAGCAGCCACCAAAAAGGCTCCCTCTTCCTTGTTCCACCAATCAAACCTGAGAAAGTGGATTAAAGGAAGGCAAAGAAAAAGGACAATCTTGATCATCCTATCCATCAGATTAATCTAAACTGTCTGATTCTTCTGAGTTTCCCATGCCAGCTCAAACTGTCAAATTAGCTACCATCTGCTTCAGTGCCAGTGGAAGAGCTGGCCTTTGTTACCTGAACAGCAGTGTCAAACTGGACCAGGCCTTCTTTGCCTTTTGTACATCATTCTCCAGCTCCTATTCTTATAAAAGTTCATCATGAAATACAATTAGAGGAGCTCATCTATGAAGAGCATCTTGAATGTTAGTAAAACTAATTCCCTATTGAATGCAAATCCTATTATGACACTTCAAGCCAGTTGCCACTTTTCTTGATGGTGAGATCTTACAGTCCCCCTCTGTGCTTCTTAATTGAAACCACTGGGTTTTACCCAGATGTCTTATTCAAGCTATGACCCCATCACATTGATAGATTCAGCCATCTGACTCACTTCAATAAAGATGTTGGTATTCTTTTTCATATAGGTAACAATTTCAACATACTCCAGCTCCCTGGACAAGAAGTTTGGATGGATCTGTAGTCTAACCCTCACAGTACATAGAAAGCATGCATTTGTGTGGGAAAGATTCCCAACATTCACAGAAAAAGTACACAGCTATTTGACCTATGCAGCCAGTTTCTTCCTCTTAGGATCAAGAAGGATGACAGGAGCAGATTTTATGATAGCATGATGAATTGTCATCTTACTCTACTTATTATCCTTCAGCTCAGTTGTCTCAGGAACACCAGTCTCAGTTGCACCTTAGGTACTGAGGCTATTATTAACCAAGACTTGTCACATAATGGTTGCCTCCTCTAATGATATCCAAAGTGCCTGCAACCATCACAGCCATGCCTCCTGTTCCATTTCAACATGTGTATTTTCCTGATCATTCAATTCAAAAGCAACCTTTAGAGTCCAAAGGCCTCTGTCCTCAGAGAGTTAAGAAATATGAATGCCACATTTTTATTTATCTCTTGAAGGGGCTAGCTTGCACTTTACTTGCACCATTGCTTCATGTCACCTGAAAATCTCAAAAATACTATTCACAATTTTACTCACATTTTGGCACATCAAAAACACATCAGATCCATAACACATTTCCTATTTAAGCACCATATGCTGAATTTGATTACTGTGGAGGCATCACTTGACATCTTTGGACCAACAAGGTCATAGTTGGATGTGATTGGTCAGAAACTTCATTTAGTGACAGTCCTTTCTGTCAGGTTCACTCACTACCTGGTTTGAATGGGAACCTGCCAGTAATTTCTGAGGGGTTTTTGTGAGTTTTTATAGTTGTGAGCAAGGATTATTTCATGCCCAAACAGATGACAAACTGAACCAGACTCCAATGATGTGGGTCTCGGCCAAGAAAATGGGCATTCCCACATCATCTAGGCAAGTTCCAGACTTGTATTTTCAGTTTTTCTTAATGTGTATCTCTCCCTCTTTGAAAATAACATGACATCAGAGCAAATGTAGCCAAAAGGGAGAATCATTACAATAGTGCATTTGACATCACTAGTACTTTCTTGATCCCACCTTGATCCCCCCCCCCCCACACACACACACTTTTGGCAACAAATTGAATCTACTGCACCTGATTTATGATTACAGCAGACTATTCAATTCTAGCTATCATTCATCATAGCTACAGAAATTCAGTACCCCACTCACTATTGAGTTTTTTGGACCTTCCCTTTTTGTCAATACTTAAGGAAATTTTGACCTGCAAAAAGAGATGATACAGGAGTATCCACCTGTAAAATCTACTATGAGTTTTTTTCAAGATATCTCACAGTCCTGAAGGAGGATGCAGCAGCCCACCTTATGTTTGACCCAAAGAATGTGAACCATTTCATAAGCCCCTAAATTTCAGGATGGTAGTCTGGGTATAGTTCTGCCTTTACTCAGTTCAGTGGATGGTAGTCTGGGTATAGTTCTGCCTTTACTCAGTTCAGCCCTGGTAGCGCAGTGGTTAAATGCCTGTACTGCAGCCACTCACTCATAAACCACAAGGTTGCGAGTTCAATACCAGCCAGGGCTGAGGCTCGACTCAGGCCTGCATCCTTCCGAGGTCGCTAAAATGAGTACCCAGCTTGTTGGGGGGCAATAAGCTCACAGTTGTAAACCGCTTAGACATCCCATAGCGTGATATGAAGCGGTATATAAATGAAGCTGCTTTGCTTTGCTTTGCTTTGTGGTTTGAAAAGGTGGACTTGAAGGATATGAATTTGTACATTACTATTCAGCTGTCCCATCACTTTTCCCTTAGGTTGGCCCTAGCATCCAAGCTTTCCAGTTTGAAGTAGCCATCTAACCTCAAGCTTCCTAATTTCCCCCAGCTTTTTAGCCAGTTCTAAGAAACTGGTCCTCAAACCAAGGATCCTAAATTTAATCATAGCCTTCTATTTCTGAGAAAATAAAAGTCCAGTTAGGACCTCCCTATCTTGGTGTATTTGCAAGAGAAATCTTCTAGCTGGGATTTCCTTCAGCATTTGATACTCATTTGTAACCACTACTTATGCATCGCAGGTGGGATGAAGGGTGTATCTGTGTATTAGTCATCAGAGAGACATGGTATGTGGTGGAGCACCAGCTTCAGATGAATAGAGTAGAAATTCTGCTATAATAAAGAAATCAAATGCATTCAGGCATCTGATACATGATTAACATGTTCAGAAGATGATTGACATTTCCATAGTATTAATAAAAAAAGGGGGGAACTATATCAAAACTGCTAGACTTGGCAATTACTCTGTGGCACTGATACATCAGAAACATGTATCGGTTCTGACAGTACCTCAGTCCAAGGTGCATAATACTGTATATACTCATGAATAAGTCTAGAAATTTTAATAAAAAAAATTGACCCCAAAAAACCTGAGCTGACTTATCCACAGGTCAATGTAAGTACAGCACTTTAACTCTTATTAAAAAAAAAGAAACTATCCTCTGGTGAAAGGCAAAAGTGAAATCTGTCCTGGAAGCAGTGACCATCCTCCAGTCTCTCATCAATTCAGGCTTTAGTGTGAGCACAAACAATTATGCCTGCTGGAATCTTGTAAATTCTTTAGCATTGTTTTCCTTGCTCCATCCTTTAGATCCTTTGTTACATGCTCCTAAGTTTTACCCTTGACTTAGCCATGGGTCATATCAAAATCCACAATTATAGTTCCAAAACCTGCCCTCGACTTATATATGAGGTTGACTTATAGTTGATAATACGGTAATGCCTTTGCCGATACTCTCAGCAGAATCAGTTTGTCCTTTTGTGAATGGCAACTGATACCATTTGTAGTCAGCACCTGTTCCATCTGTGGAATCACCTGAAGATAGTCCTATTTCTGACCTCATTTTGTGTCTCCCATAAACTCAGTGATAGTCTGGGTTGTATAATTGTTTCTTAATTCCCTTAAGGAAGAAGGACTTGCTGCATTCCCCCCCCCCCCCAGCATATGTCTGACAGCAGCTATCAACACATCTGACACAACCTACGGGTTCTTTTTAAATCACCAGTTCTTTAGTTAAGTTCTTGAAAAGTTTCCAGAACTTGCATCCTCTGATTTTTCATCCTGTTCTAACATGGGGTCTACCTCTGGTCCTCTTATTTCTTGTGGCAAAAATATAGGATCATTTAGATGGCTCTGACCTGAAGTTGTTAGTAATAGAAAGTGTTTCTGGTGACAGTAAGAGCAGACAGAGGAGCTATTAAATTCTGTCCACTCTGGTATGATGTTCATTTTCTTATAATTTCACAAAGACAGGATAGTCTTATGGCATGACATTACATTGAGTTTTGTTTTTTCATTTGCTTGCAAATTGTCTTATGATGTGGTCCACAAGACTGTCCGCACTGAGATTTGTAATCACTCTATAAAAGGAACTTCTCCAGCTCCTCATGCATACCCCTTTTCTCTGGCATGGCTGCAAATAATATTTGGGAATAATTTTTAATAGTTATCTGAATTAAGTTTCTTAAAATAAGACAATGATATAAACCAGCACTTGAGGTTGACTTGTTACTAAACTGATTCATGAAATCACAGAATTATAGAATAGACTTCAAGAATCATCTGGTTCAATCACTTGTGGGTGCAGCAATCAATAACTAAAGCAGGGGTAGGCAACCTTTTTGAGCCGGGGGCCGGGTTGCTGTCCCTCAGACAATTGGGGGGCCGAAGCACCAAAAATAAATAAATAAATAAATAAAAATTTAAATTTTTTAAAAAAAAAATTAAAAATATATGCATGCACTTTCTCTCAGCCCCAGAAAAGCCATGGCAAAACCCCTGTGGAGATTTTGCCAAGAAAACCCCAAGAACAAGTAATAACAACAATAATCAATATCATTATGACAGGCGGCGGCGGCGGCAAGACTGGCCTGGGGCCGGTCCAAAGGCCTCGGGGGCCGCATCTGGCCCCCGGACCTTAGGTTGCCTACCCCTGAACTAAAGCATCCTTGACAGTTGGCCATCCAACATCTGTTTACAAAATTCAGGTGAAGGAGAATCATCACCTTTTGAGTCTGTTCCAGTCTCAAGGCTCTTGTTGTCTAGAAACTTTTCCAAATGTTAGGTTAGAATCTCTTTTCTGGTGGTTTGAATCCATTGGAGCAGGTCAAATTCTCTAGAGCCCTTCAGAAATGTGAATATGGCAATCATATTACCAGGGATAGATGTGAAAATTTTGTAAAAGGAGAATGTGTGAATTTTCGGTCTCCTTTTTCTCTTGTTGAAGCCAGAAGAAGGGAAGAGAGGGTAGCTAAGAAGCCTGAACTTCATTCATACAATAGTTATCCAGGTGTGGTCAACTTACAGATATCTGGGAGCTGGATGGAAGCCCTGTAGGCCTAAAAAAAATCACCACTCTCTAGAGCAGTAATTCTCAATCTTTGGACCTCTCAATGTTTTGGATTTCCAACTTGCCAATATCCCAGCCATTGTGGCCATTGATCTGAGATTCTGGGACTGGAAGTCCAAAATATTTAAAGGGCTGAAGGTTGGTAACCACTGCCCAAAAGGGTGCAGTTGTCTTTTTGGGGCCCATTTTTTTCAGGGTGTAGGGATTTGAAGGGGAGCCACATGCTGTTTGCAGGACCATACTTTGCCTATCTCTGTGCTAAATGATGTCTTAGCATTATGACTAAATGTAGACAACTTGATTTTAAAAAGTGAATATGAATGCCTTGTCTTTCATGTTTCTCAGTTGTGTATGCTAACCATAATTAAAAAATGTGTTTGAGATCATTTTTCCCTATTATTTTCCCTCTAGATAAAAGAAGCCAATTTCTGGGGTTCCAATTTTGTTATGAGTGGTTCTGATTGTGGACATATCTTCATTTGGGATCGGCATACTGCTGAGCATCTGATGCTGCTAGAAGCAGATAACCATGTAGTGAACTGTCTGCAGCCACATCCATTTGACCCAAGTAAGATTGTTTGTGTCTGTAATACACTTATTGATAGCCTGTAGGGAAACCTTTGAAAGCTGGATGCTTCACTCAGGTTCCACCAACATGTAGGCCACTAATAGTTGCATTACTTCTTACCTCAACTGAATGGAACCATTCTCTATTATGAGCAGATACAGATAGAATATATTGTATATTCTCTCTTTTCTGAATATATATACTACACTGTATACTGTACTGCATACCAATCTGTATTACATTGTTGGATAAGATGTTTATATTGCTTTTTTGAATAACAATAAAGATTGGTTGGTTTGTAGCCAGTGTATCAATTACTGAAGAAAACAATTTGCTTCAAAACACAAACTCATATCACCCCCTGCAGCAGCTCACGTAGAATAAATAAAGGGCAGATAACTGTTAATGACTACTGTACAACATAGCAACAAATCTCCTCCTCCTTCTTTTTTTGGAAAGACTAGTAAATAAAACATACATATTGATTGTTCTGACATACTTTTAATCCATGATCTTATTATTTGCTTATTTAACAAAAATGTGTATGTGTATGTGTGTATCAAATGTCACAAAATCTAATGTTAGTTTAAAATAAAATAATGTAGAACAATTTTAATTTAAGTATAATTTCAGTAGTCTAAAACCAGATTAGACAATTTAACCGTTAAATTAAAATAGTTTAAAAGAGTTAAAAACCTGTAGATATTCGAGCAAAAAATTTCAATCCTGATGATGGAGAGATGCAGGGTTGGTGCCAGTTAGGCCTCAATGCTTATTCCTAACTGGAATAAGCATAGTGAGTCAATAGAATTTCCATAAATTTTGGCTCACCATTCAACAATTTATTGAAGCTACTCTAGTTGGCACTACCAATAGGTCTCAGGTCTTTAATCTACATCCATGGATAGCTGGAGTGAAGAAAACTCATTATATGCTCCGTTTTCTGTATTGTGGCCTAAATTTTGAAAAATATGCATATTGGAACAATTAGACTTATTTGATTGCACACTATGGTCCAAAACACACTGCAGAAATAATCCAGCTTGAGACTGCTTTAACTGCCCTGGCTCAGTGCTAAGGAATTCTTGGAACTGTAGTTTTATGACACATTTAGCTTTCTCTGTCAGAGATCTCTGCTGCTACAATAAACTACAATTCCCAGGATTCTGTAGCACTGAGCCAGGGCAGTTAAAGCGGTCTCAAACTGGATTATTTCTGCAGTTCATTTTGGACCTTAAATCCAGTTTCCAGTCCCAAATGAAGTATTGAATCAATGGGATTTATATTACCACTGACATACATACTATTCAACCACTGATTCAGATTGGTCTGGTCTAGCAGTTAGATTCAGACCAGGGTTAGAAGTCCTTAGCTGTACATAATAAATTTAAAAAATAAAATTATTTTGATAAATTGAGGGGATATAACAAAACATGTCAATCACCAGCTGTTACTGCATTTGTCGATATAATCTTTACATCAGCTTTCTAACATATTTTTAATTTATTGTTTAGTTCTAGCCTCATCAGGTATTGATTATGATATAAAAATTTGGTCACCACTAGAAGAGTCCAAGATTTTTAATCGGAAACTTGCTGATGAAGTAAGTCGACCTTTTGCAGTAATAATCATGTTTCTCAAAATTTATTTTCTGATAATCATCTTGATGCCATTTAGATTTCTTTGAGGAAAGCAATGGTTTATCTCCATCACTAATAGCTGTATGTGACTTGGAAGGAAATATTAATATCTTGGATTTGTTATCATGAAGAGACGAGTTTATAGAGAGAAATTGTTATTGAAACTTAAAGACACGTGTAAAATGTAGTGTCTTAATTATAAGACACATGTAAAATTAGTGAAGCACCATTAAATGTAAGTGATTTTGTTAAGAAAGGAATAGTGTTTCATTTGAACATGATTATGGGTACCAGTAAAACAAGGAGAGGAGTTTGTCATACTCACTCATATAATAGCGAAATATAGACAGACAACTGATTGTTTAAAGGAGAATAAACAAGTGGACAAATAGACAAATTATTCGTTTTTGTGGGTTTTTGGGGCTTTGTGGCCATGTTCTAGAAGAGTTTCTTTCTGACGTTTCACCAGCATTTGTGGCTGGCATCTTCAGAGAAAATTGGAATGGAAGAGAATGGGTCCATATATACTGTGAGACCCTGGGTAGGGAGGAGTGGTTCCTAGGTGAACTGTGTGTTGTTCTGTGTTGAATAGGTATTGTTCTGTTGTTAATGGCATGGCTCCAGGGTGGGAGGAAATGCACTCAAGGTTATTGTCTGCTAATCCCATGTAAACTGTGTATTGTTCTGTGTTGAATAGGTATTGTTCTGTTGTTAATGGCATGGCTTCCAGGTGAGGATATGCAATCAAGGAAATTGTCTGCTATTGTCTGCTGGGAAAGCCCGTGACCCTGGTTGGTTTCCCATTTGCATTTGCTGCGTGCTGATTTTCTTATTTTGTAGGACTGGTAGCCATATCTTGTTTACTTTAAGGGTTTCTTCTTTCCTGTTGAAGTTATCCAAGTGTTTGTGGATTTCGATGGCTTCCCTGTGCATTCTGACCGGATAGTTGTTGGCATGGTCCAGAATTTCAGTGTTTTCAAACAGCATTTTATGCCCAGGATGGTTTATAATGTGTTCTGCTACTGCTGATTTTTCTGGCTGGCCCAGTCTGCAGTGTCTCTCGTGTTCCTTGACTCGTGTTTGTACACTGCGTTTGGTGGTCCCTATGTAGACTTGTCCGCAGCTGCATGGTATGCGGTAAACTCCTGCAGCTGTGAGAGGGTCTCTCCTGTCCTTCGCTGAGCGCAGCATTTGTTGGATTTTCTTGGTTGGTTTGTAAACCATTTGGAGGTTGTGTTTCCTCACTACTTTCCCTATTCTGTCTGTGACTCCTTTGATATATGGTAAAAATACCTTCCCTTTGGGTGGCTGCTTGTCTTCGGTCTGGCAGCCCTTCTGATGTCTGAGCTGGAGTAACCATTTGCCTGTAGAGCCCGGTCTAGGTGCTTCAATTCCTCTTCCAAGAAGTGGGCTTCACACATGCGTTTTGCCCGGTCCACCAGTGTTTTTATTGTGCTTCTTTTTTGTCCTGGGTGATGGTTGGAGTTCTTGTGCAGGTATCTGTCTGTATGTGTGAGTTTTCTGTGGGTTCCTGAATCACCTGAAAAACATCCACCCTAACATCCAATTCACTATGGAAAAAGAAAAGGAAGGAACACTACCATTCCTAGATGTCCTAGTCATCCGGAAACCAAACCAACGTCTGGGACACACAGTATACAGAAAACCCACACATACAGACAGATACCTGCACAAGAACTCCAACCATCACCCAAGACAAAAAAGAAGCACAATAAAAACACTGGTAGACTGGACAAAACGCATCTGTGAACCCCACTTCTTAGAAGACCCATTCTTTTCCATTCCAGTTTTCTCTGAAGATGCCAGCCACAGATGCTGGCGAAACGTCAGAAAGAAACTCTTCTAGAACATGGCCACACAGCCCGAAAAACCCACAAAAAACTATGGATGCCGGCCATGGAAGCCTACGACTTCACAGACAAATTATTTGTTTACAGGGGAAATGATGTATTTAATAGTTACTCACTAATAACTCTATTCTCACCCATTTAGGTTATAACTCGAAATGAATTAATGCTGGAGGAAACCAGAAACACAATCACTGTTCCAGCTTCTTTTATGTTAAGGATGTTGGCGTCTTTGAATCATATAAGAGCAGGTAGGCAGACTTTGGTACCACTTGTAACTGGATTTCTAATGAATAATACTTCATTTTTACATATTTTTCCTAGCATTTTTAAAACTACTTCCTCTTCTCAGAAAAGTATAAATACAGATATGAAGAATGCTGTTATATGATAAAGAGAACCTTTTGTGAGTTTTTCTTCCACCAGAATAAATCAACTGATTATCCGCTACTTTTGTGTTAAATTCTGTTAACATGCTGCTGTCCCCTGATACTTCAGCTCAGAATTTGTAGTATGGCCCATATTTTGCTTGTGTTTATGTTTCTACTTTATTATTTGTAAGAAAAGTATGCCCAATGTATTTTAAGCATTTCTACTAATTTCATTACCAAGCAGTATGCACTGCACCAGGCAGTGGTTGAACAAAATGTTTTGTTACTTTAAAGTGGAAAAATCTACTTTAAAATTATTTTTAAATTATTTTAAAAGCTCTTTAAAAATTGCCTTTGTATTTTGCAGACCGGCTGGAAGGTGACAGGTCTGAAGGGTCTGGCCAAGAGAATGAGAATGAAGATGAAGAGTAATTGGCTCTTCTCTGAAATCATCTAGGCGTCATGAAATTTGTATACGTCATGAATTATATTTTTCCTTACAAAGCTTTAGTGCAATTTTTAGGTTCTGCTTTTGGGGTAACCTAACATTTCGATTACGAATGAATGTGTGCATGACTTGTGAGAGTGCAAGTAAAATAAGCAAAACATTTTTAAAATGTTTTGTCATGTATGAGGGGTGCTAGAAAATGCGAAGTGCAATATTTTCCCTTAACTTGCAAACATGGGAGTTTGGATCAATGTTTAATATAACTTACCTTATAGAAAAAAAACATTGATTCAAATAAATTTCTATACCTGCTATTTGCATGTTTGTTGCTTTCTATTAAAAGATGTGGTTGTTTTACATATGTGTGTGTCTTTTCACTATGATTGGCAGAAGGCAAACATCCTGCCAGTCTCTTGGATTGAGCAAGTTATATTCTCCAGTGAAAGCAGAGATTTCATTACAATCCCTTCCTGAGTGATCCTGTGGGTTTGGAAACTTACTGTAACTTAATAGTCTAAAACATTTGGGCTTTCAAAAAGTCAGTTAAATTGGGAACATCAAATTATTTTAAGTATTACATTTAAATGTTCAATTCTAGGGCACATCACTTTTGTAGAGGACCATTGCTGAGATAATCACAAGTATGCACAGATGTAGTCATGCAACCTTCTGGATCAGAGTCTCTGTTGGACGAGGGATAGTCCATTGATGGGTGAATACAATAATCAAAAAGAAATGTGTGAAGTGTCTTTCAGATTACCTCCTTTTTCTAATTAATCCTTCATTGAACACTTCTATTTTTCTGAATGGTACAGACTAGCAGGGTTATTTTTCAGACTGTTCTGCTCTATACATACATCATAATTCCTTGCAGCCTTCAATATCGAAAGGCTAGAGCAAACTGCCATGGCAACTTATGCTTTCTGTCTTTAGAATGTCAGAGCAAGGCTTTATTTTAGGGCCATGAAATTCTTAATAAAGTTTTATAACTGGGTCTATTATGTGATTAAAGAAATCTCAGTAGGTTGGTTGTATGCATCTTTTAAATTCATTCCTCTGTGGATTGTACATGCCCATAGGTGAAAACAATAGCTCTGAAGACATATGGTTCCTTCTTTGCCATTGCTTGAATTATCCTAAGAGACACTTCCTATATAAAAGAAGAAGAGTACCTTTGTGACGGAATCCCCCATCTGTCTTGACCCTGCAGTTCCAACCCTTGGCTCCTATCACTCATCCTGCCTTTTATCCTTAAAAGCCCTTCCTGGTTCTGGATCTCAGGACCTAAGGTGACACTTTGGTCCCAGGATTGCAGAATGGACAAACAGATGTGTTGATCGATGGGTTTGGTGTGGCAATGTATGGCCAATCCTCCTCATCAGTTCTTCACTGAAAAGATCCAGACAATGATGTAGAAAATAACAACAGTAAAGATTTGTTGTATAAGTGAGTTAACATCTAGCCTTATGCTGGTTCCTTACATACTGTAGTGTAACATCTCAGTTAAACAATGAAACATTTCTCTCTGAACTCTTTCAATGCTCTCAGCTCCCAGCAAACCAAAATTCTTCATCTGATCTCAAGAGTTAATCTATTCCCTTTTGTTACAAGCTGAAATCAAAATGCATTTAATTAGCATTGTTACTACTTGATATGTACAAGACACTCAACACTATGAATGTGTAAAATATTTTTATAGTGAAAAAGTAAACAAAACAAAGTGGACCTTGTTTGCATAAATATTCACCCCACCTCACAGCCTTAATTCAGGACTTTGTAGAAAAATGTTTAGCAGCAATTACAAGTCTTAGGTACATTTCGGCTTTGAGCATCTGGTTCCTGCAATTTTTGCCCATTCTTCTTGGCAAAATTGCTCTGTCAAGTTGGAGGGTCACTGTTGGCCAGTAGCCACTTTCAAATCTTGAAGCAGATTCTCAGTCACAGTGAGGTGTGGGCTTTGACTGGGCCATTCCAAGAGATTCAGGTTTTTGTTGTTAAACCAACACTTAAATTAGTTCTGGTGTGCAGGCCATCGGCTGTTAATACATGACAATTTTTCAGGAAAGAAACGTTATTAGCAACAGGCACAAATATGGCACTAATTCCTGGTACATTAGGAAAAATAGTGATTTTCCCCAGATCAGATAGCTTGTGAAGCACTGTATAAAAAGCATCATAATTTCTGGTGTGTTTCCTTTTCTTCATATCTTTTTATGAGACTGACTGCTTGATTTTTTCTTCACACTATGGAGGATTGGAGGACACAAAATAATTTTCTTTATTTTACTGATTTTGATGGTTTCCTCTGTTCTTACTGTAGCTTTATTCTGATAAACACAAAATCAGAGATATTCCTGACCATTCAAGCGTTCCTTACAAAAATACACAATTTTAAAAATTAAATTCAAATTGTAATTTGTAAAGTCTGTTAGTACTACATTTCCCCATCCACCTACCCAGGCAATTTTTCTGAACATTTCTGGGATTTTAAAAAAATAGGAAAAAAACCCATTTCCCCTCATGGCTTCAAGTTTTCCAGAATTTGTATGTCTTGACACACTTCACATTAATCTACAGGTTCCCACCACAATTGCACATGTAAGCAGAGAATTCTCAGAAGATTTTCCTACTTCAGCGAAGTCCTTTTGATTCTGAAACTGACATCACAGCTCTGAATACAGAAACTATGGGGGGTTGCAGACTGCCAGAAATAGTGCAAATAAATAGTGAGTCCACTTTTAGGGTTAGGGTTAGTGCTAGGGAATCATGGGAATTGTTGTTTTTTTCTGAGACATTGAGCCTTCTCTGTCAGAGAGCTCTGGTGCCACAATAAAATAGTTCCCATGATTCCCTAACCCTAAAAGTGGACTCAATTTGCACTATTTCTGGCAATCTGCAACCCCCCTATGTGACCTTGCCTTTGGGACTATTAAGTAGAAGGTCAGAAAAAATTCAGGTACTGTATGAGGTATTGTGCAATATTGATGTTCCCCAGTTTCTCATCATTTGACGCTGTGCTGTTGAAAATCTAAATCACAGAATATTTTTTCTTTGAATCAAGAAGTGCAAACATGCTTCAGACAACATGACAAGGTCCAGCAAACTAAAGGTAATGCTTTAACTTGTTGAGACAAATTTGTTATTTGTAGCCCTATCAGCTCTTTCTCACACATCTATTGAGCTATAATTAAGGGAACAGAGCCCTGCCACAGGGGTCTCACACATGATATACATATATTTAGTCACACTTGTGTGGCTGCATGTAGCTAATATGCAAGTTTTTACAGACTTAACTGAATGACTGTACCTAGGTAGGGGAGGTTTGAGAACCAACATGGTACAGTGGTCTGAGCATTGGACTGTGACTGGAGATCAGGATTCAAATTCCCAATCAGCCATGCAAACCCACTGTGTGACTTTGGGCAAGTCACACTCTCTCAGCCTCTGAGGAAGGCAAAAGCAAGCCCCCTCTTAATAAATCTTTCCAAGAAAATCCTGTGATAGGGACTCCTCAGGGTCGCATGAGTCAGAAATGACTTGAAGGCACACAACAACAACAATGGAGGTTCAGCAGTGCATGTGATGGGAGAGAGGCCAGTGGTACAGTCATGTTCTCCATTTATTGGTGGAGAAGGTTTGGATAAGGATTTGTTTCAACTCAAAACTATCTTCTGAGGGTCATTTGAGATGTTTTCTCTGTAGTTTCTGTATCACTGACAGTGGCTTTCTATAAAACATCTACTGATACCACGTATAATTCAATACCAAAAGAGTCTGCTGATGGCACAAGAACAGCAAATAGTATTGGGATAACAGATCTTGGAATGTTACTTTTGAAATGTAATTAATTCCCATTACTCATTATAACATTTTTAAAAAACTGTTGTTACTCGAAACACTGCAACAAGTAGGTCCATCACCATCACTGCCTTGCTTTGCCTACTATTTTGTTCCAGGGAATTGAGGGGTGAGGATTGATGAGACAATGGCATAAAATGTGAAAATTCTGTCAAATGTTTCTTAGAATGTTAGAATTTTTACCCTTTTTGTAAAACAGCAATAACTGGTCACCAATCTTTAAGAAGAGCTACCTTCTTACCCCTATTAAGATTTCTTTAAAATGTAGTCAGAAACAAATGTTCAAGTTTACTATAGTAATCAGCATACGATCCCTTTATTACATGCCAGGAGGACAATTTAATGCAAGTTTTCATGCCTGGAAGGCAGAACTACAAATCATTGCTCAGACTTTGTGCACAGCAGTATCCTGTAAGGTCTTTTTAAATCCATGGGATCTTGTTTCTTATATACAAGATCAATACATACAAAGAAGAGGATTAGTGATGAAGGCCACATGTAATGTGCTATATGTTTCCTTGTGTGTGCATTTTCACCCCTTTTAGTAGGGGAATTAGCTGTTGGTTTTGGCATCATTCGGGAAAATCTTTCATTAAGCTTCTCAATGCTATCATCTTTTGTAGAAGTGAGCATACATGTAGTATATGACCTTACTGCTGTGTTGTCTGTCATTCACAGTTCTCCCCATTCATCTAGAAGCAGCTGCATTACTCATGGTCTGATAGGAACACTGGAGACAGGACAAATATGACCCAGAGAATGTTCTATATGGATAAGCTATAAATTCCCTTTGGTTCCTGTTGTAATTCCCATTAGAACTGTTTGGCTTGCCTCCAGGTTTCTTAACATCATCTGGCAGCTCTGAGTTTTCAGTTTCTTAAGAACAGCTGTGACAAGAAAGCACAAGAAAACTATGTTTTCCTTCATTCTAAACATTTTCTCTGGCTCTGTATTGTTGCCTCTGCTTCTCATACACATTTTCTATCTTGATCTTCTTGTGTAAATGGATTACTTCTATTTTATGAGTAAGTGCTCATAAATATATTCCTGCTACATGACACACAAATAAGGCCTGGTACAGTCGGCCTTTTGTATCTACTGATTTTTTTTTTTAATCCATAAATTCAACCATCCATGGCTTGAAAATATTAAAAAATAATATAAATTCCAAAACCAAACCTTGTTTTTGCCATTTTATATAAGGGACACCATTTCACTAAGCCATTGTATTTAAAGGGACTTGAGCATCCATGGATTTTGGGATCCACAGAGGGTCCAGGAACCAAATTCCAGCAGATACCAAGGGCCCACTGTATATTCAGTAGGGTTTGCATAGGACTGTACTCTGGAAAAGTTGCCAATGTTGCCTACATGACTATAAGTAATCCAGTTTTGTATTCTGGAGTTTATCTGCCCACTAAAGTACTGTTGTGAATCTTTGAAAATGAAATTAAAATGTTGATAAAAGTTAACACTATTTAAACACTATCTAGAAAGAGAAAGAGGAAAATAAGCAATAGGAAAAATAAAATAATTAAACAATTTAAGTCACAGAGCAAAAAGAAAACTGGGAAATAAATCAATTATCCACTTCAGATATCAACTTAGGACTATCCTCTGCTGCAAATCAGTAGGTTGAAATATAGCTATCAGCCTCAGAATGGTCACTCTCTGGCCTCACCTGATGAAGCTGCTTCTGAATAAATGTTATGTGAATTTACTGGCTACAGTGCTGTCCTCCATGATCTTCCCACAGAGAAGTCACAGCCTGGGAGGAAGCTGAGGAGGAGGCTATTTAGTCCACCCCTTCCATCACCATCACTCCAGCTGCAGCAGTAATAGCAGCAGCGGCAGCTCTCTCACAACACCGCTTGAACTCAGAGCTAGAAAAGAAGCTTTTTTCTTCTTTCCCAAGCGCTGCAGATTAGATGTTGCCTCTTAGATCAATCTGTCTGTGAACTCTAGGACTAATAAAACAACCAATCAAATGGACGATAATGGGTGAGAGTCAGTAGAGGAAACACTGGGAGCAGCGATTGAGGTTGTGCAGGGCAGAGGAAGATATGGCGACAACAATGTGGAATGTTGTTACAAAAGAAGGTGGCCTCGATGTCTGAAAGTGATCCCGCCTTCAGTTCACTCTGTTGCCCAAAATAGGCTGGGGAGCTTACCAACCATGCCACAGAATCTTACCTTGCTCCTCTGAAATGCCAGGTCGGTAAAAAACAAAACTCACATCATCCACGATCTTCTTGTGGATGAAGAAGCCAACCTGGCTTGTTTCACAAAGACCTGGCTGGGGGATGATAGTGTCATCACTTGGAATCAAGCTCTCCCAGCGGGGTACTCTGTTAGTGAGCAGGTAAGGGAAAGTGGGCGGGGGGGGGAGCGAAGTGGCTCTGGTTCAAAGATACAACCTCACCTTGAGTAGGGGGGGTTGCAGACTGCCAGAAATAGTGCAAATTGAATCCACTTTTAGGGTTAGGGTTAGTGCTAGGGAATCATGGTATTTTTTTTTTCTGAGACATTGAGCCTTCTCTGTCAGAGAGCTCTGGTGCCACAATAAAATACAGTTCCCATGATTCCCTAACCCTAACTCTAACCCTAAAAGTGGACTCAATTTGCACTATTTCTGGCAGTCTGCAAGCCCCCTAGGATACCTATCCAGAAAATAGACCGCTTCAAATGTATGTACCTAAGCCTGAAGACCAGGGATAGTATAGGGATTCTGTTAGTATACCATCCACCCCATTGCTTAACAGACTCCCTATCCAAGCTGACACAGCTGGTCTCAGAATTCTGTTGGAGTCGCCCAGACTTTTAGTTCTGGGTGACTTCAACATCCCACTCAAGACCAGTTTAACAGGTGAGGCTTGGCAGTTCATGGATTCCATGACAGGCATGGGCCTATCCCAATTGGTTTCCAAGCCAACACACTGTGCGGGTCATACTCTTGATGCAGTCTTTAGTACGGAGCAGGGGTATCCATGGGTGGAGGTAATAAATACCACCGCACTGTCATGGACGGATCATTGCCTGGTCAGGGTTGGACTGAGAGCCACTGTCCACCCCACTGGGGGTGGAGGGCCTATTAGAATGGTTCTCCCTCAAAGGCTAATGGAACCAATTGGATTCCAGAAAGCCTTAGAAGGTTTGATGGTTGGTAATGCCGGCGATTCTGTTGAAGCTTTGATTAATACCTGGAACACTGATCTTACCAAGGCTATTGACACAATCGCTCCCAAGCATCCTTTCCAGGCCACTTCTAATCATTAACCGTGGTATACAGAAGAACTCAGGAAGATGAAGTGGGTTGGACAACGACTAGAGCACATCTGGCGGAAAACTCAACTCTTATCTGACAAGACTCATCATAGGAAATTTCTTTGTTCCTATCGAGAGACAATACATATCGCATCTCTCACAACACCACTTGAACTCAGAGCTAGAAAAGAAGCTAGCTAGAAAAGAAGCTAGCTCAGCGGCAGTGGCGGCGGGACTGACCACCTGGGCCCCGCTTTAGGCCCCAACACGCCCGGCCTTGTGGCCTGCAGCGCGGCGGTGCGGAGGAGGAGGAGGAGGAGGGCGGGACCATCTTCGGGCCTACAAAGGCCCCACCAAGCCTTCCCTTCCCCCCCCCAGCGGCAGCGGCGGCGGGACTGACCACCTGGGCCCCGCTTTAGGCCCCAACACGCCCGGCCTCGCGGCCTGCAGCGCGGCGGTGCGGAGGAGGAGGAGGGCGGGACCATCTTCGGGCCTACAAAAGCCCCACCGAGCCTTCCCTTTCCCCCCCCCCAGCAGCAGCGGCGGCGGGACTGACCCCCTGGGCCCCGCTTTAGGCCCTAACACGCCCGGCCTCAGCGCGGCGGTGTGGAGGAGGAGGAGGAGGGCGGGACCAACTTCGGGCCTACAAAGGCCCCACTGAGCCTTCCCTTCCCCCCAGAAGCATCGGGACTGTACATCTGGGACTGTTCTGGCCCCCAACGCTGCTGACCTCGCCCTAGCCACCTGATGGCCTTGAGGAGCCACTTCTTATCTATAATTGCGAGGGCCTTCATGCAGCTGCGGCTGAAACAAAAGACTGGAGTCAGCTGGGTGTCCATCTCCCCTTCCACACACCGGAGCTGACAATAGTCTGGGAGCGGATATTCAGGTGGTGTGGGGGAGGGGGAGGTATGGTGGCAGCAGATCCAACAGATGTTACAAAAGAAGGAGGGATCGATGCTTGATATCTATCCCCCCTTCAGTTGGCTCTGCTTCCCAGGATAACTTGGGGAACGTACCAGCCATTCCACTGACCCTTAATCTGCTCCTCTGCAATGCCAGGTCAGTTAAGAACAAAGCTCACATCATCCACGATCTCTTGGTGGATGAGGCAGCCTACCTGGCATGCTTCACTGAGACCTGGCTGGGGGATGCCAGCTCCGCGACCTGGGCGCAGGCTCTCCCAGCCGGGTACTCAGTTAGTGAGCAGGTGAGGGAAAGTGGGCGGGGGGTGGTATAGCCTTAGTTTATAAGAACACCTTAACCGTGATCAGAAAGCCTATCCGGAAAATGACTCACATCGAGTGTATGTACCTCAGCCTGAAGACCAGGGATAGTTTGGGGATTCTGTTGGTATACCGGCCACCCCGTTGCTTAACAGACTCCCTGACTGAGCTGACCGCCCTGGTTTCTGAGTTGCTGCTGGAATCGCCCAGACTTTTGGTTCTGGGCGATTTCAACATCCCACTCGAAACCAGTTTGCAAGATCTAACTGGTGTGACTTGGGAGTTCATGGAGACCATGACCAACATGGGCCTATCCCAACTGGTTAACGGGCCCACGCATTGTGCTGGTCATACCCTCGATGCGGTCTTTAGTACGGAGCAGGAATATCCGTGGGCGGAGATCAAAAATACCTCCGCCCTGTCATGGACGGATCATTTTCTGATCAAGGTGGAACTAAAGGCTATTATCCACCCTCCCGGGGGTGGTGGACCCATTAGAACGGTCCGCCCTCTAACGCTAATGGAACCAATTGGTTTCCAGAAAGCCTTAGAGGGTCTAATGGTTGGTAACGCCGGTGATTCTGTTGAAGCCCTGGTGGACACTTGGAACACCGATCTCACCAGGGCTATTGACACAATCGCTCCCAAGCGTCCTTTCCAGCCCGCTTCGAATCGTAAGCCCTGGTATACCGAGGAGCTTAGGAGGATGAAGCGAGCTGGACAACGACTAGAGTGCGAATGGTGGAAGACTCGTCTCTCATCCGACAGAACTCGCCTTAGGAAACATCTTGATTCCTATAGGGAGGCTTTGCGTGCAGCACGGAAATCCTTCTGTTCTGCACGCATTGCGTCTGCAGAGTCTCGCCCGGCAGAGCTGTTTAAGGTGGTGGGGGAGTTGACGAAGGTTCCTCCTGCGCCGAACCCCCTACTTAACCCAACGGCAGCCTGCTGTGAGGCCTTTAATATTCACTTTGCAGATAAAATCTCTCGGATAAGAGCCAACTTAGACGCCATTGTTTTGGCAGAATCCGCAGACGAGGTATCCAGGAACTCCGTTGATGGCATTTTATTGGATCAATTGCAATGTGTGAGTACCGATGACGTGGACAAGCTGCTTGGAAGTATGAGAAAGACGACTTGCCCCCTCGATCCTTGTCCATCTTGGCTGGTCGTCCGGGGGGGACGCATTGAGGGTGTTCCTTCGGGACACAATCAACGCGTCATTCAGGGAGGGTAAATTGCCATCTTGTCTGAAGGAGGCGGCAGTTAAGCCACTCCTGAAAAAGCCTTCCCTGGATCCCCTGGACAGAAACAACTATAGGCCAGTCTCCTTGCTCCCCTTTTTGAGCAAGGTGATCGAGAGGGCAGTTGCTTCCCAACTCCAAGCAGTCTTGGATGAAACCGATTATCTCGACCCATTTCAAACCGGCTTCAGGACAGGATTTGGAGTGGAGACTGCCATGGTTGCTCTGACCGATGACCTCCGCCTGAGTATTGACAGGGGTAGTGTGACCCTGTTGGTGCTCTTGGATCTCTCAGCGGCCTTTGACACCATAGATCATGCCATCCTCTTAGATCGCCTGAGGGAGTTAGGAATCGGAGGCACGGCTCTGCAGTGGTTCCATTCCTTCCTCTCGGGTAGATCCCAGAGGGTGAGGCTCGGGGACAGTTGCTCATCCAAAATTGAGCTTAATTGTGGCGTCCCACAGGGCGCCATCCTGTCCCCGATGCTATTTAATATCTACATGAAGCAGCTGGGGGAGATCATTCGGAGGCATGGAGCTCGGTGTCTTCAGTACGCTGATGACACCCATATATATCTCTCCATGACCAGATCATTGACTCAGACTTCAGATGGCATCTCTCCTCTTGATGACTGTCTTAGAGCGGTAATGGGTTGGATGAGGAAAAACAGATTGAAGTTGAATCCAGACAAAACAGAGGTACTTGCAGTCACAGGCCCGAAACCAGATTTGGGAATACAGTCTCCAGTCCTGGACGGGGTCACACTCTCCTCTAAGGACTGTGTTCGCAGTCTGGGGGTGCTTCTAGATTCATCGCTTCACATGACTAGTCAGGTGAATGCGGTGGTCAGGAGCACCTGCTATCAGCTTCGGCTGATACGCCAGCTGCGCCCTTATCTGGCTAGAAGGGATCTGGAAGCTGTGGTAGATGCCCTGGTAACCTCACGTCTGGATTACTGCAATGCACTCTACATGGGGCTACCCTTGTGCCTTCAACTGGTACAGAATATGGCAGCCAGGCTAATTACTGGAACATCAAGGAGGGAGCACATAACACCTGTGCTCAAATCCCTCCACTGGCTGCCAATTAGTTTCCGGGCGCAGTACAAGGTGTTGGTTTTGACCTTTAAAGCCCTACATGGCTTGGGTCCATCTTATCTTAGGGACCGCCTCTCCCCATATGATCCCCCCCGCGCCCTGCGGTCCTCTGGGAGGAATCTGTTACAACCAATAAAAACTAGGCTGTCTCAGACCTTCCAGAGGGCCTTCTCTGCAACCGCTCCCAGACTTTGGAATGGCCTGCCGGACGAGATCCATCTTATCACCACTCTTGCTGCTTTCAAGAAAGCAGTAAAGATGGATCTCTTTCGGCAGGCCTTCCCGGAATAACTGTCGGCCCATAGGGGCCCCATTTGTCTGACTCCTTTGTTAATTTTGTTTTAATTTATTAATTTAATTAATATAGTATTTTAATTAGTATATGGTTTAATCTTATTTTAAGGGGATGGGGCGGGGGGAGGAAGGGATTATGGGGAGAGGGAATGTTTTAACGTTGTTTGTTTTAAATGCTGTTGTCCCCCGCCCCGATTGCTTTGCAGAGGGGCGGGCTACAAATAAAAATTTATTATTATTATTATTATTATTATTATTATTATTATTATTATTATCTGCAGAATCCCGTCGAACAGAGCTGTTTAGGGTGGTGAGGGAGCTGACACAGGTTCCCCCTGTGCAGAATCCTTTACTTAATCTGACAACAGCCTGTTGTGACATTTTTAACAACCATTTTGCAGATAAAATCTCTCAGATAAGAGCCGACTTAGATCCCAGGATTATTGCAGAACCGACTGATGAGGTGTCCAGTAAACCCGTTTTTGAGATTAAACTGGATCGGTTTGAGCCGGTGAGTACCGATGACGTGGACAAGATCCTTGGAAAAGTGAAGAAGACGACGTGTCTCCTCGATGCCTGCCCATCATGGCTGGTCGTCCGGGGAAGTGATGCCTTGGTGGCTTTCCTTGAAAAGGTCATCAATGCATCCCTTAGGGAAGGAACTGTTCCCACGTGCTTAAAGGAAGGGGTTGTTAGACTGCTCCTGAAGAAACTTTCCCTGGACCCCCTGGATTTGAAAAATTATAGACCAGTTTCCCATCTGTCATTTTTGAGCAAGGCGATTGAACAAGCCGTCACCTTTCAACTCCAAGTGATCTTGGATGAAACCGATTTTCTATCAGCTCTGGCAGATGACCTGTGCCTTAGCATTGACAGGGGAAGCATGACCCAGTTGGTGCTTTTGGACCTCTTGGCGGCTTTTGATACAATAAACCATGACATCCTCTTGGAAAGCTTGAGAGAGTTAGGAATTGGTGGCACTGTACTTCAGTGATTCCGTTCCTTCCTCTCAGGCAAATTCCAGAGGGTGGCACTCGGGGACAGTTGCTGTTCAAAAACATAGCTGTTCTCAGTCTGGGGGTGTTACTAGACTCACTGCTTCACATGATAGATCAGGTGAATGTGACAGTCAGGAGTGCCTGTTATCAGCTTCGGCTGATACGCCAGCTGCACCCTTTCCTGGAAGTAAGGGACCTAGAAACTGTAGTACATGCACTGGTAACCTCACAACTCGATTTCTACAACACAGTCTACATGGGGCTACCCTTATACCTAATCCAGAAACTGCAATTAGTACAAACTATGGCAGCCAGGCTGATCACCGGAAAATCTAAGAGTGATCATTTTACACCTATTCTGAAATCTCTTTACTGGCTGCTGATTGGTTTCCGAACACAGTATAAGGTGTTGGTGATTACCTTTAAAGTCCTACATGGCTTGGGTCCAACCTATCCAAGGGATCGCTTTCTTCCATACAATCCGCCCTGTGCCATCAGGTCCTCTGGGAGGAATTTACTGCAACTGGTAAAAACTACGGTAGATTAGTGGTAACTTCCCAAAGGATGTTTTCTGCTGCCATTCCCAGATTATGGAATGCCTTGCCGGAGGAGATCCATCAAATAACCAGCTTGGACAGCTTTAAAAAAGCTGTCAAGACGGATCTCTTCCAGCAGGCCTTCCCTAAATAGATTACTCTCCTCATTAGACATCCTTTCTAATACCTATTGATGCTCCAGAATGCTTGCTATTTTACTCCTATGTTCTTATTCTTGATATCGTATTTATTTTTTAATGGGGGGGTTAATTGTTATTGTTGTTATTATTATTATTTAATGCAGTATAAGTTTTATTTAAATTCATTTTTATATTATGTGAGCCACCTTGATTGCTTTGGCAGAAGGCGGGATATAAGAATGAAGCATTATTATTATTATTATTATTATTATTATTATTATTATTATTAAACTTAAGTTACACTTTTCTATGGGAGCTGTTTTAAACCTGTTTTATTTAATCTCTTTTTACTCCCTTTTTACCTGGGGGTGACCAACTTATAATTGTAATATTTTACTTTCTGTGGCCACCCAAATATTCTATGTATTGTAAACTTTATGTTTTATCAAGTTTGTTTTTATGTTTGCCTATGGTCTGTTGACTACAATAAAGGCATTGATTGATTGATTGATTGATTGATATGCCATAATGCCTGCATAGCTCTTGATTCTTACAACCACTTCAAATGTGAACACACATTCAGTGTAACACGTGAACACCACTAATCTCTAACAAACAGCTCTCCTTTTGATTCTCTTTTTAAATTCTTCAGTTACATGAGCCTCTAAAAACAAATAATCAGACCAAAGCACAGAGCTGGCATATGAGAGGTTCAGATATTTATTTGGGCCTGGTTTAATGAAAGTGCCTCTAATTCAAAACACTTGATATAGAATACTGCATTTGTTCAAATGATGACTGATAAAAGATAGTCTTGTTCTGTTTGTATGACTGGTGATGAAACTTGCTTATGCATATAGGGACAGACTGTGCATATAGAATAATAATTATTACAGATTAAGGAACAGAATAATAAGATAGCCTTTGTGTGCACCAGAGATGTAGCTATGAGGGAAGGGGCAGGAAATGAAGGCACTGCACAGCCTAAATAAGAAGTCTGCCCCCCCCCCCCCAAAATGAAATTTTCTTTCAGTCTTGAAATTTCATGCAAAATGTCAGTTGAGCATTTACAAATACAATTTAGATATGCACACAAAAGGGGCTGGCAAAGTTACCAAGGGAATGTGAACCTAGAAAATATGAGCATTTTAGGTGTGAATGATTTTCAGTGTCTCACTTTCTGTATTGCTAGAAATTTCAGGAGTGAAGGAAAAAATCATTTCCAGGGGGCTGAATTCTTACTGGGGACAATGCTATGAAGCTAAAATCATCACTAGCTGGACATTTGGAACACACATATATTTTTGTTTCTCCAGTAAAATGCCAAGATTATGTTGCCAGATTCAGCTGCATCTGGCATTAACTCTTCACAATCACAGTTCATGCTAATCCATTCATTTTTATTTAGCAGTAATGAAATATGCCTTGAGGATTTAGTTCTCAAAGAAGTGTACCGTACTTTTCTGTAGAGTTTCACACGCCACCTCCAGATTAGTGCCCCTGCCCTGTTCCAAAAGGAATTTTTCTTTTAAAACAATAGATGCCAGGACTTTTTTTCTCTCTCCCTCCATTAACTATGCTGTCTAGTATACAGAAAGTAAATGATGGAATTTAGGGATGAAATTAATTCATCCCTAAATGATTGGACTTGCTATGGCAGTATAAGGAAGCATTGTGGATTTAGAGGCAAAATAGCTCCACAAAACTCACTCTGCTTAGCCCAAATGATTTCCCTTCTCCTGTAATATCTGATTATCTGAAAATATGCAGCAGCCATGATTTCAAAGAAAACGGTAAACTAAATAGAGAGAAAGTGTGTGTGTGGGTCTGTGTGTGTGTGTTAAAGTTAGACTGGTACAGGGGGATTGTTATACATCCCAAGGCTACAAATACGAATGCCAATGGATGTTCCATTCTACCACCAAAACATTTTTGTGTCTGCCCCCCCCCAAGTGCACATACTCAACAGTTAGCCTGCATTCCCTGGTGACTAAGTATTCCTTGCAACAGAGGGTCAAAATAGACAGTACATTTAGCACATTTTTAGAAAAGGCGTTCCCCTAAATGGTGGCAGACATCTATTTGCCATTGCATATCTACCCTTTTAAGGTGGTTTGTTATGCACTTTCTCCAATGACATCGCTAAGGTTGGTGTCACCCAGTGTAGTAACTCATGGTGTCACTCCTGCCCACATTGATTTTCTCCCATACCACACCATACAGAATCTTTAGTAATGTTTTTTGTACTAATATTATTCATAAATTCTAATTCCCACCTATCACTGAATGTAATGGCAACCATCGTGACATAAACAACTAGCATAATTAAAATTATACCTTAATTACTTAGTTTTACCTGTTATTTTACCTTATATTATATATCATATTGTAATATAATATATGTATTATTCCTTGCATTATACCTTATACCTGTTATTTCTAAAGTCCCATGTAAATTGGAGCTGTATGAATCAATGGGGGAAAAATAATTAAGAGGAATTATTTTGACATATTATTTGCAGATATTGTGGTCCACTCTGGTAATGATTATGAATTTGAAATATGTGACAAATAAGTGCAATTTCTCAATGGTAGCTGTTGATTCCTTTGTCAAAAGGATGATGAATCTGTTGTGAATTTCAATCTCAACTTTAATGGAGCAGTTCAAGGAACAATCCTAGAATGGGTTCAGTACCTTGGATAACTCCTTTAAAATTAAAACTAAAGCCTGGAGTAGATTCACAACCGTATTGACGTGGAAACCGCAGTTTACCGCTTTATCTGAAAAGCCAAGTCCATCCAAGTCTGGTACCTTAACACAAGAGAAATTATCTCTACAAGGGCAACATTTTGTATGTGGATCACTAATACAATAGATTTGGTTAAACCAGTGGTTTCCAAACTTTGCTCCTCCATGTGTTTTGGACTTCAACTTCCAGAAGATTTGGGAATCGCTGGGTTAAACATTTGTTTAGCTCCTTGAAGCAGAGACTAAAAGCTAGTTCTGGAAACGGGCTAAAAGGACAAGAAGATGGTGGCATTTCTTTAACAGAAAGTTTAGCGTGTCACATTTGGGTCCCTATTTTTCATAGAATCACAGAGTTAGAAGAGACCATAAGGGCCATCCAGTTCAACTCTGTCATGCAGAAATACAGCAAAAAAACATGGAGAAAGAACTTTAGTACTTAATTTTATGGGACATAGTATATTCTAAAATGTCATCATGACCATTCAGCTGAGCAGTGTAGGGATCTTCTTGTTAGTTGAATATTAGTATGCTGATCCATTTCTGAATCCTCGGTGTAGCTGTATATGACTGGCATGCTTTGCAGGTGGACAATCTCATGTTCAAATCTGATATTGGCACCTCTGGTTTCCACCAACTGGTAGAGGCTTCTGTGTAGTCACCAGGACTTCACCAGCTCTACAGAAACTTGATTTTCCAGACTTCTTACTAACCATCTGCCATTAGATTCTCACCACCTGTCATGAAGACTCGGGAGAGAACTTGTTTCTGAATTATATAGAAGCCACAACAAATAATGCTAAAACCCAAACAGATTTAGGAAACAATTTCTGGGCCTAAATTCAATTGCTCATCGCAACTAGAGTAGATGCATTGAAACAACTGCTATATGTCAATAATTATGCAAATATAATTGATCCAATGTGACTACCAGCAAGCGGACTGAGGTCCTGATGTTCAAAGCCAAATTAGCAACTCAGGTGAAAATAATAAAACTTCCCCCCAAAAAATTCAGAACAGAATCCAATATATCTGTCATTCTGTAACCTCAAATTGGTTTTATCTGGAATAGCTTTTGGCATTTCAGAGTCAAGCTGACAGTGATATTTTAGCATACCTCTGGGGCTGCATCCACACTGTAGAAATAATTCAGGTTGACACTATAACTACTATGGTTCAATGCTATAGAATCCTGGCATTTGTAGTTTGTTGTGGCATCAGAGCTCTCTGACAGAGAAGCATCTCACTAAATATCTCACTAAATATCTCACAAAACTACAGTTCCCGGAATTCCATAGCATTTGAACAATGGCAGTTAAAGTGGTGTCAGCTTGGATTATTTCTGCAGTGTGGATGCAGCCTAGATTTCAGAATGATTTGCTTTGAATGATTCAGATTGCTTTGACTGATTGAATGCTTTGAATGATTCAGGGGATGCAGTGGCTCAAGTGGTTAAGACACTGACTCTGTTGATTGCAAGATCAGCAGGTTGCCAGTTCGAAGCCCGGGTGCTGCATGATAGGGTGAGCTCCCGTCACTAGTCCCAGCTTCTGCCAACCTAGCAGTTTGAAAGCATGTAAAGGCAAGTAGATAAATAGGTACCACTTTGGTGGGAAAGTAAACAGCGTTCTGTGCAATCATGCTGGCCACATGATCACAAAGTAGTCTCTGATAATTCTGGCTCTTTGGCTTAGTAACGGAGATGAGCATCACCCCCTATGGTTGGACACGACTTGACAACCTTGTCAATGGAGAATACCTTTACCTCAATGATTATGTGCTTTTAAATTGTTCACCTATCCTACATCCTAAGTATGAGGGAAACTACACATTAAACTAAGCAATTGTTTATGGCATTAGGTTTTCTCTGCTTCAGCCCTAACCCCCAATATTATTTCCATTTGTTGGACTACTACAGTCTATTATGTCATCTTTAAAAGCTAAGCATTATGAGCTTTGGTTGCATGGGTAAAAAGTGAAGGGATAAAGTTAAGAAAACATTTTAATGCCAGTATAAAGCCAGATGTTGTTTTAATTGTTTGTATTTAGAGACAGAAAAAGATCAATCAGTGACTAACCATCATAAGCATTGTCCATTAACTTGCTTTTTATTTGATGGCAGGGAACTTAGAAAAGAAAGATTAACCTGTAGTTTATACATAATATTCCAGTACCATTTTCTCTCCAGAAAAAGGGCAGATAAAACTATAACAGAATCATCCTATAGTTTTTTTGGTCATTTTTGGTTACCTAACTAATTGAAATTGAACATCTCTCAAAGATTAGTACTTATTACCAGAGTCTTTTGAAAAATGGTGTTTAATTTAATACGACTGGAATTATTGAAGTGGAGAGCTGGTTCAAACACTAATTTTCTTTTCTCCACAAAGGTAGTTACAGATTTCTTTGTGGTGTGCACTTGGCAACCACAGGTGTTTTAAGGTATAGGTAAAAATCATTCAAGTGATCATAATGGCTATGAAAATCCACTCCAGTTATTTGTTGTTGCCCATATTTGTACTCGCTCAGCTCACATATATTTGTTCATAGGAGTTCTTGTTTGAATTTCTTCCTGATCCTGTGCCTTGTACTAATTTCTGTGTATCTTTAGTTTTAGTACATTTTGTTAGAAAACAATATTCCTTGTCATGCTAGGAACTTGCAATTATAATGCAAAGGGCGCCATTAATTAGTTTCTGGTGACACTCCCAGAAACTCTGCTCACACCGAATTCATTTTTGCAGGGCAAGTACTGGCTGAGGAACACATTTACCTCCCAGGACCAGAGCTGAGATGGAGAAAGTGTGGGCCTCTAGATGTTGCTGTATTGCATCTTCCATCAACTGTACCCAGCATTGCCAATAGTGAGGGAAAACACAGCTCAACAACATTGGAACATCACCCATCGCCCATTACTGCATTAGAAGAACCACAAGTCATTCAGATACCCTAAACAACTGAGTCAAGTATGGTTTTCCACCCTGAAATATATATGGAGTGAGAAATGGCAGATTACCAAGCTGGATTCAGGATAGGAAGGGACACTAGCAATCATATTGTAAATGTACACTAGATAATCGAGCACACTAAAGAATTTCAAAAGAAAATCAGTTTATACTTTATAGATTACAGCAAAGCCTTTGATTGTGTAGATCATGAAAAACTATGAACTACTCTTAAAGAAATGTGTATGCCGCATGCCCTGATATGTAATCTATACTCAGGACAAGAGGCTACCATCAGTACAAAGTACAGAGTAAGTGAAAGTTTTCCAATTGGCAAGGGGTCACGCAAGGCTGTATTTTATCACCCTATCTGTTTAATTTGTATGCTGAATATCATATGTAAAGCCGGATTAGACTTGGAGGAAGGAGGTGTGAAAACTGGAGGAAGGAACATCAACAATTTAAGATATGCAGATGGCACCATACTGCTAGCAGAAAATAGCAGAGACATGGAATGATTACTAATGAAAGTCAATGAAGAATGTGCAAAGGCAGGTTTATAGCTGAACATGAAGAAAACAAAAATAGTGACTACAGATTATTTACACAATGTTAACGCTGACAGTGAAAACATTGAAATAGTGAAGACTCCCCATACCTTAGCTAAGCCATTAATCAGAATGGAGAGTACAGTCAAGAAATCAGAAGAAGAGAAAGGCTCAGAGAGACAGTTAGGAAGGAATGAAATCCTAAAGTGCAAATAACAAAAGCAATAATGTTTATTTATGATAATGCCCTTGCAAAGCCCCTCTGAATAAACTTGTCAAGAAAACCCTGTGATAGGTTCACCACAGGGTCACCATAATTTAGAAATTACTTGATGGCACACAACAACAACAACGCCTTTTCCAGCAAAGGGCAAAACATCAAACATATACAGTCAGAGGCAAGGACAATGAAACATAGCACTAGAAATATAACTGAATACTAGAGTTGAGATTGTCCATGCCATCGTATTTCCAATTTCTATGTATGGTTGTGAAAGCTGGACAGTGAAGAATGTTCGAAGGGGAAAATCAAATCATTTGAAATGTGATGCTGGAGAAGAGTTCTATGGATACCATGGACTGCTAAAAAGACAAATATATGGATCCAAAAGCAAAGCAAATCTGTACTCTCCTAAGAAGCCAAGATGATTACAATTAGACTGTTGTACTTTGGCTGTATCATGAGAAGACATGACTCACTAGAAAACACAATAATGCTTGGCAAGGTGTAAGGCATTAGGAAAAAAGAAAGACCACATTACAAATTGATAGACCCGGTCAAGGAAGCCATGGTCCTGAGTCTGCAAAACCTGAGCAGGGCAGATGATGATAAGGTGACTTTGAGATCTCTTATTCATTTGGTCACTATAAGTAGAAATTATTTTTATTTCTATTTATTTTACATAGATTTGTATCCTGCCTTTCTCCCACAATGGGATTCAAGGTGGGTTACAATAATTTAAAAAGACAGATGAACAAAAGCTTAAAAATGCTTAAACATTCAGTCAACAACAACAACAATGGGAACCCCCAAATTCTACTTTGTTGAATAAATGATGTGGTGTAACTCCCTGCAAATGCTAGAATGTATTAAATAAACCTTGTAAAGAAAAAGATAAAACATAAAGAAGTATATAATAATGGGTAAAGCAGCTTTCCCACTAAAATATCTACTAAATTTCTTACCTTCCAGTCAGGAGAATGACAATGTTCTTCTGTGATGCAAACCAGAATTAAGACTTTTACTGCCAGCAAAAAAAAATTCAGAAGAGTTAACTTTGATATTTTCACATTTCAGATGAAATGCCAAATGTATTTGCACAAGCTAGCTTTCCTGTGCAAGAGAATAGTTAGTTGCTTCATAAAGCAGCTGTGAATAATTTTCATGGTTTTTAAAGCAAAAATGTTATTTACTTGGTTAATTTAAGCATTTATTGACATGTTTAAAATTATTTTCTGCATATGCAGTAAGTGAGATTAATTTCTTGACCTTTTCTCATTAATCACAGATTTTCATACAGTAATGAAAGTTTTTTTTTAAATAAAAAAAAACCCAATCCCATGGTGTGGTGTGGGATTAAGGGGATTAAATGTTTGACATCATTCTTTTGTCTGTGCAGGAGCTGCATCAAAGAGTACACTGAGTGGGTGTTAAAGCACTGGGCTATGAATGCACCCACTGGCAAGGAAAGAATGGATGAAAATGGGAATAAGACACACTACTTTGTTTTATAGACTTCTGAAGGTAAGACTACAGCATCTGGACAGCACGGTTTTACAATATGGATTTTAAGGAATTATAAAGGATTCTAAGGAATAAAAGAAGACATCAAAGAAGAATGAAAACTGGAAAGCTTTTGCCCCTTACAGTATGCAGTGTCTCATGTGATCCAAATCCTCTTCACCGTAAAATATTTCCCAGAAACTGGAGCACCAGAATGAAAGGTTACTAATGTGGGCTGACTGAATCTGTTTTATTCTGGTGATTGGAAGACATGGTCCTTGCAATAAAGCTGTTGCTCTTCACCTGTATTTGGCCGACTTCTGTTTTAATCAATAACAGTGATCATCACCATCGCCATTACCACCACCACCACCATCTTCAAAGATCATTCATGAAAAGACATAATAGGTGAGCAAGATGGCCAATGTGTGGGCATCACGGTTGCTGTTGTGCTTATGTACATTCTGTGTGTCTGTCACTATCCTAAAAATGTTTAAGTCCGAGTTTGAACTGAAAGGCTGGTTTTTATGTGTTTGTTCAATACTAGAAACAGAACAATGCCAGCAAAAATGCATTTGTAGAGAAGGGAGATTAAATGTTCTCATACTCTTTCTCCCACCCCCATCCCCATATCAACACAAGTAATGAAATAATGTAAGCCAGAAAAATTTACTTTCCCATATTTCTTACATGTGAAATTGCTAGATGGATGGATGAATGATAGTGTGTGTTCTATATTATGCTGTGAGCCATTCATATGATTCATTTACAACAAGCATATATATACATAAAATATGATAACCAAGAATAAAAATGCATAATCCTAAATGGATAACATGATTGTTTTAAAGTTTAATTTCTTCCCTATGAGATATTCAATTATAAGTCAATGATATATAATTTGAGTTCAGTTTATTTTTTATCAGGCTTCAGTCTGATTTTATGTTGCAGAAGGTTTTCCCTTAGAATACAGTTAAGTGTTCTTTAATTTATGGAATTATTGTATCAGCATCTGAAAATCCTATCCTGTAAGCTATTTAATATGCTGTATTTGGTTTCAGTTCAGCTCATGAATTTAGTAATACTTTGATGCTCTTTTTCCTGGAAATAGATAATTCTACCACAATGAAGTAGGGAGTTGTATGCAATCAAAATCTGGAGTTTTATAGGGACATATTCCCTATAGATTGTATTTATAAGCCACATTCCAATGAGAAGAGAACTATTTTTAGAAGTATGTTCCTAGGTATATAGCCTTTTCACTCTTTCCATCTTCCATGCCTCCCTCCAAAAGGCTGCAGGTGAGGGAAGACATTAAAAATGAAGCACCACGTTTGTTGTTGTTGTTAACTGCCCTCAAGTCGACTTCAACCCATGGTGACCCTATGAATGAGAGGCCTATCCTCAACCACCCTGCTCAGCTCTTGCAGATTCATGGCCATGGCTTCTCTGATTGAATCTATCCATCTGGAATGTGGTCTTCCTCTTTTCTTATTGCCCTTAACTTTATCAAGCAGTCCTTTCATCTCATCATATGGCCAAAATACAACAGCCTCAGTTTAGGCATCTTTGCTTCTAGGGAGAGTGTGGGCATAATTTGCTCTAGGTCCCATCCATTGGTCTTTTAGCAGTCCATTCTTCTCCAGCACCACAACTTGATATTTGATGTTCACTGTCCAGATTTCACAACTATACATAGAAATGGGAAATATGATGGCACGGAGAATCTTAATTTTATTATTTAATCACCTGTCTTTACATTTCAGGATCTTGTCTGGTTTCTTCATAGCTGCCCTTCCAAGTCCTAGTCTTCTTTTGATTTCTTGACTCTGCTCTAATTGATGTTTGACTCCAAGTATGGAAAATTTTAAATTGTTTTGATCTCTTAATCATCTGCTTTAAAATTATGTAGATAGTCAGTGGTCACAATTTTTATTTTCTTGATGTTCAGCTGTAAACCTGTCTTTGTGCTTTCTGCCTTGACTTTGTTCACTAATCTTTCTATATCTCTGATATTTTCTGCTAGTACTATGGTGTTGATGTTCCTTCCTTCAAGTTTCACACCTCCCTCCTCTGAGTCCAATCCTGCTTTTCATATGATGATCTCGGCATACAAATTAAATAGATAGGGTAATAGAATACAGCCTTGCCAATTGGAATCCATTCTGTTTTTCCTGTATTCTGTCCTAATGGTAGCCTTTTCTCCTGAGTACAGATTATGCATCAGGACTATAAAATGTTGTGGCACTCCCATTTCTTTAAGAGCAATTTCTCGTGAACTATACAATCAAATACTTTGCTATAGTCTATAAAGCACAGACTGATCTTCTTTTGAAATTCCTTAATATGTTCCATTAGCAAGTGTATGTTTGCAATATGATCCCTAGTGCCTCTTCCTTTCCTGAACCCCACTTGGATATCTGTCAGTTCTTGCTCCATATATGATAAGAATCTTTGTTGTAGAATTTTAAGCATCACCTTGTTTACATGAGAAATTAATGCAATGGTTCTGTGATTACTGCAGTTCTTGGTTTCTTGGGGACTGGAATATATATTGAATCGTTCCAGTCTGTGGGCTATTGTTTTGTTTTCCAAATTTGGTGACACATTTTAGTTAGATCTAGAGTAGATTCTGCCTCTGTAGCTTGGAGCAGCTCTATTGGTATGCCTGGTTTAATCCCCGGCATTTCCAGGTGGAGCAAGGAAAGACTCCTCTCTGAAACCCTGGAAGAAATTGACAATACAGAGGTAGACATATCAAGAGTCAGACTTTCTATAAGGCAGCTTCCTATGTTTCCCCTAACGTGCACTTACTGGAGTAGTGGCCAGGACACTACCTTTGTTATTTCTTTGTCAAATAACAATTATTTACAGTGAGATGTTTGCAGGCTAGTTAGAGATATGTACACAATTGTTCACTATCATCCTTTATATTTTGCAAAGAATAGATGATATTTTTCTGGACCATTAATCTAATATTAATTTACAGTTCTCCCTTTAATAACTTCTGAAACTAATTTCATCAAAGTAGTTGGAACAGATGCATGCAGGTCACCATCTTTTTCCCAGCACTTCAGTTATAGTTAGAAATGAAAAAAACAGTGGTGATATAGTACTTTTAAAATAAAGAAAATTCCTACTTACAATTCTATAAACAGTCTTACTTGGAAATAAATTCATTCAGTTCAGCAGAATTTACCTCTGAATAATAATAATACACAGGATTAAGTTTAATATGCAATAAATAATAAATGAAAAGCAACTGGCAGTTTCTGTAGTGACAAAAATACCAAAAGCACAAAGTAGAATATAAAGCAAGTTAAAGGATAGATACAAGGGATTGCTGATACCACTGCTAGTTTTATGCAACAATTGCTATACCTCCAGTTCTGATAATGTGACTGTTAATCCATATGAAAAAGGAATCATCAATGGATAAATCAGACTAGTTCTGATTTAATACAGTTGATATCTGCAGACTTTTCAAGTGGGAAGTGATCTTACTGATAATTTTAAAAGAAAAAGAGCACACTTTCAATTGTGTCCTGTTAACAATGAGTTTTGAGAAGTCTGTCCTAAGTGAGACTTTAGCAGAAGTTGCAGGAAAGGAAAAGTGAAAGAAAAAGGTGAAAATATTGTTGCTAATTTAGCAAGAGACTCAGGATTTACTGTTAAATGAATCATGAAAGGGCAGACAAAACTGTGTTCTCTACAAAGTTATCCTAGAATTTTATGAAATCCCAATAATTTCTTTGAAGTAGTGTGCTTGCTGGTGGTCAGAACATGGAAAAAGTAATCCTCACATGGACCATGATGGCTGAAGGATTGTGGAAGCTGCAATCCAAAAGAAAAAAGAGGAAATGTTTCCAAACTCTGTGGGTGATAAGCATAAATTAGAATTATGTACTCTGGATTTTGTATTTGTTTGATACTCCCTCGCTTAGTCCTTAATAATAGTTTGCATAACTTTGACATTATGTGGGCTGTTGCCTTAAAACATTATAGTTCTTGAGCAACAAATGATATATTTTAAATATATATTTTATGGATGAAGTTTACTCAATAATCTGTAACATTTTTGTTGGGATAAACATAGATAGTGGTAGATCTAGCCTTAGTTGTGCTTAAAATAGACCTATTCAAACCAGTGGAGCTTAATGTTAGTCATGACTATTTTGTTCCAATGATTTCAGACCTATAGACCTGTTGAAACCAGTGTAACTCAGGGCCTCGGCAGACGACTAATAGGGTCGTCTTGGAGGCAGGGAAGAGGAGGGGCAGCCGCACGAGCAGCGCCCCTTCCTCCTCCCGAGGTTGCCCTCGGAGCTGCCGGCCCTCCGCACAGCCGGCGCTCCGAGGGCAACCTCCCGCCGCAGCGTCCGCACACGCAACACATTTAGGATGCACTTTCCCTGACTTCTGAAAGGAGCGCTGATTTAGCGCTCCTTTCAGAGGCGCCGACGGTGCGCTGCGGTGTGGCTGCGTCGCTCCGGCGGCGCACCGTCCCGTGGCACCCCCGACGCCATCGTCTGTTTCCCCCCTCAATGTTAGTCATGACTACTTTGTCCCACTGATTTCAGTTTATCCTCCAAGAGGAAAAAGGGAGAAATGTTTATTTCAAAGCCAGATGTCATAAAAGTATAAATTGGACCACAGCAATTATATTCTCTCTCTCTCTCTCTCTCATATATATATATGTGCGTGCGTGTGTGTGTGTGATTCTGAAACTAATTCTGACTTCACTGCACATATTAGTGGCTACTAATCAGTTATGGTTATGAGTGCTAAATGTATTTGATTTGCCTATGCTTCCTTTTTACTGGAGCTTCTAAAAGAGAGTATTTACAAAGATCTGTCTTTTCTTCAGTCTTCTTTTTAATTAAAGTAGAAGTTGGAGGGAACATTTTAACTGAGACCATGATTGTTAGACACTCTGAACCAGATAGTTAAATGACCATAACCTTTGTAAAAAGAACAGCATGTAGATATTTTGCTGCCAACATGCAACTTCCATCGGATTAATAGTGTGGCCCAGTTCCTATCTCCCAAAGCTGTTTGTCTACATTCTCTTGTAAAGAAGATTTTAAAGCATTAACCAAAGTGTGTGTATGTGTGTGTGTCAGAGAAGGGGGGAGTATGAGGATTCTTCCAGATCACGACATTTATAGGTTATACTTTGGGGAATGAAGAAAACCTATTTTACAAAACAAAAGTTGAGGTATCTATAATTGGCATGTACAGCTGATGTTCCCAAGTGAACATGTATAGGGGTACAGTCTCAAAAATCAAGTGTATGTGCCACTATATATTATGTAAAATAAGTATTCTGAGTTATTAGATTCAACTAGGTTTATTTCCAGGGGAGTAGATACAGGTTTGAAAAATTAGAGAATCAATGGATGATAAATATGCATGGATTGCACTTTAAATCCAATTGCACACAGTGGGATTTATTTCTGGATAAACATGCATAGGATTTCACTGTAAGGCCTCAATCCTATGTACTTAAGTGAGTAGAATGTAAACAGTATAAGCAAACAGTGAATAAGCCCAATTCAGCACAGTGGAATTTTAAAGTAAACATATGATTCTGTGATAAAATAAGAACCCAACAGTATTATTTAGAACTGCACCAGTCTATATATACCTAAGCAAACAAACAAACCAAGTCTAATTCTGTCTTTGCTATTTTTGGAGTACTTCACTGGCTGAATCACAGTGTTTGTTTCTAGTCACTTCATTTTCTGCTGTTTTGTCATAACTATAATTTAGCTACTGTGGTGTTGTAGAGCATTGCCTTGGGACTTCAGTTATCTAGACTTTAGTCCTCATTGAGCCATGGAAGTACTAGGTGGCCTTGAGGCAATTACTCTCTCTGACTGACCCACTTGACAGGGTTGTTATGAGGATAAAATAGGGAGAAAGATAATCAAGAATACTGCTTTTTGCTCAGTATAGAAAAGTCAGAATATAAATGTAACAAATACTTGCTTTACCCAAGCTGAACGGACAATACTGTGCAACTCTCATGTAAAACACCAACATTTTCCCACTGTAAATATGTAATGTACAGAACAAAACATGTGCATACTTTCAAATTCACATCTAAGAAATGAATGAGACAGCTAATCTAGATTCATTTTCAGAACATCAGTTATGGGATAGAGACAACTTTGGTCACCTTGGTGGATGACCTACACAAGGACCTGGACATGGGGAGTGTGTTCCTGTTGGTTCTGTTGGGTCTCTCTGCAGCTTTTTATATCACCTTTCTAGGATGGGACTTGAAGGTACTATCCAGCAGTGGTTCCAGGACAAATACAGAAAGTGGTGCTGTTTAATATCTACATGAAACCACTCCAGAGTTAGCAAGGTCAATGTCACCTATATGCTGATGACAACCAACTCTCCATCTGATTCCAAGGAAGCTGTCTTGGTACTGAACCAACATCTGTTGTCTGGATGAGGGCAAACAAAATGTCTTGAATTTCATATTTATGCACAAAATCCTGTGAATAAAAAGCAGCACTAGAATGCCTATTTATTCATGGGATAATGGTGGGATAATCACGACGTTGTGCAATGTCACGTGATAATCTTTGCAAAATCGTGCGATATTGACGGGAGCATCCCGCTATGCTCCTGTCTTTTTCTCCAGTGTGATAAAGTCCTTAGGCTCTCTTGGTGAGGAATTCTGGGATTCCTTTCTGTGGCTGGCTAGGCCTACTTGCTCTCCTTTTGTTTGATGCAGGACTTTAATATGCTCACAGGGAGGCTTGTTATTGGGGTGCATTCATTAAAAAAACACATTTATATGCTTTTAAAATAATTGTACACTGTTTTAATATGGTGATTTTCATTGTTTTTTTAATTTTTTATTGTTGGGTTTTAATTGATTCCTTTTGTGAGTTGCCTTGGTTCCCACTCTTAATCATAGAATCATAGAATCATAGAATTGGAAGAGACCACAAGGGCCATCCAGTCCAACCCCTGTCATGCAGGAACTCTCAATCAAAGCATCCCCGACAGATGGCCATCCAGCCTCTGTTTAAGGCTTGAAGAAAGGTAGCATAAAAATGAAGTGAAATAAATAAAATATGTAAAGATAATGTGTACACAGATACTTCATATGTAATATTTCATGGGTGGAGAGCATAGGTGTAACAATGGTGCTTCCCATTTCACTTGTCATTGAATAGTGCTGACCTTGTATGATTCTGATTTATTTTTAATAACTGAATTTGGGCAGTAGAGAGGAGGATAAAAACATCATATGACAAGAAATGAAATCCATGTTCCTAAGTGTGAGGGTTTGAATATGTGCATAGATCAGTGAGGAATAGAATAATTATTCTTTCTTGCTTATAACAAATTGCAGAAGCTGGAGATGAGAAACCATTACAATTGTGTGTATATGTGAGTGTAGAAACATGTTCATGCATCTGCTGATTTGTAAGTGCATATTATAACTTCTTTTAAATCTAGCTTGGACTAAGTCTTTTTTATTTCAATATGCTTTATCTCAATTAAAAATGCATAGAATGAAAAAATGGGACCCATGCCATATTTACTCATAAGTCCGCTTGATAGTCAGCATGGTATAGTGGTTGAGCATTGGACTATGATTCTAGAGATCAATGTTCAAATCCCCCCTTGGCCATGGAAATCCTCTAGGTGACCTTGGGAAAGACACATGTAATATCACATTTTGTTTTGTTTTGTGTGAATTGATGAATAGAAAATATACGCCTTTTCTCTTAACTTTGGTCCAAGCCACACCTGATGTTGTGAACCTTTGAATTTAACATGCAGAATTTTTTAAAAAAACTTTATGTGGGAGATTTATCAGATACATTTGGATAAGACTTTATGTGATTTTTATTTAGGGATGTCTTTCCCACCATAATTATAATTATATGATGTAGAATGGTATACACACACACACTTTTGGCTACCTTTATAGTATTATCTGCATGACTGCCAGTTCTTGGTTTTTATAGTGAGATACAGAAAGCTGTGACATCAAAAGAGGAACCATATCTTCTATAAACATTTAACCAAAGCCCTGTATGAACTATTATAGTTACTGGCCAAGATGGAAATCACTGGAAGATCTGGAAATGTGAAAGTGTTTACAATCTGTTCAATGGAATTTTGTGGATTTGGTAGTGAACTTCATAGAGTAGGTAAAATAACATGCACTTTCTGAAGGAGAAGTATCTTGATGGGATATCAAGGGAAACTCTTTGAATAGTAAGGGCTGTAGTACTTTTTGGGAAAAGATCATAACCCAGTGCTGGAGCACTTCCTTCACATGCAGAATAATAAGTTCATTCATCTTGCTATCTGCAGTTAAAAGAACAGGTAGCAAGTAACAATAAGCTACTTTTTCAATATTTTTTTAACATGGCAAAGAGTCTGTGGTGGTTTCTGTGTTTCTGTCTACTTAGTATATGGGTTTAAATCATTTTTACTCTTCCCCTTTCTTTAGCAGTGAATAGTGTAATTTATAAAAGGGAAAATTCTGTGGTGGGGAAGATGGTGGATGTTTTAATAATCAATTTTTCATAGAAGTTGAATAAATGTGCAGAAGCAAGCACACAAATAGTATGGGATTCACAGCACTATCAGTTCTGTTCTCTAAGTGTAGATTCCCACTCTGCAGCTCTTGAGCTTTCTTAGTCCACACACAAGTCTAGAAAAGGCCAAATGCCACTACTGCCACAATTGCTCCCATCTTTATACTTGGAAAAGTCAAATGCTTCTTATCCTCTATTAACAAATTGGCCTCATCTTATCAAGCTTATGGCATTCTGCTTTCCTGGCGCAGAGAGCTAATTAGTAAGAATCTGCTACTGAATCTCTGTAGATAGCTAAGAAATGTAATAGCTAGATCATGGCACTGTTCTAGTCAGATATAAGCTGGAAAAGCACCTGAGCTTTCTGTGCTGGAATTTCCTCTTACAAGTGTTTTCTCACCATTGGACTAGATGGACTGCATCACCTAGTCTCTCTTGTGACAGAACTAATTCACACTGGCACCAATTCTGAAGGCTTGAACTTTGTTCAGGGCCAAAAAGACAGAACAAGCATGGTGTTGGTGGATTGCCCACTCCACTGCCCAGCAGTCTCAACTGTTCAGAGGTGATACATGTGAAATTCTTGACTGTGGTCTTAGGAGACTTCACCATCCATACCCAGGCTTTCCTGACAGGGCTCACTTAGGACCTTATGGCTACTATGACATCCATGGGCTGCCTCAGGACATCATTGTCTCAGCACATGTGGCAGGGCATACTCTGAACTTGGTTTTCATTGTTGAGCAAATAGAGGATTATCTGTTTTGGGAGAGAAGGAAGGGGTTTCAGCAATACTGTTCTTGTGGACAATTGTTTCCTTGTATAATTTGGACTGATGGTGGTAGATCCTCCTTGCAGGGATGGGGGACTCATTAAGCCCATGAAGACTTAAGAGATTTGTAGAATTCCTGAATGTTCTGAGGACTTTCTGTCTCTGAGGCCTGGTGACTTGGTCCCGTATGAAATGGTGAGATGAAAAGGCCTGTCGACACAGATGTTCCCAAGTATGTTTTCTGTCACTGTGGAGCTTTTAATTTATATAAAACCTACAGGTGATGAAACAGGCCAGGCAATGGCTAGAGCAGGGGAAGGCAAACTAAGGCCTAGGGGCTGCCGCCTCCGCCGCCCGCCATGATGATATTGATTATTGTTATTACTTGTTCTTGGGGTTTTCCTTGGCAAAATCTCCACAGGGGTTTTGCCATGGCTTTTCTGGGGCTGAGAGAGTGTGCATGCATATTTTTAAAATATTTTTAAAATTATTTTTATTTATTTATTTATTTATTTTTGGTGCTTTGCCCCCCCCCCCCCAATTGTCTGAGGGACAGCAATCAGCCCCCAGCTCAAAAAGGTTGCCTACCCCTGGGCTAGAGCATAGTGGTGTAGGTCCCAAAGTGAACATTAATGAGGAATCCTTGTTGTGAATATCATGTGATAGTGAAGTTGGCAAAAAGGTCATGTTTTGTTTCTGTTGTCATCCTTGACCTGTTGACCAGCATTTATTCAAATTGCTGAGGAACTTATTTGGGATGAGGTTCAGAGAGACCAAGAGTGGAATGTTTGGTGATGTGTGTGAAAAATTTGTTAGGTTCATCAAAGAGAAAATTATTGATACTCACCCAGAATATGACATCATGGTTATCAGTGTCTGGGGTGGTGTAGTCAGGTTTCTTGTGATTGTTTTCAGTTACTGCAGCCTGATGGTATCAACAAAATGCTTGAATGAGTCCGTGCCACAAAATGTAAGCCTTGGCCAACTTAGCTGATCATAGAATGATAGAATCATAGAATCATAGAGTTGGAAGAGACCACAAGGGCCATCCAGTCCAACCCCCTGCCATGCAGGAACTCCCAATCAAAGCATTCCCGACAGATGGCCATCTAGCCTCTGCTTAAAGACCTCCAAGGAAGGAGACTCCACTACTGTCTGAGGGAGTGTGTTCCACTGTCGAACCGCCCTTACTGATCAGATCTAGTAGAGATGGGCTGATGGCATACAGGAGGTGGTAAATGCCTCATTATAACTGGAGAAGATGCTTGCCATTTTGGAAGATGCTATAGTGCATCCTTTCCTGAAAAGGATCTTCCTGAACCCAGATGTATGTCAGAATGACCAACATTGATAATATCAAATATGCTCAGGTGTGTCATGGCTGGGCAGATTTGGATATTCTTGGAGGAAACAGATTGTTTGGATACATTTCAGTCTGATTTCAGGACTAGATTTAGTACCAAAAAAGCCTTGGTTGTTGGATTACCTGCTCTGGGTAAGAGACAGGATATGTGCTATCATGTTGAACCCCCTATATCTCTCAACAGCTTTTGATACCATTGGCCATGGTTTCTTCTTGGACTAGCTCTGCAGAATGATAGGATGATGCACTATGCTACAGTGGTTCTACTGCTACATATAGGCATGGCTACAGATAGTAGCACTGAGACTTCTGTTTCACCTCAATTTGAATTCAATCACAATTACTCTTCAATTAAACCCCAGCATTGCTATTAAGCTGTTAGGCACTTGATGGTTAAATTCTATTCTCCCATGCTATTTAATATCTATTTGAAGTCACTGTATGAGGTAATTTGAAATTTGGGTGTTGTATGTGCTGTCAGTATGAAGATTACATTCAGTCTATTTCTTGCTGTCCGTCTTATCACAACAGTTACTGCCTTTAAGAAAGCAGTTAAGACGGATCTCTTCTGGCAGGCCTTCCCGGAATAACCCTCCTCAGAGGACGAACACTATCTCTCCTTCCCTCAAACCTCCCGCTGCTGTTTAGTTGTTTGTTGTATTGTTGCATTTTATTGTTATATTATGTGTTTTAATATATTCTTAGTTTAATCTTGTTTTAAGGGGTGGGTGGGACATGGGAGGTGGGATTGGGATATTGGATTGTTTTAATTGTACTATTTTAACTGTTGTAAGCCGCCCCGATTGCGTTGCAGAGGGGCGGGTTAGAAATAAAACCTATTATTATTATTATTATTGCTGTTGGAGGAGATTATCACACGTGAAATCCGTGCCAGGATAGATGTGGGTTGTAATTGTCAGCAACAGATCTTATCTCACTTCCCTGTGCCTAGGCAGTAGGCAGCCTGTATCCAACCCGGACTTCTCCAACAGCTTTTCATATATATCTTCTTCGTGGTCTCTGTGAATCACACAAATGGGTTACATCTTTGCCTACGCAGCTAGATCGGAAAGTTCTGGTATCACTGGGCAAATTTCCAATTACAACTTTTAGCTCCACCCTCCTCTATAAAGCCTCTGGTATTCCCACTCTTTCCTCAGTTCCTTTCGTCCGCCGCTTCTGCAGCTAGCGAGGAACTTCACTCTTCAAAGTCGCTCATTTCTTACTGGAATAGTATTGATATTTGATTTTTGACAAATATTTCTGGCTTGACTTCTCTTTTGGACTTCGTCACTAGTGCTTGTTTGCTGATCGATGGACCCCGGAATGCTTTTGAATTCATCTTTGTCTTGTGGCTTCAACTTGTCGTCTTGGAAATGGCTTCCTTTAAACACTGTGGTCAGTGTAATTCAAAGATCCCCACCACTGACTGTAATGACCATTGTGTTCTTTGCCTCGGTGAGGCACACAACCCTAAGGCCTGCCAACTTTGTAAAAGCATGACCACCCAGGCCTTAAAGAACTGCGACCTCAAGCTGAAGGCCACTCTTTGGGAACAGGCCTTAAGACCGGCCTCAGCACTACTTATTCCACTCCAGTTGATCAGCCCTCCACCTCTGATAAGGAGAGAGAGAAGGAGCGAGGGAGATCCAAGGAGAGGTCTTCAGTAAAGTCCTCCAAGGACAAAAAGACCTCACACTCGGAAAAGGAGCGAGGAGAGAGCTCGGACAAAAGATCCTCAAAGAGGAAGCACTTGGATCCAGGAGCAGGAGATTCATCCCACAAAAGAGCCCGTTCAGCTTCTCCAAAAAGATCTTCATGGGAGGGGTGTGTAGAAGTTATTAAGACCCATCCTTCAACGTTCTGTTCGGGTCCGGTACTGACTGACCAAACCACACAACCGCTTACCCTGATTGTGCAGATCGATTCTGAGTCTGAAGGAGAGATATGGGAGCCTATCCCTCCATCCCTCATGCCGTACAGTACCGAGGAGCCGGTCCTGAGCACTTCTCGAGATCAGGAATGCACCCTTGGGCTCGAGACCAATGAAGATGGAAGGCAAGTTAGACAGGCTTCTCAGGATTTGCTTCTGCAGCAGGAGCTGGACCTGTTCTTTAATGTTGAGACTGGCCGGTACTATCTTCCCGTAGAGCCCGATCAACTGCATCAAGATTGGCAGCCGATGGTGGTCCAGCAATCTAGGATCCTGACAGCTCGCCCACCTCCGGTTCCACCTAGAGGGGCCTCTCTGTTTGCGGATAGGCTACTCCCACGGTCTCCTGCCAAGTCCCGTGCTTCCAGCCGCTCTAGGTCTCAGTCCCAATCCATTACCCCTGAATCAGATGTCGAGAGGTCACCCAGTCCACCACCGTTTGTTGATTTGGTGTCCGCACCCCCCACAGATGTCATAAGGTTGTTTACTGACCAAATAGTACAGATGGCCAGCACACTGGGGACAGAGATGGCTCGGTCTAATAATGAGGCAGCTGACCCTATTGAAAAGAGGGTTCACGGGAAGGTGCCCACGCCACCAGCAATCACATATTTGCCCTCCTTGGAAAACATTGTGAAGTGTTCATAGACAGCTCCTGCCACAGTCCCATCGACTTCAAGGAAAACTGAGAATTTGTATAGGATCTCCTCCTCAGGGCCATCGTGGCTCTTTCAACATCCTAGACAGAATTCAGCTATTGTCAATAGCTCCCAGTCTAGCTTCATGCCAAGGTCATTATCTTCCCCTTCGGACAGAGAGGGAAAGAAATTGGACGCTGTCATGAAGAAGATATATGCTGCAGCTGTCCTTGATCTTAAAGTAGCCAATTATGCGGTGTGTATGGGCACATACATACAACATCTTATGGAGCGCCTGGAACCCTTCCTTCAGTCCTTGGTTCTTGTCTGTGTTCGATCATGTGTGTGATCAACCTTCCAAGTAGCTGACAGTACCGAGGCTTGTAGCCAGGTCATTATGTTGGTGGCTCGATCCGAACAACATCTGCATTGGGATGCCCTTTCTGACCCCTCAACCAGAGGTCAACTTGACAACGGATGTGTCTCTGGAAGGATGGGGAGCGCACAGAGGAGCTGACTGTGAAGGGTCAATGGTCCACATAGGAGAGAGGGCTGCACATCAATGCCCTCGAAATGCTGGCTGTGGAGAAGGCCCTTCAGGCGTTTCAGACTGTTTTGTCAGGCAAGGTAGTGCTCCTTCTCACGGACAACACCACCGTGATGTTCTACCTGAAGAAACAGAAGGCATACGGTCCCAGACACTCTTGCAGATTACAATCCGCATCTGCAATTGATGTATCGACAACAACATACTCATACAGTAGGTGCACCTGCCTGGAGAGGACAACGACCTTGCGGATGAGCTGAGCAGATTGTCCAACCCGTGTCACGAGTGGCACCTCCACCCGCAAACAGTCTCCGATCTCTTCTCCACCTGGGGCCGCCTGGAGACCGACCTCTTCGCGACCAGAGAGGACACTCATTGTACAGAGTTCTGCTCTTGGATTCCACTCCGGGGTCACAAGGAGATGCCTTCCAGTACACGTGGTCTGGGAGGATGTTCTACACTTTCCCCCCATTTCCACTGATAATGAAGGTCATCGCCAAGATGAGAACAGGAGGGATGAATCCCATTTTCATCACTCCTTGGTTGCTGAGGCAACCATGGTTCACCCCATTACTACAGCTTGCTCAAGGGCATTACCAGCGCCTCGACTTCTGTTCCGACCTCCTCTCAATGCAAGATGGTCGGGTTGACACCCGGACCTGGACTCTCTCCCACTGGTAGCCTGGAGAATTCATCCTTGACATCGTTGCCTGCTTCAGTACAGACTGTGATTCGGGCTGCACAGAGGCCCTCTACCAGAAAATCCTATGCACTTAAGTGGAACAAATTTCTGGAGTTTTTGTCTGCTAAGGACCTGCCTCCATCCCGAGTCTCGATATCAATTGTCCTGGAATTCTTAATGTCTTTGGTCGATTCTGGCCTATGTCTTAACTTTGTGAAGTGCTATCTTTCTGCCATCTGTTCATACTACCAGCTTCAAGGCAGACCATCTTTCTTTGTGGATCCCTTGGTAAAGAGATTCCTCAAAGGTCTGAACAACCTACATCCTACATCCTCGGTACCGACCTCAGCTTGGAGCCTAGACTTGGTGCTTTCCTATCTCTCCACCAAACCATTTGAACCCTTGGCCACCATGGACTTAAGATTGCTGACCTGGAAGACAGCATTCTTAGTGGCCATTACCTCAGCCCAGCATGTGGGGAAACTATGTGCCTTGCGGATGGACCAACCATTTCTCCACTTCCACAGGGACAAAGTGGTCCTCCGTACTGACATCACCTTTCTCCCCAAGGTGGTGTAGGCTTTTTATATTAACCAGGACATTGTATTGCCCACCCTGGCCCCTAACCCGATTACTGATACCGAATGTAGTCTGCACTCCTTAGGCATTCGGAGAGCCTTGGCATTCTATTTGGAAAGGACATCGAGTTCGAGGTGCTCTGAGAGACTTTTTGTATGCTACTCAGAGGCTAAGAAGGGGCTGCCTGTTACATCCAAGAGACTGTCCAAATGGGTTTCATCAACCATTAATCTTTGTTATGAACTGGTAGGCAAAACCCCACCGGGTCAGGTGTGTGCACAATCCACCAGGGCAGTAGCTGCATCCTCTGCATTTTTGACTGGGGTGCCTCTAGAGGATGCTTGCAAGATTGCTTCTGGTCACAGCCAATGACTTTTGTTAAGCACCATAGGCTGGACACAAGGGCTAGACAAGAAGCCTCTTTTGGGAGGGCAGTGTTGTTATCTGGTTTGCACTGATTATTTGCACTGCTTTATTGCATACTTGAATTCAATGAAGTGATACTTGAATATACTTGCAGTTTGAGGTTTACAGTTTATTGTTGTTAATAAAAGTTTCTTCTTGTTAAAACTTACTACATTGGTGTCAGAACACTCCCTCCTCCACTGACCGAAGCTTGTCAGTCTAGATAACCCATTTGTGTGATTCGCAGAGACCACCAAAAAGGATAGGTTGCTTACCTGTAACAGTATTTCTTTGAGTGGTCATCTGCGAATTCACACAAATCCCGCCCATCCTCCCCTCAGTTGTGTCCTGCTCATTACGTTAAATTCTCGCTGTCACTGCTTGGCTGAATACGTTTTGGAACTGAGAAAAAAGCTGGAATGCCAGGGGCTTTATAGAGGAGGGCGGAGCTGCTGCCAAAAACTTGTAATTGGAAATTTTCCCAGTGATACAAGAACTTTCTGAGCTAGCTGCGCAGGCGCAGATGTAACCTGTTTGTGTGATTTCGCAGATGACCACTCGAAGAAATACTGTTACAGGTAAGCAACCTGTCTCTCTCTCTCTTTCTCTCTCTCTCTCTATATATATATACACACACACACACACACACACACACACACACAGAACATATTATAAGAAAAGCAGGCTTGGACACAGAAGGAGGAGGAGTGAAAATAGGAGGAAGGAATATCAATAATCTAAGATATGCAGATGACACCATAATACTAGCAGAAAACCTCAAAGACCTGGAACACCTACTAAGGACGATCAAAGAAGAAAGGCAGGCTTAATGTTGAACATAAAGAAAACAAAAATAATGATCACTGAGGAACTTCACAAGTTCACCGTGGACAAAGAAGAAATAGAAATAGTAGAAGAATTCCCATACCTAGGATCAAACATTGATAGAAATGGGGACTACAGTCAGGAAATCAGAAGAAGACTAAGAATGGGGAGGGTGGCTATGAAAGAACTAGAAAAGATTCTAAAATGCAAAAAGATACAACTCAGCACAAAAGTTAGAATCATGCAAGCCATTGTATTCCCTATTACCATGTATGGATGTGAGAGCTGGACAGTTAAGAAAGATGATAGGAAGAAAATCAATGCATTTGAGATAATGTGGTGCTGGAGAAGAGTGTTGAGGATCCCATGGACAGCCAAAAGGACAAACAAATGGGTCCTAGAGCAGGTCAAGCTGGAAACCTCCTTGGAAGTCAAGATGACCAAATTGAGACTATTGTACTTTGGACACGTCATAAGAAGGGAGGACTCTGGAAAAACAATGATGCTGGTGAAGGTGGAGGGAAGTAGGAAGAGAGGAAGGCCACATGCTAGATGGATGGATTCTGTTAAGGAGGTCATGGGTATGGGTTTGCAAGATTTAAGCAGGATTTAAGCAGAGCAGTGGAAGACAGAGGGTCTTGGAGATGTCTCATCCATAGGGTTGCCATGAGTCGAGATTGACTCAAGGGCAGTTAACAACAACTATATATATATAGTCTTCTCTTTAACTGTTTGAAAGAGAGCTATTTTTGACATTCACATACTATTAGTGACCATTCTCTTGTAGGGATATAATTCTTCACTAATTTTCTGCTCAAAGAAAGCTAATGAGTAATTTTAACAATTTCCCCCCACTTCACGAAACTCTTTAAACCACACAGTTTTCAAAGTGCATTCATGACTCAAGACTTACTCTGTGTCAAATTTACACATAGTTGTTGTGCACAGAAAGCACCCTTTTCTGTGCAGGAAGCAATTTTCTGCACAGAAAAAAAGTGTTTATATGTGGACATATTAAAAATGTGTAAAAAAAAACTATTTTCTGTATATAAAAGGCTATTTTCTGTGCAAATCAACAACATGCAAATTTTGTGCAGAATAAGTCCCAAACTGCAAAGATACTTCTCAGGCTGCATCCACACTGCAGAAATAATCCAGTTTGACACCATTTTAACTGCCATGACTCAGTACTATGGAATTCTGGGAACTGTACTTTGTTGTGTCACCAGAGCTTTGCACCAGTGCAAAGTTAGCCACTCAAGTTTTGCTCCGGTGCCACAACGAACTACAGCTCCCAGAATTCCACATCATTTAGTCATGCCAGTTAAAGTGTTCTAAAACCAGATTATTTCTGCAGTGTGGATGCAGTCTCAGTCCAGAATCCTTCTCATCCATTCTTCTTGTCCTGATGCATAAAAAAAAGTCTTTCAACAATTTCCCAAATATTATTTCCATTCGTATTTTCTGCCATCATAGTCTTCTCTGGAAAAATGCCACTAGGGCTTCTTTGGTGGAAGCTAGCAGCTGATACTAGGAGGGAGCTACTAGGATACTAGGCTGGAGATGAAATTTGGCCCCCATCAGTTGCCATCGTAAAAATAAATGGTTCACAGACTAAAGAGACAATTGAAATCAGAGGGAGATAAGTGCAAAATCAGCCACTCAGGTTCTGCCAGGTAAATGCAAACATGGCTGAATTTTTAGACTTTTACTGACAATTCATAAAAAGATGAGGAAAATCATTTTATATCAAATACCTTATTTAATCATTTTAGTGTAAGATGATGAAGTGAGTTGAATACTTAAATTTATATTAAGGCTGTAGGCATCATGCTTGGGCATCCCTGAATCCTGCAGTCTGCCAACCATGACATGCCCATGGGAATATGAGCACTATTGCCTTGAACTTTCAATAGCAAGCCCAAACATTTAATCCATTCATAATTTTGCTCTGAAAGACCCACAACTGTTCTGATTACATAAGTCCAACACTCCACTTCACTCTGGATTTGCCGAGTAAGTTGGAGCCATAAAAAAAAAGAAATCAATTTCTAAATACTCATTATGTTAATATTCAGTTACATGTGACCAGGAGTGACCTTTTCTGGTTGAGTATGTGACTGTAGAATGCACTCATGACCAGAGATTTGGGATATGGTATCCAAGTGATTGGATTGATGCACACTAAGGCTGTAGTACAGCAGGAATTATTCCAGAGCCCTGGCTGAGTGCCAGTGAAATGAATGGATTATATATGCAGAAGCTGGAAAACATGAAAGTGACTGGAAAATGGAGGTATAAACTGAAAGGAGATGGTCAAACTCTGGGCCCTTTTTCAGATATACAATGAAGCCCAGCTGCTATTTATTTAGAGGGAACAATCTAGAAGTCTTCCCCAGGGTTGACTGAACCACAGAGGCATATAAGCAGGCACTGGCACATGGACAGAAAAATTCCAGAGCACCTGCTATGCTACATGTCTTAGGAAAAGAAACCCTGTCCTTGCTTATGTAGAAGGCTCACAGAGGCTGCTGTGTACCTTGTTTTTAGAGAGGATGCTAACTGCATTCCAAGAGACATGACTGAGAAACATCTGGCATTCCCAGTGACAGAGCAAGGGAAATGGTTCAGGGATCCCTGAAACTGATATAGTCTCCCATATAACAATGGAATTTTTCATCAGTTTAAAGGGTCTCTGAATCAATTCCTTTGCTCTGGCAAGTATGGCTTCTATAGTGCACCGTTCTTCACCACAGAGATATGATTTAGAATCTAGTCTTCTAGCTTCTTCAGTCTAGTGGACCTCATTAGCTATATCAGTGGGATCACTCACTGGATCTTTAGCAATAATGAGAAAGTGAACACTCATGCATGCTTGCTACTCAACTATTAACAGTATTTATCTTGCTTGCCTATCTGATCATTCTTTCCAAAGGTCCCATTTCCCTCTTGCTCTTGCACAGAACTGGGCTATTCCATGATACTGAGCTGCTGCTAGGTAAGGGTAGTCATACTTTTTGGTTCTGATTTTGGAGGCTCTTCTCCACTTACATTTATTTCTTTTTAATACAGCAAACGAGAAATTAAGATGAGGAAACTAGACAGCACTAAAGTAAGGCCCATGAAATCTGAACAACTTCTCCGTATAGAGGACCATGATTTTGCAATGAGACCAGGCTTTGGAGGTAAGTTGCATTTGTTTTTATGAAATGGTTAATTGTTTGTTTTAATGCAGTAAACCACTGAAGTCTTATTCATGGGTTAAAGAGACTGGTGGAAGGGCAGTTTGAAGCTGTCCCTTCTGAAGGCAGATTGAGTCTGTGGCAACTGCACACCGCAGCCCCAATCTGCCTTGAAGCCACCTGAAAAAGGAGCAGCAAATAGCTGCTCCTTTTTCAGGTGGCAAAAAGTCAGCTTTTCTGCTTACACTGCAGCTGGAAGTTGGCTTCATGATGCTTCAGCAGCGTGCAGCATGTAAACGCCGTGCCACCAGAGCATCATGAAGCCAGCCCATGTAAATGGCTAGGCAGCTTCCGGGCGGCTTGAGAGCATGCAGTATGTAAACGTTACACTCCCAAGCTGCCCAGAAGTCAGTGCAAAGGAGTGGTCTGTTTTGCCCCTTAGTCGGGTCATTACAAAATGGAATAGCATGTTAAGCAATGTCTCCTCTCCTGAAGTTTAAAAATTGGGATGCCATGAGCTAAAACACATACTGCATGCTTAATTGCTAGGAATAGTGAATACTTTTTAATAAGAAATAATATAAATTATTCATTCTCAGCTTCTTTCTTTTTATTGGTATTGATAAAACCATGTTTGAACACTACAAAACTCTGAAAACTGTATTAATATAAGTGAAACTGAAATTAGTCAGTGCAGTTGCAGTTGGCAAATTACTGAAGGTGAGCAGATGCTTAAGAGAGTTATCAGATCTTGCTTGTGCCAAACTAGTAGGAGAGAATAAATCTAAAATATATCCTCATGTTAGCTATTGGAGATGTCTGTGCAGTTTTTGTATTTTCCTTTGTGACTATTGTTGAGTTGCTCCACATGGCAGACACAAATGCTGTGGTTACATTAGTGTTGCCTATAGAAAATATGTCAACCAGTAGCCAGTCAGTTGCTTATAGGAACCCAGCACCAGTAGATGAGGTCAACTGTACCATCCAACTTATACACCTCAGAAACTGATACATATATCCATAATGCTTTGATAGCAGTCCTTACTAGTAGCTGTTGTTCCTCCCTGAATTTATCCAATCTCCATTTAAAGCCATCCCAAGAAGATAAGCTATTTCACTTTGGAGTTCTTTAAGAAGTCATGGATATATATTGTCTATACTCACTGGTATATTTGTTTCTAAATTATCAAAAGAAGGTATTGAACTTCCTCTCTTACCAACTACTATTTGGCTCAGCAACTCACTCCCTACTCCTGGAAATGTTGGCTCTGGCATAGGCATTTCCCCTTATATCTTCATCAATGAAGACAACAAAAAAATTCATCCAGCTTCACTACAATCTCTTTGTCTTCCTTCAAAACACCTTTAATTTTATTGTTATGAAACTGCAGTATTCTGCAGTCTTCTTTATTTTTAGTTCTAATATAAAAGGCAACATCTCATTTGGTATAACTTTTTGAGTAGTACCTATAGATTTTTTATCCATAGTTGACTGTATTCCAGACATCTTTCTTTCATCAGGTTTTTGGTATGCCCACCATAACTATATTTTCTCTTAAAAACAAGCACTCCAATGTTCCTGCTGTTGCATTAGCATAGAAATGTTTGTTCACATTGTCCCTCTTCACATGCACATTCCACTTAGCTGTCTTTGATTAGCAGTTGTATTTTATTGAATTCTTATCATTCATTTCTACTTCAACTGGCAGATGGTCCAAAACCTTGGAAAAACAATGTAACAATCACTGTTCTAGTTCCTAATAAGTCTAAAGCCAACCTTCCTATACATCCATGCACTGGTAACTCACAATGTTGCCTGTTTAGCTAGCCCTGTGCATGGAACAGGTAGTAGTTCAGATAAAGCTATCTTGGAGGTCCTGGTTTTCAATGTCCCTCCTAATAACCTAGACGTGACTTCCAGGACCTCATGATTGCATCTCCCTACACCACTGGTGCCTATATGCACCTCAACAACTCAATCCTCCTGAGCACTATCTAGACAGCATGCGATATCAGCAACCTTTGCAACAAGCAGGGAATTCACCACATGGTCTACATGCCTATCACAAACCCCACTATCTATGTTACTAACAAATTAATCACCCATTACTGCAATCCACCCAGAGACCTATCTTCATGGAAAGGGGATATCTATCTGCCCACCAAGTGAAGGGGCTGTTCTGAGATTTTAATTTCCCCCTCCTTGGAATGATGGCCTCCTTCCTTGATACCCTTATTCTCATATTGGGTGGGCAAGAGGAGCTGCCTTGTTGGGAATGGGATGATACTGCACATATGAAAACATCCTCCACTAATCACTCTGCTTCTCTCATCTTCTTCAGGTCAACTAAAGCACTTGCTGCACTTTGTGCAGGGAACTAGACAGCCTCCACAGACCTATTTGCTTTCTACTTTCATTGTTATTATATTTTTTATGTCACCTCTACATAGTGTAACTTTATGTATACCTAACTACATGGCAAAGGTGCTATCAAACCCTGCTACTGAGTTGTGAAGATGCAGGAAACCAGCAAGAGTGTCTGATGTGCATTGGTAGGGTGCAATGCATGTCAGAATCTCTTCACCAGTGCCCCTTCATGCATTGGGGAACCATAAGGCATTGGGGGACCAGAGGGAAGTCAAGATTGCTTAACATTCACACTTATAAAATCAGGATCTGTAACTTTTGTATGCACAGTATTCATTCTTACCAGCATAGCAATAACAATAGCAAGTACATTTCTATATCACTTATAAGTAAAATAAGCACTCCCTAAGCGGTTTACAATGTAAATTGCCCCCAATTGCCAATTGCCCCCAACAAGCTGGGTATTCATTTTAGCAACCTACAGAAGGATGCAAGGCTGGGTAGATGTTGGAGCTACTGAGATGAACCTCACAACCTTGTAGCTGCAGTATAGACATTTAACCAATGCACGACCAGGCTCCCAGCATAGATCAAGTGAGGAATGCTGGGAGCTGCAGTTCAAAAACATCTAGAGTTCTTACCCATGTACCTCAGTACTAGGCCTGTACTGAAAACCAGGAACGTATTGCATTGTTTTTAGGGACATTTCACCAGACTGAGGTCCTTTCTTAAAGTTAACTAGGTTATCAGTTTTTAAAACAACCATTTGGAAACTTAAATTAGTCTGCATAGGAGTATCTATCTGAGTTTCTTTGCAATCCCACAGATTTCTCCCTTAGAGCAAGCTGTAAATTTGCTCTGAAAAAGTGGAAGTTCTTGCGGTATTTCCCCTCACTGGGATTTAGCTACAAACCTGTCAGATTTTAGGAATTTTCCTGCTGGATATTAGCTCCCTTAGCTGAACTCTTGTTTTACTTTAGCTGCTTTATGTATCAAGTCATCTTTGTGAATTAAGTAGTAATTTGTAACTGATTAATAATCAAATATACAGGTACCAGATATTTCAATCCCTTTGAAACTAATCCTAGGATCATAGGCTCCATGTCCTAGTCTCTGGAGCAGCAGAAAACAAGCTTGCTCCATCCTCAATGCGATATATCTTCAAATATTTAAATATGGCTATCATATCACCTCTTAACCTTCTCTTCTCCAGGATAAGCATACCCAGCTCTTTAAGCTGCTCCTCATAGGATAGGGTTTTTATTCCAGTCATGATTTATTGTGGAACCCCTAGCAACTTCTAGCAGAACCCTAGGGTTCTGGGATGTCCTGGTAGAGAAACCTTGACCCAGGCAGAACATTATTTAAATGGTCCAATAGAAAGAGAAATGGAAATAGAGAAATAGAAAGAGAAACGTGTATATATTTCTACCAAAGCTGTAGCTGAATATTTTTGTTAAAAACCAATGGAATGTGAACCCCTCACCTACTCACTGTGTATGTGCATACAGATATATACATGCACAATTATATTGCTTTCACTCAGTAAGGAGGTGATATGTCAACTGTTTTGCAACTTTGAACAGGTCCCAAATGACCAAGATTAGACAATGTTACCATCTTTATATGACCTGGCTTTAAAAGTTATGTAACTATTACCTTATAGACTATCTAAGGAAACACCAACTAAATTCTCTTAAGAGATTTTAAAGTATAGAAAAGAAGGGGGAGAGCTGCATGTTCATTTATAATTTCATTAAAAATAGTTTACAAATTACCCTCTTAATTTCATTATGGAAGTATGCTAGAAGTGTATAAACGGAAAATGCTGGACTTTCAATGTAGAGAAATGTGAAATAAGCAAGTCTTCCTACAGGGAAGAAGAAAAAATAGATGAAGTCAAAATTGCCTAATAAGACTGGGTAATCACGAAGATCAAAGCCAGAGGATGAGATTTGGAACAAGGACTGTAATAATGGTTTATGACTAATAACAAGGACTGAAAGGGGTTCCCAATAATAAGAAAGATTTTAAGCATATTCAGCTGAATCCCCATTCAGACCTTCAGAAAGGAAATTTGAAAAAGTCCAGAGGAATAAGATGAGATGTCTGCTAAGGAAATTCAAAATGGAGGAAACAGAAGAAACATATGACTGGAAGTGACAGGAATGAGGGGCTGGAGCACAATGTAGATTGCTAGATTGTATGTATACATAAGTGTTGTTATAAGAAATTTCCCATTTGCTACTTCTTCATCTCCTTGTCATGAGTATAACATTATCTGTTGGCCAATGTGTGCCGGCTGGTCTCCTTTAAACTTGAATGTCTGAAATTGTGTTACTGCTTTTGTCAAACACTAAACACATGAAAGTCCTAACAAAATAATTATGTAAAAACTATCAGCAGGGAGAATTCCAGGCTGAAAGATAGAAAGCAGTATTCTTCTTGATTGCTATTATTTTTGTTGGGCTTCACAACAAATGTTGGGTGTATCTGACATCAGTGGCAGTACTGAAATCTCCAATGTGCAGCCACAAGCCAATTCACTTAACTTCCTAAATATCTTGATATAGTGTCATTCAGGGGAGATTGTGGGGAATTTAAATAGTGGGTGCCTTGTACCTGGCCATAACACATTGTGAAAACTGAACCCAGGAGCACATGGGTGGACAGTTCCAAACCATCGTGTTTCAGAGGCATTTATGACCTTTCGGAATCAGCATGAAGATGCCAGGGAGTTGAGACGAAGCCTGATCAGTAGACTTCCACATATGTAAGTTTTATTTGCATCTAATATGATTCAGAATATTAATATTTTCTTCAGGAATTTAGGAAGAGAAGCCCCTGAAGAAGGAACTGTATATTTTGAAATACACTGAGCACAATAAATAACTGAGGTGCTTTGAGAAATGTTTTTCTCCTTGCCTTGGTAATCAAGAGCCTTCATTGGGTTTATCACTCATGTGTGATCCAAATCAATAGAGAAGTCAAGATTCCAAAGCTGATTTCAAATCCAGTGAAGCCAAGTGCTTAAACTGTTCCTCAGCAGCTAAACTCTCAGCCACCACTTTCTGCAACAGCTTTCTTTAACAAATGGCTAAAACAAAATTTAGACTTTAATATAGTAGGCCCATTGAAAACAATGGGACTTACATAAAATGTGACCAACCAATCTCATTCATTTTAATGGGTCTGTTCTTGTTGGGACTAAATTTAGCCTAGAGTATGTTTATTTGTAACTTGAACTTTGCCTTGCATGTTAGATCCTGTATTGTATGTCAGTTCCATGGTTGTCTTTTTAAAAAAGACTGCCACAATCACATTTATTTTCTTTTTTATTTTAAAGGATCTCCAATACCAGTCGGTATTGATGTACAAGTAGAAAGCATTGACAGTATTTCCGAAGTTGACATGGTAAGGTTGTCATCACTTCACTTCAGCAGCAGTCTCCAGAATTGTAATTAAAATAATTTGGAATCAGGTGTCAAAAGAAGAGATGCATAGATTTTAGAAACAACACGTTGTGCATATGAAGATTAGGACATGATTAAAATACTATTAGCCCACTTCTTAAGAATTGTATGCTTATGGTGGATCATCTTATTATTTAACATTTGCTTAATCCAGATTCATGGTGGATTTTTTGTGTAGGCAGAGATCAATGTAATATTACCAAAGTCTATTCCGTAATTGCATTTGGTACTGAAAGGACTCCAATCACCTTGAGAGACAACCTTTGTTGGGTGAGGAGAGTGAACAGGGAGGAGTCTGACATATTCCTAAATAAGGATACAGCGTTAATGAGTACTATGCAACAACAACCACAAAAAAAGGACCTGCTATCGACTCTACAGGAGTCTGCTAATAAAGCAGATAACTGCTAATAAAGCAGAGAACAACATCTTCTCAGAAGAGTCCTTAGTTTTGGCTATTTCTACAGACTGTATTATTAAACTGATAAAGTCATGCTCAGTATTTTTTTTTTTAAAAAAAACCCTTCCTCTTAATTTCCTTCATATTTTTTTTTTCTATAAAGGACTTCACAATGACTTTATATCTCAGACATTACTGGAAAGATGAGAGACTCTCATTTCCTAGTACCAGAAACAAAAGTATGACCTTTGATGGAAGACTAATAAAAAAGATCTGGGTACCTGATATATTTTTTGTTCACTCTAAAAGATCTTTCATCCATGACACAACGATGGAGAACGTTATGTTACGTGTTTACCCAGATGGCAATGTACTCTTCAGCTTACGGTAAGTACAGCGGGCCCTTTCTCTTCCAGTGGCAGGAGATCAAACATGTAAGTGGGAGGACCACCATGGATTACATTAGGTCATGGTGATGTAGATCTGTGACAGAAAGATACTTTTAGGACTGCAACTCCCAGAATATCCCAGTCGGCATGACCAGTGGCCAACCCTGCCTGCTGGGAGACTCTGGAAGATGTTGTTTAAAAAACCACGCAACTTTTCCAAGCTCCACTATGTACTATGAGCCTTACCAAAAAAATTGGCACTGAAGGATTATTTCCCTGATTCATACAGCCTTTATAGTTTTTCTATCATACGTGGCTGAATTTCATCTCATGTTCATAATCTCAAAAGTTATGTCCTTGTCAATGCTAGGTATCAAACTAACATCCTACTTCCTGCTGTATTATTTTACTTCTGTCTGTTCATTCATCAGCCCATCCAACTTCATAATTTGAAGTTCTTTGGATGCCTCCATGATATGAAGTAATGTGGATGGTGATTAGGAAGAAATCATTTTCAATGGTGACCCATGAAGGCTGGTCTAGTGTCCCCGCCTTGAATCCCATTGTGGGGGAAAGGCAGAATATTAATCCTTGAATAATAATAATAATAATAATAATAATAATAATAATAATAAATCTTTTCAGCAGCCAGCAAAGGGCCTAAATAAATAAATAAGCAAGCAAGCTACAGTTTATAAGTCTTCAAAGTAGTTAAAGTAGTTAATATGCTGGTTGCGCTCTACTGAGTTATTATTTATTTGTTTGTTTGTTGTAAGCCACCTTGGGTTCCATACCAGGAGAAAGGCAGGATATAAATCAGATAAAGACATTTGCTATGTTTTCCTGCTGTTTTAAATGTTTGTGTTTAGAGTGTTTATCACTCTACTATAAACTACATTTCTTACTGCATTATTACATTGAACAATTTACTGTGAGATTGAAAGGTGGATAAAATACCTGACACCTTCCAGATGTTTTGGATTACAACACCCATATATTCCAGCCATCATGGCAAAGGGCTAGAGATTATGGGAACTATAGTCTAAAGCATCTGAAGGGCATCAGGTTGCCTCCCTCCAATAAATTCATTGTAGTTTTATCTTGGGAGATCAGTGAGGAAAAATTGTTTGATGATTTCCCTATCTCTTTCTCTGGACATTATCACACGGGGCAAATCTGTTGGTTAATCCACACAAATCCCAAACAAAAACTGGATTTGTGCCTCACAATTTCACACGACATCGCACAGAAACTGGACAGAAACTGGACAGAAACTGGTGTTATCCGAGATCTTTTGGAATTTGGGAGTTTAGAGGAAATGCATTTGCGAAATTACAGTAATTTCGCATTTACTGTAATGTGAAAAGCAAATACGCACAAACAAATCTCCTTTAAGGCTTCTTCCCGTTTCCCATGGTCCTCTGGGGCTGCTTTCACTTCCTGGTTTGCTTGCCCGTCAAACATTCTCCACTTTCTCCTTCATCAAAGGATGAAGAAAAGCATCATCCTTTGGCTTCCTCTGCCCCTAGCCCCAGGAAGCCTCTTTCCTGCTCCCCAGATCCCCAATATTTAGCTGGTTTCCCCACCTGCTCTGTCCCTGTGTGTGTGTGTGTGTGTGTCTTGCCAGGATCTGGCTGCGATGCAGCCACTGGCAGCTGCCAACCCCTCCTTCCTTCCCTCCCTCCCTCTCGGATGCAGCTCCCACACACACATCCCTCCACACAACACACACACTGCACGGCACCAGCAGGCAAGGCAAGGCAAGGCAAGGCAAGGCAAGGCAAGGCACTCCACGATCATTCCCTCCTACTCCTCCTCCTCCTCCTCCGCAAGGCAAAAGATCAGCAACCCAAGTCCCCAGGGGGCATTTGCATCTCCTCATCCTCCTCCCTCGCCCCTTTCCTAATTTGCCTCTCCTTCCCCCCAAAACACCAGGCGTCCTCCTTTTCCAGGAAGCACCCTCCTTTTCAACCTGTCCAGGAGGAATTTCCAAAATGTCCCCCAGAAATCATGCTTCTTACTCCTGCTCCAAATGGAGGACAGTTTGACATTTCATCCTGGAGAGGGGAGAAGGTTGAATGAAATGCAGGACCTGCCCTGGAAAAGGAGGAGTCTTGTCACAAAACACACCCATTTCTAGTACATGTACGGGTTTTTTTCACTTGTGTATGAAAGTCAAAAACTTTTTTTTTCGCTTTTAACTTAATTCCGTTATTACTGTAATTACGTGTGAAAAGCTTTTGCGTAATTAAGCCCTATTTTCACTTTCTTTTCGGGATGCTTCATTTCCACTTTATTATCTCTTTAACAATGAAACTGGCCCATGTGTGATAACGTCCTCTGTCTCTCTCTAATCACCATTTCCCATGTGTGGCATGGTGAGAAAGAGAGGGCAGGGTTTCTATAATGGATAATAAGTGCTGCCCACTGCTAAAGCACAATAGATGAGACTTGAAGAAACACATTTTCCTCAAGTTCCTCATGGCAGTGACAGTGCATCCAGCAGTGAAAGCAGTGCACCTCGACCATTACAGGAGAGAGGCAACTGGTTTTCAAAGCCACATGCCCATTGTGGAATGCATCATCAGACCTTCCCCCTGCAACAAGCATCTCTTGGAGGGTTGTCTTTTTCTGAAAAAGGTTTTGCAAGAGCAGAGTATGTTAAACACTCCTGTGAATGTTCACAGATCCCCTCTTGATATATATATATACTTCTGGATTACATTATAATATCAAAATGAAATAAAAGAGACCAGTGTTGGCACCAACCAGGCCTCCAAACAGAGGATGTTCTATACACTGGGTGTTGTAGCAGAGAAGGCCCTTTCACATCACATGTCTCTGTGTGACGTATAGTTTGTGTTAGTGAGACACAGAACAGGGCCCCATCCACAGATCTCAATTCTCACAGATATATATAGGGAGAGGCACTCCTTAAAGATCTTTAGGCTTTTGACATCACCAGCACATTGAATTCAGATAGGAAGCTAATTATTAAGAACATTAATAAATGTTATCTTTTATTTTCTTCTCTGTTGTCTTTCTGACAGGATAACCGTTTCTGCTATGTGCTTCATGGACTTCAGTAGGTTCCCACTTGATACTCAGAACTGCTCTTTAGAGCTGGAAAGCTGTAAGTCTGGTTCTCCTATGGCATTATATAATCTCCAACTGTGCTTTTAGTTTACAACGTAACAATTTTACTTATAAGCTTTTAAAGCAGAGTGGGAATGATGTGACCATCCCAATGCTCTTTGACAGTTACTCCCAGCACTAGCCAGCATAGCTAATGGTAAGGAATGCTGGGAGTTGTGGTTGAATATTTGGAAGCTGTTAGAGTATGTGAACCAGTACCTGCCCTCTTACGAGCATTGGGGCTTTCAAATGTTCTTGTAACAGCCTCCTTAGAGTACTTGTAAAAGAAGGTAGAATAACAGCCCTTTCCTTGAAGAAAAAATGTATTGAAAAGCTTTGTCATTTATATATCTAGTTCCTCTTAATATAATTTTGCACTCCTTCTAAGTTAACAAAACCAATGGATGTCACCAAGTTTGTATAAGGACTGGGTTCCTACCATTTATTACTATTGTAATGAGATTTGGAAGCTCAGACATCAGACGAGTGGCCCAACCCAGAAAAAACCACAGGAGTGAAGAAAAACAACCACCCAAAGGAAGGTATTTTTACTATACATCAAAGGAGTCACAGACAGAATAGGGAAACTGATGAGGAAACACAGCCTCCAAATGATCTATAGACCAACCAAAGATCTTCTCACACAGGGGAAATCCTGTGCAAAAATGGGGTTTTAAATAGAAAAAAACCCACAAATGTGTGTTGATTTTCACACATATCACTGTTAAAGTATTGTTAACCCAAATGGAAAGTAGTCAAAAGACGCTCCTTTTTACTTTCGGGTTTTCCAAAAGTAAAAAGAAGTGGCTTTTGACTAATTTCCCTTCGGGTTAACTATAGTTTAACATCAATGTTGTCAGAAAATCTACTCACTTTTGTGTGGGGGGGTTTTCTATTTAAAATGCTGTTTCTGCACATGATTCCCCCCCCACCACCTCTGTGATAAAGTCCCAAGAAAATCCAGGAAATGCTGTGCTCAGTGAAGGATAGGAGAGATCCTCTCACAGCCACACAAGGTTACTGTATACCATGCAGCTGCAGACAACTCTACACAGGGACCACAAAACGCAGTGTTTAAACATGAATCAAAGAACACGAGAGACATTGCAGACTGGGCCAGCCTGAAAAATCAGCAGTAGCAGAATAAATTATAAACCAACCTGGGCACAAAATGCTATTTGAAAACACTGAAATTCTAGACCATGCCAACAACTATTGGGTCAGAATGCACAGAGAAGCCATTCAAATCCACAAACACCTGGACAATTTCAACAGGAAAGAAGAAACCTTAAAAGTAAACTAAAAGTTTGGCTACCAGTCCTCAAAAACATCAAAATCAGGATTCAGCAAATGCAAATGAACTTCACTCAGGGTCAGGGGGTTTCCCAGCAGACAATGGACCATTAATTAGACACTAATCATCCTTGCATATCTTTCCATCCTGAGGCCTTGCCTCAACAGAACAATACACAGATTTACATGCTAATCTACATGTTAATTCCCAGCAGACAATGGACCATTAATTAAATAGATATTAATCCTCCTCACATATCTTCCCACTCTGAGGCCTTGCCTCAACAGAACAATACACACATTTACATGCTAATCCTCTCAACCAAGGGTCATACAGTACATTTACCTTGCACACCTCCATGCCACCATTCTCTGAAGACGCCAGCCACAGATGCAGGGGAAACATCAGGAATACATTCTTCTAGAACACTGCCTGAAAAACCCACAAAAACCTATAGATTTGGAATTGGTTTGGATAATCCTCTAGAAGTCATTTCCAATCCTGTGAGTATGTGATTGTAACAAGGAAAGAGTTAACTGATTAGAGTTGGTCAGATCTGCTGGGCAAATCTAGTCCTGCCACTTCTATTATCATTGAGCAGATATCTGGGTGTGAGGCCTACCAACATCTGCCCCCTTTGGAACATCTTCCCCTGATTATTTACGGAATGGGAAATGAATCATTCTTCATTGCTCTCTGCCTAGTGAGAATGAGTAGGGAGTTAAGCCTGTAGTTTGGTAGCTGCAGCTGGGAGAGATTGACACAGGCTGAAGAGTTTGAAACCCAGTTGAAGCTTTAAAACCATTTTGAGGCTGAAGCTGGCTATGCATCCTACATTGCAGAGGAAAATCCTCAGCTGGAAGGTCTCCTCTGTGTGAAGGGCTGTCTACTTCAAATCCTATCTAAAGGAAAAGAACCAGAAGGAGACCTGGTAGTGTCACATGCTCTTAGGACTTTATCACTCAGGCAAAAGAGACGGGATAATAGCACTATGCTCCTGTCAAAATATTGCAATAACAGGATGCTTTTCACATGATTTCACGTGATGTCGCATTATCACGCCATTATCCCGTGAATAAAGCCACAAAATAGTGGTGACATCACACAACATCATGTGGAAAGCATCCCCTTATTGCGATATTTTGACAGAAGCATAGCACTATTATCCCATCTCTTTTGCCTGTGTGATAAAGTCCTTAATGCCCACTCAGCAGTTGCTTGGCGCTGTAGTGGCATGTACTAGGTGGAATGCTCTTCCATCACAACTTCAATATGCTCCAACTGTCCTTAGTTTTTTATACATGTTAAAAAACATCTTTATTTGGAGAGGCCTTCACTATAAAACAGGACTGGGAAACTGAGGAGGAGAAGAAGGAGCAGACCAATTCTTGCCCCACACCCTCTCTGGTAGGTTACACTGGCACATCACACTCCCACTCTCTTAAAAACTATTTTTTTTCCTTGAGGTTTTTTCCTCATTCAATAGCTCAAAATGCCGTTTTGCACCCCACAACCCCCCAAGAGCTTACATACCATTATCTCCAAAAATTAGCTGTAACAGAAAGAGGAATTGAGTAACATCATTTGTATTTTTAATTTGGCTGATTTTCAGAGGTTCTAGAAGGTTTTTAGGATATGTGGGGGAATGAAATCATTGCATTTTCCCTTAGTTTTGAGCTGTTTTGTGGCACTGAGAAGGGCAAAAAATTCACCTAGATTTTTAAAATGTATGGGTAGAGGCTTTGGGGAGCTTCAGAAGCTGCATTTGGGATTCCAAGGACTGCATACAGTTCACAGGCTGCACTTTGCCTTCCCCTGCTAAAATGTCTAATTTGACATTTATTTGTTGGACTTCAGAAAAAATGTGTGTTTCTTTTCTGTGTGTTGTATATGTTGTAATTTTTACTGGTGTACCGTGTTCTGAAATTGTTGGATATCAGCAGTATACATATATTTGTAAATAAAGAATAAGGGTGATCAGTCAGATCTATTCACACCTAGCACCTGAACGAACAGGCACACAGCTTGCCTGTGCACAGTCTTTCCCAATATGTTTCAGTGCATTCTATTTCTTTTTAAATTATAGTAATTTAATTAATAATCTAATGTGGACAAATATCTGGTGGAATGTTAGGGAGCTGTGAGGTGACACATGATCAGATTGGTATATAGGAATAAATGAGCTGTATATCACAGGTGTGCCACGCTCTGACCTCTTTCCAACAAAACAGAATATTGGTTTAAAGACTCACACATCTGTAGTTTTGACTACTTGAAAAATAGGGATGAGAACCATGTGGTCCTACAGATGTTGGACTATGACATCCAGCAGCCCTAGCCAATGTCGCCAGTTATGAAAAATGCTGGAAGGTGTAGTCAAAAATCTGAAAGAGAATATATGATTCTCACATGATTTAAAATGTGTGCTTTTCTAGATTTACTACTCAAGTGTGTATTTCTTTCAAATATGTCCACAACTATCCATCAGAATGTGGATTCTAGAGTGCAATGCATCCACCCAGTGAGCAAACAGAAAGTGCAAACTGAGCAAAGCATTAAAAGGGACAGGGGATCCAGATTCTTGCACATTGCTAGCATATGCAATTACTAGTACTGGTAATAAAACAGATAATCTGTTATTTTATTTTATTTCTAAAAAAATTATTGTCCCACAGATGCCTACAATGAAGATGATCTGATGCTATATTGGAAACATGGCAATGAATCCCTTGCCACAGATGAACATATTTCCCTTTCCCAGTTCTTCATTGAAGAATTCAGTGCTTCAAGTGGATTAGCATTCTACAGCAGTACAGGTATAGCACCTAACTGGCAGGGAATAAAAACATTGTTTAATTTATATTCCATTTTTCTGTCAAAAAAGAGTGGCTAATAATACAAAATTCCAGATAAAACCTCATCTCAGTTAAAACAGCAAAATCAAACTATTTAAATGACAAAAACACAGCAATAAAAAAGTGGCCTCCAAATAGGTCTTTTTATACCCTTCTTCAACAACAGATTAGATGAAATGCCAAGGAATGCCAAGCATGCTCTTTGTTAGCAGAAGGAGAACAAAGTGGGTGCTTGTCTAGTCACTCTTGGTGAGGAATTCTAAAGCTTCAGAGTCTGTAAGAAGGCATGCTCACATCTGGACCAAACATGCCTTTGATGGTAATAGGACTGGCCTTTCTTGATGATCTTCAAACCTGCACAGATTCACATGGGGAAGCACAGTCTTTCAAACACCCTGATTCCAAGCCATGCATAGATTTATAGATCATTACCAGTACTTTAAATTATGCTTGGAAACGAGCTAGTCACTGAAGCTCTTTTAATAAGGAAATCAGATGCTCCCTGTAACCAAAGTCAGGCAACAGCAGGCTGGCTGCGACATTCTGGACAAGCTGAAGTTTTCAAAAACTTTTCAGTGGCAGACCCACTTTGAGCATTTTACAGTAGTTTGCAGGATGAAATTACTACCTGTGTCACTCTAGAAAATTAGGCATCTCCAGGAAGGGATGCTGTTGGTACACTACCACACCTGGACCAATGTACTCTGGGTATGCATAGTATGCAAGTCAGAGAGTTTGGATATGCCACTTATCTCTTTTCAGGAAAGGTAAAATACTCAGAAAAACCAGCATGGTGCAGTGGTTTCATCATTAGACTATGACTGTGGAGATCAGGGTTCGATTTCCTGCTCTGCCATGGAAACTCACTGGGTGACCTTGGGCAAGTCACACATTGTCATCCCCAGAAAATGCTTTGTTAGGTTTGCCTTAGGGTCACCATAAGATGGAAGTGACCTGAAGGCACATAACAACAACAGAATATTCAGTCTCTTCATCAGTTTATATGTAAGCAGCTACTTTTTAGCATTAAGAATGAAGCCAATATTGTTATTGGGTTGCATAAAACATATACCTTAAGCAGTGTTTCATTTCTTAATAGAGGACCATGAGGATGCAAGTGTGGAAGGGTTTCATGCCTTATGACTGGATGTATATAGCCTTTAAATTTGTTCAGGATTGATGTAACGTAAACTAACAGAGGATGGTACAAATGACATGTATCTACCTTCTCTGACTTCAGATTGAGCTCTGACCTCTGATCGTTTTTCTGTGTATAGCTCATGGAGGCTGAAGAGAAGATAGCAGCTGTACACCTGCTCCTCCCTGCAAAAAGTGTGTTTAAAGCACCATTGGGCATCCTCCTGAGATCAGGGAACAACACACACACAAACTGCCAGACTTAGGACTTTATCACATGGGGGAAATCCCATGCATAAACAGGATTTAAAAGCTAGGGAAAACCTGCAAAAATCAGTTGATTTTCACACACACCATTGTTAAAGTGTTGTTAACTTTCCGTTTGGGTTAACAACAGTGTAATGACAATGTCGTGTGAAAATCAACCCATTTTTATGGAGGGGTTTCGATTTAAAACCCCGTTTCTGCACAGGATTTCCCCCATGTGATAAAGTCCTTAGGAGGACTGCATCTTCCCCTGCACTATTTAAAAACATCCCTTGTATCCTCTAGGCAATTTGGGGGTCAATCCTCATGGCATGATTTAAAACTAGGAGGTGTCTTTTTTCAAAACCAAAATTTATAAAAAAATAACTTCTGGTTTTTAAAAATCCTCCTCCCAATGTGACAATTCTGCCACTGCAAAAACCTGGTGAAATTCATGTTTGAAGGCTGTGCTGGGACACCTGCAGACTGCATTTTGCCCACCCATGCTTTAAAGGGATTGTCTCTCCCCTAATTCCATACCTATGTAGGTTAGTTATGTTATTTGGTGTGTTTTGCTGTAATCAAGGATATTGACAAACTGGAATGTGTCCAAAGCAGGGTGACCAAGATGATCAAAGCTTTAGAAACCAAGCCCTATGAGGAATGACTTAGGAAGCTTGGTTTGTTTAGTTTGGAGAAGAGACAACTGAGAGGTGACATGATAATCATCTTTAAATACCTGAAGGGAGGTCATATAGATGATGATATCCTTTTCCTCTCCTTCTTGGGAGGTTTAAAACAGAGGCTGGATGGATGTCTTTCAGGAGTGGTTTAGTTACGTATTTCTGCATGGCAGGGGTTTGGACTAGATTGCCCTTGTGTTACCTTCCAGTTCTATGATTCCATGATCCAGTGATATTGTACTTGCTCGAAAACATTCCCTTTGTCATCACCATTTCACAAGCCTCACTGCCAGGGATTAGAAAAGTCAAGGTGGTTTGTCTGTATGTTTGTTTGTTTGATTATAGCTCCACTGAACCCCCCCACCCCACCCCACCAGTTGATATCGATGGATGGATGGGGATTCTGGAAGATGCAGTCACAAAAAGTAACTTTCCTAAGCTTTGACTGGTGTTGAATACCTGACCCTGAAAGCAACTTTTGATTATTAACTTCAGCGAGACCTGGTTTAGATTAAAATCTTTGTGTTTCCCTTCCTGTAACTGCATATATAACTAGACGTCAAATCATTTTAATGTCTCTATCTATGACTGTACAGTTATCAGGGCTGATTAGTGGAGCCAGCATGGCATTGTGGTTTGAGTGTTGGACTAGGATTCTGGAGACTAGGGTTCGATTCCCACCTCAGCCATGAAACTCACTGGCTGACCTTGGACAAGTCATATGCTCTCAACCTCAGAGAAAGGCAATGGCAAACCTTCTCTGAACAAATCTTGTCAAGTAAACTCCATGTTAGGTTCACCCTAGGGTTGCCATAAATCAGGAATGACTTGAAGGCACACAGCATATGCCAAATATGGGACTTTATCACACTGGGGAAAAAGACAGGAGCATAGAGGGATGCTCCCATCAATATCACACAATTTGGCAAGGATTTTAATGCAACGTTGTGTGACGTTGCAAATATCCCACAATTATCCCGTGAATAAAAAGCGGCACTATAATTCCTCTTTATTCATGGGATAATCATGGGATATTTGTGACATCGTGCGATGTCATGTGATAATCTTTGCCAAATCACGCAATATTGATGGGAGCATCCTGCTATGCTCCTGTCTTCTTTCCCAGCATAATAAAGTCCATGGCTAAATATATACATAACTTTAAAATCTTTTAAAACTTGCCAGTAAATTGCCAATAGATTGATCTAGACTATTTTACTTAACAAAATTGCTCTTCTAACTCTCAAATATAATTAATTAATGTATACTTTTTGATGTAGTGCCAGCAGTAAGAGAGAAGTCATTCTGACATAAGATTGGCAACAGAACTGTTTTACATCAGCAAGTTCCAACTAGAATATCAGTTAATAAAATTTTCTGCTATGTATCACTAAATAAACAAATGCCAATATCTAGTCTGCAATCCTATACCTATTTACCTAGAAGACAGTGGGAATTCATTTTTGCTAGAAACCTATAGGGTTGCACTTTAAGCATATTTCTCATTAAAGTTAGTATGGTGGCTGAGGTGGGCATCTCCTTCTGGCTAATGGCAGTATTTGCTTTGAGGAGACTCATTCTGAACAGACCCAGTCTCATCTGAAGTTGGCTGCTAAACAGCGTCAAACCTGATGATGGAGAGACCATCAGAGAATATCAGGGATTTCCAGGTAGGATTCAGAAGAATCCTATGGGAAGCCTGTACAGAGCTGTTGCCAATGATAATACTGGAATCGTTGCACTAATGGTGTAACTTGGAGATAGCAAAGTGCTACTATGTTATATTTACATTAAAAAATTAAATATATACTATTATGTTTACATTGAAAGGGTAATGGTAATTTTAATTATGTTGATTCTAATATGGTGTTTAATTTTATATTACTGCACTAAAACCTTACAGGAATACCGGGGCAAAAACCCTTCCATTATTTTACTCCCCCAACTTGTCTCTGCTTGGAACTTAGGAGAGAAAGATATGGCTGAACAAATTCAGGAAAATCCCATTTCTCATTCACCCACTCACTGAAAGGAAAGGAGTGTGTTTAAAAAGAAATGCATACAGTGGAGGGATGTAAGAAACAATAACATTCTTATTTATAAGCTGTAAGCCAGATTTACCCCACTCCATCAACAGTACCCCACAAGAACCATTCTCAGGAAATCTTTTAAGAAACACAGACAAACCAACAGACAAAATCATCTTCAATTTCTTCATCTCCACTGGTTTTTCTATTGTCCTAGAGTCTCCTTATCATTGTCCTCCTCTGGTGATATCTTCCTCTCATCTCTCTGCTCTCCTTTCTAGGGTCCCATTTCTCTGTATTGACCACTTTGTCTTTCCCTTTTGTTCGCTCCTCCTGATGTCTCTTGTCTTGCGTGATCTTCTCTGCACTTTCTTCATGTGTCTCTGCATCCGGTCTCCTTTCTCTCAGCTGTTGTGCATCCATTCCCCCCATTCATTTCTTTCTCGCACAGCAGAAACATGAGGGAGAGTCAGGCAGACCTTCCTTTCCTATGCTTGCCTCTGAACAACAAAATAGTGCCCTGAAGACTTCCTCTTCTTGATCTGCCCACATTTTCTTTGCTGCCCACTGTCTCTACAACTTGCTGCTGTGGCCCACCACAGAGTCAGAAACTTTGGTAAGCAGGACAGGGAAAGTGGCAAAGCTGGAGGTGGGGGGGATATAGCAAACAAAAATGCTACACCCTGTACTGTTTCTTGGAAGGTGCCTTCAATATTATGTGAAGTTTCATCAGGAGAAAAGGTACTTTATGTTCCGATGTAACCCCCCTCCATAATTTAATTTACATATTATATGTGTGTGTTCATATTATATTATAACATAATAATAATAATAATAATAATAATAATAATAATAATAATAATTTATACCCCGCCCCTCTGAGAACAATTGGGGCAGCTAACAGCATATTAAAATTCCAATACAGTCAGTATAATCAAACCCCAAACCCTCCCCCCTTAAAACAGTATTAAACTAGTACAGATTAAAATCACAGTAATTAAAATAACAAAAGTGAAACATCAATGCAATAATATCCAGAACTCATCAGTCAGCAACATTGTTTTATATATATATATATATAGTAATGTATTGGTTCGAGCATCTTGTCCAATTCAGCAAAAGACAAGCTTCCTGAGTTCCTAGCTTTATGAAAATTCCAGTTAATGATAAACAATTATCTAGGGTAGAAATATATGAAAAGTTTATGACTTTAAACAGGAGCATGAGAGGAGAATTTTCACTACAATCTATTGTAGTGTGAGATAAGAGGCTGGATGGCCATCTGTTGGGTATGCTTTGATTGGGAGTTCCTGCATGGCAGGAGGTTGGCCTGGATTACCCTGGTGGTCTCTTCCAACTTGATGATTCTATAATTCTATAAACTGACTTGCAGTTGAGCAGCTACTTTTTTTCTTCCTTTGACTTCTGTGTTGTGGGACTGCACCAATATTTCACTAGATGGCACTGTCTCCCCTGTATATTGCTACTGGTGTTTCACATCAAAATGCTGATGCTAATGAAGAGGCAAGAACAAATATAACCTGAGAGACTGGTACCTCAGAAGCCTTTGACAAGGATAAGGGTGCTAATTGTGCAAAGTTCATTGTGGGTTTGATGGTAATTCTGTGCAGTTGTGTTTAGCTTGCACTTTGCTAGCATTTCCGCTACTTCCCATCATTTGGCAGTGTTCTTGCTTTTCTGTATTGCTATGAAAATAAATATTGCTGAGGTGGACAACTTTGTTATAGGATCTACACTCTTTCGGCTGGCTGGGTCCTATGCTGTTAAACTCACACTAATCACCCTGGTTCTTATTCAGGGTCAGCCCTACCATTTAGCAAAGTGAGGATGCTACTTCAGGCAGCGATTTTTGGGTGTCATGAAAGGCCAGCAATTTGGTAGCTATTTTACCATTTTTGTTCTGGCAGGAATGAAATTTAGTGCTTATAGAATAGAATAAATCTTGGTTATGGTCACAGACAAGCACACGGTGCTTGTAGGATTTTCTGCCTCATGTTTCAAAATAATGTCTCTGGCTTTAGGTACTATGATCCTTGACTCTTGACATCAGATGCGCCATCTCAGGCAGTAAAATGCTTTGGACGACCTCTGTGACCACCGTTATTGAGACTGCTCAAAGGATACTGCTTGATTAAAGCCACATGTTTGACTTTAAAAGGCCACATGTGAACAACAAATCAGAGGTGGCAGGGCACATGATATATTTTCCATATACAGTGCCAGATGGCCATGTAGATAGAATCCCTAGTGATTCATAAAGCTCTGGGTGACCTTAGGACATTCAGGGGGGTTGCAGACTGCCAGAAATAGTGTGAATTCAGTCCACTTTTAGGGTTAGGGTTAGTGCTAGGGAATCATGGGGACTGTTATTTTTCTGAGACATTGAGCCTTCTCTGTCAGACAACTCTGATGCCACAATAAAATACAGTTCCCATGGTTCCCTAACTCTAACCCTAACCCTAAAAGTGGACTGAATTCACACTATTTCTGGCAGTCTGCAACCCCCCTCAGTCTTTTGCCTCCTGAGCTACCTCAGTGGGAAGAGGAGAGCCATATGTGCTGCTTTATGGGAGGAAAAATGGAATATTTATGTAGTTAGTAAGTAAATACATACATACATCTCCAAAGCACAGTATCTCAAACATGGTGTATTAACAAGCATAAAGGATGTCAAGTCTAAAGTGAGGCTCTCAAAAGGCTTTCAGGCAGAGGAATGCAGATGGAATTAAACGGTGGTATTTGAATGTAATCTCAAAACGTTGAGAAGCTTCAAATTGATTCCTTTTACAGGGCACCGTAGTATTAAACAGAGCTCAGAAAACCTGCTTCTTGTTGTTGCCGTGTGCTTTCAAGTCATTTCTGGCTTCTGGTGACCCTAAGATGAACTTATAGTGGGGCTTTCTTGGCAAGATTTGTTCAGAGTGGATTTGCCTTTGCCTTCTTCTGAGACTGAGAGAATATGGCTTGGCTAAGGTCACCCAATGAGTTTCCATGGCTGAGCAGGGACTTGAACCCAGGTCTCCAGAGTTGTAATCCAACACTCAAACCACTATGCCACACTGGCTCTATGTAACTATTAGTGAGACACAATTAAATAGAAGGTGGAGCATAATGTGTATTGATTGTTAATAAACAATCTCTTCATCCTAGGTTGGTACAATCGTCTGTTTATCAACTTTGCTTTGAGGAGGCATATTTTCTTTTTTGTGCTGCAATCCTATTTCCCATCTATGTTGATGGTGATGCTATCGTGGGTTTCATTTTGGATTGATCGAAGAGCTGTTCCTGCAAGAGTATCACTAGGTAAGCTTTCCTCTGAAAATATTTTGCTCTGGTTGTATTGGCTTTGTAGTTACCTTACAGAAGCTGTACAGTGGCTGACAAGATTAATCTGTAGATAAATATATAAATATTATCTTAAATTGTTCTCACACTTCTTTCATTAAGGGTAAAACAAATTTAAATTCCTCTTTGCTTTTTCATACGGAACTGCAAAGGTTGTGAGATGCAGCAGTACAAGAGGGAGGGGATGAACCATCTGTAGGTTTACTTAACTCACCATTTTCATTTGATGCTACCTGTCACAGAAATAACGTATTGTAAAGTCACTTTTGCCTTGATTGAAAGTAGTAACTGAACTGGCCAATAAACCCAATGTCTGTTAGCTTAGCCATAAGTGACACCAGAACATTGGAAAGAAATTGTTAGTAAAGGTAGAGTTAAATAAACTTTTACCAAATGACTGATTCTATATGTGTAAGCTGGCTGGCATATGTGTGAGCAGTGCTGGTCAAAGTTACTTTTTGGGCTGCAGTATGACTAATGGGTTCTGTGATCAATAATCAAAAAAGTAACTTTTCCAAGCTCTGCTAGACTGTGTCCACATGCATCGGTATGTATAGCCAGGTGTCAGTAATAGGACATTTTATGATTGGAGCTAGGTGATTTAGATAGGTGTGCCAAATGGGTCACCTTGGTGAAGCAACCGGCAGCTCAAACTTACCTTAGCAACAGACAAAGAAATAGCAGTGTGAAATAATCTGCCCTAAAACTGGAAGGTAGAAAAGAGCCCGTAGATTGGCCAGACCTAACATAAATATTAGAAAGTTTGAATTCTGGATCAGACCAAGAAGTCCATCTAGTCCAGGATTCCTCTTTTGGCAGAATATTCCTCTGGGAAGTATACAATCAGGGTATGAGGTTAATAGCAATATCCTTCTCCCCTGTTTATCTTTAGCACTTGCAATTCTAAGACGTGCCTTTGAACATGAAGATCCCATATAGGCATCATGGCTAAAAGTAGCAGAGCTGGGAAAGTTTTTTGGTTTTTTTGGGGGGGACTGCATCTGCCAGAATCCCATCAGCTAGCATTGCTTGAGTTTCTGGGAGTTGCAGACCAAAAATTTAACTTTTCCAAGCTCTGTAGTACCAACAGTACATCAGATTCATCTTCTTGTCCTTTCTAACTTGTTTCTGCTTCTCACTATTGTTTTTTCAAACTGTCTGGACTTAGGTTTAAGCTTGACTAGTCATGGTTTGGCTAGTGCATGGTGATGTAGCTTTGCAGGAATCAACATAAGGGATTGTCTCCCCAAATAAAAATTCTCTCTCCAATTAAATTTCTAGCATTGCAGTAACTTAAAACTTCAACTGAGCATTTAGAAATTCAATACTGCACAGTTTAGGTATCCAAAGAAAGGAGCATGCAGAATTAGCCAAGGTGGTGTTTTTAGTTTTTAGTTTTGGGCTAAAAGTCTGGAGACAAGGGTTCAAATCTCCACTCAAACATGGAAATTCACTGGGTGGCCTTGGGCAAATCACACTAACTCAGCCTCTGAACAAATATTGCTAAGAAAACCCTGTAAGAGGTTCACTTCAGGGTTACCATAAGTCACAAATTACTTGAAGGCACACAACAACAACAACAACAACAACAACAAAGAGTTACCAAGGGAGTGCAAACACAGCAACTATAACTGTATGAAGTATGAATAATTTTCAGTCTCTCTCTGCGATGCTAGAATTTAGGAGACTGAAGAAACATTTAGGGGGGGGAGTCTTATTTGGGAGTGCAATACCCTCATTTTGCCCCCACCAACTACACCCCTACTAGTGCCAGATGATAACATGTTTTGCAATGACAATCCTGAAAAATCCTCTGAAGATGCCAGCCACAGATGCAGGCGAAACATCAGGAATATATTCTTCTAGAATACGGCCTCACAGCCTGAAAACCCCACAAAAACCTATGGATGCCAGCCATGAAAGCCTTCCACTTCAAATCCTGAAAAACTTTCAGCTCTTTTCCCCCTGTGCTTTTTTACTGATACCCACCAAGGCTAAATAAAACATGCAGGTATGCATATCTCTGAACAGAACTGACTTGCATGAATGAAAAATAAGGTTAGAAGGCAGTCAGTGCAAATCTAAACCCATTCTGATATAATAATCTTTAAATTGTATGAGAAGAATTGTTCCTGCGCAGAACTAGATTGAGGGCCAAATGGCCTGTGATATTTAAGGCATTTGACCTTAAGTGCAGGATTTTTCTTTCAGACATGAACCACAGCCAGGGGAGAAATGAGATGACTTTAGCATGAAGGCTAAAGTCTTTAGTCCTTTGTCCCATAACATTCCTGGCCCAGACTGGGCAGAGTGAGGGTCTGCATTTTGCATGAGAAATAATGTTCCTGTCCCTATGAAAATTATATAGGAACCCTAAATCTGGATGGGATCCTAACAGAAGGCAATAGGTCTAAATCCTCTTTCCATACTAAGCTCCCAGTCAAGATCTCCCCCTGCATTATTTTTGGAAAAAGAAGTCCTGCTACTCAAGGGCAGATCACACTATTATTAATGTTGCATGTTTGTTAGGAAGGTTCTGTTGCACGTACAACTTATATGATCACTTATTTGTGCATTTTCTTTGCATTTTCCTGTACTTCTGTTTTCCACCCTTAGCTCTTTCAATTAATACCATAATTCCCAGCAACACCCTTGGGGTGGACTAAAGAAAAGTATAGTTTCTGAAAGCAGGGATGAGTTGTTTAATGTTTGACCCAGACTTCATCTCTGAGGGGTCATTCCCACTTACATTTACACTGGTTTGTGAATTGTGTTGACACTGGGTGGCTGAATTGATCGAGCCTAATGCTTAGTTCTCACTATGGAAGTGAATTTTGATCTTAGACTATGTAGTTCCCACTAGTTCCTTTGCGCTGCAGCTTGGGGGGGAGAGGACCAGGTTTGCCAGGCTTATAGATCCTGCACCCACCCTCCAGATGTGGTTGAACTCCAAGTCCCATCAAAGAGGGATTTCAGGGGTCAGAGCCTGGGGAGAGGGACAAGAAATGGTCAAAAGGACCCCTTGGCTCTGGGGGAATTCCTCCACCGGCTGTGACCCAGAAGGACGCACGGGGCTCCTCCTGGCCCAGGTCAATAATTTTTTTCTGATCCTTTCAGTCTTTTTTGAAAGTGGAAAGAAAACACTAGCCAATTTTACATCTAGTGTTACTATATATATTTTAGTAAAGGGCAAGAGCGTGCTGATATTGCCCCTTTTCCTCCCTTTCGGCAGGTATAACTACTGTGCTGACAATGTCAACCATAATCACAGGAGTAAGTGCCTCAATGCCTCAGGTGTCTTACATAAAAGCTGTGGATATATACTTATGGATCAGTTTTCTCTTTGTATTCCTCTCGGTCATTGAATATGCTGCTGTAAATTATCTCACCACAGTTGAAGAACGGAAGCAGCTGAAAAAGAGAGGGAAGGTATGCATTTGTGTATTTCTTCATTTTTCCTGATAATTTAAAATCATTATTAAATTTTTCTTGTACATCACAAATAGAAATATATTATCATATATGGTGGACGTGTTTCCAAAATACTGGAAACAGGGTCATGAGGCAATAAAGAGTATATTTAACAAAAATTGTATTAAAGCCAAAATTTTACTTATTGGGATTGCTTGGATAGAACTCTAAAGCCTTATGAAAAACTATTACAGTATCTGGTTACAGTGGCCAGATTAACCTATGTGCAAAAGTAGGAAAGTATGGAAACACCTTCAACAGATGATTGGATTTTGAAGACTTTGGAATCAGCTGAAATGGATGTTAACAATGTTATAGAAATAAAAATCAATAGATAAATTTCTAGAAGAATGGAAACCATTGTTACAGTACTTAAAAGAAAAAGAATAAATGAGGATAAAGTTGAGTTTGAGAGTTAAATTAATCTATTTTGTAATGAACAGAAGTAAATGCTTAAATTATATATAGGTCAAAAGGTAGGAAGCAGGAAGTCACTTTTAATAATTATTATTGTGATTTATATTAGTCTTGTATTTGTGTTTGTAGCTTGTTTTTAATATACAAAATATTAATAAGGATTTTTAAATAGTTGAAAATATCAAACACCAGTAATATCAAACAATATCAAACATTAATATCAATATCAAACACCAATATCAGACCCACCAGTAATAATGAAATTGCAATAAATAATAAACACAAGCCATTGTTAATAAATTTCACTTCAAAAAATTAAGGTATCAGTATTCTTTTGGCATGTGTACTCCAAGAATTGAGAAATTCCTGTTTAAAATAAAACCTCTTATATTGTAAATCTCTTCCTACATTGCATTATCTAAACCACATGCTTAGGCTTTATCATCTACAGCAGGGGTAGGCAACCTTTTTGAGCCGGGGGCCGGGTTGCTGTCCCTCAGACAATTGGAGTGCCGTAGCACCAAAAATAAATAAATAAATAAATAAAATTTTTTTAAAAATTAAAAATTAAAAAAAATATGCATGCACACTGTCTCAGTCCCAGAAAAGCCATGGCAAAACACCTGTGGAGATTTTGCCAAGAAAACCCGAAGAACAAGTAATAACAACAATAATCAATATCATCATGGCGGGTGGCGGTGGCGGCAGGACCAGCCTGGGGCCGGTCCAAAGGCCTCGGGGTGCCGCATCCGGCCCCCAGGCCTTAGGTTGCCTACCCCTGATCTACAGGATACCCCATGCTCTTTTAAGCAATCATTCATCTGTTGATATCCTGTATTTTCCATTTGCATGTAAGAAAACACATAAATTGTGTACATGTTGGGCCTTTATTTGTGTCATATGTGCTGTGACTATTGAGCAACCCTTGGGCAAAATAAACTGGGTGTATTTTGGATACGCCATTCTCACTGTGTCTTGAAGATCCTTAATCACCTCCATTTAATCTACTGAAATCTTTGGAATTGTTAGAACCATCCACTTAACAAACACCATTCTTACATCTGTTTTGGGCTCAGGGCCTTCAGCATTCTGTCAGCTAACCTATTTCCCAATAGTGTGCTACCTTATACCCTTGGTACCTCAAACTAAGCCACAAAGATGTGCTTCTGGCATTTGTAGCATTGAGCAATCATCTTCCATTCATCCCTTTCTGATCTTGCACAGCAGAAGCAAGCATGGCAAATGAAGGAAATACCATCTGGTGTCTGCAGCAAAAGGACATTGATAGATCTAGTGTTAGTTCCTTATTTGCTCATTGTTCTGGGTGGATGACAGATGACAAGTAACCTTTCATACACATTCCTTGGTCTCTCTCTCTCTCTCTCACCCGCCACTTCTACTTGAAAGGGAACCAATCATCTTGCAATTATTTCTCTCAGCTCCAATTGTTTTCTTATGAGAAGATACATAGTTCCTATGGATTGGTACCACATTTAGTCATTTTTAGAGAAAACCCACAGAAGTTCCATTGTCTCCAAAGGTTCTACTCTAATTGTAGTATATTTGTAGTTATGTAACTGCAATTTGAATGAGAGATTAGATTAAGATTAGAATTTACATGGGAGATAGCCATGTCCGTTTGTTGCATCCAAAACTACCAAAAATCTTCTTACAAGTTCTTCATATGACATAAACCAGTGGTTCTTAACCTTGTTGGAGGTACTGACCCCCACCAGTTCATATGTGCATTCACCGAACCCTTCTTACGATTCTTACACATTTACCGAACCCTTCTACCGCCAATACAGATGGACCGTCAGTGCCATCCAGTGAGGGGAGTGGGCCACTGAGCTATCAATCACACCACATGGCCAATCAGAGGGCCACTTCTGTCGGTGGAGGCGGGGCAAGCTGGTTTGGTTGGATGGGGCATATAAATATAAAATGTATACAGGTTATCACCTGCAGCCAATGATGGACGAGCGGGGCGTGTCATCACGAATCATATGAATCGGATGTGTGTCTTGACTTCTGCCGAACCCACGAGACTGACTCACCGAACCCCTGGTGTTCGATCGAACCCAGGTTAAGAAGCACTGACATAAACTTTCACGGAGATCAGATGCATGAAGTGTACATTTGATAAAGTAGATTGAACTCCAGGAAATCAGAGCTGGCCCTATCATAAGACAGCTACCTAAAGTGGCAAATATGGCAAGAAAGCAGCAACTACACTCCAGCGTTTTGTTGCCCTTGAAGTACAGAGTTGTGTGAAGAGGATTAGTGTGCTTACTTCATTGTTGAAGTAAGATTCAACCCACCCCCCATCCAGTTGGTTTCTGTACATGGAACAGAAGATCTGTGTGTATGTCATGTGTATGCATCTACATGCATGTGCCATTTTGTCCTTTGCCTCAGGCAGCAAGTTGTCCAAGGGCTATTCTATATGAAAGCGCACACTATAATACGACTTGTTTAGTCTTTAAAGAGCCAGAATACGTTTTAGCCTTTAACATTAGAATGTAAATTCATTTTAAAAGTGATTCTTCTATTTTCTGTCCTACATAAACAAGATTCAAAACAGATGCAGTTTAGATGATACAAATTCTACTCCTGTTGATAAGTCTTCAGTTAGTCTATTCTAAACAGGGAAACATCTTTTTCTTTAATTATGTACTAAGATATAACTGAATGGAACTGGTTCTGTAGTTGGAAGGGTCTTAGGTGAGTTTCAGGTTTTGCATCATCTTATTCAACTAATAATAATGTTTTGCTCCTAGGCTGCTGGATTGTATAACATTGATGTAGTGCAAGCAATGGCATTTGATGGCTGCTATCATGACCCAGACACCGACATCGACCTGACGACTTTTTCAGTTAATTCTACAGAGAGCTGTGCACGAGACCGCGCACCCAGTATTGCTAATCTAGACACAGCTCGCATAAAAAGGAAAAGATCCTTGAGAGGGAACGTGGGCAGAATCATTTTGCAGAACAATCATGTCATTGACACATATTCAAGGATTATATTTCCTACTGTATATATTGTATTCAATTTTTTTTACTGGGGCTTGTATATATGAATGAAGAGAACTATAAAGTACAGTCGCCCCTCCGTTTTCGTGGGCTTCAAGTCTGCTTCTCTCGCCCATTTGAAATGGCAGGGGACAAAATGGGGCATGCAATGTATGTGGCTTTGCACACATAACACGGGCGCGAGCATCATTATTTTCAATGGAGCTCAAATATTTGCGAGCCGCCATTTTCGCGGGTGGTAGTGGTCCGGAATGGATCCCTTGCGAATTGGGAAAGGCTACTGTATTTTTCATCAGAAGCATACACATAGCTAATGGATCTGCAAGCCATAATCAATAAAGAATCAGATCAGTATGTGACATTTCAGAGTCTGAAGACAAGATTCTGGTAAAGAACAAACGAACAGACAATTTCATTTCCCGACTGGGGAAAAAAGCACTATTAACTAAGACCCAGAAGCACTTGGGTATTTAATGTGTTTTCTGTACTTTTATTTCTCAAGGATGGGCGATTTTAACTGGCTTTCATGGTACCACCATGACACTTCTCCTGTATCACATATAGGACTGGCAGTTGTGGGACTTTCCATGCTGTCGCTTAGGTTACAGAACAATTTTAAAGCTGCTAAAAATGGCCGCTAAGTTTGAAGCATACCATAGCACAGGGGTAGGCAACCTTTCCCCTTTAAAGGCCGAGGGACTTCAGCTCCCAGAATCCCAGGAGCTATTGGCCAACATGGGACTATTGGCCAACATGGCTGAGGCTTCTGGGAGCTGAAGTCCCTCGGCCCTTAAAGGGGAAAGGTTGCCTACCCCTGCCATAGCACATCCTCCCTCTACTTACCCATCTCCCCTGCCCCTATTGTGATCCAGATAAGAAAAGTTTGTCTCGCAAAGTAAGACCACCTTTTACTTAGTATATCGCTTTCCGTCATGCCTAGGCCCAGAAGCAGATGAAAGGCCTTTCCTCCATCCCAAATGCCATTGCCCTGGCCTGGAAGGGAGAGAAGAAGAGGCAGTATCTGCTGGACTTAATCCCTTCACCTACTGCCATCCCCTTTTCCTTTTGTATCATGTCTTAATTATATTGTAAGCCTAAGGGCAGGGAACTGTTTTTGTTGTTCTTTTACCTGTAAAGTGCCATGTACAGTAATGGCGCTATATAAATAAATTATGATGATATTTATTATTGTTCTTTGGGTTATTGCCAAGGAGGGAATTCCACTTTTGTTTATTTAAATATTACTTAAACATTTAAAAAGGAAGCTGACTAGGATCAAACTCACATCTGATGCTGGAAATTCTAACAATGAATCTACTATGTATGTATCTTTAAAAATGTATTAATATATCATGTTATCCAGACTGGGGTGGGTGGATGAGTCACAGTACTGTAGGAGAGGTGCATAACTTGCTTCCCAAGTTTTACTTCTGGTGTGGTTTGCCTTCATTGAGTTACTCCTTGGCATGGAAGGGCCAAGTATGGAGCACCTCAGACCAGGAAATTGGCAATAGGGACTTGTAGCAGGTCTTTCATACTGACCAAATCACCCTTTTCCACTCTTTCTATTGAATTTGTTTAAAACCAGGAGCATTCTTCTGGTGACAAATCTCTTGCATAAAATCTGATTTGACCATGAATTTGTATAAGTTTGCATCAGTGGACACACAAGATTTAGGCCTGGTGTGGCTGTCATTCCACTCGGCATTTTGACTCATTGCAGAATGGCTAAAGAGCAAATGTTTTAAATGAAGGTTCCCATTTCCTTTGAGTCACAACAGGGAAGAAATTCTGGTGGAACGATCATATAAAATATAAAGTAAGTGCTGACTTGTCCAAAAGGATAATGCTGTTAATCAAGGCAAGCTAATTAATACCACATTTGTTTTTTTTTAAAATGCTGGCAGACAAAACCAGTATCTTTATAACATAATCCTATTCATATTTATTGAAAAATAATTTTCAATATTTTCAGTGGGATGTATTACTATACAAATGTGCCGAGGATGTAGTCCACAGCTGCATGCATTTTCCCCCATCCAAACAATAAGAGCCTTGGAAAGCTAAGACTTTGAAGGCTGGCATGGGGACATAGAAGCTGTTCAATACTTTTTTGTCTGGCAGCTATTTACACCCAGCTATTTTTGGCCTGAGAGAGAAGGGTTTGTCTACTCCCTTGTTACCATACAAGTTGGGTTCATGTCCTTCAGGGATAGCTCACAACATTTAAAAAAGTTAAGGAGGCTTCATTCATCCAGTGATGAGGGAGTAAGAGCTGGAAACAAAAGAACACCAGTGCTTAATTCCAGATCATTTGAATCCCACTTGTACAGTCATATAGAAGACATTGTGACTTATGTGAACCTCTACCTTTGTTTTAACACCTCTTTGAAAACCACACTGGACTTCTGCTTGCAAGGCAAGTCAAAGATCCTTTGGAGGGTATTAATCATCTTGGGTTGTTGTTTTTTTAAAAAAACAAACAAACAAATTTTCAAAAACTAATTGTGGCTTTCTTATTTATTATTGGTCACAGTTACCATATCACAATCACTAGCACTTCTCATTGTAAAGGTGCTACTCAAGAAAAAATGGTTTGTAGTTTCCAGATTTTTTATGTACATTTTATAATTTTGCCATTTGAGTTACAATATAATATGGAAATATTTGCTGATAAAACTTCCAGGATTATATAGCTAGTAGCAGGTTAAAATAAAGTTGTTTAAAAAAAGAAGAAGTCATTTTCTGGGGTGTATATTTTCTCTATGGGGAAAGTTTCAGGTATTTACACTATTGTTTAAATCCTGATTCTCCCTATAATATTTTGATAGCCCCTTCTGTGTTAAAACCCCTTAAAATATCATTATTAACGTGGCTTTGAATAATTTGTTTTCCCAATTTTCCTGGTACTTATGCCCTCAAGTGTGGATTATGTTAGAAGTTCATCAGAAGAGCTGTGATGCAGCTAATGTAAAGCACATCACAATTGCCATGTTTCAGGATGAACAGTTTAAACAATGCAAGTATTTAATCCAATTTCAGATCAACAAGTTTTGAATTTCTAATTTTAAAAGCCTGCTGTATGACTTGCTGTAGTCTGCAAGACAACAAAGTACCCAGATTTGCAATTGTAAGGCACACACTCAAAATCAAACTGGAAATGATTTCAATCACTTCAGTGCAGACCGATTTATGCTCAGATGCCTTTGTTTTATGCTAATTTTAATGTCCTTTTAGCTTTTGTCCATTCTGACCCAAATTTCTACAGTCCTGATTTGATTTACTGCAAAAAGGAAGCAACTAGGTAGTCAAATATTACTGCACTAACTCCAAAGTAGCATCTAAAGACATTTCCTTGCAAGATTACTTCTCTATACAAAATGTAAAACGACTTTCTCTTGCTTACATATTCAGGGGTAGCTGTGTTAGCCAAGCTCAAACTGCTTCCAATTCATGCCATAAATTAAAAGGATCACCTTGGAGCTCAGACCTGGACTTTTCAGCCTGTGAGATGTAGTATACCCACAAATCAGAGATGAGGGTATATCCCATCCCATTGCAGTTCCCATTTTGCTAGCATTGCAGTAACTGGCCTCCATTCACACTAGCGGGTAGATCCGTGGAGATTCAGTAATGCATTCGTTAATGCAATACCGAATCTGACCTGAATTGAAGTTCCCACTGTTTACCTCGATGGAATCTCTCCAGCGCAGTTTAACTCTCTCGAAGTTCACACTGACATAAGTACCTATTCAAAATGGATCCTCCATACTGATCACGTTCAATCATGTTCGGGTCTTTTGTTGGTGTTATTCTGTCAATCAAATTATGCACATCTACGTCATTCCACTTCTGTTGTCATTGCTGGTGACTTCGATTTGTATTCGCTGTCACCATTTCTGATGCATACTCCACTAATGTCACTGGCGGCTAGCTCCTCAAATTAAGGCCAGCTACAAGGGTTGCTATATATGGTGCTTGACCAAAAAGAAGGGGAGGGTCAATGGTCTTCAGGGGAAGGGCAAAAGGTGGCCTGGCAGTGCCCTATGTTCCCTGGCAGCCTCTGATGATGTCATTGGTGGCAAGTCCCTCAAATTAACAATTGCAAAGGCCCACGATAATGTTGCCATTGAGAGAGTCACACTATCTCAGCCTTATGGATTTGTGATATCAAGCCCTGCAGAATAAAAACTTCTATAAAACCAAGCATAGGTTGTTAGGTGGAGCAGGAAAGGATGGCATAAGAATATGGCAGCCAGCTAGGGGAGGGAGGAATTAACACTTGGGTAGCAAACCGCCCCACGTGGAAGCCACGCGAATGCAATGGATCGCATAGTCCAGGAGTAGGCAACCTTTCCCCTTTAAGGGCCGAGGGACTTCAGCTCCCAGAATCCCAGGAGCTATTGGCCAACATGGGACTATTGGCCAACATGGCTGAGGCTTCTGGGAGCTGAAGTCCCTCGGCCCTTAAAGGGGAAAAGTTGCCTACCCCTGGCATAGTCTGTCAAAAAAAAATATTTAAAAAAAAGACATCTTCTCCAAAGACACCCCTTCCCCGGCTTTGGCAGGTCCAAACATCTGGCAATGGCATTGCTGGGGAACACACACACAAAAAAGCAGAAAACGAAAACACTAGAGTGATATGGTACCCAGGAGGAGGGAGGAATTAACACTCGGAGAACGAATCATCCTGGGTGGAAGCCATGTAAATGCAAAGGATCACACAGTCTTAAAAAATTATTTAAAAAAAGACATGTTCCCAAAAGACACCCCCCTTCCCTCGCTTTGGCAAAGTCCGAAGATCTGGCAATGGCATCTTTGGGGAAAAACAGCAGAAAAGGAAAACAGTGGAGCAGTTGTTTAAAGGACACACCAGTGGGAAATTTGAAAATATTCATAGCCGGCAACTAAGTGCAAGCACAAAAATTGCGCTTGCCACTCTGTAGATGGGATTGGCATGTTTTGCCCCTCTGCCCTCCCTCTGCCCATTGATCTCTCCCTCCCTCCAAGAAGCCTCAAATTTGATCGGGAACAAGTTCCCATTGGCAGCACCCTGATAGAACGAGGAAAAACTCGATATCAGAAAACCCGTGCTAAGGGGATTTGACATGGGCCCACCCCAATTCAGGCTGGAAAAAAAGGATTCAAGTGTGAACGACTCCTTTTTAAACCAGTTTGCAAACCGGTTTATAATGTGGTATGAATGACCCCCTAAAACTTCAGTTGAGCATATTTTAAGCATCCAAACAAAAGGAGCAAAATTACCAAGGAAATAAAAACAGTAAATTTAAGATCTACGAAACAGCTATACCTGCCTATGTAAATATCCCTCCATGCCATCTTAACTGAGAAAAACATTTTGACAAAATGTAGGCCTGTGAATCTAACATTGGTCCAAAACACACTGTAGAAATAATACAGTTTGAGACAGCTTTAACTGCCCTAGCTCAGTGCTAGGGAATCCTGGGAATTGTAGTTTATTGTGCAGTGTGTTTTGGGCCATTGTCATTTTTTGCTTTTCTCCTGCATGATTTTTAAAACACTTTTGCCTGATGAAGAAGCCAGTGGAATGTCGAAAGTCTGAATCATGTATTTCATGCATTTTGGTTGGCCCAATGAAGGCATCACTATTTTGTGGATCTTTGGATGTTATTGTACTTTGCTGCATGGCCAACACAGCTATCCCTGAAGATATATATAGAGGGGGGGGGGGGAGAGGCAGGCAGGGAGGGAGAGGACATTTAAGTTATAGGTTTGAATATTTTTCATTGGACGTTTTCACACGGGGCTTTTGGAGGACGCTAGCCGGCTCCGTCTGGCCCCACTCCGGCTCCATTTCCAGCGTGTTCACACACGCGCGGCGGCAAACCCCACCCCTTCCGGTGCCATCCCTGTGTCCGTCCGGCTTCTTGCTCCGTGTGTTCAGACGCACGGAGCCATAAGTCCGGCCTCACTCCAGCTAAAAGACCTGTAACTCCGGCTTCTGCGGCTTAAAGGTAATTCCAGGTGTCAAAAGGAATTAGCCTGCCGGTGGCGGACCCGTTCCGGAATCGGCGGCACGACCCGTTCCGGAATGGCTCCACCCAGCTTTAGGGAGGGTAGTGTGAAAACGTCCATTGTCTCACCTTCTGCAATGCTCAAAATATGGGGACTGAAGGAACATTTCAGTGTTGGGTGGGGGCACAATAATTATTTAAGATGGAATGGTACGGCATAGCGGTTTGAATGTTGGACTATGGAGTTTATCACACGGGGGATAATTGAAAGTATAAACGGTGATTAACTTGTGATAATACCACAATTGTGCTAATGGTTTTCACACGTCGAAGTGGAACATGATTAAAGTGCCATTATCCTGTGACAAATCAGGCAAGAAATAGCAGCAAATCATTCATAGTATTGTCCCATGAGTGACTTTTTGCTGTTTATTGCCTGGCTATTCCCAGGATAATATTTCTTGTGTTAATCTAATTTTAATTGTTTTTTTTTTTCAATTGTGCAATGTTCTCAGGTTAATCACTGTTTAAAGCAGGGGTAGGCAACCTTTTTGCGACCTGGGCCGGTCCCCCGAAGCCCAGGTCTCCGCTGGGCCGAGGGGGGGGGATGGCGGTGCGTGCGCTCATGTGCGCGTGCGCACCCTCCTCCTCCTCCGCTGTTGCGACGCGTTTGCGCATGTGCACAGAAAAATGGTGGCTGCGACGCGTTTGCGCATGTGCAGGAATACTGCGCATGCGCAAACGAGTTGCGGCTGCCATTTTGTTTTCCAAAACGGCGGTTACGAGTCATTTGCGCATGCGCAGTACTCCTGCGCATGCGCAAACGTGTCACGGCCGCCATTTTGGTTTTCAAAATGGCGGCCATGGTGCGCATGACCACACGGAAGAGAAAACGTGCCTTAACCGGCCCAGGGGCCGTAGGTTGCCGGTCCCTGGTTTAAAGTCTCAATACCCCCCCCCCCCCTCATGTGATAAACTCCTGACTCTGAAGGCCAAGGTCCAAATCCTGGCTTGGCCATGTAAGTTCACTGGGTGACCTTGGGCAAGTTCCTTTCTCAACCTCAGAGGATGGCTATGGCAAACCCCTTCTGAAGAAACTTGCGAAGAGTTGATGGCACACTGCAATAATGCCCACATTTTGTCCCATTTGTGGCTACACTGTTGCTACAAACCCCTTTCCAGCGATAATTATTATAACACAATCCATCCACACAGTGCAGTGCAGAAAGCAAAGATTAATCAAAATGGCTCCCCTATCCCTCAAAAAACCACAACTGCTATAAACACAGACTTGACCTTATAATAGTCTTATAATAATCCTGTAATCTTTGGGCTGGGAAGTTGAAATTGGTCTGAAAAACTGCAAGACAACATCTCATTTTTAAAAAAAAATATACAGAGGGAAAAGCTCCCATCAATCTTTGGTCTGTGTAGTCCTTCAGGGGATTTTGAATCACAGTTCCTTTAATTTAGGGGTCCCCACACTTTTTAAGCTGGGGGCCAGTTTACTGTCCCCCAGATCTTTGGAGGGCTGAAGAAGAAAAAATCGCTGCCAGAGGTGCGCATTTGTACATGTGCGTGCATGCGCACTACTCGGGTGCCATTTTGTGTTCCAAAATGGCGCCCGGAGTAATGCGCATGCGCCTGGCATTGTGCGCGCATGTGCATGACTCCAGGCGCCATTTTGGAATACAAAATGGTGCCCAAGTAGTGCGCATGCGCGTGTGACACCAGGCACCATTTTGGAAGACACAATGGCGCCCAAGTAGTGCGCATGCGTGAGCGATGCCAGGCGCCATTTTAGAACACAAAATGGCACCCCATGTCACACGTGTGCGGCGGCACGACCGGCCACGGGCTGGTTGAAAGGCCTCGACAGGCTGGGTTCGGCCTGCTGGCCGTAGTTTGGGGACCCCTGCTTTAATTCCTCCTGACGATATTTGGTAGGGCTGCTGGGATGTGCAGTCCAACAAGATCTTGAGATCCCCCTATTCCTCACACTCCCTCCTTCCCAGGGTGACGAGTCCTCCTTTTCCAGGACATGTCCTCCATTTCAACCCTCTGTCCAGGAGGAATTCCAAAATGCCTCCATTTTGAGCATGGCTAAGAAGCATGAATTTACATTTCTATAGTGTTTCTAGCTTTTATTTGGTCATGTCATATGTTTTTTCTTCAACATCCCACATTTTCAGCGTCTTGTTCTCCTCTGCGGATAAAACATCTGGTCAGGGTGACCAAGAGTCCTCCTTTTCTAGGACCCATCCTCCATCTCAACCTTCTGTCTAGGAAGAATTTCTAAATGCCCTCCATTGTGAGCACGAAGCATGAGTGTAAATTCCTATGAGAGCGTCTAACTTCTTTTTTTTTTTGGCCATTTCCTCCATTTTTTCTTGGATAGCCTCCATTTCTGCAGCCCCTTGTCCTCCTTTGCAGTTAAGAGATCTGTTCAGGGTGACCAGAGGTGATCCTTTTCCAGGATCTGTCCTCCACTTCATGCCTCATGCACAAAATGGAGGATATTTTGAAATTCCTCTTGGGCAGGTTGGAAAAAGAAACTGTAGGACATGACAAAAATAAAAGCTAAAAACTCAAAGAAATTTACATTTCATGCTTCTAACTCAGGCTCAAAATGGAGGACCATCAGGAAAAGAAAGTGTAGGACCTGACAAAAATAAAAGCTTAAAAACACTCATAGAAATGTACATTTCATGCTTCTAAGTCAGGCTCAAAGGACCTTCAGGAAAAGAAAATGTAGGACATGGCAAAAATAAAAGCTAGAAAAAGTCATAGAAATGACTTATTTTTAGCTTTTATTTTTTATCATGTCCTACTTTCTTTTCTTGAAGGCCCTCCATTCTGAGCCTGACATGAAATGTACATTTCTACCAGTGTGTTTTTTAAAAGCTTTTATTTTTGTCACGTCCTACACTTTCTTTTCCCGAAGGTCCTCCATTTTGAGCCTGACTTATTAGACACACGAAATGTTTGTTTTAAAGCTTTTATTTGGTCATGCCCTACACTTTCCCCCCTTTTTTGTGGTGCCTCGTCGCCTTCCTTTGCGGGGAGGAGGACATCATGGCCGCCCTCCCTGAGGGAAAAAAAGCGACGGGTGGGACCCAATCCGGGCCACTTCTTTCTTGCCCTACGGAGGAGGCTTCAGAGGCGGCTATTTCCCCCTCCATAACCGCCCCCGAGCCTCCCTTCCCCGCCTCAGTAGGCGGGAGAGAGCAACAAGTCCGCCCCATTAGGAAAAGCGAGGAAGGAAAGGCAAGAAAGAAGGAAGGCGTCGCGTCCGCCTCCGCCTCCGCCTCCTTTCCTCTCAGGAAATTCCCTGCCGGCCGAGGCGGCCTTTTCCCTCACGCCGAAGCCCTCTTGGCCTTTTCCCCGGCGCTGAGGGGCCAAGGAAGCGGAGGCAGGTCGGTATTAAAGACGTCCGGACGGACCATGACAGAGGGACCGCCAAGAAGGCCCCATTCTTTCTCCAAGAAGGAATGGCGAAGCTTTTTTCAGGCTTCTTGTTGCTGGGTCAGGCAGCCCAGTGAACTTCTCTCAGTCGCCACGCTGGCAATGTGGCTTCCCAGGCAGTTAGGCCCAGAGGTCCTCCTCCTCCTCAATTTCCAGGACCCGTCCTCCATTTCAGGTTTCTCTCCCTCCAGGAGGAATTCCAAAACGCCCTCCATTTTGAGCATGGATTTATATTTCTTATGAGTGGTTTTTTGGGGGGTGGGGGTGGGGGCTTTTATTTGGTCATGTCCTCCCATCTTTCTAGTATGTCCTACATTTTTTGCACTGCTTGGTCCTCCTTTGTGGTTAGGAGCACTGGTCAGAGTGACCAATTGCCCTCTTTTTCCAGGACATGTCCTCTATTTCAGCCTTCTGTCCAGGAGGAATTCCAAAACGCCCTCCATTTTGAGCATGGCTAAGAAGCAGCAAGTGACATTCCTTTAAGTGGGTATTTGTTGTTGTTGTTACTTTTATTTGGTCATGTCCTCCTATCTTTCTAGTATGTCCTACATTTTTGCACTGCCTGGTCCTCCTTTGTGGTTAGAAGGAGTGGTCAGAGTGACCAAATGCCCTCCTTTCCCAGGACATGTCCTCCATTTCAGCCTTCTGTCCAGGAGGAATTCCAAAACTTCCTCCATTTTGAGCATGGCTAAGGAGCAGCAATTGACATTTCTGTGAATGTTTTTAGCTTTTGTTTTGGAATGTCCTCCATCTTTCTAACCTGTCCTACACGGCCTCCTTTTCAAGGACCTGTCCTCCATTTTAGTCTTCTCTCCAGGAGAAATTCCATAATGCCCTCCATTTTGGCTAAGAATGAGGAATTGATAATCCTATAAGTGATTTTAGCTTTTGTTTTGGAATATCCTCCATTTTGTGGTGCCTGGTCCTCCTTTGTGCTTAGGGCATCTGGTCAGGGTGAGCAGGCATCCTCCTTTTCCAGGACCTGTCCTCCATTTAAACCTGTCCAGGAGGAGTTCCAAAATGCCCTCCATTTTGAGCTTGGCTAAGAAGCATGGATTTTTATTTTTATGAGCATTTCTAGCTTTTCTGCAGTTGTGTCCTATATTTTTCTTCAGTGGCCTACATTTTGTGGAGCCTGGTCCTCCTTTGTGGTTCCTCCTTTTCCAGAACATGCCTCTCATTTCTCTCCAGGAGGAATCCCAAAATGTTCTCCTTGCTAAGAACGTGGATTTACATTTCCATGAGTGTTTTTAGGTTTTATTTTGTAATGCCCTACATTTTATGGTTCCTGGTCCTCGTTTGCAGTTAGGACATCTGGTCACCCTGCCTGTGGGACAGTTGTTGATGCTGTGAATAGAGCCTGGTGGCCAGTCTCAGCCCCAAGGGCAGCAACCATCCAGTCATGGAAACCCACTGGGTGACCTTGGGCAAGTCACACTCTCTCAGCCTCAGAGGATAGCCATGACAAACCTCCTCTGAACAAATCTTGCCAAGAAAAACTCATGATAGGATTTGCCTTGGGGTCGCCATAAGTCGGAAACAGTTTGATGGCATACAGCAACGAACAACAACAAGACAATCAGAACTGTTTAACAATGGAGGTCTCTCAGAGAGTGGAGGAGTCTCCTTCTTTAAAAGTCTTTAGACAGAGGCTGGATGACCATGTCGGGGGTGCTTTGATTGAGAGTTCCTGCATGGCAGGGGGTTGGATTGGATGGCCCTTGGGGTCTCTTCCAATTCTTATGATTCTATAAGCAGCCGCCCTAGTGCCTTCTGCCTCTCCCTTCACAGGTCTTTTACTTGGCACCCTCATTGTTTCTTGGCAAAATCCTTGGCTGTTGTGCCACCACAGGTGGCCCTCAGGGTGCCTGGAAAGCCTTCAGGGTTAGGAAAGTTGCTGGGATGGGTCACAATTTTTATTTATTTTATTTTATTTTATTTATTTATTGGAATTCTGTGCTGCCTTTCTCCCAGAAAGGGACCCAAGGCAGCTCACAAATAAGAATTCTAACAAACATATTACAGTAAAACAATTAAAAACTGCCAAAGGTATGGCTCCGAATAAATGCTAGAGTGGAGAATATTTTTGTCCACTCTTGTGAAGCCCTAATTAATTAACAACAACAATAATAATAACAGAGTACAAAAGGATATTGTAGCACCTTTGAGACAAACTGAAAAAACTGGCAGCATGAGCTTTCAGATACTTGAGTCTACTTCTTCAGATGCAGACTGAAGTCTAGGAAATTTTATGCTACCACGTTTTTCCCTACTGTTTGTCTCAAAGGTACTACAAGATCCTATTTTAACTTTGATTTCTCAGACTAACATGGCTATGCCTTTGAACGACAACGACAAATTACGATATATACTTGAGTATAAGTTGACCTCATGTATAAGTGGAGGGCAGCTTTGGGGGCCAAAATTAAGGATTTTGATATAACCCATGGATGAGTTGAGAGTAAGACTTAGGGGTATGTAACAAAGGATGTAAAGGACATAGCAAAAGAAAACTATGCCAAAGAACTTAGAAAACTCTAGCAGGCATAACTGTTATTCTTATCCTAAAGGCTGGATGGGTGAGAGAGTAGAGGGGGTCAGTGCTTCCAGGACAGATTTCATTCTTGCCTTCCACCAGGGGAAGGTTCCCTTTTAAAATAAGAGTTAAAGTACAGTACTTTCATAATAATAATAATAATAATAATAATATAATAATAATTTTTTATTTCTAGCCCGCCCCTCTGCGTGGCAATCGGGGTGGGGTACAACAGTATTAAAATAAACAAAGTTAAAAACATTCCATCATCCCATAGTCCCACCCTCCCATCCCCTTAAAACAGGATTAAACCGATGACCAATTAAAATACAATATTAAAAACATTAACAACAAGTAATATAAGGACTCAGAATTACAAGTCAGGGACCCATCCCTTGGCTGACAATTATTCTGGGAAGGCCTGCCGGAAGAGATCCGTCTTTACTGCTTTCTTAAAAGCAGCAAGAGTGGTGATAACACGGATCTCATCCGGCAGGCCATTCCAAAGTCTGGGAGCGGTTACAGAGAAGGCCCTCTGGGAGGTCTGGGACAGCCTAGTTTTTATTGGCTGTAGCAGATTCCTCCCAGAGGACCGGAGGGCGCAGGGGGATCATATGGGGAGAGGCGGTCCCTAAGATAAGATGGACCCAAGCCATGTAGGGCTTTAAAGGTTAAAACCAACACCTTGTACTGTGCCTGGAAACTAATCGGCAACCAGTGGAGGGATTTCAGCACAGGTGTTATGTGCTCCCTCCTTGATGTTCCTGTAATTAACCTGGCTGCCATATTCTGTACCAGTTGAAGTTTCCGGGTTAGGCACAAGGGTAGCCCCACGTAGAGTGCATTGCAGAAATCCAGACGTGAGGTTACCAGGGCATGTACCACAGCTTCCAGATCCCTCATATCCAGGTAAGGGCGCAGTTGGCATATCAGCCGAAGCTGATAACAGGCACTCCTGACCACCGCATTCACCTGACTAGTCATGTGAAGCGACGAATAAAGGAGTACCTCCAAACTGCGAACACAGTCCTTAGAGGAGAGTGTGACTCCATCCAGGACTGGAGACTGTATTCCCAGATCTGGTTTCGGGCCTGTAACTGTGAGTACCTCCGTTTTGTCGGGATTCAACTTCAATCTGTTTTTCCTCATCCAACCCATTACCGCTCTGAGACAGTCATTAAGAGGAGAGACGCCATCTGAAGTCTGAGACGATGATCTGGTTATGGAGAGATATATCTGGGTGTCGTCAGCGTACTGAAGACACCGAGCTCCATGCCTCCGAATGATCTCCCCCAGCGGCTTCATATAGATATTAAACAACTTAGCCTGTGGATAAGTTGACTCAGGTTTTTTGGGTCAGTTTTTGACTAAAATTTCTAGACTTGTACATGAGTATATAAGTTATTACCATCCAGAGACATAGCCGTGTTGGTCTGAAACATCAGTATGCAAAGGGATCTTGTATTGCCTTTGAAACTGCAAAAGAAGCTGTAATGTAAGTTTTCTTAGACTTCTTCAGATGAGGAAGTAGGCCTATAAAAGCTTATGCTAAAACTTCTTTCTCACAGTCTCATAGATGCTATAAGATCCCTTTGCATATGGTTATTTGTTGTTGTGTGCCTTCAAGTTGTTTCCGATTATGGTGACCCTAAAGTGAACCTATCACAGTTTTCTTGGCAAGATTCTTCACAGAGGGTTTGCCATAGCCATTCTCTGAGACTGAGAGAATGTGAATTGCCCAAGGTCACCCAGTGGGTTTACATGACCGAGTGGGATTTGAACCCTGGTCTCCAGAGTCATAGTCCTGTGCTCAAAACAGTCTGCCATTATTATCAGCGTATTATTACCATCATCATCCTGTTTTCCCTCCAAAATTGGGACTCAGTGGCTTGCAATTTAAAAGAACAGTACAAATAAAAACTTACAAAAAGGACACATTAAAAATAGAATTAAACTATTCACACTATTAAATCTCTCAGGTTAATACTCTGGTGTACGGTGGAAAGGAAGGGATGCAGTTGGCAAAATCTTTGGTCACCTCTTGTTTTCCCAGGCCAGAAGCTGTGAAGTGTGAGAAGATGACTTCTGTTCCAACATTGATTTTCCAGATTTCAGCTCCTTTGTTCCTTTTATATACTGTAGTCAATTCACTCTAAGCAATGATTCGGTTTTCCATTCAAATGTGTATCATGGCCTTTAATATTTGTGATAAGCCTCCAGATATAAAGGGTCTTGTATTCAGTGATCCACAGATTCAGAGCTCAGCTCAAGTGTGAGTTTGCTGCTGCTTTGTCTCTGGAAAATACACTTTCCTGTCTGTTATAAGGGGCAGTGACAAAGTTTCCAAGATGCTGATGGTAAGAATGAAGTACACAAGGCTGAACATCTTGTTGAACTGAATCGTTCCTTGTTGGGTCAGTGGATGGATGGAAATGCCTCTGTAGCTATCTTACTCCCATGATGGGTGAGAAATAAGGTGGGATATACACCTAATGAAAAAATAAATCACTTCTAGATTAAAGTGCCATAGAAATGCCAAGAGGAAATGCTGTTGTACTGGATTATTTTCAAATACTGGTGTACACTAAACAATGAAACATCAAATTTCCAAATACTGTGTATCTATGATGTTCATCTTTTCAGTGTTTGATCTGACAACTCTCAAATGTATGTGAAGAAGAAATTCTTGCTCTTTCTCCTTGTCTCCTTTTCTTACTAGGCATCTGCCTGTTCTTGTTAGTGCTGTTCTTCTCCTGCAGCCCTTAAGTAGTTTCAAACGCAGGGGGGCATAAAGTGGTAACCATTAAAATATTTAGTTTAAGATGTAACAGACAGGAAAGAGCACTAATGTTTTATGAATTACCTTCCTTGCCCAGAGGGCTGCCCTGGTTGTTAAATGGCATGATTGTGACAGGCCCATCACATCTTTGTGCTCCTTCTTATATTGTCAGTGGTGTCTTCTTTAAAAACAAAAACAAAAACCAACCCAAAAATATTTTACATTATGTTGTTTTTTTTTCCTGGCACTGCTAAAGCTGAAACCAACCACCTAACAGACAGGCAGTGTTCTCCCAGTAGAGAATAGGAAGGTGGATTGAGGACATCAGGCAATTACCATTGTCACAGAAAATGTCATGGGATCTCAGGAAAGCAGTCAGAAGAGCATTTTAAAAGCTTTATCTTAAAACGAACATGCATGCAATCTGATAATGGAGGCTTGAAGAGCTGAGGTGACCCTCATCTGCTTAGTAGAGATTCACTTTCCCCCAAATCCTGCCTCTCAAACCTAGAAGGCAAGCTCTTAGTCTTTAGCAGGAAAAGATATTAAGAGACATTAACTCATGCTGTGGTAGTAAACTGGGCATTGCACAGTGCCCAGTACTATGCATCATACATTGATATTGCACAGTGTCTTAATATTCAGAATACTTTTATACTTTGGGGAATGATTGGGAGAGACTATATCATTCCCTGAGTTCTTTTGTTCCCTGCCCTCTCTGATACTTTTAATTGCTTCAGATGAGAGGTAATTCTGGCTTAACTGGTAAAGTGATACTGACTTGCTCTTCAGCCTCAAACACTCATATTTGGTGTCATACTGATGCAGTTCTGATAGGCTGTGCTTTGGATTGCAGCTGTGCAGTCTGACCCCATGTGTGTGTACTAGAATCTAAGGGCCAAAACAGGCTGCAGAAATAATTCAGCTTGAGACCACTTTAACTGCCATGGCTTGTGCTAGAGAATTTTGGGAACTGTAGTTTGTTGTACCAGAGCTTTCTAACTGGATACTCAATGTCTCACAAAACTACAGTTTCTAGAATTCCCTAACATTGAGCCAGGGCAGTTAATGTGGTCTCAAACTGGACTATTTCTGCAGTCTGTTTTGGCCCATAGTCTCATTGACCTGAATAGGATTTAACTGCCATAAAATGTTGCATGTTATTCATATATTAGTCAACATTTGAATCCCAGTTTTTCTCCAGTGGGCTTTAAGTGATAGTGAGCCCACCATGATTCTTCTCTCCTCTTGATGCTTACAACAGTGCTGTGAGATGGATCATTGGGAAAGAATGGTCTGAGGTCATCCAGTGAGTTTCAAGTCTCAGTTGAGACTAGACTCCCAAGTCCGAGTCTCACACTTAAAACCACTATATCAGGTATAGGAATGCAGCTTTATCCTAAACATGTTAGCGCCACTGGGTTCAATGGGATGTTTCTAAATTAGGCTGCAGAATTTAGCACACTTAACAGTAAGTCTAACTGAACTTGGGCAGGGATTATTTTGCACAAATATGCATAGGATGACACTGTTAATTTCTTTTGTTATTTATGCAGGATTATGTCCAAGAAAGTAGAGAGATGGTCTGGGACTGAGAGGGAACAACATTTACCATGCAAACAAGCAAAAGTGGAAACTGCCTGTCCTTTGCTTTGGAAGTGTGACCATCCACAGAGTGTGTTTGAGGGTTTGGTATCGCCTATCAAGCAAGATGAATTTTTTAGAGAATACTGGGAGAAAAAGCCGTTAATACTTCATAGAGATGATTCTACTGTGGCATCCTATTATAAGTCACTCTTTCAGTTAACTGACTTAGAAGGCATAGTCAAGCATGGTTTATACTATGGAAGGGACATTAATGTCTGCAAGTGTATTAATGGGAAAAAGAAGGTTTTTAACAAAGATGGCAAAGTAAGCTATGCACAGCTGAAGAAGGACTTTGATCAGAAAAAGGCGACAATACAATTTCACCAGCCCCAGAGATTTAAGGTAGGATCCAGTGGTTTTCTGTAGCTTGTGGTTGCTTTTGCAGTTGTAAGCTTGGATTGATACAGACATAGAATTAAAAAGGATTTAGGGAACAGGCCATGGAAATGTATGTGCCTTTATCTTCTGCCTGGGTTTAGTGCTACATACGACTGTTGCTGACCTGGACTGAAAGATGCCCAGAGACATTTCTAAACTGAATGAGAAGCCATGGGTTGCTTGACTTTTACATCATGTGTTTGTATCAGTCCTGCTTAGCATAAAAGCTATTTCTTGTCTTTTAGCTTATTGAATCTGGGGATCAGTTTCTATTGAATGGTAATATAATACTTCTTTACAGAATTTTGTAGAACAAATGTGACTAGAACCATGTGTTTGAAATTAGGTTGAGGGTTACAGGTTTCAGACTTTGGTAGTGTATGGTCTAGTTGTATAGATTTGAAACTGCTGATGCTAGAAAAGAGCCAAATTAGAATCTTTCGCATTCACATTTTCTACCTGCTTTGGGCCTAGTTTGCTGACACATTTTCACATAACACAATAGATGTATGTATATATGAGTGCAGCAGCAGGGACCCTTTCCTTATCGTTGCACTTTTTATTGTTTTGACTCTTTTGTCATGTAGGTTATCTGGGCATCCTATTTCGGTGGAGATGTGTATTTGGAAGAGTAGAATGTAAACATAGGTAGAGGGACTGGGAGAAGAAAGGGCAGCTGCTTTGACATACTAATTCTCATTCTCTCTACCTCCTCCTTTTTCAAAGGATGAGCTCTGGAGAATCCAGGAGAAATTGGAATGCTTCTTTGGCTCATTGGTTGGGTCCAATATTTACATAACTCCTCCAGGGTCCCAAGGCCTGCCTCCACACTATGATGATGTTGAGGTAAGAGAATGCACAAAAGATTCTTTTTCTTGAGTCTTTTTAGGAATTTATTGTTCTAGTGCGCCTTCGTACTTATGGCAGCCTTAAGCCCTATCACAGGGTTTTCTTGTTAAGATTTCTTCAGAGCTGGTTTGCTTTTGCCTTCCCCTAAGCCTGAGAGTGTATGACTTACTCAAGGTCACCAAGTGGGTTTCCATGCCTGAGTGGAGATTTGAACCCTGGTCTCCAAAGTCATAGTTCAACACTCAAATCACTACACCATGCTGGCTTGCCTTTTAGGAGTAGCACTCATTATATTTGTCTGTTAATATGGATGTACTTGTTTAAATTATTTGTCCCTGCAGGGGAGCACAAATACTTTAACCTTGTTTTCTTCCCACTGCAGAAATGTGTTGAATAACTGTGCAGTTTTTCTAAGAAGTCCATCTGAGAGGGGAAGGAAGTCCCTTCCCACCCATCTTTCCCTGCCACAACATGGCCATGTAGTAGCAAGGTTGAGGGTGGGAGCAGCTGAGGATTGTCATCAGCTGTATTCCAACAGGTGGCATATAATGATGATGTCATTGTCTGGAGGACTCCTGGAGAATGTCTGCATTGTCAGAACGTAGCCAGTGATAATCTTTGATTACTTCCCACTATCCCCCAGCTGCTACAAGGCTGGGTACAGGGATGAGGATGGGGATAGGAGAAAAGTGAGTCTGGGAAGGCAATCTGAATACTTGAGGGGGGGAGGGAAGAGAAAAAAGCTTTAGGAGAATCCTCCATGTTCAGCTGATGTTTATTTCTTTGTAAGGTTAGATGGTCCGATGAATTATGAACGGTGGGACATTTTGTTGTTTACTCTGGTTATGTTCCTTGCAGGTGTTTATCTTGCAGCTTGAAGGAGAGAAGCACTGGCGACTCTACAAGCCTACTGTACATCTAGCTCAACAATACAATGCTGAACCTGAGGACAAAATTGGGACTCCAACACATGACTTCATATTGAAGGTGTAGCAATGTGTTTTAATATATTATTTAAACAGTATAGCTTACGATTAAGATAATAACCAAACTGCTTCTGTTATGGTATAGCTCTGCACGGAATTGGAAACATTCTGTGACATGACATAATTGTATACTCAAATGGTTTGTGTTTGGGGAGAATACCTATTTTTATTTATTTTGTAAACACCGCAGTGTAACACTAAACTTTCAAAATAACTTTCTGTCCAGCCAGGAGACTTGTTATATTTTCCAAGAGGAACTATTCATCAAGCTGCCACACCTCCCAGCGTATCTCATTCTACCCATGTGACTATCAGCACATATCAGAACCAGTAAGCATCCTGCCTTAAGTTTTGTTGTAGATTTCTCACCATTGACTGTGAACTGAATGAATCTGCAAGCTAAAATATTTTGCTTTGAATGAAATACTGTTTGAATCTTGTGGTGGTGATTGTGTGTTTTCAAATTATTTCTGACTTAGGGCAATAGCAATAGCAGCTTCATTTATATACTGCTTCATATTGTGCTATGCAGTCTCTAAGTGATTTATAACTGTAAGCTAATTGCCCCCAACAAGCTGGGTACTCATTTTAGTGACCTCGGAAGGATGCAAGCGTGAGTCGAGCCTCAGCCTCTGGCTGGTATTGAACTCTTGTGGTTTGTGAGCGAGTGGCTGCAGTACAGGCATTTAACCATTGCACCACCAGGGCAACCCTAAGGCAAACCTATCAAGGGGCTTTCTTAGCAATATTTGTTCAAAGGAAATTTGCCATTTCCTTCCTCTGAGTCTGAAGAGTATGACTTGCCCAAAGTCACCCAGTGGGTTTCCATGACTGAACAGAATTTGAACCCTGGCCTCCTCAACTCCTAGTCCAGTACTCAAACCACTATATCACTGGTTCTTAACCTATGGACCTCAGACTGCCAGGGAGCTGTGATGTTCTCACTGGGGGCCCTTGAAGGCTGCTCAGCTCAGCTCTTCCTTGCAGTGGAGTGGCCATGTGACAGGAGCCATGGCAAAGTCTGGATATTTGGATCTGAGAATTGCTTGTCACGTGGCTGCTTTGCTGTGGGGGAAGAAGCAGGCTGAGCAGCTGAGTGACAGTGGAGCTGACAGCCTTTGATCTTCTTTCTTGCTCTTCCTCCCCTCCTTTCCAGCTGGGAGCAGTCCGGTCTCCTATCAGAAATGCTTCAAACCCTTCCCTCCATTTCCCCCCCCCCCCTTCATTAGGAGGGAAAGAGACTGAGATGGGGCTGCAAAGGGAGCAGAGTCACTGATTTCCATGTGCACAAGTGACTTTTTGGACAGTGCTTCCTGATCCCCCACTTCTGGGGAGCAGAGTTCAAGCCATGCCAGTTTAAGAGTGGATTGAACAGCAACATGTAGGCCCAGCCAGCCAGCCTTTGCCTCTTGCTTGGCATGTGGCGATCCACTCTTGCTCAGTTGCTCAGCCTGCCTTCTTCCTGGAGCGCAGCAGCCATGTGATAGAAGCCAAGTCAAAGGCTTGCCTGGTTGGGCCTGCATGTTGCCTTTCAATTCACAGCAAATTGGCAGGAAGAAGCAGGAGAAAAGTCTTCCCTTCTGGCGCCTCTGAGGGAAGGTTTAATGGATGGTGTAATTGTTAATGGTTCATTGTTCAGGTATTCATAATCATAATCATAATTATCATCCCTGATAAAGAAAAGAATAAGAACCACTTCATTACCCCATGCTCATTCTTATAAAGTATTGGCTCATATGAATAAGCCAAGAGCAGTTTTTCATGTTTTTCCTCAAGTTCCAGAGGATATAAATATGTGGATGACCAACATAGACAATTTTGACAGATTTGCAGCCTTAGTTGTCTTCTGATCCTACCTTTTTCTGGAGCAGGTTGTTGTGCTTTTCAGGGCAAAAAGGTTGTGTATGCTGCTTCCCCTCTTGGAAAACCAGGTTATTGTCATGCTGATTTATATTTTTAGAACTTCCAGGGGTGAGTTCTAGTGCCTTGCTGCATTGGAAGATGACTTTCAAGCTGCAGATGGTACAAAATGCCGTACTGCTTCTTGAAAGCAAGCTCAGCCTTTACTTCCTTTCAGGCTTCAGTTTCTGAGTGTACTTACTTTCTGAGGATCTGATGAAACATTAGACTGTTGCTAGTAATTTGTGACATGATTACACATATTGAATGGTTCAGTTGTCCAAAAGCTTTCATAGTTAAATTCTATCTGGATAGTATTAAAGATAGGATGTGGTGTTAGGTGAGTACTTGGCTTCACTCTGAAAGCTAGTTCTTATGTACTCTGTCTTCAGCAAGAAATACTGCTCAAGATGGAATTTTCATTAATATGTTTGATTTGTCTTCTGCCCGTCAGGTCTTGGAGAGATTTCTTCTTGGATGTGGTTCCTGGGCTTATTTTGGATATGGCAAAAGAAGACATAGAATTTCGGAAAAGCATTCCAAGGCAATTATTGATGGTAATGTCATGGCACTAAAAAAAACCCCAACACAATAATGTGTAGATACTCCCAGAAGAAAAAATATAATAGTCTCTGTTTTAAGCATTGAGTACATCTGTAGCTGTCTACCTGTAATTCCAAAATGGTATTTTGAAAAAGATGCCAGCCTTTTCAGTAGCAGGCTTTGTATATTGTGTGGTTCTTAAATGCTGCATAAGTGAAAGCAGCACACTGCCAAGTTTTGAAGTTCTCCCACATTTCTCTTAACTGGCAAAACTTTTTCATTCTTGATCCCTTTATGATAGGATTATAAAATAGAAAGGATTTGTTTTAAATGGAAGCCAGAGTCAATCCCCAGAAAAAGTAAAATACGATAGAAGATTATATGAATTATAATTTCTCAGAGTAAGGGCAAGCAAAACTTCACTTGGAAGATACCAGACCTAGTGTTCTAGACATTGGGTTACAGATAGATAAAGCAAAATATTAAGGATTTATAAATAAAGAAGACAGCCCAAATTCATGTGGTCTAGGAATTCATATTGTAATGTTAGATCCATATAACGTGGTTAGCTTTGCCTTTCCCATTCTGTAGAACTTTTGCTTGTTACTGAAATAATCTTCTTTTAAAATTCTGCCTCAGCCCAGTAGATTGGAAGCCAGCATTTGCAATGCCTGAAGAACTCTGGATTGCCTTCTCAATTAAACTAGGTTCTTGTAAACATAAATTCTTCTTGTTTCCTGTGTTTAGAAGATGGATGTGTCTGATTCATCCAGGCAATTAAGTGGCTTCCTGAGGTGCCTTGCAGACCGGCTAGATAATGGCAAGGAATTGAAGTCATCTGACATGAAAAAAGATTTTATTATGAACAGATTGCCCCCTTTCGTGGGAATTACCTTTGACTCTTTGGCTTCAGGTGACATTTAAGTTTACTGTGGGTGTTTTTCATAACAGAGTGGGGAAACAAATTATACCATAGATGTATAAATATAATGTATTTATTAGTTACACAGGAACAGTTTGTCATGACATAAAGGAATTGGTGTGGAATTAATTGTTCAGATAATCAGAACTGATACTACATTTCTGTGGAATTCTTAATGTGCAGTTTTGAAATTTGATTTGATGTCAAATTTGAGGAAGGAAGCTTATGAAGGATTGAAATAAAGTATTAGTTTGTGGGACTTTCTAGGACTCCTCATTTCAGGCATTAACACTTAAGACAATCCACTTGAATGAGCAAAAATGTAGAACGCTGGAATTTGGCAGTTAGAGTAATACCTGCAATATTTCCTAGTTGAAAAGAAAAGCATTAAAGATGGGTTGCCTGCTCCTCTGTTCACAGTAATGTGGCTATCTTTTCTTACTTAGGTGGAGCATTACCAAAATTAAGCAGCACAATCAGGTTACGTTTTAAAGACTATACAATAATTACAGTGGAACCAGAACAAGACCTTTTGGTGAGTACAGAGGAAGTGCTTGTGGAGACTTGTTTTTCATTGGAGCTTTCTGTGTTGTAACATTGCTTGCATTCTATATTTAGGCTGCTTGGTTGCATACCACAACATGTGACACAAATTGATCATGACATTATAGTGATATTGTTGCACTTCTCTGAAAAGGAGAGGGGTTTCAAAACTGGAAATGCTAGGCTTGATAACTTTTTTCCTAAAATTGTTTGTCTTTACAAATGTGTGCATATAAATATATAAAAATAAGAACAGGATATGTTGGTTTTCTAACACAGGAATGTCCTTTTATTAGATAAGAGAGATATCAAAATGAACTACCCTAGCATGGGGTAAATTATTTATTTTATTTTATTTATTTATATCTCACCTTTCTCCTGATACAAGGACTCAAGGAGACTAACAACTAATCTAAAATTAATTGTGAGGTTTATGGAATTGCCAGATTCTGAAAGAGGAAGATAGTTGTTATACTGAAATGTTTTCATGTTGACTGCTACTTAACACACAACACCGAATTTCTTTTTCTTTTCCTCAGAATAATTCACTCAGAGAAATGGTTTTCGTGTATCACTGCTTAAAGAACAAGAGAGAAACCCATATGATGGGGGAGGAGAGTAATAATGAGGAAGGAATAATAGAGGTTTGTTTTTCATGTGTACATTAGGTCCTTTTAGTGGTCCTGTTAGTCTTGAAGCCTCCCCATTTTAAAAACAGTTACTTTGTACAAACTGTCCTCACATCCATGTTCAACATCTTTTTGTCATGCTGTCATCTTCTGTTGTGTGTCTTACAAGCTGCTTTTAGGTATATGGGCTTTTTGCCAGATCAGGTCAAGAAGCCATCTAGTTCAGCACCCAGTGTTCAGTGGTAGCCAGCCAAATGGTTCTTGGTCAGGATGGGAATCATTTGGCCCTCCAGATGTGATCCCAGCAGCCCTAGCCAGAATAGCCAATGGTGAAGAATATGGAAAGTTGTATTCCTACAACTGGAACACCTCATGATTCTCCTCCCTGTTGTAGAAAGACACAAGGAGGATTTAAAGCAACATCTTTGCTGTGTTTCCTTGTAGTGATTGTTACTACTTCTGATCTGAGAAGGTCTGTTTACCCGTCGTAATTAACAGCTGAGGCTGCTGTATGTGGTTATTAGCAGTGGCAGCTGATGGAGCTGAAGTCAGTTTGGGTGGTGAACTCACTCAGGTTTGAGTCTGAACTTTTAAGGAGTTCTTCAAGATGCTGAACTTCAAAATAAGTTCAGCAGTTTGGGAAGCTGTTCTAAAATTTGGAGTAACACCCACAGCAGGTTCATTTCCCTGCCAACATCAGAAATACTGGCTGCCACTGAACAGATATCTTCTTCAATTCTGTGATAAAATACTTATGCTGTAGAGATCTTCCTGAATATTTTCCAAAGAAATCTCTCTCACTAAATGTTAAATAAAGCAAATTGAAGAACAGACATCACATGGGGTTGGCTTGTTTCAGACTTGTTTACTTAAGATTTGCCAGTTTTCTGTTATAATAAAACCCTTGCTTTGCTAAAGACAATCCCTGTGCAAACCTGTTTGTTGCTCATAAGCAACAATTGTGTTTAACCCATAGATAGCCCAGTGGCTCTTTATTTTATTCTTGGACTACTTCTGGCAATTAGACTACTACCCTACCCAACCATGGAGTGTTCGTGGGTGGGAAGATGCTGCCTTACAACCAGGGTGAAATAGCAGTGTAAGGAATACAGTGAGCTAAGATCATTTCTTTTTAATAAATGCACTCCCATTTCTTCTGATAAGACAATAGTCTTTTCCCTACATGCCTGAGAGAAGGAATGTGTGCCTCAATCTGTGGGCTGTGAATTCTGTTTTCTTGGAACACAGAGGCATTGTCTTTGGTAGGCAGCACTAGTGTTGAGAACTGAAACAAATCTGTCTAGTTGCATTGTGCTAATGCTTCACTTCAGCTATCAGTTACTGTTTATTTTTCATATCCCATTTATCTTTCAAAATGAGAATGCAAGGTGAATTAGTGTGATAAAAACATTGTGACAAAACTTCTCATAAACATGTTGGTTACTTTAGGTAGCTATTTGTCCTATAAGCTCTACAGACGGCCCCTAAGGGGCAGCTCTGTGCCGCCCCTGGGAGCGCTGGATTGGGGTCGGGCAACCAAATGCCGCGGCTGCAATCCGGCACTTTGCCACTCCAAAAAGAGCTGGCAAATGCCGCTCCTTTTTGGAGCAGTAAAAAGCTGTTTGTGCCGCGGTGGCAGCGGTTTTTCTGAGCTCCTTTGGCACAGCGTTGTCTGTACCCTGCACCAAGGGAGTACTCTGATGCCATGTGCCATGTGGTGGGACACGTGGCGTAATGGCGGCATCAGGGTAGAGTCAGGGCTGCTGGCATGCGGTCTCTGTGCCCCGACTCCACCCCCAGGTTGCCCCTTTCAGCCAGTCTGTACAGGCCCTAAGTTTTTGTACGTGGTCTACAAAGTGGAGATGTGTATTCATGTCGGTTTTTAAATATGTATATATTTGAAGATCTTCAAGCAACATTCCACATATGAAAAACTTATTTGCATCAATAGCTATAGTGCAACTTTAAAAGCCCAATTCTGTATATGTATGTAGAACAAGGTGGTTAACTTGTGATCCTCCAGATGTTTTTGGACTATAGTTTCTATCTTCCCTGTCCATTGGGTATGCTGTTCAGGGCAGAAAGTAGTTGCAGTATAACAGTAAAAGGAGACCAGTTGCCCATGTAGGGCTGCCCTCGATGTTCTGACCTACATGTTCAATGGAACTCTTTCATAAATAGCCTAAGACACTTAGGCTGCAATCCTAAATCCACATGATGAGCGCTAAACTCCATTGGATGCAGTGAGATTTAACATGCTTCATAGAGCCGGAGTGGTGGTGTGGTTTGAGTGTTGGACTAGCACTCTGGAAGACCAGGGTTTGAATCTCTGCTGACCCATGGAAAACCACTGGGTGACCTTGGACAACTCTGAATAACTCTTGTTAAGAAACCCCCATGATATATATATGAGAGAGAGAGAGCAAAGCAAAAGGCAAGGCACAAGGTGTAGTAGGATTCTCGCTAAATCAAACTCAGGCTGAGACCCTTTATCAGGCGAGGTAGCATGAGATTCCACCTGATTGAAGCTGTGTTATGCTTCCCCTCCCATGGGATTCATCTCCCTTCTGCGCACCCCCTTTAATGGGCAGTAGAAAGGGGGGGCATTAGAGAAGCATCTGGCCATGTGCTCTAATCAGATATGTAACAATCCCTTTTTTGTTCTGCCATTGTTATTAGTACCATATGCTTCTCCAACAGTCCAAAAAGTTTCCAAAAGCAGCCCAATATAGAGTAGTCTAAACGTGATGTAATCAAGTCATGTGTCATTGTAGGCAGATCTGACTTTTCAAGGAACGGGTACAGCTGACACACTAATTTTAACTGTTCAAAAGCAGTCCTGGACACAGCTGAAACCTGGGCATCCAGACTCAGATCCCAGGAGTACACCCAAGCTGTGAACCTGAGATTTTGGGGCAGTATAACCCTATCAATACAGGCTGAATCCTATTCACTGATCTACCTTTTGACTAACAAGGAGCACTTCTGTCTTTTATCTGGAATAAGTTTCAATCTGTTTACCTTCATCGAGTCCATTATTGACAGCAGTCACTGGTTTAGTACACAAACAGCTTTCTTGGAATTGGAACACTTTAGTCAGTTATAATGAGATATTTAGCTGAGCAGCATTCATCTGCACAGGAATAATTGTTACTGGGTGAGGTATGTAATGGTGTGTGTAAAACACTTAGCAAAAATTGTCTGATATTTTAGTTTGGTCTCTAACATGCTTTCTTCCTCTTTTTTTCTTTTATAAAGACCTCTGGGTTACGATTTCCTCTTTCCCATATGGAAGCACTGAAGCAAATTTGGAGTTGCGATACAGTCTGTGTTGAGGAACTGAGTCTGTCTTCAGATGCAGAAAAAGAGAACTTGGTGATATCACTGTGGAGCGAATGCCTAATTGAAGTAATATGAAGGCACAATCTAGCCAAAATTAAATTGTCTTCCCTAGTAAAAGAGTAATGTATAAGCTTGAATCTCTTAAAGCGTGATCTAGCCAAAGCAAAAAGTATGCTGTTGCACACAAAGAGCAAATTATTACCTCTGGTGCACAGAAAGGCTCTTACGTACATAATTCTTGTATGTAACAGTAAGATTGTGAAAAAGGTGGATGCAATTGTGTGAAAATGCAAATATTCTCAAAATTTGTTGTATAGGCTGACACCTAAAATTGTATCTAAAATATGTTTGCCAGAATCTTATATGATTTGTTATGTTACATAATTTTATGTATACCTAGCTACATTGCAGAGGCACTAAGAAACCCCTTTAGTGAATTGCAGAGGTGTGTAACGCTGGCAAGAATGCCTGGTGCATATTGGACACTCAGCATTAACGGCAGCCCTCTACTGGGTATGGGTGTTAGGCAGTTGTGGAATTCTAAATCTCGCAGGTGTAAGTCCATTTATGAAAACAGGATTCCAGCAATAGTATATTTCCTGCCTACATAAGAAGGCTTTGTCTGGTATAACTGATGACTATACCTATATGTTTTAATAAGGTGACTTTCCTGGCCATTGCAGAACCATCTGCTTAAATTACAAGTAGTAATATAGACTACAGAACTGAAAGACTCAGCACTTCTTGCTGAAATTATGATTTTGTGTAAGTGCTGCTTCATTTTACATGGAACTAGCCAACAGTACTTAATTTGCAATTATCTGTTTGGGTTCTGGACTACCGTTCCAGGACACTTATACCACATCTCCTTTCTCAGTGTGCAGATAGCAGCCATAAAAAAATAAGGTAAAGTGGTTGGTGTGGTTTGATAGTAAAACAAATCCCGTTTTCGATAAATAAAAAACAAATACTTGTAATTTAATTTTAATTCAGTGCTTCTGAGAAGTATCATGTATATATACTACCTATAAGATCACGTCTGATAAAATGTGATCATAGGTTTATAATTTTTCTTATCTGTTTAAATAGTATGGTTTGCATTCTGCAAACATTACAAACTGAACCAAAATGCTTCTCCCCTGCACCACTCTAGAGGTCCCTGATCCAAAATCCAAAATATTCCAAAATCCAAAATTAGCCACGCGTGACTGAGATGGTGACACCTTTGCTTTCTGATGGTTCATTGTACAAAACCTTTGTTTCATGCACCAAATTATTAAAAAATACACTTGTCCCTCCATATTCCCTGGGTTAGGGGCACAGGACCCCCATGAATGTGGAAAAACCACAAATAACAAAAACACTTCTTTTTTAACCTGAGAGAACACCTCTCTAGGAATCTCTAGGTCCTCCAGTGCAACTCTTTGGTCAACATCTGACAGACATTGACCATAGAATTGTGCTGGAGGAGCTACAGATTCCTAGTGGAGTGTTCTGTCTAGGAATCTCTAGGTCCTTCAGTGCAACCTTTGGTTAAAGTTGACCACAAAGTTGTGCTGGAGGACCTAGCTATTCCTAGAGAGAACATAATAATAAAATCTGTGAATAATCAAAGCCGTAAAAGTTAAAGCTGCAAATGTGGAGGGACGAGTGTATTGTGTGTAAATTACTTAGGAGTATACGTATAAGGTGTATATGAAACATGAAGGGATTTCATGTTTAGACTTGGGTCCCATTTCTGAGATATTCCATTACATGCAAATATTCCAAAATCTGAAAACCTCCAAAATCCAGAACACATCTGGTCCCAAGCATTTAGGATAAGAGAAACTCAACCTGTATATCATTCACTAACTTTTAGGGCAGGGGTGGGTAATGTGGGAGCCCAGGTGACTGCATTAGACCTTCAAAAGATCTTGGAGGGATGCACTCCATTGCACTTGCTGTTACAAAAAGACCATCCCAACATACACTTCCCCCCAAAATGCTCTCAGGACATGGAGGCATTCTTCCTATGTTTTGAACCATTAGAGGGCATTTAGATCATTTAGGGTCAACTAAATTTTAATTTTTTTGCAAAAGATGTTTTTGCTCCTGGGAGTTCCAGATGTGGAGGAAATGGCCACACCACATAGAGGTCATTTAAGGGCATTTTGGAGCATAAAACAAATACTTTTTACCCCTGAGGAGCCACAAAACGTCCTGGGAGGCTGCATGTGGCCCCACACTGCTTTGTCTATCCTTGCTTTAGGAACACAACACAGAAAGGTCTAGATCCCACATGCGAAGGATTGCTAGAAGCCAGAAATTAGGCAAGTTTTGGGAATCAATGTTGTGTAGTGGTTCAGCACTGAACTGCAGTTCTAGAGTTCGCAGTTTGAATCCCTGCTCAGTCATAGAAACCTACTGAATGACCTTGGCGAGTTACATTCTCAGCCTCAGAAAAAGGCACCTCTCTGTACGGATCTTGCTAAGAAAACCCTGTGTTAAGTTCACGTAAGGGTTGCCATATGTCAGAAACAATGTGATGGTACACATCAACAACCTTGGTTTGAGCAAATGAGAAAGATGGGCTGAACTTTGCTTGTGAGGAGTCATTGTTATCTACCACTTCATGGACTGAGGCAGAAACGGGGTTAGTAAGTAGGAATGGGCAGCCTGTGGGCTTGTAGCTCTTGTTTGATGACAGTGCCACTCATCACCACTAGCTCTTCTGTCTACTAGAGCTATTGGTGGTTGCCACCCAACAGTACGTGGAGGCCCACAAATCACCTATCCTCTGGCTTCTGACACTCCTTCACATGTGGGAGCTCTCCGTTTGATCCAAAATAAATTCCACTTTGTTTAACTGGCCACACCACCATAGTAACTGTGTGTAGAACTGTAGCTTTACAGTGCAATTTAAAGTACATGTGTATGTGCCTTCAACTTGCCTCTCAACTTATGGTGACTCCATGAATTTCATAGGGTTTTCCTAGGCAAGGAACAATCGGGTGGTTTTGCCAGTTTCTTCCTCTGAAACAGCTTATATAGTACTTGGTACTCTGATGTAATTTCCACTGAGTTCAGTGGAGCCTACTCTCAGGTTCTTTTCCCAGAGCAGTAACACTGAATTACACTATTAATTAACACAACACTGATGCACCAGCTGAGATCTCCTTTTTTATAGTTGACTGAGTTTTCCAGAAATCTAAAAGCAGTTGTTTTTTTTTTTAAAAAGTGTTATTAAATGTATCCAAGAGTCTGTTATGATAACATACAGAAAAAATGTTTATTAAATAAGTGCTTCTGATGAAAATACATTTAGGATTCTAGTTACATAATATAAATGCAAAAAAGTAAATACTTGGTTTATTTTACAATTTAAAGTGCTATTAGGGTGCAATCCACTGCACCTCTGTGGACATCTAGATTTATTTCAGGAGCTAGACACTACACAGCTGCTTTTATTGATGGGTGTTATTGCAGCAGCCAAGGACCACAAATCCATGTTCTGTCCAAATTAGCAGCTGTTTCAACCAAACAGTTGTCCTGTGTGCCTCTGTCTCTCCAAAATCCATGGATAGCTTGTTTGCTATTCTGTGGTTGCTAGTATAATGTAGCTGAGTGGTGGATAAAGCCCTTCGGTAGATTTTCTTAAATATATTAATAAAGCCATTATCTGTATAAAAATAGAGGTTTTCTAGTTTCAATATTTTCATTGTGAGAATGTGTGCAGCTTTTTTTTTTAAGGATAAAAAAAATCAAGTTTCATATCTTTCAGTTTTAGCTAATCAATGTCAGTTGATCCCAAAAATACATTTGAGATATACTGTACTAAAATCTTATTTTTTGTAATACTGAACACAAGTGTGTTGAGGCAGCTTGGGGCTCTTTTACAGGACCCCATTTCCAAGTTCGTGTGTCCACCTGGCTGAAGAACCACCTGTGTAAACAGCGCCTGAGTATGCAATTGTTCTTTCCATCATATGTCATGATGCCCTTTAAGAATGATTAAATAATACACAGTGTTCAGTAGAATTTTGAATTTTTTAAAAGGGTTTTGCTCTTGCATATCTGAATTTTTCATGGGCCCTTACAGACTGCCAGAAATAATGCAGCTTGAGGCCACTTTAACTGCCCTGGCTCAGTGCTAGGGAATCATGGGAACTATATTTTTCTGAAACATTGAGTCTTGTCAGAGAGTTCTGGTGCCACAATAAACTACAGTTCCCATGATTCCTAGCACCGAGCCAGGGCAGCTAAAGTGGACTCAAGCTGCATTATTTCCAGCAGTCTGTAAAGGCCCATATGTATGATGTGTTGGGCTGAAGGTCTTTAACACTGCAAATTAGTGTTGTATATCACAAATTACTTGTGAGTTGTTTTGAAAAATTAGGCTGGGAAGAGGTAGAAACCCAATTTTGCATGACGACTCACCTGGAGGTCTCTTATGTCTTTATGCCATAAGGTACAAACAGCTTTTACATACTCCTGAAAGCTCACATTTCAAGAATACAAGAGTCTCCATGCTTGGAAACTATGGATACTTGTAATCCTGCCTCTAAAAAAAAGATCTATATGGATCTCCTTGTTTTTGGAGGATATAATGAGTTTCTGGCTAGTTTTAATACTTTGACTTTAATAACTTAACAGCATCCAGTCAATCAAGTGATGACTCTCAGGTCTCATTGAGCTTAATGGCATTTATTCCCAGGTAAGTGGGTGTAGGATTGTATTTTAAGAGATCTAGGCATATTTCCCCCAATAAAATCAATTGGAATAGTGCTTAAGGTTGGATGAATTATGACCATAGGGAGACTGCCTTTTCCCCTTCCACTGTTAGAGTGATCCGTGCCTGAGTTAGTGATGTCGGGGCGGCAAAAGTGTGACCCGGGGGGGGGGGCCACAGGGGACTCAAATTTTGACTAATTTAGGCAAAACAATTGGTGGTGTGAATTGCCCACAATAAGTTGTTCAGGCACATATTTACAATATTAGAACAGTTGTAACTTTCAAAATCTGGATATATGGAGCTTTTGAGCTAGTATAACCTTAATGTGCTCAAGTGTTCAGAAAAATGTGTTCCTTTCTAATTGAAGTAGAATCTTGTTGGTGCACTGCACTAGCATAACAATCTGTTGCACTAGCAACTGCACTTTTAGCATGGTGAAGAAATGCAGAAGTTGTTGCTGCAGGTGGGAGGGGAAGCTGTTGTCTGGGCAGCTTATTTTTTACAATGTCTGATTTCTAGCTGAGTCCTGAGAAGCGAGGGTTTTTGGGAAAGGTTGGCTTGCAAAATCACGAGAGACTGGCAATTTTTCAAGCTCAGATTCTCAGAACATCTTGATTTTGGACACTGCAAATATAAGCTGCTTGAACCTGGGAGCCTTCCTTCCCAATGGCAGTGACTTCCTCTGCTTTCCCTCAGACATGCACCTGTAGCCTTCCTTCTGCTACTATTGTATTGCCACCTACATTCACATAATGCAGCAACAGGATTCCAATCATAATTTTCTTTTAGAGATACACTGATAAAATAGTGCAATAATGAACAAGCTTCCACTGGCAGCATAAAACCTGTAGAAGAGGCATTTTAGGTCAAAATTCTCACTAGTTATTGCGTGATGAGGTAAAGAGCTAAAGAAATATACATTTTTACAGAATATCAAATCAATTCTGTGGTATTATTGCTGAATCATTTGCTGTATAGGACACTGCTCTGTTTGCAGATGTGAACAGATATCCTAAATTAGATAATATAGGATTAGCTTTGCATAGCCTATTTATATACTTGAAACATTTGTCAATTTTTGATTTTCTGCCTGAAAAATTCAGGTAGATTCTCCAACATGCACCAGTGCTGTGTGACTTCAGTAGTTTTTTGCAGAGGTATTTTCAGCCAAGAATGGGCCATATTTTATTAAGTCTTCATAGTAGTGAAACTGATTCACAATATTTCAAAGTCCCATTTCTGTGAATTTTCACTGGTGTTTACTTGGTTTACAACAATGTGGTTCCTATCATAATAATATCCTCCTGAAAAAGAAGTTCGAAAGAGTGATTGTTAATACAGAGTAGTTTAATTACTAGCTTTTTAAAAACGTGTGGTACTTGTAAAACATCACACCTTTAAAACATCATAAAACTACAACATTGGTTAGCTGGCCAGAATCTTGTTTGTCCCAACTACAGCATTAAGTCAACAGGTCTGCTATAGCTGAGGCCAAAGGGATTCAGGGCATGATCTCTATTGTAAATTAGTTCTGTATATATCAGGAATAGGAAAATAAAGTCCCATAGTGTAAAGGTCAACCAGAGCAGAAGTTTGTGGCTCACAAGCCTCTTTTTGTCTTTGCCCTAAAGCCAGTTATTCCCAACGCAAACAGACCCACTGAATTAATGCGACCTTGGTAAATCAATGCTTATGTAAATTTCACTGATTGAATGGGCCTACTCTAATTGGGATTAACAGCTGCTTTTATGCCTTTGCCTCTCTTTTTTTTTTAATTCCTATGAAGGTCAAACTTCAGTATATAAGTGGCTGGAAACTACTTTAAACTGTAATTTATGGACAGGTTTTAAGAAACTGCAGCTAAAGGTATACCAGGCTGTATCAGGTGCTCATTGTTTTCCTAGCCCTATTACAGCATATCTAAGCTATAAATCATGCATGTTTATGAGAATTTGGAACTGAAATACTGACAAACACAAAAATCAGTATGGCACAGGTAGGGGTTATCCAATAGGAGGGTCTGTCTGATCTTCCTCTAAAAGGCTAAAGCAGAACCTCTCCCCTTCCCAGAAAAAACAAACAAACACTTTTCCTAAAGGGTAGGATGCACAAGGAAGCTTAGTAGTTGTGTACAGGAAGCCGCCCTCCTTATCTGATGGGTAAGGAACCAGAGGATTGTCAAAAAGTGGTATCTGGTTGAAAAGCAGAACCCAGTCCTTTTAAGCTTGACTGGACACTAGATGGCACCAAGAGAAACACAACAAGCAAGTTGTGGTCAGAAGAGCAGACTGGGTCGACTATGCTATACATGGCTATTATGTAGATCTGTTGAAACAGCAGAACATCCAAAAGTGAGACACTGAAAAGAGGGATGCCTGTATAAAGAAATGAATTTTCCATACAGTCTCATCTGGATGTCTGTGGCAGCTATGGCTACAACCTGCATGGCAACATCATGCAAATTTAGCTGTCCATGTAACTGGAGAGAGCAAGTGAAGGATTCCAGTGCCTATTCAGTACCTTTTTAGAAAGTGGACCTTTAGTATGACTTTGTGTTCTCTTGCACTTCTCAAATGATTCCTGGTAAGCTTGACTTAACCTAAAACTAGTTTTAAGGGTTATAAGAGAGAGACCCCCATGAGATGGCATACATTTCTGTGCCAGCTTCAAAGGACATACAAAGCCAAAACCAATCAGACGCATTTTTGTACCTTTGATATCAAGAACCAGCTGATCACTGAGGTACGAGCTGATAGTCCCATCCTTATTATATGTCCATTTCTGTCTTGCTTTTCCATGTTCTACCCACAAAGCTACTTTGGCTCCCGGTATGTTTCTGCCTCCAATGACATCAAGGCAAGCATTGTTAACCTAAATGTACAGGGATGAAAACAAAGACATGGATAGCTGTGTTCATCTGGAAATGGGTGAAAACTGAATCTTCACTACCCTGATGGCTTCAGTATGTATACATTTCTGAAGAAAGATGACTGCAGGAAACTACAGTTGGAATACAGAAGCTTACATCCACCATGCCCCCAAGGTATACAAATGACTCATTGAGAACACAGTATCACTCTTACTATTACTCAGTTTAAAAACATATTTTGCCTGGAGAAGAGAAACAAATATGAGTAAGCTATAGGCATACAATCTGTTGAGTTTGAGTATGCCCTACAAAAACAAGCCTATGCTTGATCACTTGTTTTAGGGCAGACTTGGCCATACCATAAAGGAGGAGATGGGAACTGTGCAGCCCTCCAGATTATTGAACAGTCCCAGCATTCTTCGTCATTTGCTGTGCTGGCTAAGGCTGCTGGGAGCTGCAGTCCAATATCTGCAGAGCGACACAATTCCCATCTTTGCCATAAAGTAAAACGAAGCAGTTGCATCTGGAAGTAAAGGGGGTCCCAAGGGTAAAAAGTCAAACTTTTAAACCTTGTTAACTCCTTTACATATACATCTATCATGCTGCCGCCCCCCCCCCCCAACATAGAGTATATGAACAAAATATTTTGTGTTTGTATTTTTGTTCAGGCATTCATGTATATTAATATTTTAACATTTTATAAGGAAATAGCTCTCCTTTTCCTTAAGGGAGAAGCTCTAAGTGTCCTCTTAGCTGTTCTCTTCTGTTCCAGGACAGAAAAACGTTTGAAAAAGAGGAGGATGAGGGATCAGGGCCTCCAAGTCTTGTTCCCCCGCCCCCCCCCGGGGGTGTCTCACCCCATCATTTGGGAACCACTGTGGTAGTGCATTTCTTAAAAAGCACAGTTTTCCTGTTTCCTTTTCCAGCTGACATCAACGGTAATTACGTTCTGTGAATGAAAGTTGCTTCTATATTCAGAGTGACAATGTTAAATAATACCTTTAACTTTTTATATGTAACTAAAATGTTTTTGGACTACTGCTATTCAGGAGAGGCAAATGCATCTCTGAACCCATCAATGAATTTGCCAGGTTCAACATGAGTGCCAGTGGAACTGCTGCTGCTGCTTAAGATGCACAGTAAGAGAACTTTTTAGTTCATCCCTGAGCACTGGAAAGGTGAAAGCATTATATAGGTCAGGGGTAGGGAACCTTTCCCCTTTAAGGGCCGAGGGACTTCAGCTCCCAGAAGCCTCAGCCATGTTGGCCAATAGTCCCATGTTGGCCAATAGCTCCTGGGATTCTGGGAGCTGAAGTGAAAGGTTACCTACCCCTGATATAGGTTATCACCTTACAGAATTCCTACAGCCACATATCCATATAAGGAGCCTCCCAGAAGGTGCCTTTAAAGTGCCAAGGGGGTGATAGGTCCTGGATTGAATTGGGATGGGGCAGGCACCTCACCCTAAAAGGGAGCCGACCACAGCTCAGTCCTGGAGCATTCTCTGATCATTACAATGGCTTTGGTATTCCCCCCTCCTTGCTGATGCATGACTGACATTGCTTGGATATCTGATACAAGTTAATATACTTCTTTGATGCAAAATTCACTTTTAGAGCCTTTCATGCAAACGAATATATCACATTCAGAGCTAAAACATCTCAAACGAGATCACGGAGGTCAACTAATTTGTTCTCCCATCAAGGTTAAGAAACAATAAGCAACTTTAACCTAAATGATACAAAGTGCTTTTCACTTGCTTTTAGCTGCATCCTAGTTGCAGTTTAAAGCCTTATCTGAACACACTAGAAACTTTTACTTATGAATGTAATAGAAATATTTTTTTAAAAAAAAATCTGGGCTGTCTACAAAGCAAGCTGGCTGGAAAGTACAGGCAGAGAGAGGGTTAAGTACCCTTGCTCATAAAGTGCATCTGCTGAAGAGCACATTTTCATAGTCTCCAAGTGCACAGTAGAACCAGCAGCCAGCTTTAATGAGACTTGGGGGAGGATCTAGGGACTCTAGTTTCAGCAGCTAAGCAGAGTACCTTTGATTTGATAAGGCCACAGCTGTAGCACCAGATCTGAGTATTCTTGCCACTTAATGGGGAAAGACATACTGATGAGGCTCTTGCATCCATTAAATTCCCAGCAGCTGTCAGGTATTTGTCTTGGGACCTGTTTTTTATTCTGAAGTACACTGCTGGCTGAAATAGAAAAGAATAATCATCTCATGCTTCATGGAGTAGCATATATCCCTCTTAAATATGCATAGAAATAACTTTAACTTTCTTCCTTTGAAGACATGTAGTTTTACATAATGGCACGTACACATAATGATAGAAAATGGAAGTCTAGTATACTAGACTTGGACCTGATGTCTTCAGCAGGGGCACTAAAAAGCATTCATATCTTTTAAGAATTTCTGCAATTTTAAATTTAAAAATATATGTTTATATTCCTTCTGTAAGAGATTAACTATTTTATGGTGACTTTTACAACATTACCTGTTTTACAGGACGAAGAGAACCAATTACTTTCCAGCCACTAAACTGAGTCCAGTCTGAAATCTTGCTGGGTTTAAGGAGAAATTGTTTCCCTAAGAAATTACAACCTTCATAGGCGATCCATCTGTTTTAAAGTGGTATACAAATTAAATATATTATATTACATTGTTAGTAATATACTTAATTGCAAAAATGTATTATTGAGTAACATACTTAATGCCAAGATGAGAGCCAGCACAGCATAGTGGTTTGAATGTTGGACTACAACTCTGGAGAGCAGGGTTCGAATTCTCACTTGAATATGGAAATCCACTGGATGACCTTGGGCAAGTTACACACTCCCAGCCCTGGAGGCAAAGCCAATTCCCCTCTGAACAAATCGCGCCAAGAAAACCCTGTGACAGATTTGCCTTAGGGTTGCCCTAAGTCAGAAATGACTAAAAGGCACACAAGAAGGTGTAAGTCAATGAAGCTGCAGATCTATACACGTTTAAGTGGGAATTAGTTTCAAAGAGACACACATAGGACTGTGCCTGCACAGTTCTAGTAAATCAACTTATTTGAAAGAAGATGACAGCCTATGTCAATATCATTTATAATGAAACAAGCAAAGACCAAGATGTTTCTTGTCAAAAATTCACAGAATGTAAAATCATTATTCTCCCTATTTAGATTAGGTTTTTGATTATTTTTAACAGCTCTTGGCAGCTAATCAGACTTTTCCCATGCCGGAGCTCTTCCCAACAGGTTCTTCTTACACTGGGGAAGGGGACAAGACAATGGGCTGAAAAAATAACTAGCTTAGATTTGAAATAATATTCTTTCAGTCCTAATTCAACAGAATGTACAATTTCAGTGAGACTCCTCTGTAATACACTCCTACAGGTGTGCCCAAAACCTTGTATATTTCCAGCAGAATTTTGATCTGTTTCATTATAACCTATTCCCCTTAATTACCAATTCCTTTCAAATCTTGTTCAGGCTTGTTCATAACGACTGTTCAGGATAGAAAGGCAAGCACGTAGTTTTCTGTTTTATAGCTTATTGCCAATATTTTATGGCAGCTACTTAGTTATGTGCAACTAACTAATGTCTCCTGGCCTGACCACCGCCAACCCACCTTAAGAGCCAACACCCAGATCAGGTGGTTTGTGCTGCTTTTGATCAGTTTGTACAAGAAGAATTACATTTCCACCCCTTCCTGCCTGTGAGCAAGGCTGTGACAAAGATGTGTGACAGGGACCCTGCTTCTGATTGTCACAGCGTCACTCACTGGTGGAAGGGAATGGAAACATCCTCTTCCTTGTGCCCCAATTGGAAGCTAAACAGACCTCCTTTGCCGGACCCGGCTGTTGGCTCTTGGATGGTACAGTAAGAGTTATGGATCTGGAACTCTAGGTTATGAATCTGTAACTTCAATACAGAATGCCAGCCTACATCTCTAACTTACTGGGAGACAGAGCAGATGGGTGTGAAAGAGTAGCCTGAACCTGAATCCGTTCCAACTACAAGTGGGCCAGGACCCTGCTGACTGCCCAGCTTGCTCCCAAGTGGGCCATGGCCGCAGGACCCAACCCACATTACTAGAAGCTGGATTATACTGGATCTTTTTTGCCCCTTCCCCTTAATTACATTTTGGAGTGTGTCGTTTGAACACCACACCTCCAAAGTAGCCAGAAGCTGCTTCATTTGGCCCACCTGTTCTGGGCCAAAGACATCTTCAAGGCATAGTAGGACTACATAGGATTTTATCTGAGAGGATTTTTTACAACTTTTGCTTCTGACGATTTTTTTTAAAATCACAGATACAGCTTTCTACAGCGGTTTCCCCTCAAAACCTTTCCTAAAATAAGTGTGTACTTCCTGTTTTGCAACTTAAAATTCTTTGATCTAATTCTGTTTATCCATGCATTTTTTGCTTGTTCAGTCTTGCTTATAGCATGTTAGCAGATCTACACTTCTACTTATTCAGTGTGGTTATCCTGAGGCACTTTGGAACACAAATAACATGCATGGGTATATATAAATGTGTACATACTTTCAGTACATTTATATATACACATAAATATTATTTGTGTATCACAAAGAATAAATATAGCAGTATGGAATTCTTTGTCATGGAAACATTGTTATGTCATCAATGTAATCAATGACTTTAAAAAGGATACTATAAAATATAGAAAATAAAAGTACAGTGGGCTCTTGGTATCTGCTGTGGTTTGGCTCCAGGACCTCTCATGGATACCAAAATCCGTGGATATTCAAGTCCCATTAAAAATAGTGGCACAGTAAAATGGTGTCCCGTATATAAAATAGCAAAATCCAGCCCTGCTTTTTGGAATTTATATTTTTTTGAATATTTTCAAGCCGTGGATAGTTGAATCCATGGATAAGGAGGTCCTATTGTAATTCAAATGAAATTAGACAGTTAATAGTTTTTAAATTCTATTGGTCAAGTAATTTTTCTAAAACAAAGTAGTATAAAGTTAATCTTAACTGAGTAATACAAAACTGATCTGAAATTAATATTTTGCATAATTGAAAAAAAATTACAAATATGATCCTTGCTGAAGCATTGCCTACACAGCTTAAAATACAGGCAGTAAAAATACTAACCTCAATGTAAGGAATATATTAAAAAGGTATTACAGTCAGCCCTCCACATTTGTGGCTTTGACTTTTTCTGATTTGATTATTTGCGGATTTGGTTGATATGTTCTCTCTGGAAACTTCCAGGTCCTCAAGTGCAACTCTGCTGGAAATTGACCATAGAGTTGCACTGGAGGATTTGGAGATTGCTAGAGAAAACACTTCTTTAGTCATTTGTTGGTCCTCCAGCATGATTCTATGGCCAATTTCTGGCAGATGTTGACCACAGAGCTCTGCTGGAGGACATAGAGATTCCTAGAGAACGGTTCTGTCAGGTAAAAAACTTGTGTTTTTTATTTGTGGTTTTTCCACTTTCACGGGGGTCCTGTGCCCCTAACCCCAGCAAATGTGGAGGGGCAAGTGTTTATTTAAACAACATTTGAAGTGGCCAAAGAAATAATGTCTCTCATTTGACAAAATGACCTACAGTGGTCATAACATTTGCCATACTTTGATCCAGATACTATATTGTTGACATACATGAAGTACTTGAAGATCATCCAGATCAGAGCAATGGATCTACTGTATAGACCAGGGATAGGCAACCTTTCCCCTTTAAGGGCCAAGGGACTTCAGCTCCCAGAAGCCTCAGCCATGTTGGCCAATAGTCCCATGTTGGCCAATAGCTCCTGGGATTCTGGGAGCTGAAGTCCCTCGGCCCTTAAAGGGGAAAGGTTGCCTACCCCTGGTATAGACTCATGCATAAGTCTAGAAATTTTGGTTAAAACTTGACCCAAAAAACCCAAGTCGACTTATCCACGGCTCAATGTAAACACTGTACTTTAACTCTTATAAAAAAGGAACCATCCCCTGATGAAAGGCAAAAGAGTAATCTGTCCTGGAAGCACTGACTTGCCTCTACTGTCTCATCCATCCAGCCTTTAGGGTGAGCACAGTTATGCCTCTGGGAATTTTGCAAGTTCTTTGGCATTGTTTTTCTTTGCTTCATCTTTTAGATCCTTTGTTACCTGCTCCTAGGTTTTACCCTTGACTTATCCACAGGTCAGCTCAAAATCCATCATTTTGGCTCCCACACCTGCCCTGGACTTATACATGAGGTTGACTTGATCGAGTATATATGGTAGTTAAACTGGCTTTCAGGGACACTCCTGTCTTGGAAATGAATGTAAGGGATGGTGAATTATGCATTGTCAGACAAAGCAAAGTCTAGAACAATGCCTTTGTATCTATCTATAATTTTGCATATTACAAACTTTGTGTAACTGTCAGTTACTGTTCTCAAATCTGCCCTCGATTGGTTGCCACTTGTTTCCACACTAGAGATAGGCCTCATCAGAATCTTCCTTTTTCTAGCTCTGGTGTAGGAAGATTGTCACATAAATTACTTGCTTGTCATATCTTGTTGATGGCGACCCTAAGACAAACCAATCATGGGTTTTTCTTGGCAAGATTTGTTCACAAGTTTGCCATTGTCTTCCCTTGAGGCTGAGATCATGGGTGACTTGCCCAATGTCACCCAGCGAGCTTTATGGCTGAGCAGGGAACCAAACCATGGTCTTTGAAGTTGAAGTCCAACACTCAAACCACTATGCCATACTGGCTCTCTTTGTCATATCTACTAAGGCAGTGATTCCCAAAGTGGTCAGTATCTCTTTCTTGGGGATGATGGAAAGATCCAGGGGGGCGATGAGGGAAAAAGGGGGCAGTGGGTAGCCTTCAGTTAAAGTATTGGTGCACAAGAAAGAAAAGGGGAACCAGAGGCCTCTCTTTGCACCTGGTCATTTTGGGGAAAAACAAATAAGCAGCTGGCTGAGCAGTGACCAAGAAGTTTCATGCCCATAGTAGCCTTTGTGACAAAGCCAGAATGGGCAAGAGGTTCTCTGTCACTGCTCAGCCAACTGCATGGTTGCTGCTATGATGGTGACCAAGTGTAAAGGGTGCAGTGACCAAGTGACCAGTTGAAGAGCGACTGAGAAGCCTCTCGCCTGTGCTGGCCTGTACTGCAAGGCTGGCATGGGTGAGGGCTTCTTGGTTGCTGATCAGCCAGCTGCTCGGTTGTTATTCCCAAGGTGACCAGGTGCAAAGGGAGCAGCAACCAAGATTGATTGTTTTAAATTTGCATTTAAATCGACCTAATATCAGGAAATAGGCATTGGCAGGCGCTAGGGCTGTTGCCCAAGAGGAAAAGGGGCAATGGCCAGAAAAAGTTTGGGGTCCACTGCATTAAGAGATAATATACCCTTATTGTAAACATACCACACAGAAACTATTAGAATACACCTTATCATAAATTGGATTTATTGGACTCAACAGATTTAAACAGCAAATTTGAGAAAGCCAAGGTAGACAGTTCCTCACTGGAGGCACCAGAGTGACTTGGAACATTAACATTTTGGACAAATTGGGGACATTATTGCCCTTTGACCAAACAATGCAGAACAAGGTAAGAAAGAGTCAAAAGGTTGCAAGTATAAGAAATTCCATTCTCAATATTATACTAGAATTCATGATACTTACAGTCCACTTCTCACCCACACAGATTGGGCCAGGAAATGAAGATCCTTATTTAAAACTGAACTGACAGCTTCTTGCAAATGCAGTTCTCTGCCTTCACAATTCTCTAAAGTAAAAAGGCTGATGAAAGGTTCAGCAAACACCTATAAGAAAGAATAAGAATGGTAACATCTGTACTGAGAAAGAGAATATTAAGGTGGTTTCCCCATCTCTTGCATGTCCCTGTTTGCAGGTTGACAAGAAGTATCATTGCTGCCTTAACAGTCCTCCCTCCACATTCATGGGGGTTAGGGGAATGAGACCCCCGCAAATTTGAAAAAATCACAAATAACTCCTCCCTCCCACTTAGAAGCCAGTTAAAGGGCGGGATGGGCAGGGGAAGAGGAGCAGAGGTGTGTGCTCCTTTTTTCCAACCCTCCTGTCCCTTTAATTGGCTGCCCAGGGAGAGGATCGGGGAGGAGAAGGTCTTCAGAGTGGGGGGCAAGGCACCTCCTGCCTTCGCCTCCCCAATCTCTCCCTGCACTGTCCAAGGAGAGATTGGGCAGGGAAAGGAAGGAGGAATGCCCGCATTAGAGGCCTTGACCTCGTGAATAATCCAAACTGCGTGTCTCAAGGTTGTGAAATTGGAAGGCCGACTGTACAGTGAAGGATGGAGCTGGGCAAGAATTCTTATAAACCTAAGCAACTATACAGGAAACCCTAAGTGCACTTACTTGGAAGTAAGCCCTTTTGAAGAGAATGGAACTTACTTTTGAGTTAGCATGCACAGAATTTGCACCGAGACACATGAATTAGATAGACATCCTAAAGGACCTGGATTTCCCCTGAAGTGCAATTACAGTAAAAATGTACATGCTAGCAAGGTTGAGATACATGGGAATAGGGTCCATATGGATTCTGATTACAAATCTAAGTATCTCAATTAAGCACAATGAAAGCAAACATATTAATAATCAAATTTTCTAAGGCATTTGACTTCAGACTTCTTTATTCTACAACATTAACTTTCTGTGAAAAAGGTGTCAGAAATTATTCCTACATAATTTTCCTCTGGAAATTATTTTTTTTTTATTTTCAGACATAATGAAGCATGGATAATTCATTTAATCTAAGCATTACAAGGCCTCTGCCACATAAAAAGTGAATCATAAGAAAAGCTTAGTTTATGATGACAATGTCCAGGGACATATCTGGGAGGACTAGGAAAATATTATGAAGAACTTGAGAGAAAATATGATTATGCAAAGTTCCTGGAAGGACTAATATATCCATATAACAGATTAGAAAATACTGATTTTATTTCATGGGTGCAGCTATCCCACATGCCAGGGAAGAGGGAACCTGAAACCATCTAGATATTGGACTCCAATACCCAACAATTCCAACCATCCTAGCAATGGATGGGTGGGAACTGTAGTTCAGCTTCTTGAGGAAAACAGGATTTCTACCCCCAACAGATGGCACAGTAATTCTGACAATTAAAAAATGATATCCATTGGAGACTAAAATTCTAGATAACTTGAGCTGGCAATGCAGAACTAAAATTGCCAGATAACTAGGGATGCCATTTTTTAACTGAGCCATTGTCCCTATATCTTCAGCTACATGACCTGTAGGTGATAATGCTTATCTCGATGCTATATAAAGCTTTTTCTGTTAATTCTTGCTTATCAAGTTGTTATCAAAGGCACAAGAGGCAATAAATCCACTGATAATACTTTTGACCTTATACAAAGGAGACCTTTTATACAGCTAAAGGCTTCTCAATCCATCCTTATTGATTTCCTAATACAAGCCTACTGAGGACTCAGAAGTGATATGAGCTGTACCACTAATTCTTATTGGGTAGCATCTAGTAACTGCTTATGTTTAAAGTTAATTTTATACTGAAACTTAAACAAATCTTTCTATCTTGTGCTTCTTTTCATCATATGAAAATCCTGAGAACTGAGAAGTGCCAAGAAGTAAGCAACTATGAAGAGCCTTCCTTGCTTCATTCCGCACCCCTCCACCTTGATGCTCTTCTCAGGATTGAGTGACTAGGGTAAAATTCCTCAGTACAGTTAAGGTGGGCTCCTAAACACTCGCTTTGCCAACCAGTTGACTGCATTGGTAGGAACCTATTAATTAACAAGGTTGAAGGAGGATTCCTTCCAATTAGTTAAATAACAAGCATCAGATAGCTACAATTAAACCCTCTCAGATTTACAAATGATTAGCAACATTGCTAAATTACCTCCAGGTTATTAATGCTGAAAGGATTTAATTCCCTATTGGTACCAAAGAGTATCAGCAGCCCAGCATATTAGAAGGAAAGTTTCTAAACCTAAATTTGAAAACTATACCATACTGATAAATGTAAATGTTCTTTACAACTGAAATCTGGACAAATCACTTGTTGTACAAAGGTCGTTATTTCCTGCCATAAAAGCCACAAATCTCCCTGACAGTTACTTCCAATAAATTTGAAATTAGCCAGATTGTTATACTGTGAATTTAACAAGAGCCAACTGACATTGGAAAACAAACACAAGGCTTCCCAAAATGTTTTCATTTAGAGGAAACAGGAAGAATTATGTGTACACAGGGGCACACCAGGAATGTTGAGAGTGAAAGATTGATTCTTTAAAAGTAACCACTCTCTTTATCTGATGTTCTCCCAAGGAGAACAAACAACTATGAATAGGCAGAAGACAAGATCAGAAGAACTAGTCTCTTTGTCTATGAAAGCTATGCACAATTCTTTCAAAACATTTTAAGGAGACAGTAATGCTAGTATGATGCTGTGTGTTCTTTGTGCACTGAAGAGCTGTTAAGATCACCAGTAAAGAGAGCACTAAAATATTAATAATTGAATTATCCCCTAACTAGAAGGTCTGAAACTGGTCTGGTCCTTTACTATGGCAGGGAATTAGGAAGACTAACATATTTGTTGTTATCCATTTTATATTACTTACTATTGACCAGATGGATAGACTTAATCAAGGAGGCCATGGCCCCGAGCCTGCAGGACTTGAGCAGAGTAGTTGAGGGCAGGGGAACTTGCAGGTGGCTTATTCACAGGGCCGCCGTGAGTTGAAGCCAACTTAGAGCCTAAGTCAACAACCAGTCCAACCTATTTTTAATTAATGCCTATTTAAAATACAAGGATTTCTCACAAAATGTTTATATAGCTAGGCAAGCCACTTCAGTTCTTTTAAAAAGCAATCCGCCCACACACTTCCACAGGTTAGCATTTTTTCATGTTCTAAATACACAAAGTACAAATGCCATGAGTCAGGATCTAAATGCAGGTAGCTGCTTTACGAGCTTCACCAGATCACTGACCCAGCCACATACTGATGCTACTCCAGCCTAAGCTCTGTTGTGCCAAATTCTGGTTTACTTTTTTAAAAGTTAATGAAAAAGTCTTTTTAGATGGACAAATTTGCACTCAAAGGACTGCATGTGTATATCCCAACATCAGAAATTATCGTACCGATTTCTCTGCTAGCTCTTATTTTATCTGAATATGCATTTCTGGAATTTAACTGTCTTCTCTTAAATATGTCTGGTTATGAAAACAGACCATTTAGCATAATTCTTACATATTCAACAGGCTTAAGAGACTTGACTGCAGCTGCTGGACAGCCACAGGAAGCAAGGTCAGGGTAGAGGTCTTCTTCCAGCACACACTGGTCATCATCAGAATTCACCTGGTAATGCAGCAACCAACTGAAAAGACAAAACCCAAGGGAAAAAGTGGAATATTGTAACAGGTTATGTTTTTCTCAAAATATGTATGGGGGAATAAAAATTATATATGAACATTTGACTTTTTTCTGAGGAAAGAGAATGAAACACAAAACAGACAGTGTAGTAGAAAGAGAAAACAAATACATTATAATCAGAGCTGGCTCCAGGCTTGAGAGGCCTCCCTAGGCAAAGTATTCTTGATGGTTCCCACAAATGATCCTGCTCCTCTTGAACCCATTGGCAAGCAGAGACAGAAAAAGCATTTGTAGTACAGGTTACACAGAGAGGGGCACTATGTAGCTGCAGTGTATTAGCTTATACCCTTCAATGCCTCCAACAGACAGTCGCAACACAAACTTGCATCTCAACTCTGTGCAAATGCAGCTGTATTCAATGACACTTAACCACAGGACTGCAGGATCAATGGCAAACCTACCTGAATGCAGACAGCCCCTGTCTGTCTTTTGTATATACTAAATCAGGGGTAGGCAACCTTTCCCCTTTAAGGGCCAAGGGACTTCAGCTCCCAGAATCCCAGGAGCTATTGGCCAACATGGGACTATTGGCCAACATGGCTGAGGCTTCTGGGAGCTGAAGTCCCTCGGCCCTTAAAGGGGAAAGGTTGCCTACCCCTGCACTAAATTAATGGCCAAAGAAAAATGAAAGATGGGATAGGTTGTTGCTGCAGGAATGCTTGGCTGCTTTGAGGTACCTGGCTAAATGAAACTCATCTAGCAGTGGTCATCCAATTTGAAAGCCAAACTAGGGTGCCCTGGCAGAAGGAACCATGCTATGCATTCATAAAGTAGTTTACACTGAAATAAATCCCTCTGATCTCAGTGGGGGCTTATTCCATATTACAAGTGCTGAAGACTGTAGCCAAAATCAAGGTGATATCTCCATCTTCTCCTCCACTGTTGGGGAAGTTTCAAATGAAGTTTTGCTGTACTTCCAGGCTCACTTCCCTGCCACAGTTCTTCCCAGGCTAGTGTGGATGGCCAACACAGACTACTACTGCAAGCGACGTTTGCCATACTAAACCAGAAGCTCTGGCTGGATGTGAACAGTTCCAAGCTTTTCACAGATCTGACTTGGCAAAGAAAAACTATCTGTTCCTTGGGCTATTAAACATACTTCACTATTTGAGTTTTGAGGGGAAAACCAAATGACCACATTCAAAAATCTGCAGAATAGATAGAAGGGACAGTCTCTCTCCTTCCTTCTCTCTTTCTCCCACCCACACCCACACCCACAGAGGATTCACTCCTTTATTGCATTCTTCTCATTGTTGGTAAGTGGTAAGAGGACAACATTTAGAAGAGGCAACAAAGATGCAGTTGGCACTGGTGTTGGAGCCCTGTTGGGACCTTTGGGTTCCAGCTTTTGCCTGGTCATTTGGGTGTTGATGCCAGGCCAGATTATAATACATGCTGTTTATCTCTAGTCATAAAGGCTATGACTACTCGACTTCTCTTAAAATATATCACAAATATGATTTCAGGTTACAGCACCTGCATGTATTTCTGTAAGGAAGTCAACAGAACTTCCCTATCATAAAAATGAGACAACATTCAAGATAGTTTAAGAACAAATATGCTGATAAAATTCTGAAGGCTGTAAAGAAAAAGGGAATAAAATGGTTTTCTAAGCAGCTTTAAAAATGATGATGAATCAACTCACCATCCTCGCAGAACCTTAAAAGAACAAGGTGAGAATGAGGCAAAGTCAGCAACTTCTGTTGTAAAATCCATACATGATCCCTGGAAATGTGTATTACTGAAAGCTTTAAGCTACAGAGAAGCAATAGTTTGAAAAATTGAATTAAAAAGCAATTAGTTGCTCAAAAACAAACTCATATATTGTAGTTGGTATTTTTGTCAAAAAAAACACTACTCTATTATTTTGAAACTTTAGCTGATTTTAAAAATAGCCCCAATTCCCCCCTTTAATTTTTGTCTCTTTAAAATAGATTTAAAATATGATCTATATGGTTAAAAATGACAAATATATTAAGACACAAGACAAGGTGGATGTGCAAGTAAATGATCATCTGAAAGATCATGCAAAAGTGAGGACCACTGGAGAGAAGACTATATAAAAGTATGCAGGAGCAACAATTATTTCTGAAGGAGGACACCATAAGGATGCTATTGTAAAAATAATACAACACCAAAACCTCCTAATAATGAAGGAAAGCTTTACTGCCTAAGGCAATTGAAGTTTGGAACTAAGGGCCTTTGCAGACTGCCATAAATAGTGCACATTAAATTGAGGCACTGCCCTGGCTCAGTGCTAGGGAATCATGGGAACTGTAATTTATTGTGGCACCAGAGCTCTCTGACAGAAAAAGCTCAATGTCCCAGAAAAAAATACAATTCCCATGACTCCCTAGCACTGAGCCAGGGCAGTGCCTCAATTTAATGTGCACTATTTCTGGCAGTCTGGAAAGGCCTTAACTTGGCAACTTTCAGTTTTGTCGTCATTCATGCTTGTGTTCCATCCTACCCTTATGATTCATGTTTATAAATGTTAATGTTTACCAAGCACCATGTAGGAGAAACATGTAGAAAGTTAGTAAGATAACTTTTAGAAAGAAACTATTGGGGGAGGGGAAAAACTGCTCCAAAATGATTTTTAAAACACATTATGAAGTTATGCCTAAGACGAAAGCAACAATATACAGACAATAAAAAAATATTTTTTTTTTTATAGAAACCTATAGTTAGTCATGACTTAATTTGAAATCCACTGCTTTTAACAGGTCTGAAATAATAACCAGTTGTAACTGAATGGAAACCTAATTAGGCTTATAATACTGCATATTGCTAAGAAAAAAGCAAACAATATTAGTTTTTAATGGGGAATTTTATACCAAAAATTGTGCTCTTAGAAGAACTTACCCAGTGAGTGGGCTCATGATTTCCTAGGTACTCCTGAAAAAAAGGTAAGCTAATAATAATAATAATAATAATAATAATAATAATTTATATCCCACCCCTCTGAGAACTATCAGGGCCGCTAACAACAATTTAAAATTACAAACAATATGACACCACAAAGACCCCCAAACCCACCCACCCCTTAAAAAACTATTAAACCAAGGAACTATTAAAGCTTCTAGTTAAAAGACATAGAATAAAAACTAATTACAATTAACAATATAATAATAAAATAAAACACACGAAGCAGCGGGAACATCCAAATTGTGAGAGGGTGGGATAAGAGGCCGGGAAATCTATTCTGGAAAGGCCTGCCGGAAGAGATCCGTCTTAATAGCCTTTTTAAAGCTATTTAGCGTTGTAATCTGACGTTATTCACACACACTACATATATGAATGTGTCTTAAGAGAATAAATCTTAACTCCCTAGAATTCAGTAGTCATGTTAGTCTGTAGAATCAGTATATAGAGAGATATTGTAGCACCTCTGAGACTAACTAAAGAAAGCAGTTGGCAGCATGAGCTTTCGTAGACTTGAGTCAACTTCCTCAGATGCATTTGGCCTTAAGTCCTTAGAGAGGGCAGCTGGAAGCAGAGCATCTCCTCCCTACAAACAGAGTCTATGGCCATTGTCTTCCTCAATACAATAAGAACTCTGCCACTGCGGCTGACCCACTGGATGTTCTCCAAACACACAGAGCAAGAAGAGTGTGTTCTTGGCTGCATGTCTGTGAATGCGAGCAGATCTGCAAGATCAAAGCATCCTCAATCCCCAGATTGGCTCCAAACTGATTGAAAAGGTATGTCACCCCATCAGCTGTTACACTTCATTCTTGTTCACTGTAGTCATTTTTTGCTTGCAGACTTAGAACAAGCAAAATGGACTTTGTAGATATATACATGCCTTATTTAAATAACTTTCTGTTTAATTTCCTTACCTACAAGAAAGTAATTCAAACAGTGTGCCATTTTAAATGGTTTTCTTTGGATGAACAACAAAAATTGCAGATTTTCTATCAGTCAAGGTGGTGCAGTGGTTTGGGTATTGGCTAGGACTCTGGAGACCAGGGTTTGAATCCCTGTTTGGCCATGGAAATCCAGAGTGACCTTATGCAAATCACATTCTTTCAGCCTCAGAAGATGGCAAAGGCAAACTCCCTCTGAACCAATCTTGCCAAGAATAACCCATGATAGATTCACCTTATGGTTGCCCTAAGTTGGAAACAACTTGAAGGCACACAACAACAACAACAACAGCAACAGCAATTGATATAAAGGTGAAAGGCTTCATACATCTTTAAGGACAGTTTCAATGATGGATTACTATAGGTTTTGAAATTTTGCAAATTGTATACCAAATTGTGGTGTTTTTTTTTCTTATGACAGCTGTCCAAAAACATTATATGGTTTTCTCTTTAAAGTATCTCAGTTTGGATATATCTTCAATCTTACACTATGGATATATCTTCAATCTTACAAAGCAACAAGCAAAACAACAAAGAGGAAAACTATAAATACATTTCAAAACAACAGGAAGCCAAGACTATATAGGGCTGAGGGACATTCTGCATTGCATGAGACAGCCTTAACACTGCTAGCATAGACAGCAATAGATAGATTATTTTTGTTTTCTGTACATTATTTCAATAAATAATTTTAAACTGACAATATGTTCTTTATCAATTATGGTAACTCACCAATTTAATGGGACGAATTGACATGATGGTTTCACTAGATCCTCCCCAGTCAAAAAAACATTTATATTTTCCTTTCTCCAATATATATTGTTCTCCACAGAAGTACTGCTGTTGATATGCAACCCATCTAGTTGTGACATAAAAGAAAAATCCTGAGGCACAAACCCACATGGCAGGTAGTCAAATGTATACTAACAATTTTTAATTCTTCACCAGTTAGTACAGTGTGGATATAAAATAGTCATCTCCTTGTGAGGCAGTATGTTCCCACTGGTGTATAGGCTAAAAGCAATTCTGTTCAATATTATAACTTGATGCAATACCTAGTTGACATCAGGCCTAGTCTATGTTTTGAGGGAACAGCTAACTCAGCCCAACACTGGGTTAAGCAAGTCTTGTATGTGGTGCTTCTGTACCATCTTAGGGTTTTCTTTTTCTTTTGAGAAGTAGCTGTCACAAAGAGGTTGAGGTGTGAATGTGATTTTCAGTATTTCTGCCAGACCTTGAGATACCCTTAGAAACCAGGAAGCAGAAACCGGACCTAGTTTTTTGTGGGTTTTTCGGGCTGTGTGGCCATGTTCTAGAAGAGTTCCTTTCTGACATTTCGCCAGCATCTGTGGCTGGCGTCTTCAGAGAATACTGGAATGGAAGAGAGTGGGTCTATATATACTGTGAGACCCTGGGTAGGAAGGAGTGATTCCCATGTAAACTGTGTATTGTTCTGTGTTGAATAGGTATTGTTTTGTTGTTAATGGCATGGCTTCAGGGTAGGAGAATATGCAATCAAGGATATTGTCTGCTGTTCCCATGTAAACTGTGTATTGTTCTGTGTTGAATAGGTATTGTTCTGTTGTTAATGGCATGGCTCCTTGATTGCATATCCTCCTACCCTGAAGCCATGCCATTAACAACAGAACAATACTTATTCAACACAGAACAATACACAGTTTACATGGAAATCACTCCTCCCTACCCAGGGTCTCACAGTATATATAGACCCACTATCTTCCATTCCAGTATTCTCTGAAGATGCCAGCCACAGATGCTGGCGAAACGTCAGAAAGGAACTCTTCTAGAACATGGCCACACATCCCGAAAAACCCACAAAAAACTATGGATGCCGGCCATGAAAGCCTACGACTTCACAGAAACCAGACAGTTCATGGTGAAGGGTTTATTTACAGAGGATAAGGAGTTGCTATTTACAGATGAAGCACAGAGTTCCAGGATGGAAACAAACACAGACTTAATCAGCAGCTCACAGAAATATACTAGAACTCTCACAGATACTCCCAAACACCAACTGCACTGACTCTCCACAACTCCACAACTATAACCCACACTTGTTTACATTAGGTTAAGCCTTACATACCCTTGGCTGATGCATGCTTTCAGTACATGTCATTAGACAAGACATCATAGATACAGAGTCACAGGTGCAGTCCAATACACAATTAAGTGTCTGGCCACTTCAAGGACATTTATCATCATCAGATGTCTTGGCCTTGTCACACAATACACATACACACACACCATGACTGTGCAGTTCTGCAGATCTAATTTCACATCATATTATGTTGACAGTAGCAGACATGGAAAACCATAGCGCCAAAGAAAGAGTTCCTATTAGAGCACAGAATTGGGCTCTTTATTTTCTAGAATTCTATTCAAGCTAGATATCATGGGGACAAATATTTCACTAACACTTCAGTGTCACCTCCAAGATCATACTTTACCTGCCCTTGACCTTCCTATATTGAATTCTACTACAAAGGAAGGCTACATTTACTGCAAATATTCTAAATATTCTAGCCAAATGAACTGAAACACTGAATAACATGTTATTAAACAGAAAGTCTAATCTACACTGCAGAAATAAAGCAGTTTGATACTGCTTTAACTGCCACAGCTCAATGTTATGGAATCCTAGGATTTCTAGTTTTGTGAGATATTCAGCATTCTGTCAGCGCTCTAGTGCCACAAAAAACTACAAATCTCAAATTCCATAGCACTGTGCCACAGCAGTTAAAGCAGCGCCAAACTGCATTATTTTTGCAGTGCAGATTAGACCAAAGACTTCCATTTTTGTCAATGTGCTTCATTCCACTGGGGTGATAACTACGTTCACACACACCTACCACAGCTATGAACCACTGCTCTAGAATGTTCAGCAAAACAGGAAAACTAAGAAGGATGCTAAAATACATAAAATTAACTGTTTGCCACTGCACAAAGATCTGAAATAGAACTTACGCTCCACTCTTCACATTAATTGATCGTGTCACTAGGCCATACCCAGCCACTTCCAAATCAGGAATTTCTTCATTGACAATATTCACCAACTTCCCATTTTCCTCATCAGTTTCAAAAAGCGTTACTTCAGACTCCATAAAATTCTGGAATTTAAAACTGAAAATTAGGAACCATCTGATACAAGTTTCTATCTTTTATGCAAAATACGGTATTGCTGGTTAATCACATATAACCAGAATTCTTCAAGTACTAAATAGATTTTAGGCTGTTTTGGAATAAAGGGGATTGTACCACCAGGTTCCTGATTAGTTCTGAACCAACTCTTGATCTACAACAGGAGTGGCAAACTGTTAGGGCTTGAGAGATCCATTGCTTCCCTCAAGACTTTGGAGAGCTGAACTTTTTTTATTTATGAAACTGCCCTCTAGAAGGCAAGGGAGAAAGATTTACATTTCTGGACTCCTCTGGGCCCCTTTCCAGCAGGAACCTCTAGGTCATTTCTTGTTTTCCAGTTTTGTTTTCTGGCTCCAAACTAGCCTGGCAGGATGCAAGGTGTCAAAATTGCCCACACACACCTGGGAGTGTGTGAAGGTATTTGTGGGCAGAAAATGTTATACAAAGTTTCCTTAAACTAGCTCCAAATAATACTGAAAACATTCATGGGTAGCTGTGTTGGCCATTTAGCAAATTCAAACAAAAATCCACCAGTGATACCTTTATTGGCCAATCAAAAATGCACAATATACTTGTTGCAACAAGTATACTGAGCATTTTGATTGGCCAATAAAGGTATCACTGATGGATTTTTGTCCAAATAATACTGTTCATTATTACAGTGACTTCTATATTTGTCTACAGCTAACATGCTCCCTCATTAGAGTAAACTGTAGCAAATACAATTAATACAGTTATATCATGGAGGAATAAATCCTTGACAAAGTGGTTTCTATCAGTATAATTCATGTCCTTGAATTTGACACTACAAATTTTTGACACAGGCCTTATTCAAAAGTTCTGTAGTTGGCTGCACGTTTTCCCTGTTCTTAAAATATTTTATTACACATGAAAGGTAAGTTTTGAAAGGAAAAAGTCTACAATGATTTTGGAGAGACACATTTATTCACAGGTGGCATTCCTCTTCCTTTATGTGAATCTGGCAGTCCCAATATTAGGCGGTGATGCAGACTCGAGTCTATTGACTTGCTCTCAAGACAGACTCAAGTTACTTCAGTGACTCTACCTGGACTGGACTCTGAAATAAATGATGCACTGACTTGATTCGACTCACAACTTATAATTTTTTTCCAACCCACTTGCTGACATCATTATTTTGAGCAGCAGCCATGACTTGCCCCCAGAATGTGGGTGTGTTTCTTGGAGGGAAACAGCAAATGTGTTAGGCAACGAACTTCAGACAGAAGGATCCTCTGATATGCAGTAGGGACAGGCTGCCTAGCAGCTCTCAAGCCCATTGCTTAATGTGGTTGCTGTTCCACTCTGAGAAATGCACCCACCTCTTTTTTTTCTTGTTAAAAGTTAACTCCCAGACTTGAGACTCAACTTACAAATATCTTGCAAGGACTTGAGACTTTAAGGTAGAAACTTGAGACTTGGAGTAAAAGACTTGAATACATCACTCATATTAGGATTATAATTAGTAAAGAAATACTAAAGATTTAGGGTCCAAACCCTAAGCTGCTTATTTGCTAATGTCCACTTGATATTATGCATCTAAACACAAATAGCTAATGATGGGTGCTTTATCTCAGAAATCTATAGTAGGTCAGGTTTAACCCCTGAACTCATATCCTTTCATGCTTTACAAGAAAAATTGGAATGTCAAACTGTCTCTCAAGAAAACCATGCACACCACAAATAACTGTTTTCTCTTCGGAATATGCCAAGTAACAGACTCTAGGTTTTCTTGGGATGGTGCTGACACTGCATCCAGGATACTCAGAAATTAATTTCTAGAGAAAGAACTTTAATTTCTGCTGACAACACATTCATGGTTTTCCACTTTAAATTTTATGGCCCTTTTCAATTCAAGGAAAGATGAAGAAGTCCTGAACCCGGATCCAGAAAAGACAGCTATGCACAGAATTAAGCTTCAATAGTTGCAATTGAAACTATGTGCATGATAATCTGAATGAATATCTAAATGCATGATTTCTTCACTGTACACTGCTATCAGTTATATTCACACTGAATATAAATATCTATGCATGTCCAAATATAGACAGGAATGCACATTAAAGTATCTAACTTTTTCAGGGGAAAATTGTTATTTTAAAAATGTATAAAATATATTTTAAGGCAGGGGTAGGCAACCTTTCCCCTTTAAGGGCCGAGGGACTTCAGCTCCCAGAAGCCTCAGCCATGTTGGCCAATAGTCCCATGTTGGCCAATAGCTCCTGGGATTCTGGGAGCTGAAGTCCCTCGGCCCTTAAAGGGGAAAGGTTGCCTACCCCTGTTTTAAGGCAAATTCTTGTAAGGGTGTATGACAAAAAATAGTGAAACAATAACAATACTGAATAATACAATGATAAATCAAAATTAATAGTTAAAAGCATAGGCTCCAACTTAGATATACAGCAAGCTAAACTAAAACTCATTAACAAACACTACTTTGTTGGGATTACTCACTTAAATGTTTAAATTTATACGACTTCCAAGAGAATTATGAATATGAATACTTTTCACAATTGTAAATGCCTGAAATACTACCTTCTCCCTACAAAAACGAATACAAGTCTTGCGCGCTTCACCATTTCCAAAAACAATCAGCTATGTATGTGAGGCGTCTCAGCATGATCCTTCAGCTTACAGCTTGCAAAAATTATTCCCACAACACCAAAATTAAAGCAAAGTGGAAAGAGAGGGAAAAAAAGATAAGCTTTTAAGAGATATAAGTGTGACATTCAGAACCAATCCTCCTTATTCAAGATGTTGTTAAAATGAGAAACAGTAATATTTTAACTAGATGGGGGACACCTGGTTTAATGAGACTACGTGTGAAAAGGATCTAGGAGTCCTAGTAGACCACAAGTTGAATATGAGTCAACAGTGTGATGCTGCAACTAAAAAGGCCAAAGTAATTTTAGGCTGCATTAATAGAAGTAACAGTATCTAGATCAAGGGAAGTAAGTGCCACTGTATTCTGTGTTGGTCAGGCCCCACCTGCAATACTGTGTCCAGTTCTGGGCACAATTCAAAAAGGATGTTGAAAAACTGGAGCATGTCCAGAGGAGGGCGACTAAAACGGTGAAGGGTCTGGAAACCATGCCCTATGAAGAACAACTTAGGGAACTGGGCATGTTTAGCCTGGAGAAGAGATGGTTAAGAGGGGATATGATAGCCCTGTTAAAATATTTGAAGGGATGTCATATTGAGAGGGAGCAAGCTTGTTTTCTGCTGCTCCAGAGAATAGGATTTGGAACAATGGATGCAAGCTACAGGAAAAGAGATTCCACCTCAATATTTAAAGGAACTTCTTGACAGTGAGAGCTGTTCGACAATGGAACACACTCCCACGGAGTGTGGTGTGGTCTCTTTCTTTGGAGGTCTTTAAACAGAGGCTGGATGGCCATCTGTCGGGGCTGCTTTCATTTTTATTTCCTGCATGGCAGGGGGTGGACTGGATGGCTCTTGTCATCTCTTCCAACTCTATGATTCTAACTTATTTGTTCACCTATCTCTAATTTATGGAAATGGGAAAAATTAAGAAGTTGGAAGGCAGAAATGTACTTACAGCTTGCAAAAATCGGAGAGAGAGCAGTGTACTATTCAGTCCACCCCATGCCTTCCAGTCTTCATATTCACCTTCCTCTAACAGGTATTGCTGGCCTTTGTATCTTTCCTTTTCATAAGCAACCCATCTGTAAGCATCAAAACAAATGGGTGGGGATCATGTATATCACTAGCAATCATTATAAACACAATGTACTAACAATCATTAAGTATCTTTTTTTTATATCCATACCATATTCCAATATGTTTTGAAGTTCTGCTGTAACAAGTTATGTAATAATAATGACAAAGCAGACTTTTACTTATTAATATACTAGCCTTTCCCTGTGGTAGTTGATGATGACATGTCATCACCGAAGTGCTGCAGGTTAAACTGGAACTGAGATTTTTTCTCAGCCTGAGGCTATATATACTTTCAGAGTTACATGGCTGAGCAGAGACTGAAAACTACATTTCCCTGGTCCAAATTTAGCAATTATACCATACGGGATGCATTTGTACGTAATGAAAAATGGGGAGTCCAGGGCTTTGGAAGACCGTTGGGGAGGGTCTTCCGGACTGAAAAATTGCAATCCAGGGGCCACATGCTGCTTGCAGGGTGCATTTCCCCCTCCAAACAGATACAGAAGAAAGAGAAATTATGTTTAGAGCTGAAAAGGCATCCATGTGTTAATGTCTTAATATCACATTCTTTTAGCATTGAACACTTAAATCCTTAAAGTTCTATATAGCTAGAAACTCCCTAAAAGGTTGCTCAGACATTAAACTCCTGAAGTGCTCTTTTTCTTATTGCACTCAGAGCTAAGATGGATGGTAACTGAGCAAAGTTGTGCCCAGGGATGTGAACAAGGAATGCCTAGGGAATTGTACTTAGGGTGATTCAGGCTGTACCAGGTAGTCCTTTTATTAAGGTGTTATAATTTATACTGTGATGCCAACATGTTCCTATCAAGATGTTTTTTGCACTCTGCTGTTTTAAATGCTTTATTTATTTATTTACTATATTTATACCCTGCTTTTCAGCCACAAAGGCTCTCAGAGCAGCTTACAGATAGTTAATTAGACATTCGCTGCCCTCAGACTTATGATCTAAAAAGACATGACACAAAAGGAGAAGGGAATGGCAGTGCGGGAAGGGAAATAAATCAAGCAGTTCTTCTCTCCCTCTGAGGCCTGAACCATGTCAGATGGCATGGAGGGAGGGCTCTTCTTCTTACTTTAGGCTAGGCCTAATGGAGCTGGGCCTGCCTTTCACTCCCTCTGAGGCTGAATGATGTCAGATGGCAAGGAGCTGGGGCTGCCTTTTGTCTCAAATGTTTAAAGTTTAATGGTCCTAAACACTGTTCAAGCAGACCGTGTCATTTAGGTAATGAACATATGCATGAAAATAAGTGATGACAAATGAATTTTCAATGGAAATTTTCAATGGAAAATTCATTTGTTAGTGAATATACTGTAAGGCATTTCAGGGCACAGGACAGCCAGGTCTTGTGGTAGGTAAGCAAGGACTTTGCATGCCATTATATTTAGATCAAATTTGAGTTTTTGAATCTGTAGTAGGAATAAAGTTTAAAATAGAAATAAAGTTGTACTTACACTCCACCAAGGACACGTATTGATCCAATTCCGTAGAAATTAGCATTTTCAAAGAGTATTGGAACACAATCAATATTTTCAGAAAGCTCTTTATACCAGCCTCCAAAATGTGGTTTCTCATATAGTATTATCTGCAGAGTGTGAGAAAATGTTTTATTTGTATTTATGACATTATAAATGCTGAAATATTTTTTAAAATCCCTCTGCAGTATATGTTTTACTTCCTCTGATGCTGTTTTGGTGGTACCTGTTCACTACTACTACTAGAATACAGTGGTCTGTAATACATCAGTTAAGCAGAGTGAAGCTTCTGTAGGTTAGATCCATCTCTGGCCAAGGGATCCAACTGAATGTTCAGCATTCTGTTCCACTTCTGTGGCTTGGAATCCAGGTGCCCCCAATCAATGTAAGAAGTGATGTAGAGAGAAATTGTGAAAATCATTTCTCTACTGAGGGATCCCTGCTGGATTGTGCAACATTTGTTTCTAGAAGCACCATTCTGGATCCAACACTCTGATTTTAAGAAAGGAATAGTACCATAAATATAAGAACATTTGCTATTGTTCACTCCAGGAAATGCTTTCCTGGAGAGCTGAGGGAGGTTTTAAAGGCAGAGATGAAGACAGGAAAGTGAAACTGCTTCAGGCAGAACACCCTCTACAATATGTTATCATAGGGCCTCTACAGACAGCGCTTTGCGCCATCTTGGAGGCAGGGAAGGCGAGAGGCAGCCACATGCCGGGCGCCCCAACCCCACACCGAAGACATCATCACGGCGCGTGCCATTATAAATGGCGCACGGCATCAGGAAGTCATCATGGCGCAGTGTCTTAACGCGCTGCGCCGGTAGAGACGCAGAAGAGCTGCGCAGCGGCTCTTTGGGTGCCCTTACCAGCGTTTTGGTACTCCTTTCAGGGCCAGCAAAAGGGTGGATTGGAGCTAAGGCATGGGGTAGCCCTGTCCCCAATTCTCTGCTTCCCAGGGTGGCCCTGGACTGCCCGTCTGCATCCCCCCATAGTTAGCAATTTCCAAGATAAATATAAAGAGTACAAAATAAAGAAATAGTTGGATGCTTCCCAGTATTATATTCATTTACTGTTAACATGTCCATACTTGCCTTAACATTCATAGGCATTTGCACCTTTAGGCCACCCTGAAATGTAAAATGAAAATATGTATATGTGCATAGATACAACTGTAAAGCACCCTGGAAGATTTGCTGAAAAAATTACGTTAAATATTGATTTTTAAAAAAGTAAGACATTTATAATTACTTTACTATTCTGGAGGAACACAGAATTGTTCAACAGGCTTAAGTGATGGAGGCAATATTTACAATGTCTACAAATTTTTAATAAGTCAATTTGGGAAACAATTGACAAAAATCTTCACAGGACACATTAGGTATTAGAATCCAAAATAAACTGGTCAAAAATCAACTCAATTTGTATCCAGCAAAACCATTTTCTGAAACCTTACTGGAATATTAAAACACAGGTAATATCCAGTTCCTTCAATCTGGCTTCCAGCCTTAGCACAGTATCAAAACTGTGCTGGTCCCCTTTGCCAGAGAAGAGATGGGCAAGGGAGTGCACCCACTGATTCTCCTTGATCAGGGGCTCCAGGTAGAGGACAATGGAATGTGCTGGTTTCACTCCAAACTTTGGGACTGTTTCTAGAGGGCAGCCATAAGAAGCTGCTGCTTGAAGCCATGAAGTCTGGTCTGATCTGTGGAACCCTAGCTTTTATTTCCCCATTGAATATCCAGTTGTCGTAAGACATTCCAGAGTGAAGTACCATCCATATGTGGATGACACCAACTCTACCTATCAATTCCACTTGAATCAGAATTAATTCAGGTACTGGGTTGTTGTCTCGAGAAGGTAACAGGTTGGATGTGGGCCAATAAACTGAAGCACTGTGTGTTCTGCACCACACAACACTGTTTGTTCTGAACTTTTGCTGGTGAACTGTCTGGATGGAGTTACATTACCCTGAAAGCAACAAGTCCTACAATAAACTGTGGAATTAATAGTTTGGTTGAGAACCTGTCTCTCAACCAAGCATTTTTGAGACCTGTTTTTCACTCAAATTACTGATATTTTCTTCTAACCATGCATCTGAATTGAGAGTTTATAACTATATTTAAGCAGTTCTGACTCAGCAATTTTAACTCCATTCTATCTGAAACACCAAGTCTTCAAGGCAAGTCACTAAATGCTTGCACTAACAGAGACAGGTTCTCACCCGAACTCTTAATTCCATTTTAATTCCAATTTCAGGAGCAACATCATGGTGAAATGATGCAGACTGATACTCTGAATAATCTCAGTTAACTTGTATTTTCAGATATGGAATAGAATCAAGTCTAGATGCAAAATCATCTGGTGTACAAGTGACTGGAAACCTATTAGTTCCTTACCATTTTCAAAGGATAAAGAGATTGTATGTCAGCTGCTGAAATTTCACATGGACAGTTATTTTCTTCCAAAACCACCACTTCTCCTTTGTAATTAACATCTGAATAGGCAAACCATCTATTAGAGTGGGGAAAAATAGCTATTAACAGGGCTAATGCATAAGCAATCTCTTTCATAAAAATGGTTGTTGGACCTGACCCAGCACGGGTACTTATATCAGCATTCTTACTACTGGATATTCAGATGCTTTTGGAAAGGCTGTAAGAAAGTCATGAAAGAAAACCACCATCTCCTGTTTTTTTTCTTAACTTCAGAATTTGTCATGTTGGTGGTATACTGCCTCTAAACATCAAGGTTCCATTTAGGTATCATAGAGCATAGCTAATTTGAATACAAGCATTAGATAATAATTTCAAGCTGTTTAATGTTACGCCTCTTTAAAAAGGCATTAGTCCCATGCCTCTAAATACAATTAAACTTCTTCGCAGCTGGAAGAGCACCGAATTCAAATGGCAACAAAACAGAGCAGTAAAGAGAGCAGATTAAAAAGACCAAACTTCCCTTCTAAAGAAATCAAGGTGAGGTTTTTTTCCCCTGTGTTATTCTAAAGGATTGCAACATTAACAGCAAAAAAGCTGTAACTGCACTTAAGGCTAAACTGAAAATGAGTGAATGATAAGGAACTTCTTGCAAACATTTTTACCACTTTACCAAACATGCCTCTTCTTTTCATGTTTTAAAGGCCAACTGCAAAAGAGAACAAAAATTCCCACAGCACTCCCACCTTCCAAAAATCTATTCAGGGTGACAGCAGTATATTGTCTCCACTCTGAACTGGCTTTGTAATTACATCAGAATCAAATCAGAGTGATTATGTGGGAATCTTGCAATCATCCAGATGTTGTTGGACTAAAATTCTCAGCATTTTTCACTATCGGCTATGATGACTAAGGGCCTTTGCAGACTACCAGAAATAGTGCAAAATGAGTCCACTTTAACTGCCCTGACTCAGTGCTAGGGAATCATGGGAACTGCAGTCTATTGTGGCACCAGAGCTCTCTGACAGAGAAGGCTCAATGTCTCAGAAAAAAATACAATTCCCATGATTCCCTAGCACTGAGCCAGGGCAGTTAAAGTGCACTCAATTTGCACTATTTCTAGCAGTCTGCAAAGGCCCTAACGCTGCTGGGGCTTACAGTCCAACAACATCTAGAGAACTGTGTGACTCCCTGCACTATCCAGCTGACAACATGAGCTTAGTCAGATGTTTTTCAAAGGAAAAACTGCAGCTGCAGCTGCTGAGAAGGGCAACAAGATTTTTAAAAAACATATACACATATAAAAATGGGCGGATGTTTCAGTGTCTACTTCCCTCATTTTTATCATATTATGTGCCGTGAAAACATTTAATGCAGCCGTAGTGACAAGTGACACTTAGAAAATGAAGCAACTTCTAGTCAAGCCGATTTACTTTACACAAGCTACAGAAACTTTGTGTAAAAATAGTTATTTGATAAAATGGATAATGTATTTCAGATGATAAGCTCCTGAATTCATCAGTCTTTTCCAGAAAGTGCTAGCAAATGTTCACCTATGTTTTAAGATTAAAAATCTTAGCTTATTTTGCTAATACTTTTAATGTTATAAACAGACAGAACCCATAGAGTATTGACTTTTTACTTGTTATATCATTTCAGAGCTCACAAAGTGATACGCATACAATAAAATTTGTACTCACACTCCTGCTTTTACAGAAAGAACAGGATTTTTGATTTCCAGTTCTTCTACATCAGCAATTTTACTCTGAATGGAGACAGGAAAATAGTCTGTGCAGCCTTCTGGATAAAGGTGAATCTCAGGCACACTGCAATTCTGTGAGGTGGAAAAGATAGTTTAAAAACACAGACAGCTCTTCAAATTTACAGACTAATTTATTTACATGCAGTCTACCATGCTCTCCTAAAGGCTCCAGATAACTGACTACATCATATAAAACACAAAAATATTTTTTAAACAAATATCACCAATATCACTCCAAAAATAATAAATTTCAATGTGAAAACTACAGAGAAGCAGGAAGATATCATAAAAAAGATATTGCAATGCCTACACTTCACCAACTAGAAACAAAATCTGCTATAATGTAATAGATTTGTTTTTTTAAATTTCTTTTTCAACATCCAGTCACAGAAGCAAATATAGAAGATGTAAATACATCTGGTTAGAAAGGGACTGACATATTCCTAGCTCTTAAAATTCAGATCTCATTTTCCATTTTATGTAAAAATATGCTGAAGTGCATTGAAGTATCATAAATCCTAACAATTCATTATGGCGTAAGCTTTTGCAAAATAGAATCCATTTCAACAGCTGCAAATGGCAAAGTGTATGTGACAATAAATTTCGTACTCTTTATGGTGCTTCAAGATTATGTTGATTTGGTAAAGACTAACACACTTACTTCACCATAAGGTAATAATAATAATAATAATAATAATAATAATAATAATAATAATAATAAATGAACCAACCTTTAAAGAAAGACTTCTGTGCATTTGTAACAAGCCATTATATATACATGTTTATACAGTCAATTTCTGTAATTATCCTTTCATTTACAATGAATATGCAAGCCTAAAGAAAAATTCTGTATCACTAAGAAGTTTGCTTGCTGTTTCTTACCCCCCACCCCCAGCAATCTGGTCCAATCGAAGCTCTCTCTAGTTTGTCAGATGAGAACAGCTAGAAAACCACAATCTATCCTAAGGTGTCCTAAAATTCACAGAAACTGGTGATAAATAAAATTAAATTGATGAATCATTTAAACCACTTTTTGCCAACACTGCCCAAAGCCCTAACTACTGCTTATTACTGTCAATTCATTCTGACTCAGATTAAATTCAAATGGAACCTCAGGCTCCTCCTGGACAGATATGTGGAGAGTCAACACTTTTAAGGATAAATATCTTCTCCAGAGATATCAGAACACACATTTAGCCCAGCACCATTTAAAATAAAAGCATTAAGTATGGTGCTTAAACTTTGCAGCAGCCTATCAGGGATATACATTTCTTTATGACTAAGGTGATACAGAATTTTTCTTTAGGCTTGCATATTCACTGTAAAGAAAAGTAATTTTGGTTCTCTTTTCTAATGACAATAATGATAAAACATACAATTGTATAAGAATTAAAATACTGTGTTTATGTGCCCATGACATAGATGGTAGGTTGGTCTACAAAGGAAAGTTCTATATGAACCCTCCAGTTTTATTTTTTTTAAATTTATTTATTGCATTAAAACAACAACAACAACAACAACAACAACAACATTTAAACAACATTTTATTTTTAAAATAATTTCGTATTTTTGTTTTAATTGTGTCTGTTTTCAACTATTTTACTACCTGAAAATCATTTGCAACATGTCCAGAATTTTCTGGAATACTCTGAGCCTAATAGTGTTGACCTCTAAAAAAAGTTCCTTGTGAACTCTGGCTTTGAAAATGACTGCTTTGCTAACTTTCCTGGAGAATATACTGAGGTCCCTGAACAGGGCAAAACAGACTGGGGAGGGAAGGAATTGGTGTTAAATGGAGATTGGGGCATCAGCTTGCTTGTTTTAGAACGTTTCTAAGCACTACTAGTATACTGACCCATATATAAGGCAACCCAGGAATTTAGGGTCAATTTTGGGGCATAAATTTCTCAACTTAGTCATGTGTATATTTTTAGAAAACTTAGCGTATATATATATATATATATATATATATGCTAAGTTTTCTAAACAGCATTCTTTTAAATATTGCTTCTTTCAATTTCATATCTGTCTATACTCAGTATTGCCACTAACTCCCATTTTATCATACAAAATAATTCTCATGAACAATGTTCCCAGTATGCACTAGTATAGTCTTTGCTCTCTCTTCAGTTATGAAACACCAAATTCAAATGGTGGTAAAGTGTTAGATTGTCTCTAAAATCGGCACTCTATGCCAGCGGGCGGTAAACTACGGCCCGTGGGCTGAACCCGGCCTGTTGAGGCCTTGTAACCGGCCCATGGCTGGTCCAGTTGCCGCCGCTGCCACGCTGGGCACCATTTTGCGTTCCAAAATGGCGCCCGCACTCACGTACGCATGCGCACGATGGTGGGAGTAGTGCGCATGTGTGCGCGAGTGCGCACGCGCACGCACCTCTGGCACCATCCCCCCCCCTTCGGCCCGCCGACGATCGGGGGGAGAGCAGAATCGTCCCCACCCCCAAAAGGTATGCCGACCCCTGCTCTATGCCATAATATATATTACTTAACTGGCTTGTCACTGGTTTACGTGTTTATTTTTGAAGAATTGGCAAATATGTCAGAAGAATAAGCACAAGAAAATATACCCTTTAAAGATAATCAAATAGGTTGGGAAAGCCCTGGTGTGGCTAATAATGAAAGACTTCTGAAGTACAGAAACAAGCACAAATGGTATTGGAAAGGAGAGAGAGATATCTGAAGGCTAGAGGCTTGTACAGAGTTTCAGTAGCTACAAAGTTGTAGCAGTAGAAATAGTATATTGTATAAGTATAAAAAAGGGGAGAAAGACAGGGAGTGAGGTATTGTAGACAGTGCTAATATTTCTGACAATTAAGCCAAGTGCACACCTTCATGATTTGTCTGATGGAGCCGATTGTAAAGTTTTCTTTATGCCTCTCAGTGTGCTGATTCAAGATATCATTCAACATCTTTTCTCCTTCTTCCAGAAAATATTTCTGACCTTGGAATCCTGGTTTTTCATATAAAATCCAGCTGTATCAATAAAATAAATACATTTATACTGTTAAAGATATAGCTAGGATAGCACCAGAACTACATCGATGTACTGATGAAGAGGAGGTTCACACATCCGATTCCAAAAAACTTCCTTCTCCTTTAAGACTGGCAGTATTAATTAGAACAACATCCCCCCCCCCATGTTTTTGTGTCACGCACTTAAAAAAACCCTCTTCTAGTTAGATATATCAGTGCAAAAGTAGCATGTACAGAACAATAGGTTAAGCTGATCTTAAATTTAATTTCCTTTTTAGTGTAGAAGTAACTTATTTTAGGATTCAGCCATGAGACAAAAAGGTGTAGCATGAAATTTTAATAACATAGGAAACTGCCTATCAGACAAATGATTTATTCAAGATCAGTATTATGCACTGGAAAGATTCCCCTCTAATATATTTTTTAAAGCACCAGTTTTTTTCTCCCTTTTTAGAAGAGGATCCCATGTTATGAAAATCTCTTAGAGGTAATATTTTTCACTGCTATTTTCATCTGTTCCCAGTATTAACTTGGCATAAATAATGAAGTTAACCATAAACTGGTATCTAATGTTGACAGCATTGGCTATTCAATTTACTATTTGATTTATCATGTCTAATAGGTGTCATATACAGTCTGGTTTAACAACTTTTCCCGCATGTTAAACCTTAATGTATCTTAGACCCAGATATGTTCACATATCTGACATGATGGATTCCCCTAAGTCAGAGTTTCCCAACCTTTTCTATGCCCCACACTGCTAGAAATGTTTGCACACCCTACAAAAGTAGTATCACATTTATAGATAAAAAAGTCTAATTACTAATTTTTGAACCACATGCAAAACTGTGGGCAAACAAACTGAACTTTTTTTTTAAAAAAAAGCGCTTTTTGCACATTGCATAAAATGCAAATCTTAATTGAGCAATTAGATTTTAATTTATTTAGAAAAAATTGAGTGATGATTTGTGACAAGCCACTCTTTGTCACACCCCCTGAAATTCCATCTTGCACCTGTTGGGGATGTGGGCACCCCAGGTTGGGAACCCTTGCCCTAAGTCTTTCTCCTAACTTAACATAACTTTATCACTTTTTCTTCTTTACTACAGAAATAGTGCTTTGTTCAGTTTGGATAAGACTTTTTTTTACAAGTCCTAGACAATTACAGTTCTTAATTAATGTTCTTGCATTTTTGTTTTTCTAAAATATGCATAAGTGTAACATATTGAAAAAAATGTACAACTATCGACTGTTTAGTCTCTTCTTATGATCAAAACTGATTACAGTTATATAGAGTTATAAATTAATACTGGTCATTACTTTTCCATATGTCAAACACTGCTAACATAACATCTTTATTAAAGTTAGGCTCATAAATAACATAGACATGTAGAAATTTTCACTTTACATCTTTCTTACCATCCTCTAATGACTCTGATCAATACATCTTTTGAGAACACCCAGGCTGTAGCATCAACCACGTCATGGTAAATTTCATATTTATTTGTCTTGCCATGAACATCAAAAATAATCATCTGGAAAAAAACAAGGAGTGATGTTAAGAATAGACTAGCACTGTGTTGGCGAACCTATGGCATGCAAAACCGTTTTTCCTGGCACGTGAAGTGGGGAAGAGGAGGAAACTTTCCTGGCTGTCTCAGACCAGAGAGGCAGCTGAAGGCCCAGGAAGGTGTATGTGCAGGGAGAAGAAGTCCTGCCCTGGGAGCCCACCCAGGAAGTCTTGTTCCCCCAGAAGTCCCACCTCTGGCATGGGGTTACAACCAGTGCCGAAAGGCTGTTTAGTTTGGGCACTCAGTGCCTAAAATGTCTGCCATCACTGGACTAGCACATTCTGTGCCTATATTTGAATATGAATTATATTTTTCACACATGGCTTCAGTTTATTATAGAATTTAGAATCTTTCTTGTGTTTACTCATTTCATTTATGGGATTTACTCCTAAGTAAGTGAGTAAGAGGTTTAAACGCCTTAAAGGCACCAGATCCTTCTGATCTTAGAAGCTAAGCAGGATTAGATCTGGTTAGTGCTTGGATAGGAGACGAGAAATGAATACTAGGTCCTGTAGGCTATATCACCTCTGGATATTTTTTGCTTAAGGAAACCCTATGAAATTCATGGGGTCACTAAAAGTTGACAGGCAACTTGAAGGCACACACACACAAACACATGTGGACATAAGTTTGCTGCAAAAACCAGAACCAAATTCAAAAGGATCATCCATATATCATTTATGCAGTGTAGTATCACTGGTTTAAACAGAACAAAAGCAATGTCAGTTGGAATGCAATTTACCACTTAAACTAATAAACATGTTGATTAGTTGTTTGTTCTGTCTGATTGTATTCCAGATATTTCATACTCGCTGGCTTCACTCAGACATTTCTCACTTCCTGCAAATGTTTATGGCAAAATAGTAAATACTTCATATTCATTTATGTAATGAAAAGGCCACTCACTTTTCCTGGTCTTGGATTGAATTTGAGTCTTTCCCTGTCAACAGGACACTAAAATTATAATTAAGAGGAAATAATTATTTCAGTATTACCATAAACTATAGAGAGATTTTATAACAGAAATATTTCCCAAATCCTTTGAAATAGCCCTCTTGGGTGAGGTAGTAAGCCAATCTGTGGATGCGCTAGGAGTATTGAAAGGGATGTGCTGCAACCAAAATTCTGAAACTACTTTGGATTCAGTTCCCTTAGATTGGTGATACAGGCACAGCAAGGATGTAGAAGAATTTGGAAGAAGGCATCAAGTATAATCTTTTTATACTATCACCTTCATTATCATTGTTAATATTCAGACAGTATTTTGTATGACTGAGGTTCTCTTTTAACTTTCGCAGTTAAACAGAATGGTGAAGACTGGTACTAGTAAACTAGGCTGGAGATATATTAAAAGTCTTTTTAATTATAAGATTGGTACTACATATTCATTTAATAAAAACCTGGTCTGGAAGCCTTATTCAAAGATACAATTTTTGCCCTTTGAAAGAATGAACTCGGAGACCTTATTAAAACTGGCTGTAAAGATGTTTTAAGCCAATAGTAAAGAAACAACATCTACTTTACAATTCCTTTCAATAGGACCTGTGTGGCTGTTTGTGATAATACAAAACAGTCATACTAGTTAACAAAAAAAACGACAAGGCAACTCATTGTTTCAGAAGCACAATAAGTGGAAATGTGGACAAAGCCCCATAAACCAAACAGGATTGCAAGAAATGCTGCAATATCCAGCCTGTCAGGTATAAATGCCCTTTCCTCTTTTTAGCAAGGACATTATGACCCTTTAAGGCTATTTGCATCCTTCTAAGGCTCATATATGAAATTTCCTCCCCCAATGCCCCCCTCTATTAGAAGAAGAGCAAAGAGAAATGTTCTTCATATTACATTTCTACTAAGTGAAATATCTTTTTCCATTTTACTACAGTTGGTTTTACAGGACTGAATTGGAAGAACTAAGAACTGACAGAGTTTAATTACTTTTTTCTTCCTACCATTGCACAGACAACATTCTCCTAATATATGCAATCTACTGTCACAAGGTATTCAGCCCAAACATGTGTGTACATCCCTATAGAATCAATTCAATTATAGAGCTAATATATTCTTAACAACAGCTATGTTAGGGCTGGCTTAAAAAAAAAAATCAAACATCTAAAACAAGACTAAATGTTAACACAAGTTAATTGAATAAATACAAATTAAATGAAATACATATAAGTTTGTTAATAATTTAAAGTTAAAGAAAATCACCTTACCACTCGAAAACATGCCAGTTTTTGTAAGCCACTATTTCCAGGCTTCTGATCTTTGCGCAGCAAAATATTTCCATATTGGATTCCTTTCTCATCTGCATAACTTTTTTTACTTTGGAAAGATTCATAGTATATGCTTTTGGAAGATGGTTTCATGCCATGTTCAAAGTTTTGTAAAAGCTGAGCTGAACATGATGGGCTGAAAGATAAGGTTTCTTTTGTGCTAAATGCTTCCTTAGAAAGAGAATGTGAGTGCTTAGAAAGGAAATTTTTCTCATTAATGTCTTCAGGGATTATATTGCTTAACTTGTCTGTCCAGTGACTGGAAATAGAATCTTCTTCTTCATCCTCCTGGCTGTTTTCCCCACAAAACTCTTCTTCCTCTTTTTTAATACACTGATTATTAGATTTTAACCGTTCAGACACTGACTGCAGAAGTGATAAAACAGATAAGGATTGGTTGTTTGTTGATTTTTCATTCAGACTAACTCCTGGTGAGATGTCAGTGGACAGCAAATCCTCTTGGGAACTGTCATCTTCATATATTGGGGACAAAGAAAAGGGGTATACCCTGTATCGCTTTGCTTCAACTGTCATGAATGATTCTGAATAGGTATTCTCTAGCATCCTTTCTGCTTGGCCACTTTCCTCATAAGGGTGGAAAGGCTCACATTTGCCTTTACCTGTTCCACACATCACAAGATGCTGACTACTGCCCAAGGAGAAGTTAGGAACAGATATGGGCTGCTCTGGTTGTTCTGTAGAAAATGAATAACTTTTATCTCCATCTGTGTGAAGAGCATCTTCATACAATATGGTGAAGGAAGAATTCCCTCCCCACTCTTCCGGGGCAGAAAAAGAGAACAACTTTGGGGATTTCTCTCCATCTCTGTCACTATTAACATTTAGACAATACTCTTTGAGCACATTAGCCACATGCAAATCTGGTCCAACCACTGCTTCTTCCTTGTGGAGAAAATCTGGATTTAGGTCAATCTTTGCTGAGCTGTTTATTACAGACAATCCAGTCATATTGGACAGGATACCAACCTTGTTTTTATCCTGTGGCACTGTGCAAGATTTGTTTATTTCCTCACAGTCCATTTCACTGTTTATTTCATAAAAGATTTCATGGGGTTCTCTTACAAGTACAGCAGTGTCATCTTTAAAAATATATTTAGGCAGATCTTTTTCTACATTACTTCCAAGTGAAGTGTAAGTATTTGCATCACCATTTGAATTAAAGGGCTCAAATGAACATAATGCCATTTGCTCTTCAGTCTTAAGAGTTTCTTCATTTACTTCATGTAAAGACTTCTCAGATTTACTGTTAGCTGTCTGGTTACTGGTATTGTTGTCAGTATCAATCATTTGTGGAGTGCAAGCAATACTTTTACTATTGTTGCTCTGGCCTGTTGTTATATCACTAGATTTTACTGCAGCAGTGGAATCAAACCATTCATCTCCATTTTTTTGACATGGAATCACATTTTCTGTTACAATTTCTCCAGCTGTTATCTCTTTGTTGCCCTTTTCCACATTAACATATAAAAGTGATAAGGAATTTGCTACTTCACCTTCATTGATTATCTTGTGTACTTCACTGGGGTACGCTGGACTTAAATTCAAGGTTTCTCCTATTATTTCAGGAAGCTCAAGGTCTGCATTTTGAGAAACAGCTTTTCTCAGATGGTCCTCATGCAGGTTATATGTCAGTTTTTGTTTGGCTACATTAATAGCATCATCAATTATTTCTTTTGCTATTAGTGCTATTGAACTATGTAGGTCGGTTTTATCAGTAGTATCAAATGGTATTGTTTCATCCTGAATATCAATGCACAGTGTGCCTTCCTCTTTAACTCCAGAAAGCTTTATGGTGCAACTCTCATTAAAGGATTTTAATGATGAATTTCTTGGCTGCGTTTCTTTTGATTCTGACAGCTTTTTTCTAATGTTCTGATCTTTTTGAAGCCTGTCCCCTAATAAATTTTCCTTAATGTCATTAGTCTGGCAGACACCAGCTGTTTGCTTTGATCTTATTTCTTCTATGGCTAAATGTAGAACTGCATCAACTATTTCATCAGCCTTTTTCAACAAAACAGTTAAGTCTTGGGATTTAATTTGTACTTGCTTTCCTGTTTCAACATCTTTCAATGGTTCCTCAAAAACCTGGCTGCTTGATTTTGTAAACAAAGCAGCAATTGCTTGATCATTCCTTTCAGCAGGGTGTTCTGAAACAGCACCAGCAAGATAATGAAGGTTTTGTTGCTCTGAAGGTCTTTTTTGAACCTGCTTATACTGCTGTGTAGTGAAAGACAAGCCTAACATCATCTTCACAGGTTTGATAGCTTCCATATCACAGGCAATAGAGTCTAACAATGGGGGTGGGAGGGTGGCTTTAGATGCAGATTCAGAGGATAGACAGTCTGATTTATGTTTAGGTGAAATATTGCTCATGACATCTTCAGAATTAATAGGCAGAGAATTTATTTCATCCAATGAAACAGCATCTACTATTTCACAGGAAGGAGAGGAAGGTTTTGAGATGTCTTTAGGGCATGTAGTAGTTGTAGCAGACTTACAGTTACATACATTTTCCAAGGAAGTAACAAGAGGGTCTTCTTTTACCAGAACCAAGTCTACTGAACAAGATCCTGTAATATCCTTTCTTTTATCAAAACATGGGACAATCTTATTCTTAACATTTTCTTCAGAAGGACCTGAGGTAATCTTAGTTTTAACAGTGCTGGCAGTTTCCAGAAAACACTCAGAAATATCATTTGTATCTTTAGACTGAACATCAACACCAAGTAAAATGTTCGAAGATCCAGAGATTTCTGACTGTGAAATAATGTGCACATTTTCATGTGCAGGAATAAAACTTATGTTGCCATGCTTAGACACTGCAAAATCAGTAAGAGCTGGAGTTTTCATACACTCACTAATACCCTCCTGTTTATTAGACAAAGAACATGAAGTCTTCGACTCATTTTGATCTTCAAAATTAGGCATAGGTTTAGACGCAGTGTCTAAACTAATGTTATCTGCTTCAAAGATGAAAGCGTTATTGACCAAGGTAGGTAATGAATGAGAAGGAAAAACAGATGAAGAACAGCTCTTTTCTGGTTTCAGAACAATAGAGTCCTTAAGAGGGCAGACTTCTTTAGAAGGAGACACTGTGATGACCTCAAGAACAAGAGGAGTCATCTTAGCTTCAGCATGATTCCTCATTTCATTCACTAAAGGAACATTTTGTTCTGTAGCTGTGACTGGACTCTTAATTTCAATGATTTCTGTATTTTTAAGTGGTGAAGGAGTATGATTCACCACGGTACCAGATCCTGTGTTATTTATAAGCCTTTTCTTTTCCAATTCAATGGGAGAAAAGGAAACATCTGAACTAGATGATGTATTGGTCAGAGTTTCATCCTCATCTTTCTTGACAAGATGATGGTACCTTTCTTTGTTTTCAAGTCTCTGGGGATAAGCATCTGCCATCAGCACAGCTCTATCAGTGCTGGTTTCATTTGCTTCGAGTGCACTATCTTTCACTTGGGACTTCACATTTTCATATCCAATAGTTAAGAGAGAAGTGCTGGTATTGTTTACCACTGTATCATCAGGCAAAACCTTTGTTATTCCAACATGTTCAGGCTCCACAACATGCAGACACAAATTTTCTGTGGTAAAATCATTCATTCCAATCTCAGAAATTATGGAGAAGTTAGGATTGTTTTGTATATCTCTAAGTACCACTGACATAGTGGTTTCATCATTCTCTGAACTCTTCTTTCTCAGACTATCTGTACCTTGAACTGTGTCTGAAGGTTGGACTAAAGTAGGTGCATCAGCTCTTACTGATACTTTATTGGTTTTGTTACTGTTAATTTTGCAGGACATAGAATTTAATTCATTTGGTATAATGTTTTGAAGGCTTAGTTCATTCTGTTCAGTTAGCACATTTTTGTACATATCTTCATTTTTATTAACCATCTTGCTAACTGACTGACCGCCGACAGTTGTGCTATTCAAATTCAATTCCTGGTTAGCTGATTTTAACATGAACGGATCCTCAATCCAACTATTACAGGAATATTTATCTTCTAGCAATTGTTGTTCGTTATCAGATGAGTCTACTTTGGGACGAGATGAAAACTCAAACTGCACTGTTTCTTTTATTTCTGTGTTAGAAAAAGCACAAAAATGCATTCCTTCTTGAAAGTCAACAATAGTAGCATTGTTTGACTGGAATTGCATTTGCATTTCCCCAAACACCTCCTCTTCCTTTTCAACCAATCTGTTATTTTCTAGACTCATTCTAACAGGATCTATATTCTGGCAACTGTAACTGACTTCTTTTGGCAACAATACTGGCTCCAAGAAACGTTTCACACTAACTTCTGGTGTGTTTGAAAGAGATGCATTTTTCATAGAAACTAGCTCTTCAATACAATTTTTGATGGCTTCCATTTCAGTCAACAATGTACTTTTCTTTAATTCTTTATATTTACTATTATCTAAGACTTCCTGAGCATTTTTTTCCAGGTCCATGCCCACTTTAGATATGCTTGATTGTGAATCCCTTTCATCATCTTTAGTCCCAGCTTTTGAATTCTTCATTAATAAGGATTCTGTTTTTGTTGTGGCCATATATGAATCTGGAATGTTTACAGTCTGTTTTTCTTTGTTTTCAAGAGTAGAAATATTAAAATTGCTTGTGGCTGCTTCTTCTCGCTCCAGATCTGCTTGCTTTTTAAGCAACTGTTTAATTCTTGAAGAGCCTCGGTAAGTTGCATATGTAACTGCAGGTGCGCCCAGTTCGCATGCTGTTTTCCTGGAACAACAGAAATACAGTTATTGGCATATTAGGAAATATTCTGAGCACATTCAATAATATTACTACTATTTTAGAGAGGAATGAATAAGGAAATACACACAGACAGAGACAGACAGACAGACACAAGAGTATATAATATCAAGCTGGAAAACTCAATCTGCCTATTATTGCAATTACTTAAACCCAGTTTAAAGTAACAGGTGACCATTAGCTTGAGTTCAGGTACAGTTTGGAGTCACTGAACTTCTGGAATACTAGGATAGTATTGTTGTTCACAAATATATTTATGACTCACTAACATTTTCAATTAGAAAGCAACATTCTATTTGCAAAGAAGGTGCTTTACTCTTATTACAACTGCTGCTTATTATTTTGTCCATTTCATAGAGGACTGATTCAGATATGCATGTATGCCACTCAGCATCTCATCATTCTGTACAAGAACTGTGACTTCAATGGAATGAAAAAACAGCTTCCACTGAAAAGTACTATATGAAGTGATTATAAAAGGCCTGTTTACAGTGTTTGATCTATATAATTCTAAGTTCACACATGCAAGTCATCAGTTGGTTACTGGGAATGAAACACACAATGAAACAGAGGGATGTGATTACTACACACAATTTCAACATTTTACGAAACTTTTTAAAATGCCAGAAGCACCGTTATTGCAATTGTGATGAATATTCAGTTTCAGAATATAGTCATTCAAGGACTTCACTGTGTACTCATGTGGCTCAGCATGTCATACAGTACAACCCATGTGCACAAGCTTTAGGGATTAGGCTACAATTTATGGATTATGCTAAACTAAAGCAACTGAACAGTGACTTCACAACAGGATCAGTCCTTGCCACGAGCCCAGTAACAAAGTAAGATGGCATATAAAACAGTTTACAGTTTTGTAAAAACTATGGAGAAACTGTTGATTTCCACACACAATTTATCTATAGGGTAGAAATGTCATTTTATACATGATCTTAAATCTCACTCTTTAGGTTAAAAATGTATTTTATAAGACTAAGCATGAAATGGACAAAAATAATATGAAGTATATATGATATATTCTTCTTGCACATACATTTTAAAACCCTAGTTAATGCTAATGGGTGCCTGACAAAGGCAGCTGGGACAGTTTATCTTTATATTATCCAGGAGCCACCCTTAGTCTCAAGAGAAAAAGAAAACAGATTTTATGTTCTAACAACTCCATCTGTCCAGTCTTTTCAGCTGCTTGGACATTAGAAATTCTATGGCCAACATTTTGTCATTTCTGTGAGGCCCAATGCACAGATACTCAAGTTCTAAGATATGAGGAAGATTGATGCCTATTAAATGAAGTAACATTTAAATGAGGTATCAAACTATTTCCTTCTATGTTCCCAGAAAGGTTGTTTTACTTGCAATGATGATTCAATGTGCAACTGCTAATGTATCATTATTATTATTAATATTTATCTGTAAAGCACTGTATGTTTGTGCAGCACTGTACATACAGTCACTTGAGTTAAAAATAATAATAATAATAATAATAATAATAATAATAATAATAATAATTTTAAAGTACATAAAACATAACATAAAACACTGTAATCAGAGAATAAGGACATTTCTCTTTCAAGTTAAGTTAGCAATAGTCAGAACAATGAAACTGAAATTACCGGAAATCCTGGAAACTAACTGTATTAACGCAAGTGCAAACGTATGGCAAGCCAAGCATCTCTATATTGGTTTTAACTCTATTTATTGTAAACATCCATGCTTGTGTACTGTTTTGCCTGAACACTAACACTTCTGATAGACAAAGAGAAAACAATACCCTCTGTAGAAGGTAAAGCATTGCAATCAACTGCAGTTGCTAGTTTGTGTTCTCTACTAAAACTGTCCCCAAGATTAGAAACAAGCAGACTCCATCCAGCCTGTGGATGAAAGGAGCTGCCTTTCTCTGTCTGGTCCTGACTTCAATTTAGTGGGGAGGGAAGGGAGTCTGACTTAATCACATATCCAGAAATCACTCAGGTAGGGTATAATGTGGAACGGACAGCCTATCTGAAGGAAATTGTATAGACTGAGGAAACTGAAAAACTCATGCAAAGTAAATATTGCCTCCCTTCTTTCAATTTCTGGTACTAGTTCTTGCTGCTGTAGAATGGTGTAGTTCATAAATGCTGGGGAAAGTGGCAGAAAGGAGAAGAATGGAAAAGTATGTTCATGCCTGGGTAATCTAGCTGCATGTGCTTTGAGTAAAAAGATAAGATACATTTAATTTTATGGTGACAATGATGTTTCTCAAAAGGTTTCTCAAATGTCACACGATTTTACTCATCACTAAAACATTATCTACTTTAATAAAAGCCAATTGTTTTGAGATATCGAGAAAGGATATTGAGAAAAAAACTGCTCAGATTTAAAATTAATCAGATTAATTCTACTGTGAGTAGCTGGTATTTCATTGATGTGACAAGGGAGAAGCAAGGACTGGGGTTATCAGGAAGGGGGGGAAATCAACACAATTACATCACACCACTGCAGCCCTAGAAGATGCAGAAACATGGCACAGAAAATCCTGATTATGAAGAAAAGTCTGTCTTCACTGCCCGATTCAAATGCTTTATGACACAGTATAAGCACCATTCCTGAACGTTTTCATGACAACTACATCCAGTTATTGCTAACTGACCTTACAAACATGTACTAAAAGGCAATAATATATTATTTGAATGATGGAGTTTATTGAATATGTACTGTTTAAATATAGTGTACCCACTATATACAGCAAGAACAACATTTTAAATATATAATGCCATGCCTGCAAAAGAATGGTGTAGTTGATAAATTATCAGAACCAAACTCTAGATTCATAAATCATTCTATGATGCAGGAGAACACATGGACAAATTGAATCACTTGAACATTTATATACGAGGATGAAAAAACTTACACAATTAGTTACATAGTATGAAGCATGCAGGAAAACATTAAGACATATCTGAAATTATGTATGCACATGGCAATCATTTGCTTTTCACTTGGCAAACTTCAGAGTGTAGGAACTTGCTCAGCCTCATGTGAAAACTCCCCCCTCCATATGTGGAACATATTTTCTGTGTCATGACCTAGTACTATGAAATGCAACCATAAAGTTAATTTCTGTGCGAAAACATTGTACTAGTTTAAAAAATTCCAAAAAAAAAATGGACTTTATGGCACCAGTTTAATAATGTATGCACAGATTTCTCTTAAACTATTCTCCTGAATATCAGCTGCTTGGAAGGCAAGTTAGAACAAACAGGGGAATCTTGTCTCAAGCATCTATCCCAGAACTGATTATTGGCATGTTAGCTTTTTAGAGAGAGTTCTGCTGGATACTTTTCATTGCCAGATCAGGGTAGAGAGGGAAGAAAATATTCTCATAGCACCTGTTTGCTCACAATGTATGACAAATGGGCAAAGCAGATGGCCAGGAAGTAGTGGCCTCTGGCGACTGCACACTCCACTCCCAAAGTGAGCTGCCACCTGTGGTCCCAAGTTGCATGCGACAGAAGCCAGATTAAAATGGCTCCTTTTTGATTCAGCCCTTTGGACTGGACGCCAGTGTCAGAGCAGCTTCTCGCCACTTTGGGGGCATGCGTCATCTAAATGCCACGGCCCCAAAGCAGCTGGAAGCCGCTTATTTTGGCCCGTGTATTTCGGGCCAGAGACAGGTGTAGGCCCATACGTATATGCTCCTGGACACTTCAGATCAGGGGTAAGCAACCTTTCCCCTTTAAGGGCCGAGGGACTTCAGCTCCCAGAAGCCTCAGCCATGTTGGCCAATAGTCCCATGTTGGCCAATAGCTCCTGGGATTCTGGGAGCTGAAGTCCCTCGGCCCTTAAAGGGGAAAGGTTGCCTACCCCTGCTTCAGATAATCAAATCATATTACTGACTACTGAATCCCAGTTTGGGATAAAGATAGGATATAAATAAAGTTGCTGCTGCTGCTAATAACATGGATGAAGATAAAGATATTACATTAAAAAACCCTGAGTGTTAAAGTTTATTTAATTTAATTGAGCTTTAGACAACATAAAAGAAGAACCCAAGGGATAATTCTAGATAGATGCTCCCAATCAAATTTGTTCAAAGACATAGGACCTTATCACACGGGGTCCAAGCGGCCGCATCGCCATCCCACTGCGTTTTCTTCAGGTCGCGGGAAATGTAATTCCCATTTCGACCAGGATACAGGGATGCGACAGGGATGGGCGGGGTTTCCCTGCGACGTCGTTTGATCGCACGGGTAAGGGAAGCGCGATGGGACGGGGATGCCACGGGGATGGGACTGCTTTAGACCCCCGTGTGATAAGGTCCATAGCCATGGTAGTCTGCAAAATCAGTATGCAAAGAGAGAGATCTTGTAACACCTTTGAGACTTTGAGCTTGAAGACTGCCAGAAATAACCCACCTTTGAGCCTGAACAGACTGTGAGCCAGGACAGTTAAAGTGGTTTCAAGCTGGATTATTTATGGCAGTCTGTTCAGGCCCTAACTTAATGGTAGCATGAACTTTTGTAGATGTGAGTCTACTTCCTCAGTGCATGACACCACCATGTAGCTGAGGAAATAGGCTCAAGTCTGTGAAAGCTCATGCTACAACTTCTCTCTTTCAGTCAAACGTGCAACAAGATCCGTTTGCAATAATTTGTTGTTATCGCTATTTGCAGTCAAATTAAATTTGACTGATGGCAACCCTATGAATGGGAAACCTCCAAAGGTCACAGCCCTCAACATGTCTGTTCATATCTTGGAAGCTCATGGTTGTGTCTTCCCTTATTAAATAAATCCACAATATACTGGCTTCTACATTGTGTATATATTCCAACTCATGAGAGAGAAACAATGGAATAGTACAGATACAATGGGCCCTTGGTTATCTGCTGAGGTTTGGTTCTAGGATCCCCTATAGAAATCTAAATCCATGGATGCTCAAGTCCCATTAAATACAATGGCATTGTAAAATGGTGTACCTTATATAAAACAAATCAAAGTTTGCTTTTTGAAATTAATTTTTTTCTTAAAATTTTCAAGCCATGGATGCTTGAATGCATGGATAAAGAGTCTGTGGATATGGATAGCTGACTGTATTATGAATCATCCAAAAGACAAATAATGAGACTGAGCGCATCCCAAGCGTAAACTTTCACTAGAACCCAAAATGACTAAACTGATAATGTAACTTATTGGAAAAGAAGATACAGCTTGATAAAACTGAAGTCAGTAGAAAAAGAGGAAGACTGCATTGCAAATGGATTTACTCAAATCAAGGAAGCCACAGATTTCGTTTCCAGGATTTGAGCAAGGATGCTAACAAGGTCTCTTCTAGGTCTCTCTTTCCTAGGTTACTTTAAGTTATAGCCAACTTGACAGCACATAAGAATAGCAACTAATGGAAGATGACATCTGCCACCCCCATAAAACCTAAAAGAATAATAGCCTTGTCTTGAAGGACTCTGTCTTTTTAAAACAAACTGCTTTCTTGTTTTGTGATGATGATGATTAATAATGATTTACAATGCACCTAACATTTAGTAAACAAAGAATTCTTATCCACATGTTTATAGTCTAAAATGCAAGAAAATAAATAAATAAATAAATATGAAACAAACTCTGGTCCATTTTTAAAACCTTCTGTTATTATAATGACCATGTCACACAGCAAACATTTACGCAGCAAAGGAGCCAAATGGCCTTTCATCTAGGCTAACAGAAATGACCTGGTTTTCCCATCTCTCTCTCTGTAGCAGCCAGGTGGAATTGCTTCTGATATGCATCAGTTGAAGGAAAGGAACTCACAGCAGGACTGCCTTTATAGTGAATGATTAGCTGGAATAAGAGCAATGGTTGATGCCATTTGACGCTGACAACTCTGAATCTTGATTAAATGAGAATGATAACAAGACTTCTAACTTAATTGAGAAAAAGATAAAATCAGCAGCATAAATACCAGACTTGAACACTGTATTTGTGTGTGTGTGTGCCTTCAAGTCACTATTTAACTTGTGGCAACCCCATGAATTTCGCCGAGTCTTTTAAGGCAAGGAATACTCAAAGGGTTTTTTTTAACCAGTTCCTTCCTCTGAAATATAAGTCGAAAGCAGGCCAGCAAGAAATGGCTGTTTAGAGGTGGCATGGGGCATGGCATACACACAGCGCATGCCCTGACACCGCCCCCAAGCTAGCGTCATGCTGCCCACCTGACCAGATGGCGGGCAGTGTTGCAATGCTCCTGCGGTGCATTGTTTACATGTGCTGTGCCACAGAAACTGGGAAAAGCTGCAGCAGCGGTGAAAAGGATGCCTTTTTTCCACCCCAAAAAGGAGCACCATTTTGTCACTTCCTTTTGGACCAGAAAAACACCGGATTGGAGCCACAGCATGCGGTTGTCGTGGCCCTGATCCAGCGCCCAAAAGGGGCAGCACAGAGCCAGCCTTTCGGGACAGTCTGTTTCACCCCATAGTCTACAGCACCTGGTATTTGCTGCTGATGTCCTATCCAAGCACTAAGGATGCCCCTGCTTTGCTTCCAAGATCAGATGGGTTATGGAGCCTTTACAGTATTTAGGCCCCTTTGAACAATTTGCCTTATCCTTTTTATCTGTGGCTTTCACAGTATACAATTGTCTGCAACTGCATTAAATGTCTCATTTTGGATGAAAGAATATTTTTCGAGAGCAGCTTTAGACACTACTATATGTTTGGGTAATTTAATTTGGGGAAGATACGCATTTCCTATTTGCCATACTTTCTAATTACAAGAAGTATAGGTGAAATTACTTTTTTGGTTTCCTTACCTTTGGTGAAGTTTGAAGTGGAACAAAGCGCTGAGTGTGTTGACATTACACTAACTGCATTGCAGGGTTTGAATTGGAGGTACAGTACATGTAAATACTTCTTCATACATTACATGCCTTACAAAGCAGTACAAAGGGCATTCATTTCTAGATCCATGCAACACCTAGCAACAGGCAAAACCACTAGGTTGCTGGTTGTTATGTGCCTTTAAGTCATCTCTGACTCATTGCAATGCTAAGGTGACCCTGTCATGGGGATTTCTTGGCAAGATTCGTTCAGAGGGGGTTTGCCTTTGCCTTCCTCTGAGGCTGAGAGTGTAACTTACTCATGGCAACCCAGTGTGTTTCCATTACTGAGCATGGATTGGAAACCAAGTCTCCAGAGTTGTAGTCCAATGCTCAAACCACCATACAACACTGGCTCTCCTATTCTTAGGTCACTCCAATGGAGCTATTTCAAGATAGATGTTACGATTAACTATTGATATATTATTAATACCCTTCATTTAGAGATATGAAATTGTATCTAAGAAAAATGAATACAATGACATATTGAATATAATGACATATTAAAGCCATTCACAACTGGGTCTGAGAGCATCATCTTATCACTGCATCTGTAGGGATGATTTCAGCATTTCACTACATTCGCTCATTTTAAGGTTAACTTTTCCAATTTTGTCTATTTATTTATAATAAATAAATATTCGATCTGAAATTGTTTCTTGTATTTCAGTTTGATGAAATACACTTAGTTCTTTGAAATTTAATAAAAACCATAATACCAAACTTTGCCTGGTGATAATCTAGCATGTTCATCTGCCTTCTAAGAATCAGACTGTGTGAAATGTCCCTCCAAATACTGTCAGTTTTTCAAGTGGTAACCCATTTTACTCACAGTGGCTAATTAAAAAATGTCAAATGTCAGGGATAACTGTATGAATCAGCCTGCTGGATTTGCTTGAGGGATATTGTGGCCTACATCTTTGTCCCCTACAAACTTGCTGCAGGCTGAACTCATGAATTCCATCCTCCTTGGCTCAAGGCCTGGAAAATTAAGTCTTTGCCAACAGCAAGCTCTCCCACAGATTGCAAAATTAACCTCAGACTGTGCAGGTCACACAGTAGTTTGATTTCCTAGTTCCTTTGAAAAATATTGTTAAACAGATGTGTCATCGGCTTGGGAATATTTAAAAGATAAAATAAAAAGAGAAACCTCTTGTGTAGTGTTATCCTTCTATAGATTAACTGTATCTGCTATGGCATCTCCCTCTGGTGCTATACAATCTAAATTGAGTATAACATTTTTAGTATTCACTTTAAATTATAAAAACTACTAGGACATTAGTAGAAATATATGAAATCTCCTATTGACATTCCTGTTTGTAATATCTTGACCTGCATCTAGACCACTGGTTTTCAGACTTTCTTCACAGTTATACTTTTTAAGTACAAAAATCAAGGCTGCATTAAAGTTTCCTACAGTGCTGAAAAACAAGATATAAACTAAAGAGAAACAAATAGAACAAGACTCTCCCTTTCCATGTCTAATATCAACTCGCATAAGACATAGCTACCACTTTAGGAGTCTTTCACCCTTCCCATAAACCCAAAACCATATTTGCATCCAAGGAAGTGAGAAGGGTGTATGGCTTAATTATTTATTTCTAGTGCTTATACACCATTTTTCATTTTTAACGTGCCATGTGGTTCACAATAAGTCAGGCACAATAAAGCAGTGTTTAGACAGATAAAATAATAAATAAGTAAAATCCATAAAACAATTATTAAAAACTAGGAATGACTGATAAAATTAACATTTAGGAAACTGCCTAGGGGCATTCTTTAAGATTCCCCCAAATTACAGAGCAAAGATTCTATGATTCTATGAAAGCAACTAAAAATATGACACTGCTCAGTCAATCCCCAGGATCACTGCACCTGCCCTTTCTGATCTTCCAAATACAATGTGACCCAGGTTGTCAAGGGACTAAGCACTGCAAAAGCCATTTGATAGTATGGGACTCATAGTCACCATGCCACACAAATGAAATCAGTGTAGGACTGTAGGTCAATTCATAATTCACACAAATTGATCCCAACTACAGTCCTCAAATCTCCAGGTATGGCTGGGAAAGATGCCTGCCTGAAACCTCAAAATGCTGCTGTCAATACTCATTGGCACCTCCGAGCCTGAAGAACTGACAATTTGAGAGAATAAGACAGCTTCCCAAGTTATTTCAAGATTTATAACCTAGAGCAGAGGCTCAGTTAAGAGGCATATAAGTTACTATTACCCCTTCCATTCTCTCTTCCCGTCCTTAATTATTCCTTGTTCCTCCCAGACAATAATGCTTGGGCTATTTTCATCTAAATTTTTATTTAACTAGTGTCTGTTTTTTTAGCTTGCTAGAATAGTGAAAGGGATTTAATTTACATTTGCAAAACACTTCCTTGTATCACAACACTGACAGGGAGTGCTATATGAACTTTCAGAATAAATCAAAGCTAACATGAGCTATATAGTCATCAACTTGGTATGAAAAAACAGTCATAAATTGCATACTAATGTGGCATGTGAGGTTGCCAAACTAGTTTTTATGCGTGGAAGTTATAAGCAATCAGTGCTTGTGCTCCAAGAAATTTGTTTAAATGATCTGAACTGTCATTCCCTAATGTTTCAAATATAGTCTGAATAGAGTATTGGGTGTCAGAATATAAGTAAATTTTTCAAGAGATGTGCTTAATGGAAAAAAGTAGATCTGATTTTGGGCAAAAACTATCCAGACAATGTTTCACTCATAGAAGCAAAACAATGTAATCTAAAGCAGGCTGTGAGAGATTTCATAACACAGAACATACAATCTCAATCCATGTTCTATCTGACCCACAATAATTTTCAGGAACTTCCTCCATTTTAGGAATTCTTTCCATTATTGTCTGTCAAAGAATATATGTACATTGTGGAAGATTCTAGAGCATCTTCTAATTACACATTCTCTTCACACAGATTATACTCAGGGGTTCACCATCTCTTTATCTAAAGCAGAGAGTGTACTTTAGAATTTGTTGAATGGGAGATATGTAGTAGTGGGTAGCTTGTCTTTCAGATATGTTTATCTTCTGTTACTACTCTTCTAATTCAGAAACTGTTCAAAAGTCTTGGAAGTACCATATATGCGATATGATACAGTATGAAACCTGTAAGATATAGGTATTAGTGATGATGGGTTATAATTCTTAGTTTGATACAGAATAGCCTCCAATCAAAGTTGCAGATGTCAGTGTTCAACACATTGCAAACTGGCTAGCAAAATGAAGCCACAGCTGCTAGCATGCTGAGAAACAGTATTTCCCATGGTGTGTCCCTACAACCCTCTGAGCAAAGGGGCATCTCTATATTTCTGCCCCTCAGATTACATTGCTATGACTTCAAATTATATTAACTGCAAATGTATGTGACAATTAAAGAAGTATGCCTCCTAGTGACTGAAGTTGGTAATGCAACTTTCAAATATAGGCACAGCTGAATTAATTAAGGGACTCCCCCCCACCCGCCTGCCTTAGTATGCATACAGGTGTGTACCTTTCATGGCCTTGGAGCTATGGTTCTGAAATATACCACCTCTTTTATTAGAGACCAGTGAAAGCATCCAGCTGCACATTGGTTGAAATTTCCTTAGCTTGATAGCCTGAGACGTGGATCCTCATGGTTAGTCATAACAAAAAAGACTCATGGAACAGGTTGCTGAATGATGAGTTAACACTTCGACTGATTCAAAGGGTTCATTCTAGGCAGCACTACCAATAAAAGTCAAAACTAAAGTAGAAAAAAAAGTTATGCAGCTATCAAGAGTTGGACATGTTCCTCCCACCTCCATGAGTAAAGATCAATGAAGTAGGCATTCCAGAAAAAGTAGAACTGAGCATATTACACTGTCCTAAATACTATCACATGATTTAGCATGTTGGATTTAAATGTTACATTTAACTTTTTATGTGGAAAATAGTTTACTGAGATATTTCTAATAACGTAAACTTAGTAAGGGGAATAGCATGTAATTCCCTTATATTTAACCAAAAACAAATACATCTGGCCCTCCACATTCGCGGTTTTGACTTTTGTGGATTTTATAATTTGCAATTTTGATTCATATGTTCTCTCTAGGAATCTCTAGGTCTGTGATGCGAATCTATGGCATGCGCGAGCCTGTTTCTCCTCCTTCCTGGCCATCCCAGACCTTCAGCTGCCTCTCTTGAGGCAGCTGAAGGATGGAAACAGTGTGGGGAGAGGCAGCTGAACGTCCAGAAGGATGGGAAGAAGAAGTCCTGCCCCCAGACAGCAGAAGTCCTGCTCTCCAGCACTGGGTAACACCCAGTGCCAGAAGGCCTTTTAGTTTGGACACTCGGCCACTAAAAGGCTCGCTATCACTGCTCTAGGTCCTCCAGTGCAACTCTACCAGAAGTTGACCATAGAGTTGTGCTGGAGAACCTAGAAATTCCTAAAGAAAACACTTTTCTAGGCATTTGTAGGTCTTCCAGCATGATTCTATGATCAACCTCGGGCAGATGCTGATCACAGATATGCACTGGAGGACCTGGAGATTCCTAGAGAGGTGTTCTCTTAGGTAAAAAGAATAATATCTTTTTATTTGCAGTTTTTCCACATTCATGGATGTCCTTCACCCCTAACCTCAGCGAATGTGGAGGGACAACTGTACATCTCAAAGAAGCCATTTTTTTTAGGATGAATTTCTATAGAGAACTATTCCTGATATATCTTATAATAATAATTTAACTTTCTTTTGCTGAGATATAATGGTAGTACCTTCAACCTGACTCGCCCACTCTCTGCACTACCTGAGATCCATTTCAAGACAAGAAAAATATAATTCGGCATCTGCTGTTGTTGTTATCGTGTGCCTTCAAGTCATTTTTTACTTATAGTGACCCTAAAGCAAACCAATCCTGGAGATTTCTTGGCAAGATTTGTTCAGAAGGGTTTATCTTTACCTTCCTCTGAGACTGAGAGTGTGTGATTTGCCCAACATCACCTACTAGGTTTCTATGACCTAGCAGGGATTTGAACTCTGCTCCCTAGAGTTGCAGACCAACACTTAAACCACTACACCATTCTGGCTCTCAGCTACTGAATCTACATATATACACGTCCAGACACTACTGACATTACACAATGTTTTTTAAATGTAATATTTTGATGGTCTTAATCTGGGACAGTTAATTTTTTTCCTATAATGTTCTGACCTTTTTAATTGCCTTCCCTTCTCAAAATTATATTTTAACATTCTCCTTTAGGCTTTGCAAAACAATATCTAAGGCTAGAAAGGAGCACACTGTTGTAAATACAAACTAGAGCAAAACAAATGAAGTTCTAGAACCTGTGAGCACAAATGTAGAAGTATTTTAAGGTATTAGATTGGAACTTACTCAGGTGTCTCCATAAGTTCCTCTTCTCCTTTATGTAAATCCTGTGATCCAGAACTGGTCCTTTTAACAAAGTTAATTTCTTCACTGTTGTTTGAATGTTCTTTTTCACTTTCAGAAGATGAAATGACAAATATTTCTGGTCTGAGACATTCGGTATGCCCACTTGCCTGATGGCTTGACAGGCCTGCAAAGTCGTTTGCAGTTTTGTCATGTCTGTTTCCAACGGCAGGTTGCTCAGTTTGTTTGAGAGATGATTTTGATGAAATACCAAATAAACTCCCAAGATACTGGAAAAATCCTTCTTTGATCTGTCTCTCATTATTGGTAGTTTTGGATTCATAAGCCAAACTAGGAAGGCTATTCGCTTTCTTTAATTCCTCCTGAGTGGTGGACCTGCTCAGCTCTTCTGTAGATAGATTCTTATTTTCACAGACTGAAAACTGTCAGGAAAGGAACAGAGAATTTTATTAATAACTATAATCTCTTATCTTTTCTCCAAGAAGCTCAAGAAGGATGACACTGGATTTTCTTCATGTTATCTTTCCAACAACTTTGTAGGGCTGAGAGGTAGTGACTGGTTCAAGATTAGCCAGTGAACTTCATGGCTGACCAGTGGCATGTACTCACTTCCACCCAATCAAACTCCAACATGTCATTCTTTTAAACACAATGGTTGTCTTAAAAGTACACTGGAATGCATTCATATATAGTACACACTGGTGTTTTTTTAATGCTAATGTTTTTGCCAATGAAATGTAACATAAGTCATAATTATTAGACTAGGGTAGGCAAAGGATGCCCCTCAAGGTTTTTTGGCAACCCTGACCCACTTAGACTTCTTATGGCCACCTTTTTCTTTGCACCTCCACGCCTCAGCCCAAATCTGACAGTCCCCTGGACTATTTAACATAAACATGTTTTTTTCAAAATGAGATTTAGACTTCTGGCCTCCTGCAGGCTTGCTCTACCACTTTTTTTGGTCGTACATGCAGGCCCCTTGAACCAATGAAGTTGCTCAGCCCAACCTCTCTTTTGCTTTATTCAGTGATGGAAATTAACTCTTTCATTGGTAGCTTATAGGAAAAGACCGCTTGAGGGCTACTTCTGGAAAAAACCGGTAAATAAGTACCAGTGATATTATAGCAGTCCTGAATTTTCAGTATCTGTTGTATTATAGTACTGTATATATTTTTGTGGAAGTTCACGTGTAGAGTAGGAAGTTGCAGAATAGTACTATTAGCTCTTTAAACTCATGACAGTTTGGATCAGTGCTACTCTAACTGGTGTTCCCTCAACCAATATTAGTCCTTAAGCCATTGGCTGCTAGTCCCTCGCAAATTTCTAGGAAAGAAAGAAACAACTGTAGTCAATAGGCACAAATATGGTGCCAGTCCCTGACACTCTGGAAGAATATAATTGCCAGTTTCACGCATCATACAGCCTGAGAAAACGTGCTTTAGATCTAGCCCTTAAAATCAGTAACATAATCTAAACTCTCTGTCTGCCAGTCTGTCTTGCTGTATAGATCCACATGCTTGACTGCACAGTCACCAGATGTGGGCATTATCTAATGGGACCAAAACAAAGATAATAATAATGTTTCATCCCGGGTCCAGCAACTACTTCAGTCACCTTCAGAACATATGCTTCAGATTTCTTTAATTTTTATTTCACAATGCAAATGTATGACCCAATTGTCACTGGACTTGATAAGCTGACATCACAAACATTTAAATTCAAGTTTGTGACTCATCAGTAAGCAACTCCTCCCTCCTGAAAAATGGTGTTTTGGGTCCATTTTGGTATAATATAAATTTCAATTATTGTAGATGCTACAGCACAAATGAAAATGAAAACCACCAACATCAACTCTGGTGACGTCAGGTAAATTGACAGTTTCTTATACTTCTATACAACTTGTACCTTGAAGCCAGAACTCCACTGAAAGTAACAGTTCAGGTCAATGCATGCTAGCCTAAGTGTATTGGTAGTATATTTAGACAAGTGTACATATTTTCTTGTTATTGCACAGATAGCATGGGTGTATTTCAGTAACTTTTCAGATTTGTTTCTATTTGGAGAAACAAAAGTTCTAACAGGAATACTGAGTGGTTTTTAAAAGTAACTGTGCAGGGTGCGTTAAGCTGAAAATGACTGAACTGAGACAGACTTTGAATTCTACAAGCAAGATAATTATACGTGAGTGACAACTAGTACCGTATTTTCGGCATATAAGACGCACCCAATTTTAAAGGAGGAAAATCTAGAAAAAAAAGATTCTTAACCAAATACTGTAGTAAAATATTTTATATCAACTGTATAAAGTTAACAGCAGTTTAAGAACAATTTTAAGTTGTAAATGTAAGTTTAAGCCAGCAGCAGGGCCAGGTATTGCACAAATTCCCTGCCCAACTTTCTTGCAAGTCTCCTGTCGCCTTATGGTGACTCCATGAATTTCTTAGGGATTTCTTAGGCAAGGAAGACTCGAGAAGTGGTTTTGCCAGTTCCTTCCTCTGAAATACAGCCTGCAGCACCTGGGATTCTTTGGCGGTCTCTCATCCAAGGACTATCCATGGCTGACCCTGCTTAGCTTCCAAGATCAGATGGACTGGTACCTTTGGAGTTTTTAGGCCATTGGCTTATGGAGTAATTTATGGCTTATTTTGACCCTACCATGAGGGTTTTCTTGGCAGATTTCTTCAAGGGTTTTTTTTTGCCATTTCCATCCTCTGAGGCTGAGAGAGTGTGATTTGGCCAGAGTAATCCAGTGCCTTGGAGTAATTTCTGGCTCATTTTGACACTACCATGAGGGTTTTCTTGGCAGATTTCTTCAGAGGAGGGAGTTTGCCATTTCCACCCTCTGAGGCTGAGACAGGGTAACTTGGCCAGGGTAATAATCCAGTTCCTTGGAGTAATTTCTGGCTCATTTTGATCCTACCATGAGGGTTTTCTTGGCAGATTTCTTCAGAGGAGGGAGTTTGCCATTTCCACCCTCTGAGGCTGAGACAGTGTAACTTGGCCAGGGTAATAATCCAGTGCCTTGGAGTAATTTCTGGCTTATTTTGACCCTACCATGAGGGTTTTCTTGGCAGATTTCTTCAGAGGAGTGAGTTTGCCATTTCCACCCTCTGAGGCTGAGACAGTGTAACTTGGCCAGGGTAATAATTCAGTGCCTTGGAGTAATTTCTGGCTCATTTTGATCCTACCATGAGGGTTTTCTTGGCAGATTTCTTCAGAGGAGGGAGTTTGCCATTTCCACCCTCTGAGGCTGAGACAGTATAACTTGGCCAGGGTAATAATCCAGTGCCTTGGAGTAATTTCTGGCTCATTTTGATCCTACCATGAGGGTTTTCTTGGCAGATTTCTTCAGAGGAGTGAGATTGCAATTTCCACCCTCTGAGGCTGAGACAGTGTAACTTGGCCAGGGTAATAATCCAGTGCCTTGGAGTAATTTCTGGCTCATTTTGACCCTACCATGAGGGTTTTCCTGGCAGATTTCTTCAGAGGAGTGAGTTTGCAATTTCCACCCTCTGAGGCTGAGACAGTGTAACTTGGCCAGGGTAATAATCCAGTGCCTTGGAGTAATTTCTGGCTCATTTTGATCCTACCATGAGGGTTTTCCTGGCAGATTTCTTCAGAGGAGGGAGTTTGCCATTTCCACCCTCTGAGGCTGGGACAGTGTAACTTGGCCAGGGTACTAATCCAGTGCCTTGGAGTAATTTCTGGCTCATTTTGATCCTACCATGAGGGTTTTCCTGGCAGATTTCTTCAGAGGAGGGAGTTTGCAATTTCCACCCTCTGAGGCTGAGACAGTGTAACTTGGCCAGGGTACTAATCCAGTGCCTTGGAGTAATTTCTGGCTCATTTTGATCCTACCATGAGGGTTTTCCTGGCAGATTTCTTCAGAGGAGGGAGTTTGCAATTTCCACCCTCTGAGGCTGAGACAGTGTAACTTGGCCAGGGTACTAATCCAGTGCCTTGGAGTAATTTCTGGCTCATTTTGATCCTACCATGAGGGTTTTCCTGGCAGATTTCTTCAGAGGAGGGAGTTTGCAATTTCCACCCTCTGAGGCTGAGACAGTGTAACTTGGCCAGGGTAATAATCCAGTGCCTTGGAGTAATTTCTGGCTCATTTTGATCCTACCATGAGGGTTTTCCTGGCAGATTTCTTCAAGGGGGGAACTCTTTCCACCCCCATCCTGGGTGCTCCAATGGACTCTTCCTGGGATGGGAGGAGCCCACTGCAGCACCAAGGCTGAGGTTGAAATGAGGCCTACTTTTAGCCTAGGCCTCGGCAGTTTGCCCTCAGCTTGTATATTCGCTTTATTAGGCACAGCAACTTCCCCACCCTCGTTTTGGGGAAGAAAAAGTGCGTCTTATATGCCGAAAAATACGGTACATTAAATGAGCAATCCTACAATCTCAGGTCTAAATGATAATCTTTAATCGTTCTGCAAGTAATGAGTTTAAAAATATCATTGTGGAATTATGTTTTATTGTACGGCTGTTACACATGTCTATAAATTAACCTAATTAGTGGTTTGTTTTATCTCCCACAGAAGCTAAAGTAACTACTATATAAAACTGCAAAGTGAAGATTAATAAGTATGTACTACAATTTCTGTCTTGAGATTTTATAATCTCTAGAATTAAGTTCTAACTTCTCGGTCAATATTTTTCTGCTAGGTAATCAATATTTTCTTTTCACAAGTACATGGATGGACAACTGCTTGTTGAGGGGCTGCACCAGCCCCCTGTTGCACTTCTGCCACATCCCTCTCTCTCTGTTTTTGTTAAATATTAAACTTTGGGGGGGAGGGGTTTCTTAAAACTAAAAATGCAATGGGGAAGAGGAAGAAGTGTAGCAAGACCTTGGAACCCCGACCCTAGCAAAGACTCACCAAGTCTGTCTGACAAAGATGTGGAGACCTCTTGCTTATTAGAGATGCAGAGAAGACAAAGGCAACCAGAACACTACCCTACTTTGCTATTTTCATCTGTAAGCAGGTAGTTAAGCCTCCTTCCCTATAGCAAGTTTTCCTTATAGCAAGAAGGTAATTCCAGGAACCAAAAGAAATGTAAAAAACCCCACAAGAACAGGGAGGGGAGTTATAGCCTTCTTCTGTAGTCTTTGCTTTCTCTGTCTCTCTAATACAGGGGTAGGCAACCTTTCCCCTTTAAGGGCCGAGGGACTTCAGCTCCCAGAATCCCAGGAGCTATTGGCTAACATGGGATTATTGGCCAACATTGCTGAGGCTTCTGGGAGCTGAAGTCCCTCGGCCCTTAAAGGGGAAAGGTTGCCTACCCCTGCTCTAATATGTAAGAATTTTTCTGAGTAATTGCCAGGTGACTGGGGAGATTATCGCACTACACTCTTAAAGCGCTTCTATTCCACTTTAACTCCTCTGGCTGCCTCCTGTTGCATTCTGGGATTTGCAGTTTAGGGAGGGCATTTAGAATATTCATCCAGAGAGATCTTAGGCCTCAGTGAGCTATGAACTCCAGAATGCCTCCAGGAGGCAGCCGAAGCAGTTAAAGTGGAATAGCAACATTTTAGAGTGTAGTGTGATAATTTCCATAGTGGCTCATCTTTGCTGAGGCTCTTCAGTGCCACTGCATATGCCACACTATCAAATACAACTATCCAATCTACCACATAAGAACACCCCCAGCTGCTATAGCATTTTGCCACCAAATTTCACCAGCAAATTACTGACAAGCTGGAATGTGTCCAGAGGAGGGCGACCAAAATGGTCAAAGGACTAAAAACCTATGAGAAGTGGTTTAGGGAGCTGGGTATGTTTAGCCTGGGGAAGAGAAGGTTAAGAGGTGACAAGATAGCAGTGTTTAAATATTTGAAGGGATGTAATATTGAGAATGGAGCAAGCTTGTTTTCTTGGACAAAAAGTAATGGATTCAAACTACAGGAAAAGAGATTGTACCTTAACATTAGGAAGAACTTCCTGATGGTAAAGGCTGTTCGACAGTGGAATACACTGCCTCGGATTGTTTTGGGTCTCCTTCTTTTGAGGTTTTTAAACAGAGACTGAATGGCCATCTATTGGGAGTGCTTTGATTGTGTATTCCTGCATGGCAGGGGGTTGGACTGGGCTGCCCTTCTGGTCTCTTCCAACTTTATGATTTTACGAAATCATATGGCCAAGAACAGAAGGGGAGGTAAATCACAGGCAGTTTGGGGGGCTGTAAAAAAGGGTTTGGGGCTGTACCTGGCCCACAGGCTAAAAATTTCCCCGTCCCTCCTCTACTGATTACTTTATTGTTGATGTTGCTGGTTAAAACGCTTACAGTTTTTCACTGCAAAAAAGTTTTAGAATAGGCAGGATGTAAAATACTGACATGAGCTGCCTGGGAGAAAGGTGGGGTACAAATAAAACAAATACATACATAACATTTCCAGGAATTTTGAAGTCAGGGAGGAGACTTTTCTCCCTTTCTTTCTTTCAAAAAATGTATTAATACGATTTACAGATCAAAATCACTTTGTTCTTTTAGGAACATAAGATAGATTATATATAATTTTGTTCAGCACAAAACTGTTATGATTGGTGTAATAAATGTATAATTTATTCAGAATATAATTACAAATGAAAAATCCCTTTTAATTGTTTAACTTTTTGTTACTAATAGAACTACAAGGTCTTGAACTGTGTAGATCAGGGGTAGGCAACCTTTCCCCTTTAAGGGCCAAGGGACTTCTGCTCCCAGAAGCCTCAGCTATGTTGGCCAATAGTCCCATGTTGGCCAATAGCTCCTGGGATTCTGGGAGCTGAAGTCCCTTGGCCCTTAAAGGGGAATAGTCCCTCGGCCCTTAAAGGGGAAAGGTTGCCTACCCCTGGTGTAGATCATCTGAACTTTAGTAACATCCCTGGCTTTTCCAGTTCATGAAAAGCAGGCAAAAACAATTTTAAAAAGAAAAAGAAACCATCAACAACAACAAAACAGAGAAAAATACATCTTCTCTTCTAGTTCTTCCTAGAAAAATAATGTTAGTGATTAATCATTAGCCAAGTTATTTATTTTCATATATGTTCACATCCATGGACAAAAGCCAACCCATAACAGATGGGCAAATAACAGTATGCCCATGGACCACTAGAACAAACGTGCTTCCTTTTACGCAACTAGAAAAAGCAGCTGAAGTTTGCTAGTGCACTGTTTTTTCTGTCAAGCATTACATTGTGTTCAGACCTCAGTTCTCACCTAACATTCCTTTTTAAATGGAGGATTTCAAGTCACTTGCTTCTGTCCCTCTTGTCTATTTATTGTTATACATGCACATCTACAATTCACAGCTCCTTCACATTCTTCAGGTACTGAGCACTTAGTGAGGTAAGAAGTAACCAATCCTTATTCCTTTAAAGTGAGTAAATAAAAACCATACCTTTAACAACTCTGGAAGAGGGTTGCTTTCTTTTCTCTGGTAAAACTCATTTGTAGCTTTATTTGTCTTAGCTTCAAAACTGAAAAAGAAAGAGAGAAAAAATTATCTACTGTAAAAGTCTGAGTTCACTGAGAACATTCCAACAAGTATAAAGATGATGATGCTTTATTTTATTTTTGTGTTTCTTTCATTACGGCAGTACCTTTACCTAGGCAGCTGCCCAATCTTGGTCAAAGATCAGCCTTCATTTTCAGAGCCTAAATTTAAGCCCAAGTAACTCCTTTCTTGAATTGCCATTGAATTTCCTGTTTGAATCATCTACTGCACACATATGTCCTCAGAATACTTTGGCAATCCCATCTCTACTGCTCAACATGTAAATATCATACATTTAACAAGTTTACCTTCAAAAATTCATCTCATCTATTTAAGTGTTTACTGTGTTATGTATATGGGGCATCTATAACAAATCATGGGTTTTAATTTCATGTTTATGTGCCTAAGAGATAAGAAGCAATAATAATAATAATAATAATGGGTTCAAAGAAAATAATGTGAAAGCATCTGTGTATCATGTAAATCCACTATTTTAAGTTGCATGAAATGTAGATGGCCTAAGTACCCTGAAGGTACCAGATCTTGTCTGATTTTGGAAGCTAAGCAGGGTCAGGCCTGGTTAGTATTTGTATGGGAGACTATCAAGGAATACCAGATGCTGTAGGCCAGGGGTAGGCAACCTTTCCCCTTTAAGGGCCGAGGGACTTCAGCTCCCAGAATCCCAGGAGCTATTGGCCAACATGGGACTATTGGCCAACATGGCTGAGGCTTCTGGGAGCTGAAGTCCCTCGGCCCTTAAATGGGGAAAGGTTGCCTACCCCTGCTGTAGGCTATATTTCAGAGGTGAGCAATTACAAGCCACCTTTTAGTGTTTCTTGCCTAAGAAAACCATATGAAACTCACGGGGTCACCATAAGTGGACAGGTGACTTGACACACAAATTAGGAGCTTAGAGTAAAAACACCATGTGCAATGTGATTCAGTTAATAAATGATTGCTAGCTTTACTTGCTTAATAGAACAATACTAACAGAAGAAAAACACAAATGCAGCTCAGTCCCTACATGTCCTATCCAAAAGCAAGTTCTATTTACTAGATTTTGCCACCAATTAATTATACATAGGACTGCAGCATTAGAATCAATAGAAAGACTTCTGAATATATATACCAGTAACTGAAGGCAGCTGCTTTTTTCTTATTTTAATTGTAGAGATACTGCTGAAATTGGGAAGGACAAACCAGTATTATTTTAGATTCTTTGTAAGAAACATCAGAATTCAAGAGATTTTAGATGAAATGGAAACAGGAAGATTAGTGTAGGAAAGGATTACTAACCACAACGGATCAGCAGCAAATCAACACACACACACACACCCCCAAACCTGGAATTTGTTGCACTAAGATTTCTGTTTCCTGGTTTTGTAATTCATACCTAATATGTATGCCAACACAGTTCCTGTATTCATAAACGGGACTTTGCACTAGAACAACACTTTTGAAATTGATCTGTTGTGTAATCTACACTGCCTACAATCAAGGGCTGACAAGTCTACTTAAATCCAGAGAAAGTGAAGTGTGATTTAACTGCATAGAACTTATGCTGAAACTTTGGTAATTGATTTTACAAGTTCCTAAATATGTTACTGGATCACTTGAACAGCAAGGCAAATACTGTTTTTAATCCAGGAGAACTGTGTGTGTGTGTGTGTGTGGGGGAGCTGCCAGTTTGTTATTTCCAAGCTGTATTTTTCCCATTTAAGTAAAGCTACCTTGCAGGGGAAAAAACAATAAGCACACAAGTGTTGATCCAAGTTCATATTGGGAGTAGGTGAACATGTTTAACACTTTTGTGACCCAGATTCTCATTTGTATGGAATGAAAATCATCATTATCACATAATGTTCTACATGCACAACATCTACAAATAGTAGAATGTATTTCAACATTTTGAAATGAGAAAATCAGGATATTAAGGATTATTTACATTCTTAGAGGATAACTATGAAGTATAAGTTTTAAAATCAGTGTACAACTAATATGATACACTCTAAGAAGAGTTTGGCTTTATAAATGCTGTTTACTTATATCATATAAAAATCACAACATAATTACAGTGGCAAAAGTATTTGCATTATTGTAAAGTAAAATAAATAAACTTGCAAATTATACAGCCTCAGACTTTATTGAAGATATCGCCATTAACAATACTTCTATGAAGTCATCCATAAAGAATTTCCATAATTCTAATATTTTCAGTTTTAAAATATAGCCATTTAGCTTTAAATTCTATATAACAGATCTTAGCTGTCCCTCCCTATAACGATAGCAAGTTGATAGGCCAATAAACTTTGCAATACCCAAATGTGAAATGTTTGCTTACCTAAACTAGAGTAGAGAGTTTCACAGTAAACATAACATTATTAAGCATTTTAATTGATTACTTTACTATGTAAAAAACAGATCTTTAAACAAATTTCCCGGTTATTCAGAGTCAGAAAAAAGACAGGTCCGTCATCAGATGCATTTCCTTTATTAGTATTTTCTTACAAATGTGAGGAGACTCTCCTTCAAAAGAGAGAGGCTGATAGCAGAGAACTGTGCTGTTGTTAACTGCCCTTGAGTTAACCCCAACTCATGACAACCCTGTGGATGAGACCTCTCCAAGCCCCCGTATCCTCCGTTGCTCTATTCAGATCTTACAGACTCAGGCCAATGATATCTCTGGTTGAGTCTAGCCATCTGGCATGTGATCTTCCTCTCTTTCTACTACCTTCTATCTTTCCTAGCATTATTGTCGTTTCTATTGAGTCATGCCCTCATGACATGGCCAAAGTACGTCAGTCTCAGTTTCATTACCTTGGCTTCCAGGGAGAGTTCACGCTTGAACTGTTCTGGGACCCATTTGTTTGTCTTTTTGGCCATCCAAGGTATCCTTAGCAGTCTTCTCCAGCACATCTCAAATGAGTTGATTTTCTTCTTATCCACTTTCTTCACTGTCCAACTCTCATCATATCCATACATGGTGATGGGGAATACAATGATTTGGACGACTCTAACTTTCATGCTTTGTTGTATACTCGTCCCTCCACATTTGCGGCTTTGATTTTACGGATTTGATTATTCACAGATTTTATTAATATGTTCTTTCTAGGAATATCTAGGTCCTCCAGCACAACTCTATGGTCAACTTTAACCAAAATTCGCACTGAAGGACCTAGAGATTCTTAGAGAGAACACTCCACTAGGCATTTGGAGCTCCTCCAGCGCAATTCTATGGTCAATATCTGGCAGATGTTGACCACAGAGTTGCACTGGAGGACCTAGAGATTCCTAGAAAGGTATTCTCTCAAGTAAAAAGATAATGTTTTTGTTACCTGCGGTTTCCTCACATTCACTGGGTTCCTGTGCCCCTAACCCCAGTGAATGTTGAGGGACGAGTGTATATCTTTATACTTTAGGATTTTGTCTAGTTCTTTCACCACTGCCCTTCTCATTCCTAGTCTTCTTCTTATTTCTTGGCTGCAGTCTCCATTCTGATCGATGTTTGATTCCAGGTATGGGAACTCTTTTACTATTTTGATTTCCTTATTGTCTAGAAAGAATTTATGCATTTCTTCCATGGTCATATGGAATTTCTTCTTTGACTATCCTTAGTAATTGTTCCAAGTCAATGTCTATGATGTTTTCCGCTTGTAGTACAGATTGTTGATGTTTCTTCCTCCTGTCACCTATCCTTCTTCTAGATGTAAACCTGCTCTTTATGTGATATTTTCTGCATACATGTTGACCAAGTACGGTGACAGAATGCAGCCTTACCTGGCCTTTGCCAACGGACTCATTCTGTTTCTCCATATTCTGTTCTAACAGTAGCCTCTTGTATTAAGTACAGATTTTTCATCAAGACTATCAAATGTAGGGGCACTCCCATGTTTTTAAGAGCATTTCATACCTTTCCATGATCTTTGCAGTCAAAGGCTGCATACAACTGTGATCTATCATAATATCTGTTGTAATCCAATAGATTTAAAATGCATGTTTAATAACGTCACATCATGCATCTGCCAAAGCAATGGCAGTCTATAAAACTGTATGTTTTAAAAAGTAGTAAGAATTTATTTCTATGGAATCACTATGGGTTGCTCTTAAAGAACAGGGTTTAGCACAGCATTTGATTATCCTAATGTGTAACCTGCACTCAGGACAAGATGCCCCTGTTATGGAGTAACAGAAGGGTTTCCAATTGGCAACGGCTGCATTTCATCACCCTGTTTAACTTGTATGCAGAATATTAGCAACATTTGAGCAGGGCTGTTAATGATGATGATTGGCTTGTAGGTCTCACATTCATAAGGTCGCCATAAGTCGAAGTCAACTTGATGGCAGTTCACAACAGACAACAATTAATGAACAAATTCAGTACTTGACTCAGGTCCTAATATGAATATATCATACACAAAGCTGGAACAAACTCTGATGGGAGGAGGTGTGAAAATTGGAGGAAGGAACATCAACAATTTTAAGATATGCAGATGTCACCATGCTATTAGAGAAAATAGCAAAAACTTGGAATGACTACTAAGAAAGTAATGGAAGAAAGGCAGGTTTACAATTGAATATTAAGTCAGGAATTATGACCACAGATGACTTACATAATTTTAAAGTAGACAAGACATTGAGACAGACAAAAAAAAGTTACTTTGGCTCAGTCATTAGTCCAAGTGGAGACTGCAGTCAAGAATCATAGAATCATAGAATCATAGAGTTGGAAGAGACCACAAGGGCCATCCAGTCCAACCCCCTGCCATGCAGGAACTCCCAAACAAAGCATCCCTGACAGATGGCCATCCAGCCTCTGCTTAAAGACCTCCCAGGAAGGAGACTCCACTACTCTCCAAGGGAGTGTGTTCCACTCTCGAACCGCCCTTACTGTCAAGAAATCAGAAGAAGATTAGGATTTGAAAGGGCAGCTATGAAGGAACTAGACAAGTTCCTGGAGTATAACAAAATATCATTGAATACCAAAGTCAGGATCGTCTATGTCCTTGTATTTCCAATTTCTATGTATGGCTGAGAAAGCTGGACAGTGAAGAAAGCTAGTAGGAAGAGAATCGACTCATTTGAGATGTGGTGCTGGAAGAGAGTGCTGTGGATATCCAGGACTGCCAAATTAAAAACAATAAATGGATCCTAGAGTAAATCAGTCCTGAACACTATCTGGAAGCCGAAGTGACTAAATAAACTGAGACTGTTGTCCTTTGGACATATCACGAAAAGACATGAGTCACTAGAAAAGACAATTATGCTCAAAAGGGTAGAAGGCAGCAGGAAGATCACATTTCAATGTATAGACTTAGTTGAAGAAGCAACAACCCTGAGTTTGAAAGACCTGAGTGGAGCTGTTGAGGCTAGGGTGACTTGGAAGTCAATCATTGATAGGGTCACCATAAGTTGAAGTTGACTTGACAGCAGTCAGCAACAACAATTTCTATAGATATCACTCTTTCAGCATCATGAATATTATAAACAATTTAAGACTTAAGTATTAGTTGAGTATCCCTTATCTGAAAATCTGAAATCTGACATGCTTCAACTCCAAACCTTTTTAGTGGATGGCTAAGATAGTGATGCTTTTGCTTTCTGATGGTTCTATGTATACAAACTTTGTTTCATGCACAAAATTATTTAAAATATTGTATAAAATTATCTTGAGGTGTAAAAAAAAATGCCATATTTAGACTTGGGGCCCATGTCAAAGATATCTCATTATGTACAGGCAAAATTCCAAAAGCCAAAAAAATAATAAAAAATAAAAATAAAAATCTGAAACACTTCTGGTCCCAAGCATTTTAGATAATGTATACTCATCATGTATTTGCATAATCTTGCTTTAATGTGCACTATGGACATATGCAAGCATGTCTCACTATTTGCTAGGAATTAAGGTCAATATTTTATTTTAGAATGTTTAAGGTTGTTCCTGCTTCTTCTTTGTGATGTCATTGTAGAAATCTCACCAAAGCTAAATACTCCCTAATGTGTTATTGCAACAGGATTAGTTTTAATTTTAAAAGTGTGTTGGAAATTTCATTTGACCTATTTATTCAATGCATAGTTTGTACTAATATTACTTGCATGACAGATGCCATAAGAGAAATCTATGTAATCTGCTATAATCCTAGTGCTCAGTTTTGACCTACTGATCTATGCAAAAATAAAACATTCTGCTGTTCATGTGTACTGCAGATTAGGTTGTCTGCTTTGAATTATGTTGGATATGAAATCTGGACTGTGGTTTTTGAGGAGTCTGGAGTTTTTATAGGAAGGTTCTGATAATCTGGGTCAATATAATGTTTGTTGGGTTTGCCACTCTTTCAGTAATCTTAGCAAAGTTAAATATTAATGAAACATTTATTTTAATAGAGACAAAAAGGCAACAATTGTTTTCTAAGGATTTACATAAGCCACAGCATTTCAATTTTCCCCCCATGCAGATTGAAGAGATAAAACATAAGGTTAATCATTTATTTTTTTCCCCTCCATTGGTGTTCTGCATCAGAGAGGACCATTGTCTTAGTTTATAAGATCTGCAGAATATAGAGCCATTTCAGTTATATACTGCATTTTTATCAACCATTTCAGTTATCAACCATTTCAGTTATATACTGAATTTTTATTGCTGTAACCCGCCCTGATTCTTTGTGATTGGGTGGGCAATAAATAAATAATTTATTATTATTATTAATTATTATTATTATTATACCACTCTTCCATTAGCAAACTTGATTTGGTCTTGTGAAACTGAATTTTCCTAATAGCTTGGGTTATTGGTAGAAATGAAGACTGATATAATGTGTGAGCATGAATCCAAAAAGTGATGCTTTTTGTTTTATTTAACTGCCCTCAAGTCGACTTTGACTTATGACGACCCTGTGAATGAGACCTCTCCAGGACCCTCTGTCCTCCAGGTCTTACAGGTTCAGGCCCATGGCCTCTGATTGAGTACAACCATTTGGTGTGTGGTTTTCCTCTCTTCCTACTTCCTACCTTTCCTAGCACTGTTATCTTTTCTAATGATTCATGCCTTCTCATAATGACAGCCTCAAGTTAGTTATCCTGGCTTCCAGCGAGTTTGGGTTTCATTTGTTCTAGAACCCATTTGTTTGCCTTCTTGGCTGTCCATGGTAATCCTCAGCACTCTTCTCCAGCACTACATCTTACATGAATTTATCTTCTTTCTGTCTGCTTTCTTTATTGTGCAGCTCTCACACCTGTAAATGGTGATGGGATAAAGCTCAATTATAAAATATAGTGGGGCCTTTGGTATCCGCTGAGGTTTAGTTCCATGGTCCTTTGTGGATACCAAAATCTGTGGATGGTCAAGTCCCATTATATACAACAGTGTGGTAAAATGGTGTCTCTTAAATAAAATGGCAACATTAAGGTATGCCTTTTGGAATTTTTTGAAGACAACTTTCAAGCCATAGATGATTGAAATCGCAGACATGCAGGCCCTGGTGTATTGCTCTTATTTCCTAAATTATTATTTCCTAAATAAACATCTATTTAAACAGTTACATAAAGTAAATGTGAAATGCTATACTGATGTTTGTTGCCATGTTTTAGTACAGTCACCCCTCCATTCTCGCGGACTTCAAGTCTGTGGTTTTATATATTCACAGGGGGTGACCTCCATTTAAATCAATGGGGTGTGCCCCCATGGGGGTGCACCCCATTCAAGCCCATTCAAGCTTGATTATTCACTAATCTCTGTTTTTGTGGGGTGGTGGTGGTCCAAAACGGATCCCCTGCAAAAACGAAGGGCCAACTGTAATTAAATTTGCAATATTGTTTAAGAAACATGAGAAGAAATGACAAAATGTCATCTTGATATAAATCAGTCTACTTGGATATGGGCCTCTTAATCAGAAGAATCTTCTATAGTACCTGTCAAGATAGATTAACTTTAATTCCATGATTCCAAGTATGCTTGGGGTGTGTCTTAGATGTACAGTCGCCCCTCCGTTTTTGTGGGGATCCATTCCGAATTGCCCTGCAAAGATGGAAAATTTCAGATATTCAAGCCCCATTGGTTTGAATTGCAGCATGCTCCTGCTGTGCGCCGTTTTAGCCAAAGGGGCTTGCCATTCTGTGAAGGACTGAAACAATGGACTCGAAGTCTGTAAAAATGGAGGGGCAACTGTATTTGTTCTTCTGCACCAACATATTTCACTTGAACGTCTCCTGCTGTATTTGCTATCATCTGTCAGCCCCTTTCCCTTTACTGTTTTCCTAACTTGTTTGACACCTATATTCTAGGCAGTTTAATAGGTCTAAAAATATATTACTTTCCAGCGTGAACATTGAAATGGCAATGTCTTGCTCAGTCTTGAAACATACAAACCTAGTACTGTACCTAAAAGTTCTATATTCATAGCTTACTTTTCCCACACCCATCCATTTATGTTGCCAATATCAATAAACATTTCTGTTCATCTTCCAGTGCTTTGTTCCCGTTTAAGTTGCAGCTTAACACTGCAAACTGACTTTGTGTACATGATGTGGGTGGGACCTTTTAATAAAGGAAGAGAGGCAATGGGCTCTTTCTTTACACATCCGAGGGATTGTTATAAAGAACAAAGTTAGGGAAGTGCTCTTGGTCAAATGCTTGGACAGTCTTTGAAGATTTAGCTGTGTGCATCTATATATATTTTACAAAGTTAGAAAGAGTTTTTAGGGTCTGAGATTGAACTTAAGTTGTTTTAGCAATTTGCTATCAAGCGTGTAGCAACAGTTTGTGTATCAAGCGTGTATCAATAGTGTGTGTAAATCTTTGGATTAAGTCTTCAATTTTTTGGGGGGAAATTGATTACTTTTAAACCATTTCAAAATATTTCTGTTTAAGTACTGTCTGCAGTCCTTTGCCTCACATTGTAGTGTTGGCAGGCAACTTAAAGGCGCGCGCGCACACACACACACACACACACATTAAAAGCATTAAAAAAAAATAACAGTATAGAACACTATCAAAAGCCCTTTCATTACAAGTACAGTGGGCCCTTGGTATCTGTTCCAGGACTCCCTGTGGATACCAAAATACATGAATACTCAAATCCCATTAAATAGAATGGCATAGTAAAATGGTGTCCCTTATATAAAATGGCAAAATGAAGGTTTGTTTTCAGGAATTGATATCTTTTTTGAATAATTCCAAGTTGTGGATGCTTGAATCCGTGGATATGGAGGGCTAACTGTAGTCCCCAAAGTCTTTTAAAATAATTTTAAAAATTGTCATCTGCAGACAAAAAAACACCACAAAGGGAACCAGTCTAGCTTTTCCAAGAAGGGGATTCTAGAACCTGGGACCATCACCAAGCCCTTTTTTGGATTCCCACCAGAAATGCAGATGAAGGTGGTGGAACAAAGAGAAGGGCCTCTCCTGAAGACTCAAGCTTGGGTAGGCTTTTATGGGAAAATTCTGTCCTTCAGACACTCTATTCCTGCAAACCTATTCAGGTCACTATTGAATAACTTGTTTCCTAACCTATAAAGTTCAAATTCAGTAACATATAGACCAACTTACAGAGAAATGGAAACCTATTCTAGTTAACACTGTAAAATATTATTCTAAATTTAAAAGGTGTGGGTTTTATTTCCCAAAATGTTTACATTTTTAAGAAAATAGATAACGGGAAAACAAGAGGGATGGAATAATTATGGCAGGCAAGATATGAATGAGGGCTTTTAATTGTACAGTATTTTAAAGTTTATAATAAAATCGGCCTATTATTGGCAAAGCTGATTAGAACACAATGGTTAAGTCAACTGAAAGCCAATCCCAACAAGAGATTTTATACACACACACACAAATTGGTCTTTCAAAAACTGTGCAGAATGCACCCATACTTCATATTTTTTCTAAATATTCAGTTTTAAAAAGAGTAGCACACGAACACTTGATGAAAAACACGTAATCAATCCACATCAGGGATGTGCTACAAATATAACAGCATAGCTCAAGTATGGGACTTCTGCTAAGTACATTGAAGGCTGCTGTACAGTGAAATTAACATAATCTGATTCAAATGGTGCCCTCAAAAGATTTCAAAGGGATCATTAACAATGAACACACTGTCTTAACACTTTCTTCAGTAATCCACAGACTAAACAGGTGGAAAGTTCGGCAGTCAATTAAGTTTTTTTCCTGGGCTAAGAAGCCTCTCAAGAAAAGTTCCAGCCTTAGGGTTGCGATAAGGCAGAAACTTGAAGATATATAGCAACAAACAACAAGTGTGAAGATTCGTGTTCTAGGCTGCATTTTGTCCATGGAAATCACAGAGATTCAAATAATCTATATCCATCACAAGCAACAAGTTGTCAAATAACTGTCTCGCATAACAGTAAGATATCAATCAAACAGGGGGCATTTACAGGGGGCATGAGATAGATGTCTATGTGATATGCCTCCAGACCAGTATGAACCTGATACATTTGTCCAAGGCAGATGCATGTCTCTATTTAGGGCTTAATAAAATATGGGAGTTCCAACCAGTGGCCAGTCTTCATGATATTTGCAGGGAACTCAGCTTTAAAACTCATTTCAGTTTGACCTATGCCCAGTGAAAGTCATAATGAGCTTCCACATTACAATATTTAATAGTCTTCTTCTGTATGATAAACTGGGAATCATATTTCAATTTAGAGTGTGAAAACACAATCCTGGCAAGCAGACAGTTCATCCTATGTTTGCCAAAATGCTATATGTTAGCTGAGAACTTTCCCTATAAGTCAAGATGACTGAGACTGCCATACTTTGGACATATCACAAGAAGACATGTCTCACTAGAAAATACAGTAATACTAGGTAAGATGGAAGGCAGTAGGGAAAGAGGAACATCACATTTCAAATAGACTCAATTAAATAAGCCACAGCCCTACATCTGCAAGACCTGAACAAGGTGGTTGATGATAGGGTGACCTGGAGGACTCCCATGCTTAGGGTTGCCATAAGGCAAAGTCAACAATAAAGCAACCAAAATAATCTGAAGAAACTCCCTTGTGAGAAAAGTTTATGATGATTGGGATGATTATAATGAATGGGGCTTTCACTTTAGGTAAAAAGGCAAATAAAAGGGTAGAGGTGTGTAAAATCTTGTACAGAAAGTAGAGAGGAAGGCATCTTCCTTTCTGTCATAACAACAGAACAAAGGATCATCCAATGAAGCAGAATGGTGGCCGATACAGGATGGATAAAAGGAAGCAGTTCTTCATATGGCACATAATTTCAATAGCACATGATGGGCAATAAATTGCATGTACAGTGGGGCCTCACTATCTGAGGACTTGACATCTGCAGATTTAAGGATCCATGGATGGCAAGCCCCCGTTGTCCCCAATGGTGGCTGTCTCTAATGGTGGTATGGCTGCATTCACATGCCACCATTGGGGACAATGGGACTTGAGGTCCCACAGATTTTGGTATCCGTGCGGGGGTCTGGAATGGATCTTCCGCAGATATCAAGGTCCCACTGTATTTAAAACGGGATTACACAAATTCATTAAGGCTATCTACTAACTATGATGGTTACCATATATACCCGACTGTAAGTTGACCTCATGTATAAACTGAGTGCAGGTCTTGGGACCAAAATTATGGATTTTGATATGAATGACAGAATCATAGAGTTGGAAGAAACCACAAGGGCCATCCAGTCCAAACCCCTGCCATGCAGGAACATGGTTAAGTCAAGGGTAAAATCTAAGGCAGGGGTAGGCAACCTTTCCCCTTTAAGGGCCGAGGGACTTCAGCTCCCAGAAGCCTCAGCCATGTTGGCCAATAGCTCCTGGGATCCTGGGAGCTGAAGTCCCTCGGCCCTTAAAGGGGAAAGGTTGCCTACCTCTGATCTAAGGGCATGTAAAAAGGATGTAAAGCAGGAGTAGGCAACCTTTCCCCTGTAAGGGCCGAGGGACTTCAGCTCCCAGAAACCTCAGCCGTGTTGGCCAATAGTCCCATGTTGGCCAATAGCTCCTGGGATTCTGGGAGCTGAAGTCCCTCGGCCCTTAAAGGGGAAAGGTTGCCTACCCCTGATGTAAAGGATGAAGCAAAGGAAAACAATGTCAAAGAAATTACAAAATTTCAGCAGGCAAGACTGTGCTCACCCTAAAGTCTGCATGGATGAGAAAGTAGAAGGGGATCAGTGCTTCCAGGATAGATTACACTCTTGCCTTTTACCAGAGGATAGTTCCTTTTTTAAAATAAGAGTTAAAGTGCAGTAGTTACATTGACTCGTGGTTAAGTCAACTCAGGTTTTTTGGGTCAATATTTTGTAAAATTTCTAGACTTATACATAAGTATATACAGTGGGCCCTCTCATACGCAGGGGATACATTCTGGCGCCCCCCCCCCCCCCCGCGTAAGGAAAAAATGTGTATGCTGATGTCCTATTGAAAATAATGGCCTCATGCAGTGTGTACCATTTTGTCCCTTGGGCTTGCCATATGCGTAAGTTCAAAGCCGCATATGGCAAGCCCGCATATGGGATGGGCGGGCTGTATTACTTTGTGAGTCCGCTACTGAATACCAGTTGCTGGAGAAACCAAGCGGACAGCACTATTGTACTCATGGTATATGTGTAAGTGTCCCATAGGCATGCGGTTGACTACAGAAGAGCAGAATGCTGGGCTATGTAGGCTATTGGACTAATCAAGTTAATGTTCATATACTACAAGTACATATTTCAATTCTACATGTCAATCTATTTACTAAAAAACAACAGCATTTCAGTCTTTCATTAAAAAGACTGGGAATTTTCCACATGTTGTCGTCTTCACTACACTCTTTACTGAACAAGAAGCAGTATACTAATGCCCAAAGGGATTTTTCCTTCATTTCAACCAAAAAAAGCACTAGATTCTACAGGTTCTTATTTTTAGCTAAGATCCAGAGTAATATATTCAAGAAACCACTTTAAGATATGTAGCTTCCCATTCCTCATTGAAAAGTTCTAATTGTTAATAGTCTGGGGGGTAGGGGAGAAGAGAAGATAAATCCATGCTTTTAAAATATGTCAGTTATTGCTTAACTTTCACTATGTAATACTGTATTTTCTCTTACCATTTATTCATGTCATTGGACAAATGGGGACTCATCTAAAAGGAACCCAAGCTAAGTTTCTAGATATGTTCTGCTGTAACATTTTATATGTGATTTTCTGTTACATGTTACCTAAATCAAGCAGTTTCAATACACAAAATTAGTGAATTTGTCCAGAGGTCTGTAATAAGGCTAGGTTAACTCAGACAGCCAGCAAACTAAATCATGAGTTACTAAGGCCGCATCTGCACTGCAGAAATAATCTGGTTTGACACCACTTTAATTGCTATGGCTTGATACTATGGAATTCTGAGAAATGTAGTTTCTTGTGGCACCAGAGCTCTCTGACAGGGAAGGCTAAATGTCTCACAAAACCACAACTCCTGGAATTCAATAGCATTGACCCATGGCAATTAAAGTGGTGTCAAACTGGTTTATTTCTGCAGTGTGGATGCAGCCTAAGAAGGTCTTTGAATGTCTAGAACAGAGGTCGGCAAGGTTTACTTACCTGGGGCCGGTCGCTGGTCCCCAGGTCTTCCGCCGGGCCGGGGAGGGGGAAATGACGGCATGCGTACTTACGCGCACACACACGGCCCCCGTGGCTGCAACTCATTTGCGCATGTACAGTACTCCTGCGCATACGCAAACGAGTCGCAGCTGCCATTTTGTTTTCCAAAATGGTGGCTGCGGCTCGTCCGCGCATGTGCAGGAGTACTAATCATGTGCAAACAAGTAGCGGCCGCCATTTTGGAAAACAAAATGGCAGCCGCGATGCGCGCACGGCGGCGGAGGTCGGCGGGCTGGGTGCAGCCCGCGGGCCATAGGTTGCCGACCCCTGGTCTAGAAGGTAGTTTGCAGTTTTCCCTGGGAGTACTGTATATACTCGACTATAAGTCGACCTCATATATAAGTTTGGGGGCCAAAATTATGGATTTTGATATGTCCCATAGATAGGTCAAGGGTAAAACTTAGCAGCATGTAACAAAGGACGTAAAGGATAAAGCAAAGGAAAATGATGCTAAAGATCATTAAAAATGTTGACAGCCATAATTGTGCTCACCCAAAAGGCTGGATGAGACAGTAGAAGTGGCTGATACTTCTTTTAGTTGCTCCAAGAAGAAATTAAACTTTTCACCAGGACATGGTTCCTTTTCTGATAAGAGTTAAAGTACCGTACTTACATTGACTCGTGGGTAAGTTGACCCAGGTTTTTTGAGTTAATGTTTTGACTAAAATGTCTATACTTATACATGAGTATATATATATACATCTTCACTCAGTGGGGCTCCCTTTCCAGTACACATGGATAGTCTGGCATTGTAAGTTTCAGCTATTCCTCTTCTAACACAAAAAGTTATTTTACGCTGCTCAAATCTATGCTCTGCATTGTAATTCTTTCCCCCCAAATTGCTTACGTATTGCATGTAGCAGAGAGACTGGGAGATAAAATTTAACTCTTGAGGAAGCTGAAAGGTAAGAATATCTCTATGGAATACCAATTTTTTGTAGCATTCCCAATCCCAGAGGAATAGATATTATTAACCAATGCAGTACTAAAAGTAGGTGAACCAGAATAATTCAATATATATTGACAGGAAAGGTTATTTATTCTGCCATGTTCCCTCCATGGGAGCCTTTTGTGTTTTTATCTGAACTATCTGTTTTATCTGTTGTAACCCGCCTTGATCCTCGGGGAGAGGCGGGTTATAAATAAAATGTATTAAAATAAAAAATAAAATAAAAATTATTATTATTATTATTATTATTATTATCAAGGAGAGTTGATAGTCCTCTCCCCTTAAGTTAAGTCTGAAAATGTGGTATTAAGATCTACATTAAATTTGTTTAAACAGAGTATCTCAAGATGGGTTTATCAAATGCTTCAAATATCTAAAAGCACTGGGTGACCTTGGGCATGTCACACTCTCTCAGCTTCAGAGGATGGCCATGGCAAACCCCCTCTGAACAAATCTTGCCAAGAAAATCTCAAGATAAGGTTGCCATAAGTTGGAAATGACTTGAAGACACACAACAACAACAACAACAGCTCAGTTTTTGATGGGAGAAAGAAGAGGAAGGACAGCTAAAGGGGAAACAATCTCCTCAATTTGGGCCACCCTGAGGAGATCCATCACAGGGTTTTCTTCAGAGCTGGGTTTGCCATGGCCATATATCCTCTGAGGCTGAGAGAGTGTGATACACACACACCCAGTATTTGGCTGTCAAGGGGAGGGGGGTGTTCTTCCTTCATTTCAACAAAAAGAGCACTAGAGTCTAACAGGACTTATTCTGGACACCTGAAGCATTTGATAAACCCACCCTGAAACCAAGAAACAACTCTACTGTAATTTAATGTAAATAAATATAGGTACTCCAAGGGTTTCCCCATGGCTGAGGCAGGATTTGAACTCTGGTCTCCACAGAGTCGTAGTCCAAAACACTCAAAAACACGACAGACTCTCAGGTTTCTTCTACACAGCCTGCGTGCTATGGAATTCTGGGAAGGGTAGTTTGTTGGGGCACCGGAGGTGCCCCAACAAACTACCCTTCCCAGAATTCCATAGCACGCAGGCTGTGTAGAAGAAACGCTTTCAAAACGGATTATTCCTCCAGTGTGGCTGGACCTAAAGGGAGAGAAACAAGGAGGCAAAGCTGAGCCTTACTTCTCCGGGGCTCCTTGGCCGCCTTCCTCCCCTGTCTCCCTGGAAGGGCTCCGGGTGAAAAGTCGAGAGAAGCCTCCCGACCAAAAGGAGCCGGTCTTCCTCCGGCTGCTGCCCCCGCCGGACATCTCCCTTGCTCTGGCTTCAGCCTCTCCTCCTCCTCTTCCTGAGGGTCCAGAAGAAGCGGCGTCCCTCTTTCCTTGCTTCCCGCCTAATAAGTTTCTAGTCCATGGCTCCAGCGGGCGGGGAAGCGCCAGGCAGGCTGCTCTGAGCCCCCGCCTCCCACCAGGAGGGGCCTTCTCCTCAGCCTCCGCCTCGGCCTGGCCTCGCCCTCTCCCCGCCTCCGACGCCCCTTCGCCGGCCAGGAACTTCTGGTCGGTCGGGTTTCGGCCCTCCCTCCTCCTCCTCCTCTCTCACTCTCTGGAGGCGCCTCTGTGGCTTCCTCGGCCTGAAAGGGAAGCCCGTCCTGCCTGGCTCTGAGGAGGGAAAGCTCCTCTTTAGAAAGCCACTCTGGGCCACTAAAACCTCTCTCTCTACATATATACATCATGAGAGGGAAGGGAAGTCCTATATATATATATATATGGTATGCACATGCATACACGCATCCTTTACACATACACGCATACTCTCTATATATAGAGAGAGACATTCTCTTTCTATACATATATACATCCTGAGAGAGAAGAGGAATATATATATATATATATATATTATACACGGTATGAGCATACATAAATACTATATAGAGAGCGAGAGATACATAATCGGTATATATATATATATATATGGAAAGAGGGAGCCATTCTCATTCTCTCGCTCTCGCTCTCCACAGACATATATACCATATAGAGGGAGAGAGAGATACCAAATCCCTCCCCTCTATACATATACATACATACATCATGAGAGGGAAGGGAACGGAGTATATATATATATATATATATATACACACACACACACATATACATACATACAGTATACACATACTACACACACACACACACACACCCTCTTTCTCTCTCTCTATTATGTATGTATGTATGTATGTACAGAAAGAGAGAATGGCTATATATAGGGAGAGCCATTCTCTCTCTTTCTGTACATACATGCATACATAATGAGAGGGAAGAGAAGGAGTATATACAGTATAGCATACATACTAGAGAGAGAGAGATTCTCTACATACATACAGAGTATATATATATATATATAGAGAGAGAGAGAGAGAGAGAGAGAGAGAACCTATATATATGGAAATAGCCATTCTCATTCTCTCTCTTTCTCTCCACATACATACATACATATATATAGAGAAAGAGAGAGACATTCTATACACACACTATACACATACATACATACACTATATATATATATATATATATATATATATATATATATATATATATATTAGTGTATGTATGTATGTGTATAGTGTGTGTATAGAATGTCTCTCTCTTTCTCTATATATATGTATATGTCTCTCTCTCCCCACTCTGGTCCACTCAATATAGAGAGCGCGCCACTCTGGTCCAAAAGCCTCTCTCTCTCTCTCTAGTATGTATGTATGTATGTGTATTTGTATATATATTGCTTCGCTTCCCTCCTCTCTCTGTCTCTGGATGTATGTATGTGTGTATATGTGTGTATTTCCTTTTACCCTGTCTGTTCAACTTGGACACAGAAGAAGGGGGAGTGAAAATAGGAGGAAGAATACCCACAATCTAAGATATGCAGATGACACCATAGTACTAGCAGAAAACCTCACAGACCTGGAACACCTACTAAGGATGATCAAAAAAGTGCAAAGGCAGGCTTAATGTTGAACATAAAGAAAACAAAAATAATGACCACCGAGGACCTTCATAAGTTCAACCTAAAGCCTTTGCAGACTGCCAGAAATAGTGCAAATTGAGTCCACTTTAAGGGTTAGGGTTAGTGCTAGGGAGTCATGGGAATTGTATTTTTTTCTGAGACATTGAGCCTTCTCTGTCAGAGAGCTCTGGAGCCACAACAAAATACAGTTCCCATGATTCCCTAACCCTAACCCTAAAAGTGGACTCAATTTGCACTATTTCTGGCAGTCTGCAACCCCCCTAAGAATGGGGAGGGTGGCTATGAAAGAACTAGAAATTATCCTAAAATGCAAAGATATACAACTGAGCACAAAAGTCAGAATCATACAAGCCATTGTATTCCCTGTTACCATGTATGGATGTGAGGGCTGGACAGTTAAGAGCTGGACAGCTGGACAATTGCGCTGCAGAGGGGCAGGATAGAAACAAATTTTACTATTATTATTGGAAAGGATAGGAAGAAAATCAATTCATTTGAGATAATGTGGTGCTGGAGAAGAGTGCTAAGGATCCCATGGACAGCCAGAAGGACAAACAAATGGGTGCTAGAGCAGATCAAACCGGAAACCTTCCTGGAAGCCAAGATGACCAAGCTGAGATTGTCATACTTCAGACACATCATGAGAAGGGAGAACTCATTGGAAAAAACAATAATGCTGGGAAAGGTGGAGGGTGAAAGGTGGATAATATATATATGTGTGTGTGTGTGTATAATTTATATGCCTTTTTTTCCACATGGGGCCCAAGGTGGTTCACAGATAAAATGATGATGATGATGATGATGATTATTATTATTATTATTATTATTATTTTTAACAAATTAATATTAAAATCATCCCAGAACAATATAACATTTCATTAAAAATATACGAATGTTAAAGAGCATGACAAATACTTTGTATATAGTTGTTGTTGTGTGCCTTCAAAGTTATTTCCAACTTACGGTGACCCTAAGGCGAATCCTACCTTTTCTTGGTAGGTTTCTTCAGAAGGAGTTTTGCCATGGCCGTCCTCTGAGGCTGATTTTTGAGGAAATGAAAAGATCAGGTTTTTGTTCGAATTAACCCCCTTTTAAATTCGAATTTAGTTATCAGATGAGGCAGAACAGGACAAATCCCGTAAATTAAAGTCTTCCGCTCGTCCGGTTTATTTCCACTTTCTCCCCGCGACTCCCCGTGTGATAACGTCCATATGACTTGCCCAATAATAATAATAATAATAATAATAATAATAAAATTTATTTGTATCCCGCCCTTTGGGAAACCCAATCCAGGCGGCTCACAACAGTAAAATCATACATAAAGTCAAAAGCATTTCCCTCCCCCCCTTAAAACAGTATTAAATCAATAAAATTTAAAATCACAATCAGAAAATTTAAAACATAATACAAAAACATAACATTGGCCCATAGCAATATTCTTCATTCCATCAGTAGATGGGGCCACGAGAAGAACATTGGGGTGGGAGTACCCGGGGCTGGGATAATTAGTCTGGAAAGGCCTGCTGGAAGAGATCCATCTTGACAGCCCTTTTGAAGCTGTCTAACGATGTTAATTGACGGATCTCATCTGGCAGGCTGTTCCAGAGTCTAGGGGCGACAACTGAAAAAGCCCTCTGGGAGGTAGCCGCAAGCCTCGATTTTTGTGGCTGCAGCAGATTCCTCCCAGAGGACCGGAGTGCGCAGGGAGGATTGTATGGGAGAAGGCGGTCCCTGAGATACTTTGGACCCAAGCCATTTAGGGCTTTAAAGGTAATAACCAACACCTTGTACTGGGCCCGGAAGCTGATAGGCAGCCAGTGGAGAGACCTCAAGATCGGAGTAATGTGGTCCCTCCTAGTTGTTCCTGAAATAAGTCTGGCTGCCATATTTTGTACCAGCTGTAATTTCCGAACCAAGCACAAGGGTAGCCCCATGTAGAGCACATTACAGAAATCGAGACGTGAGGTTACCAGCGCGTGCACAACAGTCTCGAGATCCCTTACTTCCAGATCCCTTACTTCCAGCTGGCGTATCAGCCGAAGCTGATAACAGGCGCTCCTGACTGTCGCATTTACAGAAGAGCAGTGGGTTTTCATGGCTGAGCAAAGATTTGAATCCTAGTCCTAGCTCGAACCACTACACCATGCTGGCTGGGATGAAGTTGGAAAATTTTTTGGTTCTGGATGGTGGGACAACCCTTCTGTTTCCATCCTCTGAGGCTGAGAGTTTGTGACTTGCTCACGCATGTCTGTGTCTGTGTGTTATGTGTATACACACACATCTACAGTTGCCCCTCCATTCTCTCGGACCTGAGGTCTGCCATTTTGAATATTCATGGAGGGGCGACCTCCATTAAAATCAATGGGGCATGCCCCATTTAAGCCTATGGGGCTTGAATATTGGCGAGTCTCCATTTCTTGGGGGGTCCAAAATGGATCCCCCTGCAAAAAGGTGGGCCAACTGTGTGTATACGCACACACGCATGCACGAACGCACATACACAGAGTATATACAATATATGAGAACCAACATGGTGTAGTGATTTAAGGGGTTAATCACATTGTGAAAATAATACAGGATGAATTGAGTTGAATTCCCGTTGTTCATACGTATCTCAAATGCACCCTATTAAATTGGGGGGGGGGGCTGCCAAAAAGCATACTTAATCTGGGATAATTGATATCAGGGGTTCCCCCCTGAGTTTTTTAAAAAGACCCACATTGTCAGTAGTGTGAATAACTGATGCAAGTAGACCTGGGATAAAACACTGCATGCCTTGAACATGTTCCGAATGCATTCGCACTGTTGACTCCATCTTTATTTGAATGCTTGCATGTGTGAACAGAGGAACCTGCAGAGATGTGCATCAATGTGGCTCCATAGTGTGAATAACAAACCTGGAATGTGTGAGTGAGATGATTCACATTGTTGTCCTAAAAAAATGATGTCTGAATGACCCCTGAGTGTTGGACTATGACTCTGGAAACCAGGGTTTGAATACCCACTCAGCCATGGAAACCACTTAGGCAAGTCACACTCTCTCAACCTCAGTGAGAGGCACTGCCCCAAACCCCTCTGAACAAATTTTGTCAGGAAAACCATGTGATAGGCTTGCCTTAGGGTTGTCTAGTCAGGAACTAAGGCACAGAAGAACAAAACATTTTTTTTTAGCTTATTTTGTTGTAAACTGCCTTGGGTCCTATCCAGGAGAAAGGTGGGATATGAATAAATGAAATAAAATAAATGCTAAAAGCCTAATCTTTGCCCACCCCCTTTTCCCTCCCGCAATGTTATCTTTCTGAAAACAATGTTAAACCTTGCTTCTTGCCTGTGATGAAGTGGGCTTATGCCCAATAAAGAGTTAGTCTTCAGGGTGCCACAAAACTTTGGCTGCATCTATACTGCAGAAACAGTGTATTTAATGGGATGTGAACATCCATGGATTTTGGTATCCACAGAGTGTCCTGGAACCAAACCCCAGCAGATACTAAGCACCCACCGTATACTAGGTACACCACTGGGTTTAATGCTGATTGTTGGAATCTGTGAGATTTATCTTGAAAATTTGGAGGGTTGGGATATAATTCATCGTGTGTTGATTTTGCAAAAAACAATCATATCTACAGAGAATGGCATGCTTGCCACCATTGCCCTCTAGTGGCACATTTTTATAGACACCTTCAAAAGTCATATTTTTACTTTTTAAATTATTTTCCTCAACCTATTTTCCAGATGCCTTGCATCACAAATTCCACAACCCGACAGCTGGAGATTGTAGGAGTTGTAGGCCAGGACATCTGGAAATGGCCAGATTGAGGAAATGCATGGGATCTACCAAGCTGTTCAATTCAGTTTGGTCACTGATTTCTATTTCTCCTTCCTCTCCCCATATGCTGTTTGTTCATCTTTCAAATGGACTGGATTTTCTGTTTAGATTGAAAAAGGCAAATAAGGAATGATGTGTTTATTCCAGTCAGAGGATGGTGATTGGGTGTAGCACTGACAAATGACTATAAAAATCAGTTAGTGAATCAAAGGTGGAACTTTTTTCATCAGAAATCTCTTTATAGCCTCAGAACATCTGCAGAACATTATGCTATACTGTGAATAACTGTGTTTTCTGCTTCCACACTAAATGAAAAAGGACTTTTCAATTCTGTGTCCACTTATCTAGGAATGAGCCTCTTCAAACCCAACAGGACTTCTAAGAACATACTTGTAAGACTGTGCTGCAAATTTGCAGAAGTTTTCAACATGTGAAATAAATAGGCAAGGACTGCTGTATTATTTTCTTCAAAAATCGTATATATCACTATATAAGCACTGGGCACTGTATATAAAAGAATTAAATAAGGGCCAGATTTTCATACTGTGGGAGGGAGATGCAAAAGTATTTAATGTCTTAAAATATAATATTAATCAAGCCATGCATTGAGAATGCTCAAGAAACAAGAAGCAGCTATGTTTAAATATGGGAATGGACTGGTAGCAAGAAGCAAAGTTCTCAGATATATATAACATTCATGCAAATCTTTCATTTTGGGTCAAGACTGATCCAAAGAAAATTGCACTTGAAGAAAAATTAAATCCATATCCCCAGCTTTTATCTATATTCTGTAGTAACTCAGTCTTACAACAGTCGAGTTTCCCTTATCAGTTGGCATACAATGATCAACCCAGACAATCTCAGACAATGATGCTTTATGGCTGGGTGCAACTATTATCTGAATCATGTGACTTTATATAGTCTCAGCTAAGCCCTCATTCTACATGAAGCATAAGTAATTTTAAATTATGGAAATACATGAAGGCATTGAAAATAGTGAAAGATTTCCCATACCTTGGCTCAGTCATTAATCAGATTGGAGACTGCAATTGAGAAATCAGAAGATTGTAGGATTAGAATTTGGAAGGGCAGCTATGAAAGAACTACTAGATAGATACTAAAGTTAGGATTGTCCATGCCTTTGTATTTCCCCAGCAACAGAGGGACTTGCCATCTGGGCCCCGCTTGGCCCCAACTTCCCTGGACCTCCAGGCCTGGGCTTGTGAGTCAGCGAGGAGGAGGAGGAGGGCGGGACCATCAGGGCCGGTAAAAAGGCCCCAGCGAGCCTTCCTTTCCCTCCCCAGCAACAGAGGGACTTGCCATCTGGGCCCCGCTTGGCCCCAACTTCCCTGGACCTCCAGGCCTGGGCTTGTGAGTCAGCGAGGAGGAGGAGGAGGGCGGGACCATCAGACTTGCCACCTGGGCTTGTCCTTGATCTTAATTGCTGCTGGCCTTGCTCTAGCCATTAGATGGCCTTGAGAAACTGCCTCCCACGGATAGCTGTGTGGGTTTCCATGCAGCTGTGGGGGAAATTAAAGACTGGAGTCGGCCGGGTGTCCGCCTTCCTTTTTACACACTGGAGCTGACCATAGTCTGGGAGCGGGTATTCAGGTGGTGTGGGGGAGGGGGAGGTATGGCGGCAGCAGAGCCAACAGATGTTACAAAAGAAGGAGGGATCGATGCTTGATATCTATCCCCCCTTCTGTTGGCTCTGCTTCCCAGGATAACTTGGGGAACGTGCCTGCCATTCCACTGACCCTCAATCTGCTCCTTTGCAATGCCAGGTCGGTCAAGAACAAAACACACATCATCCACGATCTCTTGGTGGATGAGGCAGCCGACCTGGCATGCTTCACTGAGACCTGGCTGGGGGATGCCAGCTCCGCGACCTGGGCGCAGGCTCTCCCAGCTGGGTACTCAGTTATTGAGCAGGTGAGGGAAAGTGGGCGGGGGGGTGGTATAGCCTTGGTCCATAGGAACACCTTCACCTTGATCAGGAAACCTATCCGGAAAATGACACATATCGAGTGTATGTACCTTAGCCTGAAGACCAGGGATAGTTTGGGGATCCTGTTGGTGTACCGGCCACCCCGTTGCTTAACAGACTCCCTGACCGAGCTGACGGCCCTGGTTTCTGAGCTGCTGTTGGAATCGCCCAGACTTTTGGTTCTGGGCGATTTCAACATCCCACTCGAAATCAGTTTGCAAGATCTAACTGGCGCGGCTCGGGAGTTCATGGATACCATGACTAACATGGGCCTATCCCAATTGGTCGACGGGCCCACACATTGTGCTGGTCATACACTCGATGCGGTCTTTAGTACGGAGCAGGAGCATCCGTGGGCGGAGATCAAAAATATCTCCGCCCTGTCATGGACGGATCATTTTCTGATCAGGGCAGAACTAAAGGCTATTACTCACCCCCTCGGGGGTGGCGGACCCATTAGAATGGTCCGCCCTCGAAGGCTAATGGAACCAATTGGTTTCCAGAAAGCCTTAGAGGGTTTAATGGTTGGCATTAAATGGTTCTGGGCGATTTCAACATCCCACTCGAAATCAGTTTGCAAGATCTAACTGGCGCGGCTCGGGAGTTCATGGATACCATGACTAACATGGGCCTATCCCAATTGGTCGACGGGCCCACACATTGTGCTGGTCATACACTCGATGCGGTCTTTAGTACGGAGCAGGAGCATCCGTGGGCGGAGATCAAAAATATCTCCGCCCTGTCATGGACGGATCATTTTCTGATCAGGGCAGAACTAAAGGCTATTACTCACCCCCTCGGGGGTGGCGGACCCATTAGAATGGTCCGCCCTCGAAGGCTAATGGAACCAATTGGTTTCCAGAAAGCCTTAGAGGGTTTAATGGTTGGCAACGCCGGTGATTCTGTTGAAGCCCTGGTGGACACGTGGAACATCGATCTCACCAGGGCTATTGACACAATCGCTCCCAAGCGTCCTTTCCAGCCCGCTTCGAATCGTAAGCCCTGGTATACCGAGGAGCTTAGGAAGATGAAGCGTGTTGGACAACGACTAGAGTGTGAATGGCGGAAGACTCGTCTCCTATCTGACAGAACTCGCCTTAGGAAACATCTCGATTCCTATAGGGAGGCTTTGCGTGCAGCGCAGAAATCTTTCTGTTCTGCACGCATTGCGTCTGCAGAGTCTCGCCCAGCAGAGCTGTTTAGGGTGGTGGGGGAGTTGACGAAGGTATCCCCTGCGCCAAACCCCCTACTTAACCCAACGACAGCCTGCTGTGAGGCCTTTAATATTCACTTTGCAGACAAAATCTCTCGGATAGGAGCCGACTTGGACACCATTGTTTTGGCAGAATCCGTAGATGAGGTATCCAGGAACTCCGTTGATGGCATTTTGCTGGATCAATTACAATCTGTGAGTACCGATGACGTGGACAAGCTGCTTGGAAGTGTGAGGAAGACAACCTGCCCCCTCGATCCTTGTCCATCATGGCTGGTGGTCCAGGGGGGGGACGCGTTGAGGGTATTCCTCCGGGATACAATCAACGCGTCATTCAGGGAAGGCAAGGTACCATCTTGCTTAAAGGAGGCGGCGGTTAAGCCACTCCTGAAAAAGCCTTCCCTGGATCCCCTGGATAGAAACAACTATAGACCAGTCTCCTTGCTCCCTTTCTTGAGCAAGGTGATCGAGAGGGCAGTTGCTTCCCAACTTCAAGCAGTCTTGGATGAAACCGATTATCTCGACCCATTTCAAACCGGCTTTAGGACAGGATATGGAGTGGAGACTGCCATGGTTGCTCTGACCGATGACCTCCGCCTGAGTATCGACAGGGGTAGTGTGACCTTGTTGGTGCTCTTGGATCTCTCAGCGGCCTTTGACACCATAGACCATGCCATCCTCTTAGATCGTCTGAGGGAGTTAGGAATTGGAGGCACTGCTCTGCACTGGTTCCGTTCCTTCCTCTCGGACAGATCTCAGAGGGTGAGGCTTGGGGACAGTTGCTCATCCAAAATTGAGCTTAATTGTGGCGTCCCTCAGGGTGCCATCCTGTCCCCAATGCTATTTAATATTTACATGAAGCCGCTTGGTGAGATCATTCGGAGGCATGGAGCTCGGTGTCTTCAGTACGCTGATGACACCCAGATATATCTCTCCATGACCAGATCATCGACTCAGACTTCAGATGGCGCCTCTCCTCTTGATGACTGTCTTAGAGCGGTAATGGGTTGGATGAGGAAAAACAGATTGAAGTTGAATCCAGACAAAACGGAGGTACTTGCAGTCACGGGCCCGAAACCAGATCTGGGAATACAGTCTCCAGTCCTGGACGGGGTCACACTCTCCGTAAAGGACTGTGTTCGCAGTCTGGGGGTTCTCCTTGACTCATCGCTTCACATGACTAGTCAGGTGAATGCGGTGGTCAGGAGCGCCTGTTATCAGCTTCGGCTGATACGCCAGCTGCGCCCTTATCTGGATAGTAAGGATCTGGAAGCTGTGGTACACGCCCTGGTAACCTCACGTCTGGATTTCTGCAATGCACTCTACATGGGGCTACCCTTGTGCCTAACCCGGAAACTTCAACTGGTACAGAATATGGCAGCCAGGCTAATTACGGGAACATCTAGGAGGGAGCACATAACACCTGTGCTGAAATCCCTCCACTGGCTGCCAATTAGTTTCCGGGCGCAGTACAAGGTGTTGGTTTTGACCTTTAAAGCCCTACATGGCTTGGGCCCATCTTATCTTTGGGACCGCCTCTTCCCATATGACCCCCCCCGCGCCCTGCGGTCCTCTGGGAGGAATCTGTTACAGCCAATAAAAACTAGGCTGTCCCAGACCTCCCAGAGGGCCTTCTCCGCAACCGCTCCCAGACTTTGGAATGGCCTGCCGGATGAGATCCGTCTTACTACCACTCTTGCTGCTTTCAAGAAAGCAGTAAAGACGGATCTCTTTCGGCAGGCCTTCCCGGAATAACGGTCGGCCCTTAAAGGGGTCCCCATTGGTCTGTCTCCGCGGAAAAATTTTGTTCTTAATTTATTGATTTAACTAATATTGTATTTTAATTATTCTTCGGTTTAATTCTATTTTAAGGGGATGGGGAGGGGGGAGGTAGGGGTTATGGGGAGAGGGAATGTTTTAACGTTGTTCTGTTTTAATTATTGCTGTCCCCCGCCCCGATTGCCTAGCAGAGGGGCGGGCTACAAATAAAAATTTATTATTATTATATTATTATTATTTCCTATTTCTATGTATAGTTGTAAAAGATGGACAGTCAAGTAAGCCGATAGGAAGAAAATCAACTCATTTTAAATGTGGCATTGGAGAATTCTACGGATGTCATGGACTGCTGAAAAGATAAATAAAGGCCTTTGCAGACTGCCAGAAATAGTGCAAATTGAGTCCACTTTAAGAGTTAGGGTTAGTACTAGGGAATCATGGGATTTTTTTTTCTGAGACATTGAGCCTTCTCTGTCAGAGAGCTCTGGTGCCACAATAAAATACAGTTCCCATGATTCCCTAACCCTAACCCTAACCCTTAAAGTGGACTCAATTTGCACTATTTCTAGCAGTCTGCAAAGGCCCTTGGTTGGCCCTAGGGCTTGTATTCTCCCTAGAAGCCAAGATGAATAAACTGAGACTATTGTACTTTGGACATATCATGGAAAACGACTCACTAGAAAAGATAACAATGCTTGGTAAGATAGAAGGCAGTCGGAAAAGATGAGGACTGCATTCCAGATGAATAGACCCAGTCAAGGAATGGTCCTGAGTCAAGGAATGGTCCTACATTTGGTCCTGAGTCCAAAAGACCTGAGCAGGGCTGTTGATGATATGGTGACTAGGAGGTCTTTCATTCATAGGGTCACCCTAAGTCAAAATCAACTTGACAGCAGTCAATAATAATTTCTGTATGGTTTCTTGATATATAGTTACTTTAACTCTTGTGCGTGACTAGCCCATTTCTTAGTAAAAATATTTTTAGAACAAGTTATTTTACAATACACCCATTCTCTTTTTGCATAACCAGCCCTTCCCTGGGATGCATTCTTTTACTGAGGTAGAGTGAAACCACAAGTTTATCCCTGGTAATGAACAATGGCTTGAAAATCATTAACTACCATTACACAGCTCACCCATTACAGCTTGTAGTCCTGCTTTAATCTGCTGTTTCTTTTGCAATTAGCTAGTGAATTGTCTTCAAAATGTTAAGCTACAGAAGGATGGAACATCAAATTAAATGTTCACAGACACTTTTATCAGTGGTCCAAAACACACTGCAGAAATAATCCAGTTTGAGAGTGCATTAACTGACCTGGCTCAGTGCTAGGGAATCCTGGGAATTGTAGTTTATTGTGGCACTAGAACTCTCTGATAGAGAAGGCTAAATGTCTCACAAAACTACAGCTCCCAGGATTCCTAAGCACTGAGCCAGGTCAGTTAAAGCAGTTTCAAACTGGATTATTTCTGCAGTGCGTTTTGTGCCAGTATGAACAAACTTAAGTCCTGTGAAGTAAACACTAGAACAGCCAGCCAGAGAACATTGCTCTGCTCAGATTCTGCTGATACATCACGTTAGAAAGGTCACTTCAAGGAAACTTAGGGCCTCGGCAGACGACTAATAGAGTCGTTTTCCGGTCCCGGAAGAGGAGGGGCAGCCGCACGTTCGGTGCCCCTTCCTCTTCCTGAGGTCGCCCCCGGAAGCGCCAGCCATCCGCACGGCCGGCGCTTCCGGGTTGGCCTCACGCCACGGCGACCGCACTCGCCGCGGCGTTTGAGGCAGGGAAAGTGCGCCCGCCGCTTTTAGGGCGCACTTTCCCTTAAATCTAAAAGGAGCGCCAAATTGGCGCTCCTTTTAGATTCGGCGAGGATGCACCGCGGTGAGGCTGCCTTGGCCCCGCAGCACTGCGGACCAGGGCGTCTTGGACGCCCTCGTCTGCATCCCCCCATAGTTTGCCAGGGTTTTTTGCTGCTGGCTGATGAACAAAATAACAACGCAATTGCATCCCACTCTCATATGTAGAAATGCTTTGTGTACAACCCCTTTTTTTCAAGGGCGGGGGCTGAGCAGCAGTTTTACTCTTCTGAGAATAATGTTACACAGCAACAAAGAAATAAAATATGTTAGAACGAAAATTCTGCTTTTGAGTCATAAAGCCCAAGGCCCTCAGAGTGTACATGTGAGAGGTAGACTTAAAATAGTTAATACTGGGCCTTTACAGAGTGCCAGAAATAATGCAACTTGAGTCCACTTTAACTCCCTGGCTCAGTGCTAGGGAATCATGGGAATTGTAGTTTTTTTCTGAGAAACTGAGCCTTCTCTGTCAGAGAGCTCTGGTGCCACAATAAACTACAGTTCCCATGCTTCCCTAGCACTGAGCCAGGGCAGTTAAAGTGGGCTCAAGTTGCATTATTTCTGGCAGTCTGTAAAGGCCCACTGTTTCTCAATTTTAGCTGCAGGTCTCATTTTAAGTATCTTTTAAGTATTTTTTCTCTTTTAATATGAATTTCTGCACAATGAAATCCCATTTTCTTTTAAAAAAATATAAAATATTGCTTTGGAATAAAAAAAACCTATAAAGAAAAAAATGTAGGAGCAAGACAATATACTAAAGTAAATAAGGACTATTCATGGATGGTTCCCAAGAGATGTAAGCTGTCACCTAAAAATAATTTCACCTGCTAGTTCATTTGCTCCACTAGCTTTCAGCACAATATGCAAATACAGCATAGATAAAATCCCTGTAACCCTAATAAAAGTCTTTAATTTCATTTTTCCAACTAATTTTCCTAGTCACTCTTGGAATTTTCTCATCTATCTCTGTCCCCAACTTTACCAAATCGGCTACATTATTTAAAAACCCAACTGGAGAGCCATCAGACCCATTAGTTCTCTAGGTAATATTTTCATGTATGAAAAGTCTGGGAAGAAATGGCTTCTGCACCTAAAGATATTAGACTAACAAGAGAGAAATTATTTAGGCTTGGATCATGAAACATTTTGTATCATTTATCTTTTTAAGAAAGTGTTTCAAATGTGTGCATATGAAGGAACAAAGAATAGAGATATGGAACAGGAATGAGTTATGCCTGGCTGTGTTACCAGTTGCCAAAAGTCCATGACAAAGGCAGATGCGGTAATATAAATTTTGTTGTTAACCGTCCATTCATATTTTCCAGATAAAAGAATATTTATCATATCTATCATGTGGTAGATCCATCAGGGTGGCAGCAGCCTCTGAACACAGCTGTCAACTTTAAGGACTGTGGAAATACATGCAAATAGAGCAGATGGTTATGAGGACTTACGTTGCCACATGCAGTGAATATGATGCAATAACATATGGCCCAAGGCAGCCAGCATGTCTGTAAAAGCAGCACTAAACCCAAAGCAAAGGGAGGTATCTTAAGCTTCAAAGTATCTCAGCCCATTTTTTTTCCTAAGTTTTCGCTGGAGTCACCCACTCAAATGACAAAGAATATTGAAGTTACACGATGAGCTGTAATTTTTTGCTGCCACTCAGATCAGAATGGTTTGTGCACACAGGGAACCTCCTGGCAGATTGCTATTTCAGGGCGAACAGATGGTAGAATTAAGGAAATGTGTTTTTGTTTTTTAAAGTTTCAGCTTGCATGAGCCCTTTAAAATGTTTTATTTAAATTATTGCCTAAAGCTAGATAAATCATATTTTTAAAGCAAACTATTTTCTGATAAAATGCCCTTTAATTTTTTCCTTTACATAATTGTCACTCAAATACACAGAATCATAGAAAATTATAATGTAGTACTTTTTACATGCACAGAGCTGAGAACCACTCAAAACGATGTGGAAAACTACACATACATACTAGTACAAGGGACAGAAGTTTCTGGTTCCCAGAGCTTCTCAACCTGTCAAGGGAAAAGCCTCTCACCCAGATCATCTTCCTTGCAATCTTCTCCCACCAAGATTCTTTCATACTGCTGGCTTTCCTGATTCGAAAATCAGCAATACAGGATAGGGAAGCCTTGTTGCTAATACTAATTGGACATGGCAGCAGAATCCTTTACTTACAGCATGTCCTCACAGCTGAGAAGGCCAATGATATGGTGGAAGAATATCTGCCAGTATCACTAATAACAATGGACAGCTGGATTCCCTGCAAAGGGGAAACGGATGGGTCAGGCAAAGTAATCCCAGCCCAGGTTCTGATTGCAGGAATATTCCTGTAAACACCTAGGCTGAAAGTAGATTCTCCACCTGCACGAACAGTCTTCTATACACATATATCCTTAGCTACAGATGTTACTCCCAATGCAGTTATTGGTATATGCGTGAACATGGTCTGAAAAACTAAAATACCAGGAATCAGTTTGGGACAAGAACTAGATGCAGATCCTGACCCCTTCCTCATTAAGTAGGTTACAAAATAAAAGAAGGTATTTTGTGGGTTCAGCATATTGGATCAGGATGAGAATGCTTTAGCGTGAAACTATCTGTTTGCTATTGTATGGCAAACAAAAATAGTTTGGTATCTTAATTTCTGCTTGATACCATACCTTGTGCAGCAAAACGTGGGCCCCAGTATGTAATGATTTGTTATTTGCCATCAAGTCAGATTTGAGTTATGGTGACCCTATGAATGAGAGACTTGCAAGAGCCCCAGCCATCAGCTGCCCTGCTCAGGTCTAGTAACTTGAATGTAATTCTTAGCAAGGAAAAGGTATGGGGAAGTGATTGAACCATCCACAGAAGAGTAGACAAACATACCTCAAAACAACCTATATGACTAGACCTTTGTAATTTGGATAACACATGGTGTTAAAGCTGAACTTTCTACTGCAACACATATTTTAAAACAGAGTCAGATGATCAATTCCCATTCCTTTCTGTAGTTCCTACCTAATCACTAGACTGTTGAAATCCATAACTACATGTAAGGTTATGTTTCTATGCTAAAATAGTTGAATGGGAGAAAGGTGGAATAACAGAAGCACACTGGTATAGAAACAATCACTATCACACGTTCTCTGCAGTAGCGTTATGGTGCCATTTTGGTGATGCACATTCCAGTAATCAGTCTTCCTCACTGACCCTTTCTTCTTCCTCGTGTCTCATCCGTGTAGCACATGTTCCTTTTGGCCACAACTGCAGTTCTGACACTTCTTGCTGCCACCATTTTGCTCTCCCTATAATGATCGAATTGAAGTCACACACATACCCAATGCGGTTCATAGTTGGCCCCCTTATTCACATTTGTTACTTTGTTTTCTATTTCCTCTTCCCCATTTCTTTTGCTGCAATTGCAGCAAAATTAATTTTTAAAAAATAAAGTGCTGAGGAACATTCCGTGCACCATGATGTCCTCTTTGTCTGGATACTGGAAGTGGAGTGACATCACCCTGTTTGGGGATAGGGAAGGGTAGAACCATACCCATTCACACCACAGGACTGCTGGAATATTGGAACTGCAGTGGAACAAAACAATTGCACAAGAAGCAACAGCTGAATAGCACCAATATTGGAACTTTAACAGGTTTTTCCCATAAGTGAAAATATGTGATCCAATAAAGATGGAAATGCAATACAACAACAGGAGAGTCACATCATCATGCGATAGGGAAAGATAAAACACAGGAGTGCAATCGTGCAACAAACCTATCATGTGATAATGCCTGCAAAAATCAAGATGGAAAACTGTCTGGAACCCCCTCCCCCAACAGAACTAGAAAAAGGAAGGACAACTTTACAATATATGTGTTGCTAGGAGAATCTACAGTTGTCTTATACTTTGGACATGGATCATAGAATCTAGTGGGAAAGGGTCCTGTAAGCCATCAAGTGCAATTCCTTGCCCAGTGCTGGATCTCCTGTTAGACCCATCCCCAACATACAGCTGTCCAGCCTTTTTCTGAGGACATCCAGAGAAAAAGATGCCACCACCCCTCTGGGAAATTGTTTCCATTGCCAAATCACCTCAACTGTCAAGAAGTTCTTTCTAATGTTCAGAATGCTTCTTGCTCCCCAAATGTACTATGGAGGCCAAGAAATATTTCTGTTTTGTTTTTGGAAGGCCCTGAATTCAGCGTAGTATTTTCCTAAATGAGAGAAATCCAAACAGAACCATGTCATTTGAAGAGATCAGATAGAAGTCAACCATGGCCACAGTTCATTTGGAAAAAAACAACTTTAAAAGTATCATGTTGTAAGCATGTTAAGTGTACATCAGCCTTGGTTGCCTTGGTGGATGACTTACACAGGGAACTGGATAGGGAGAGTGTGTCCCTGCTGGTTCTCCTGGACCTCTCAGTGGCTTTTGATACTATTAACCATGGTATCCTTCTGGACCGCCTCTCTGGGATGGGACTTGGAGGTACTGTTTTACAGTGGCTGCATTCCTTCCTGTAGGGGTGAACCCAGAAGTTGGTGCTAGGGGACTCCTCCTCGATCCCCTGGCCATTGGCCTGAGGTCCCTCAGGGTTCTGCGTTGTCCCCTATGCTCTTTAACATATAAATGAAGCCTCTGGGAAAGGTTGTCCAGAGTTTTGGGGTGCGGTGTCAGGTCTATATGGCTCAGGTCCAGGCTATTTGGCAGATCGTATCTCCCCATATGAGCTGGCCCAAGCTCTGAGATCCTCGGGGAGGCCCTTCTCTCCATCCCACCACCATCATAAGCACAGCTGGTGGGGATGCGAGAGAGGGCCTTTTCTGTGGCTGCCCCTAGACTCTGGGACTCCCTGCCCAGGGAGACCAGAATGGCTTATTCCTTGATGGCCTTCTTCCGACAGGCGAAAACCTTCCTTTTCAGACAGGCATGCAAAACAGAAAGTTTTTAAAGAATGGCCTGGGATGTTATATTGTTTTAATGTATTTTACACATTTTTTTTAAATCTTTTAAAGATTTTTGATATTTTAGCTTGGAACCGGTTTTAATTGTTGTACTAATTTAATTTGGTTTAATGTACTATTTTTGTATGTTTTTAATTCTATTTTTTTAATGTTGTAAGCCGCCCTAAGTCCCAGTCCTGGGAGAAGGGTGGCATATAAATAATAGTAATAGTAGCGATGATGATGATGATGATGATGATGATGATAATAATAATAATAATAATAATAATAATAATACATTTGACATTTCCAAACTGAAGTTGAATCTGAACCTTCTCCCCATTGCAGGAGGCTTTATTATAGAGCTTTCCAGAACAAACCCATAATTTCAGTGTTAAATCATCAGTTGGTTAAAGCTAGTTTAGAATAAAACCTGAAAACTCTAATTATGTTGCTGTTGTGTGCCTTCATATTGTTTCCAACTTATGGTGACTCTATCACAGGGTTTTCTTGGCAAAATTCATTCAGAGGGAGTTTGCCTTTGCCTCTCTCAGAAGTTAAGAAAGTGTGACTTGCCCAAGGCCACACTGGGCTTCCATGGCTAAGCGGGGATTGGTTTGTTTTTTTGATCATATGTCTTGGGTTTTCTGGCTGTAGGGACTTTTGTTGGTTTGTCCCATCTATACTGATCTGCTGAATCACTAAGTCAGTAACGTCAATATTTATGTGAATTCAATTCATTCCAAGCATCTACTCTGTGAGTAACAACTCAATTCATGCCTAGATATGAAAGACTTCAGATCACTTTATGTACGGGATGCTACTCTACATGTCAATGTAAAACTAAGACAATCCAATATGTTAACCATATACTATATTTTATTTATCAAAATATTGTTTCAGTTGTTACAGAATACACTATAATTTCAGAACATAGCAAATTATAAACATTCACAATGGCTTATGAAAACACGTTCACATTTAACTAAAGGATGTATTGCAAAAATTAAATTCTATAGCTGTAGCTATCTTCCATTTAACACAAAACTCTTGAATTCTGATAAAGGTCCACAGCAAAGTCTGGTAAAGGGCTAATTTGCAGATCATTTTAAACCTTAGTTTAGCAAGACAAATATGATCTGAAAAGATGCTGGTATAAGCTTTGGGTTACTTTGTTCCACACTACTCCTGTCCTTTCATGCAGTCATGAGTACAACTTGGGCAGCTTTTAGTAATGTTTTTTGCCTGAACTGCCATGCCATCAAGAAGTCACATTGTGGCTTAAAACCAACATTGGTTAGTTAAAAAACTGCTGTAGAAAGTTAGCTTATTTTAGAATGATGAATTTAAAAGTACAATCCCTGGCTTGGATAACATGAAAAACCAAGGTTTAAATCAGGAGAAAAGCTGCCAGAGTTGCCCTCTCAGCTTTACAGAGGAACATGTGATCCTGAGGTCCATAGTAATTATTCCTCCTTGTGCACATGCCGCTAAACCAGTTTCTTTCAATGTGTACACCGTGTATAGATGTTTTTAATAGAAAACATGGCAGGGGTGGGCAGTCCACCTATTGCACCTCTTTTTGGGCCAGTTTCTCAAAACACACAGGCATTTTTAGACTGCATACAATGATTGAAATGTTCCAACCACATCTACATTTTTTGTCCACAACATGAATGTGTATGTGAGCTATAGGTTTTATTGCAAGAAATAATGATTTACCTGATGGGTTTTTACAAAAGCCAAAAAAGGGAAACAAACCAGCCTAAAAAAGCTCTTTATCTTCAAGGTTCTTCAGTTACATCTACAAATTATTTTTATGATATTTTCATAGCTCATTGGCATTTCATGTCTTCATTAGTTGAATCTGATCTGTGTAAGGAAGTAAACAAAATCAACGTTAAAATTTTGTTTTTATTATGTTACTCGTTATTTTGAACAATGTTACAAAGCCAAATAGTAATACGTACAAATTTGTGTAGCTTTTTCCCCCCCAGAAACACTGTTCTATTTTTGTTTTCAGATAGAACATTGGGGTAATAAATCTACGTTAAGCTACAGTTTGATCAAGAGGATCTTTGCAGGTTTGAGGACTCCTACTCCCTCTTCTATTTTTTCTTTTGCACACTATGTGCTCTTTCTGGAACATCACAGCAAACTGAGGTTGACAAAATCTAAGAAGTGGATGAAGGGGCATAAACACAAGAATGAACAAGGGAACAATGGAGAAGGGAGAGCCCGACACACATGAAGTATGTATGTTTATTGCAACTCTCCTCCCCTGAATCCATTGTAACCTAACTCTGATCTTTGGTAGTTACCCATCTCTCTTCTGTTGGAAATATTACAAGTCAAGATTTGTAAAGAGAAGCAATCATCTTCTGTCCTGTTCTGCTTGACTGTCTTGTTCTGAAGTTTGCCTTTAGTAAATGAAACAAACTTTCAATCTTCTTATTGAGCTTGGCAGTATAAAAAAAGTTTAGGAGGCAAATGAGAGAGTTGCCAAAAGTACAGTAACACTTTAAAAACAAACTATGAAAAAATACACTCTGGCTCTGTATCAAAGCTATGGCTTTTCTATAGAAATCAGAGTTATCAGTTGATTTTTCCAGTTATTTTAACTTTAACTTTTGCATAAAGACAGACATCTAAAAATTATTGGCACGCTCTTCAATGGATTCTTTACAAGATTCTTATACACTAGTACTATCCTTTTAAACCGTACCTGCTAAATATAATGTACCAAAGCTTTCCTGCCTATCAGCTTTCAGTCTCTACTGACATCTAGTGGTACCTTTTAAATAAAACTACTTGAGTGAGATCAAGGTTGTAGAACAAAATTTATGAAAGTTACTAGTTGTTCCTCCACATTTGCTGGGGTTAGGGGCACAGGATCCCTGTGAATGTGGAAAAAATGCAAGTAACAAAAACACTATGTTTTTACCTGACAGAACACCTCTCAGGAATCTCTAGGTCCTCTAGTGCAACTCTGTGGTCAACATCTGCCAGACATTGACCACAGAATTGTGCTGGAGGAGCTACAAATGCCTAGTGGAGTATTCTTTCTAGGAATCTCTAGGTCCTTCAGTGCAACCTTTGATTAAAGCTGACCACAAAGTTGTTCTGGAAGACCTAGATATTCTTAGAGAGAACATATTAATAAAATCCATGAACAATCAAATCTGCAAAAGTCAAAGCTGCAAATGTGGAGAGATAAGTGTTCTCTAAAATGCTATGCACTAACTATGTGAAAGTTACACACAATTATCATGAGATTATTTTGTAGCAAAATGATGGCTGGGATGAGAATAAGGATAAATTATTTATGGTAATTTTACCAAAGAATATATTTTAATAAGACAAATTATGTAAGCACAGCTTGTATCACAATCAGAGTACTGACAGTGGCGACCATGAAGGTGTCATATATTTGTTCAGTATATCCTGAACAAAAGGTTTTAAAGGGCATAAGCATGTGGATTTATTCCTAAATAAACCTCAGAGAACTCTAACTATAAAAATGTTGTTTTCTCTGATAACTGAACTAGAAACTGTCTAATCACTAGAAAAATATTTTGATATAATCTGCAGTGAAGCTGCCATATTTATTAAAGATGTTCAGACATTATTCAGTCTGACCTTTACTCTTTTCAGAAATATATCTTGCAAATTTCTCTCTCTCTCTCTCTCTCTCTCACATACACATACACACGCATACATATATAGAGAGAAAATGACAAAAGACATATGGAAGAATCAATCAAACCTGTAATATTAGTTACTAATTATGATAAATGTAAATAAGCAAACTCTATCCAAACCACAAGCACTATTTCTAAAAAATGGTTTTCACTTGAATTACTTTACACATTTTAAGAGGAAGTACTGCTGGTATATTTGCTTACTTTACATAGAAAACATATATAGAGAGGTAACTGAAGGAAGCCCAAGAAACACAGATCATGGTAACTGAAACTGGTAAGGATACTTACTGAGTAATTTGATCTGACAGCACAAATAGGTAGGAAAAAAGCAACATGAAATGGTGGAAAAATGATAAAATAAAAGCAAAATGATTCATGGAAAACATAAGGAAGTTATGCAAAATGTGATGAAAGCTACCTTGAAGCCAGTCTACACCTTCTTGCAATCCTTCTCCCTTAATAGCATCACTAGCACTAAAATGAAAATAAGATAATTAATAAAAACAATCAAGTGATCACATTTTTTGTAGATAGTCAAGTTGAAATCATACACAGAAAAGGCCATTTTATTCAAAATGTACCATTCATTTACTAGGATTAGGATTAAAAAACCAAAACGTGACCTAATATGACCAACTTCCTTAGTTAAGGAAGTATATGGGGTGGGGCAGATACATTTTGGTGTGTCTAATTCTAGGATCAGAATTTTTAAAAAGTGTTGGAACAAAACTATTAAGAAGTCCAGTAGATGATGAATGATGAAACTGGTCCACACAAACCAACCAAACAATAAGCCCCCAAACCTGCAGTACTTGATGAATTTTTCTTTTTCTGCCTCAGGTGATATTACCCTCTTTTCTTCTTCTTTTTCTTTTTACTTTGGCCAGTCCTATTTACTTCCCACCTTAGTTTGGCTCTACTGCATTCTCACATTTGCTCCTTCCCTAAAGGTCTTTACTACTTCTACCTTTTGACTTGCTTTTGTTCTAGGCCTTGAATTAATCCTGCTCAAGTTTTTCTTTCTTAGGCCTTACTTGCCCCATATTTTCTCCTTTAGCTCACAGCACTTGTCAAGTAACTTTCCTGTTTGCCTTTTAGACATGAGTTAGCTCTGTATCCTTTCAAATGGAGCACCCTCCAAGTGTACAAACAGGTCTTCAGACAGCATGGAAGGGTTCAGACAGATGGGAGGTAAAGTCACTTCATACTAGAGAATGTCCATTAGTATAATGAGGAAATATTCTTATTTAACAAGATAATTTTAAATCGAACTCTTGATATCAGTATTTTAGAGCAAGTGATACCAGAACTGACCTTAACCCCCAGTAGGTGCCAACAGATTGCTTAGTGACCTGTTGATTCAACTGACTTGTCTGTTGGGGGTCAGAATTATGCTATTGCTCAGTATGAGATGAAGGGGGGAAGCACACCAGGGTGTCGGGGACGCCCTGGGACGGAGCGCCGCGGGACCGCAGCCTCCGCACTGCGGCGCTCCGGCGGCATCCCTGAAAGGAGCGCAAAAATAGCGCTCCTTTCAGAAATCAGGGAAAGTGCGCCCTAAACGCGTAGGGCGCACTTTCCCTGACTTTTCTGCCGCAGCGTGTCCGGACGCTGCGGCGGGAGGTTGCCCCCGGAGCGCCGGCCATGCGGAGGACCGGCTGCTCCGAGGGCCACCTCGGGAAGAGGAAGGGGCGCCGCTCGTGCGGCTGCTCCTCCTCTTCCTGGCCTCCCAGACGACTGCATTAGTCGTCTGCCGAGGCCCGAAGTGTATTGTCTACAAAATGCACTGAATCACCAATCCCAACTTCCTATGATTGTCTTCTCAGTAGTTCCCATGAGGAATATGCATTTCAATTTGTTATACTATTCCTCCACAGACCAATGGCAAATTCTGTAAACTTGGTCATTCCCAGAGTTAATTTGTTCCACAGAGATTCTTAAAAAATGGTGAGGTAAGCATGCCACTTCCATGTACCAGCACTGTGATGAAGGAGTATATCTATACTTTTTGGCGTCTATTAACTTTTACTCCCATATGTTCGCCTGTCAGCTGTTGAGTGGCTTCCCCCAACTGAATTGTTACTTAACCCCATTAATTCCTTTGGTCTTCCCAGTTTTGTGTTGTCTGGGCTTATCCTGTGAATGTAACTGTGGATGATGAGCAAAGGGTAGGCAAAGCCTTATAGTTTAAGTAAAAATCCAAGTTGATTAAACATTTAAGGGGTGCTAAAAGATGTAGGATGTTTGCTTGCAGCAGTGTCAATATAACTGTCAAATACCACAAGCACAGTGGCAACTTGAACTAATCCCAGGTGAATCATATTCAGTTGTCATGTTTTTATCCCATACAGTTTTTTTTTGGGGGGGGGAGGGTCTCATTTGCACTACAGCTCTGCTCTACCTAGCATGAGGTTCTCTTGATTGCTTAACCAGACATTTTGCCTTTTTGCAGACCATGATGTCCAAGGCCTTGAAGATCTCTGTTGCTTAGCTTTTTTAAAAATACAGTAAGCAGCTTACTCTCTCATAACAACAGGACAACATTAAATGGAATAACATAGCTGTAGTAGATTCCTGTCTTTCTGATAAGATCTGGGAATAACTGCAGGGTCACTCTTCTTCAGGTGCTTCTGGTGCAATGAACTGTTAGATCAGGACCTTCTGGCTTTTGTACTCCACAGTGTTGAGGAGGCACAGGGCCTAGGCCTTTCTAGGTATCATGCAAAGTACACTACGATATCCCCACAAAGGTTGGGATTTTGTGGCCTTGGTTACAAAGCTGTGTAAATGCTTTCTGTGCCTTGACTGGAGTGCTTCAAGTTACAGAATCTCTCATTCAGCCATCCACTTTATTGATTCTGTGACTTTGTGACGCACATGTCTGATCTGAGACTCTAGTTCTCCAGGTCTTCAACTTTATTTTGCAGATTAGAGGTCAGTTCCTTAAATTGCTTACAGTTGGGAGATATGCTCAAGTCCAGTGCTTTGTTAACAGAACTAACAAGCCAGTCAGTTTCAGTCTGATTGGTTCAATGTTGTTTTCAGTCTGTCTGGAGTTCTAGATAATAAAGTAATAGTTCGTCAGCAGAGTTGTCGTTCTTACTCTTGGTGCCTTGGGCAAATTCTACAAATAGATCCTGAGCCACAGATTCAAGGAATTCTCAGTGCAAAGTATGTTAAATCTCATTCCAATGTTTGTTCCAAATGGCATTTCATTCTTTCAAATATATACATTTATCATGGCTGCTGAAAGTGGCAGGTAGGAATTGTTGAATTACATTGACATTTTGGCTAGCTGCAGACCCATTCTCCTGTTCTCTGTAAAGGTGGCACATAAGCATTTAAAATAACATAAATAAAAATATAATCTTACATTTCCTTGAGGCATGCAACTATTCACTCAGTTTCAGTCTCATGTGTATCAAGGACTAGCAAGACCATCCTATATTACATAGAGTTACTTGAAAGATTAATAATCATCTGTGTCATTTGAAAAATAGAATAGTGAATGCTACCAAAGTTAGTTATTTAAACATTCTAAACAAATGCAAATAGAAAATAAAGACAACATTACCAGATATGCCATGGCTTGTCTTTGATGTCCTCCAAGGACAGTAAGTGAGAGACTTTTACCGATGACACAGCATCTCTAAGGTCCATCTTGTTGGCAAAGAACAAAATTGGTATTCGCCTATGTTTAAGATCTAAGAATAAAATAATATTTTGTTAATGCTGCAAAAATTCATACAAAACTGAGAGAGAAAAGGGGCCTCATCTGTTTGAAGATTGCATCTAAATAAAATACATATTTTGGTCATAATGACTCAGTTGCCTGTTTAAGCAGAGTTCTTAAAGTAACCCTTCCCAATCTCAAATAGAGGGTTAAGGTTGCAAATGGTTTATAATAGAAGCAAACTCCACCATGCATCATCATAACTTTTCTGTTTAAGAAAAGGTCTCAGTTGCCAGCTTTTCTTTCAAAGTTAACCATAGAAGCTGTGGGCAATTATGTAGAAACTCAAAGTCTATAATGAGATTTATATGCAATGAGAAGATAATAACCTGAATGAACAAAACAAACTAGCTAATTATAGAGGACACCTTGCAATTACTAAAAATAGCATCTAATGAAATGAGATAGAAAATGAGTAACAGCTTTTGCTCATTTATAAGGGAAAATCACACAAACAACAACTCTCTATTACCGTTGCCACTACACTCCATAGTCCTGGATGTAGTTCTAGTATCAAAAACAAACAGGTTTTAGGAAATTCTCTAGAATTAATTCTCTAGAATTAAGTCCTTTTTAAAAATGCTCCTAAGGGCTAATTCCTTAAAAATGCTCCTAAGGGCTAAGCACACCTAAGGGCTAATTCCTCCATTTAACTCAAATGTGGCTGCTGCAATGTGGTTAACTATAATTCCAGTAGGTCACTACAGAACAGGGAAAAGGACAATTAATCTGATTATTTCTCATGCCAGTGCTGTTTCACATCTGGGAAAGGAATGAAAGGAGTAGATAGAGCCACGTAAACATGACTGGGGTTCCAGAATGCATAGAAAACTGAAAGGGTAGAGGTATGTGTGACTAGGATTTTCATCACACATATACATGCCTAACATATGTATATCAGTATAAAGATGAAGATCCATACTACTATATGAGTGTGGCCAGAAGAGGCTCCTTTTTAAAGTTAAAGGGGTTAAAAGGTTGCACTGTTGGTGTAACAGAGACACAAAGTCAATGACAGATTTGCAGAAACAACAAACACTAAGGTAGCAGTATAACAGATGAAACTGGCCACAAGCTGTTCCACAGGACATTTAGAAAATTCATGTTGGGATTTTTCTGACAGGAATTCCTATCAAATTTTTATAGTGTGTGTGTGTGTGATTTCGAAAACAAAATAGTTCTTGTGAAGTCAAAGGCTTTCAAGGCTGGCATCCATAGTTTTTTGTGGGGTTTTCAGGCTATTTGGCTGTGTTCTGGAAGAGTTTATTCCTGATGTTTCACCAGCATCTGTGGCTGCCATCTTCAGAGAAATCTCTGAAAGTACCAGCCACAGATGCTGGCGAAACCTCAGGAATAAAGTCTTCCAGAACATGCCAACATAGCCCAAAACCCCCACAGAAATTAGTTCTTGCTGGTAGGAGGGACAACTGAAAGAAAAAAAGTAATTGAGGGAGCAGAAGTTTTATGTGACTGTTCCTTGTTTCCTTTATCTATTTTATATAATAAATAAATACTCTGTCCCAGCACAGGGTTCAAGGCAGTTCAGTGGAAATTCACCAAGTTTCTCATTTCTTAAATGGGCTTGATTTTGATTAAATGGCTTCATTTTGAATTAATTCAGTTCTACAGCAATTAACAGATAAATATTGCAGAATTGGACAACATGTGGCCTTCAGATGTTGCTAGAATGCAACTCCTACTAATCTTAGACAGTGTAGCCAATAGTGAAAAAATAAAGGGACTTGTAGTTCATTAACACCTAGAGCAGGGGACGGCAAGGTTTACTTACCTGGGGTTGGTCACTGCACGCCCCCCCCGCCGCCACTGCCACCCCCTGCGTTGGTGTGTCGCGGCTGCCATTTTGGCAAACAAAATGGCGGCCGCGACGTGCACGGCGGCAGCATGGTGGAAGCTTGTGCGGTGGCGGGGGTCGGTTGGCGGGGGTCAGCGGGCTGGGTGGGCTCCGTGGGCCGTAAGTTGCCGACCCCTGACCTAGAGGATCACAAATTGGCCACTCTAATATTTGTGCTCATTCACGAATCCTTTATTATAGTTTATGCCTACTGAGGGAAAAGCAAACGAACTTCTCTATATACAATATAGACTCCCCAAGAAAAGAGTTGTTTTGTGCTGAAAACAGGCAATGAGAACAGGACTGAATAATGATAAAAGATTTTCTCACCTGGATGATTCATGAGTGTGTCAAGTTCTTCTTTGGCCACAACCATTCTTAGTTTGTCACTGCTATCAATAACAAAAATAATGGCCTGGCAATCCCTGTATAATATAGAAAGCAGAGAAGCAAATTACTGGCTTTCTAAAATCTTCTAGTAATGTATATAGCCAAAAGAGTAGTTTGCTATGTGTTATTTATTATATCTCAAAGTACCCAGGTTATAGTAGTTCTTACTTTGATACACTGAATGTTCGATAGCCATCAGAACTAAACTCATTCTGCCTGCTCTGACTGAATGAAGTCATGGCAGCCCTAAAGTAGGAATCTGTCTCCATTACTTTCAGCATATAAGACGCTCCGGCATATAAGACGCACCCAATTTTAAAGGAGGAAAATCTAGAAAAAAAAAAGATTCTTAACCAAATACTGTAGTAAAATATTTTATATCAACTGTATAAAGTTAACAGCAGTTTAAGAACAATTTTAAGTTGTAAATTTAAGTTTAAGCCAGCAGCAGGGCCAGGTATTGCACAAATTCCCTGCCCAACTTTCTTGCAAGTCTCCTGTCGCCTTATGGTGACTCCATGAATTTCTTAGGGTTTTCTTAGGCAAGGAAGACTCGAGAAGTGGTTTTGCCAGTTCCTTCCTCTGAAATACAGCCTGCAGCACCTGGGATTCTTTGGCGGTCTCTCATCCAAGGACTATCCAGGGCTGACCCTGCTTAGCTTCCAAGATCAGATGGACTGGTACCTTTGGAGTTTTTAGGCCATTGGCTTATGGAGTAATTTCTGGCTTATTTTGACCCTACCATGAGGGTTTTCTTGGCAGATTTCTTCAAGGGGGGGTTGCCATTTCCATCCTCTGAGGCTGAGAGAGTGTGATTTGGCCAGAGTAATCCTTGGAGTAATTTCTGGCTCATTTTGACCCTACCATGAGGGTTTTCTTGGCAGATTTCTTCAAGGGGGGGGGGTTGCCATTTCCACCCTCTGAGACTGAGATAATGTGACTTGGCCAGAGTAATCCAGTGCCTTGGAGTAATTTCTGGCTCATTTTGACCCTACCATGAGGGTTTTCTTGGCAGATTTCTTCAAGGTTTGTTTTTTTTTGCCATTTCCACCCTCTGAGGCTGAGAGTGTGTGACTTGGCCAGAGTAATCCAGTGCCTTGGAGTAATTTCTGGCTCATTTTGACCCTACCATGAGGGTTTTCCTGGCAGATTTCTTCAGAGGAGGGGGTTTGCAATTTCCACCCTCTGAGGCTGAGAGGTTCAACCACCCAGGACGGGGGTGGAAAGAGGAGGTGACCATTCAACTACCCAGGAAAAGGGGACTCTTTCCACCCCTGTCCTGGGTGCTCCAATGGGCTCTTCCTGGGATGGGAGGATGTCCTCTGACCCCAGGAAGAGTCCATTGAAGCACCCAGGATGGGGGTGGAAAGAGGAGGAGCCCATTCAACTACCCAGGAAAAGGGGACTCTTTCCACCCCCGTCCTGGGTGCTCCAATGGGCTCTTCCTGGGATGGGAGGAGCCCACTGGAGCACCGAGGCTGAGGCTGAAATGAGGCCTACTTTTACCTGTGGCCTCAGCAGTTACCGGTACTTCTTTAGTTTGCCCTCAGCCTGTATATTCATTTTATAAGACGCAGCAACTTCCCCACCCTCGTTTTGGGGAAGAAAAAAATGCGTCTTATATGCCGAAAAATACGTTAAGTGTCTATTATGGGGTGGGCGGGCTACCTCAGAACAGGCAGAGAGGGCAGCCCTACAGCTAAATTCCTGAGACCACACAGCTTTGAATAAATTAAAACTGTTATCAGTTGCAAAGTTGCAATCTGACACCTAGTGACTGAATACAAGACTGCCAGCTATATGTCAACAATTAAATTAATTAATGATATTTTAAACCAGACAACCACTCTAAGCATAGATCCCCACCAATACAATATAGATACAGTATTGGAATAGCTGCTGGAACAGAGTCAGTAGGTTTCCTTTACTCAAACAACCAGTTAATTCTACAATGATAAAACCAACTTAAGAAGCTGTGTAACAAACAGACCAGGAAATACCTTGATGCAATGTGTTAACTGAAGCGAAAGGATGACACACCTCACCCTCGTAAATATTATACTAATGTTTAATGTAACCACTCAGGAATAAAACAATCTCAAATTCATGTCAGATTAATATTAGCCCACACTGAATCTGCAAGTACTCATATATATCTCTTGAGATTTAGAAACTGTTGATGAAATCCCAGGGCTTGGTTTGACCTTTATTTTATTCCATGTTGCTGTTGCTGTTATTGTGTGCCTTCAAGTAGTTTCTGATTTATGGAAAGCCTAAGGTGAACCTATCACAGGGTTTTCTTGGCAAGATTTGTTCAGAAGAGGTTTGTCTGAACATCTTTCTTCTGAGGCCGAGAGAGTGTGACTTGCCCAAGGTCATCTACTGGGCCTCCATGGCTGAGCTGGTATATGAAACCTAGTTGCCAAAGTCGTAGTCCAACACTCAAACCACTATAGCACACTATAGGGCTCTCAATTTATTCCATATAAGCAATAATTCTGCAACTATAATTACGGTACAATAACTCCAAGAAAATATTTTACAAGATTTGATCACTGTTGTTCAAATTTGAATCAACTGCTTTTTTGCAATTTTTAAATTTAATCACAACAATGTTACCAAATTAGCAGAAGAGTAACAAAAATAAATCTGTAAATTGTGTGCGTTGTTGTTTCTGACTTATGGCAACCCTAAGGCCCTATTTTCTAGGTTTTCTAGACAATATTTTTTTCAGAGAAGGTTTGTCATTGCCTTTCCATGAGGCTGATAACATGTGACTAGCCCAAGGTGGGTTTTATGGCCAAGCAGGAATCGAACCCTGGTCTCCAGATTTGTAATGCTCAAACCACTATGCCATATCACTTCATAATTGCTCCTTATATAATGTTATTCTCATCAGTTCTTATGACAGCAAAGATACCGAATAGTTTTATCCACTAACATTAAAAAGAACCCAAATTACAAGAGAATAAGAATTTTTTTAATAGCAGTCTTTCCAAACCAGAAGATCTTAAACCTGGTCCAGAAATGCAAATTGGTAATTTACTTCATTTATCATTTAATTTGGATAATTGCTTTAATTATATAATGAGTCGGATATGAAGATATTTTATTCAAAACCATTATGCAAAAGAGATAATAGGGCCTTTGCAGACTACTAGAAATAGTGCAAATTGAGTCCTCTTTAACTGCCCTGGCTCAATGCAAGGGAATCATGGGAACTGTATTTTTTTCTGAGACATTGAGCCTTCTCTGTCAGAGACCTCTGGTGCCACAATAAACTACAGTTCCCATGATTTCCTAGCACTGAGTCAGGGCAGTTAAAATGGACTCAATTTGCACTATTTCTGGCAGTCTGCAAAGGCCCAATAGTCTTCCTATGTCATGCACTGAAGCACAAGTCAGAGCCTCCTAACTGGGGACAAGATGTTTGCAAGGTTGCATTGGCACATAAATGATTAGGCCAAGTAGCAGACCAAGGTGTATTACAAGATAGCAAGTCAATAGCTCGGATGTTGGCAATTTGAAAAAAGCAGTTTTTCTAAGATAATAATTTTGGAAAGGCTTCACTTGGAAAGTCAGTGCAAAAATATTTTACGTTAATACATATTATGGGCAAATACAGTAGTGACAGGGACAGTATCACTAGCAGGACTGGGAAACCAAGGACAAAGATGAAAGCAGGAACAAGTGAGGGCAAAGTATGGAATACAGTCTGTGAGCTGCATTTAGTAAATATTCTGCTGCAGGAGGCATAGAAAATATATAGAGACAGAAACTGGCAAACACACACAGAGTAGCAGCATTAGATAAATAGCCTGCCAATAATTTATAGCTCTGATGCAGTGGCTAAGGCAGGCACTGCTATATTCCACATTCACAAGAGTCAGTTCAAGTCTGACAGCAACTCATGGCAACAATAGTTTCCATGTGTGAATTTAATCAAAAAGTACTAAAGAAGCAGCATGTTGGCATCCTATGCTTTAGAAACCAAAATAAATTTCTAAATCAACACTAAACAGAATCTCAGTGATTTCTCAATACAGCTTTGACTATTTGTTAACTTTGTATTAGTTATTTTGTGGACAAGGGGGTTCTTGCTAAGTTACTGTCAACTGAAGGATCCTTGGGAGTAATTGTTGAATTTCTCAGTAGGATTAGATAATGGTTCCAATGTGAGTCAATGTTTCATATACTAATTTGATTAATGTGTTAATACAATTTGTTCCAAGGAGAAAAAAGTAAATCTATCCCAACAAAGGGGATTAAAAACTAACCTTTTATTAAATTAGGGCAAAGAGATTAATGTGGGATTTCAACAAGTTAATAGTTTTTCAGGGTGAATAAAATGAAGGGAAAATGTGCATTCAAACAAAAAATAATCCTTAATGTTTTGATTTCATTGATTATTCTGTGTACGTCTTCTAATCTGCACAAAATCTCTGTATTGCAATTTTATATATTTGGACTATTTATTATGTACCCAACTCCGAATTAAGTTTTGTACTTTATTTAATAAAAATTCATTAGAAAACCATGCACTTGCTCAGATCTCTGATGCCAGCTATTTCCCCAAGTCTCGTATAGAAGTGTTGTTCCAGTGAAGGAAGCACAGCAAGGCACATAGGAGCAGAGTTGACATAGCTGACTTGCTCAGCCCCAGGCCACTAAGAAAAAGTAATTCAGAGATTCTCAACCATATCCTTTTAGATAATCTTTAATCTACCAAAAAAACAAACAAACAAACAAACAAAACCCCAACATAAAAGCCTAATTAAATAACCTGCAAAGAAAATGTTTATGCTTCAACAGTCCTATTGGAGATTCTAACCCCCCCCCCCCCCGAAATTCTTTAAAAAAGGAAAGAGAGTCCACTGCCTTCTGAGTCAGTCCATTCCATGGTAGAACAGCTTACAGTAAAGATGTTTTTGCTAATGTTTAGGTGGAATCTCTTTTCTTGGATCATTCTATAAACCATTTCTGAATTCTAGACAATTTCAAAATGCTATTTCTTCCTCCAATTTTTTATAATATGCCAATACCCTTAACTGCATAAAATGATGCCTTTGACTGGCATATTCTTGGTAATAGAGCTGGTAATTGGCCTTGCCTTATACTCTACAATATTCTCAGGTTTTATATTATCATGATGCAGTATTTATATGAACAATTTTTTTCCTGACATATACTGCTTTTACATGGGCTATATCCAAGAACACCTACCTTCATGTTAAAGACTGGACAACTCCAAAGTATTCCATATTCCTTCCCCTTGATTCAGATCTTAGAAAACTGTTGTAGTCCAGTAGCACCATCTTTACCATATTGCTCTACAACTGTTTTAACCAAGTGCTTCCCATAAATTGTATACAGAAAATATTAGGTACTTAAGTTTCTGAATATGTAAGCTTTACAATAGAAATGCTTACTTGTAGTAGTGTTCCCAAAGATTTCTGTATCTACCTTGACCCGACATGTCAAATACAGTAAATGATAAACTACAAGGAAACAACAAAACATAAAAATTAGAACTGTAAAATGATTAGTTCTGCAATTGTATATATATCCACCACTCTCACAAAACACACTCACATTTACCTCTGAGCACTGTGCTACTATTTCATAAAAATGTGTTGATAGCATACCAGTTAACATTATATGTTGACTTGTAATTTTAACTGATATACTTAAGGTACAATTTTACACTCATGATATTAAGTCCCATTGAACAGAAGAGGCATTACTTTGAGTAAACATGCATAGCTTAGTAGGTCTACTCTAGCTAGGACCAACAACTGGATTTATGTTACAAAATATACATTAGAAACAAATACAGTTGTGTCTCCCTTATCAAATACTTGGGACCAGAGGAGTTTTGGATATTGGAACTTTTTGGGTTTTGGAATACCTGCATTTACATATAAGTACATAATGAGGTATCTTGGAGATGGGACCAAGTCTAAACACAAAATTCTTTTATGTTTCATATACACCTTATATACATAGCCTGAAGGTAATTTTACACAATTTTTAAAATAATTTTCTACATTAAACAAAGTTTGTGTACACTGAACCATCAGAAGGCAAATATGTCACCATCACAGCCATTCAAGAAAAAGTTTTGTTTTGTGGAATATTTCACATTTTGGAATTCTGGATAAGGAAGAATCAAGCTGTGTATTCAAATCAAAATCTTACCTTGATGTCTTGAATTTTTCTATACTAAACCCTATTGTGGGAACAATATCTTGCGCTTGTGCCTATAAAAGACAAATTTTGTTTTAAAAAGTAATTTATTTCCAGTTTATCATTTAAAATCAGAAATCATAAAAGACTACCAGGACCACCTAGTCCGAAGCCCTCCCATGCAGGAGACAACTAAAGCACTCCTGAAAGATGGCCATTCAACCCACTGTTTAAAAAGGAAAGAGAGTCCACTGCCTTCTGAGTCAGTCCATTCCATGGTAGAACAGCTTACAGTAAAGATGTTTTTGTTAATGTTTAGGTGGAATCTCTTTTCTTGGATCAAAATTAGCAATCTCTCTTTCTTAACGATAAATTAGGTTTAATTCATTCATTTTAAGGCTAGCACAAGTGATCAACTTTCTGACCAATGACTACAATTTTGGTAGGATAGTGCTACTCAAGTTACAAAACTCCTCCCTTTATTTTGAGTTCTACAGCATCCTAACTGCAAAGCAATTGTTAGGAAAAGTATTCCTTCTTCAGCAAAAACACGCAGTGCCAATGTCACTTTGGTAGAACATGTAGCTCTGCTTCGTGGGTGCAGGCTCTCCCAGCTGGGTACTCAGTCAGTGAGCAGGTGAGGGAAAGTGGGCGGGGGGGAGGTATAGCCTTGGTCCATAAGAACACCTTGACCTTGATCAGAAAGCCTATCCGGAAAACGACACACATCGAGTGTATGTACCTAAGCCTGAAGACCAGGGATAGTTTGGGGATTCTGTTGGTATACCGGCCACCCCGTTGCTTAACAGACTCCCTAGCCGAGCTGACGACCCTGGTTTCCGAGTTGCTGTTGGAGTCGCCCAGACTTCTGGTTCTGGGCGACTTCAACATCCCTCTTGAAACCAGATTACAAGATCTGTCTGGCGCAGCTCGGGAGTTCATGGATACCATGACAATCATGGGCCTATCCCAATTAGTCGACGGGCCCACACATTGTGCGGGTCATACCCTCGATGCGGTCTTTAGTACGGAGCAGGAACATCCGTGGGTGGAGGTTAAGGGAATCTCCCCCTTGTCATGGACGGATCATTTCCTGATCAGGGTGGAACTCAGGGCTATATCCTATCCCCCCGGGGGTGGTGGACCTATTAGATTGGTCCGCCCTCGAAGACTAATGGAACCTATTAGGTTCCAGAAAGCCTTAGAGGGTTTAATGGCTGGCAACGACGGTGATTCTGTCGAAGCTTTGGTGAACACTTGGAACACCGATCTCACCAGGGCTATCGACACAATTGCTCCCAAGCGTCCTTTCCGACCCGCTCCGAACCGCAAACCTTGGTATTCAGAAGATCTCAGACGGATGAAGCGGGCTGGACAACGACTGGAGCGCGAGTGGCGGAAGACTCGCCTCTTATCCGACAGAACTCGCCTTAGGAGTCATCTTGACTCCTATAGGGAGGCTATACGTGCAGCGCAGAGATCTTTCTGTACTGCACGTATCGCATCTGCAGAGTCTCGCCCGGCAGAGCTGTTTAGGGTGGTGGGGGAGTTGGCAAAGGTTCCTCCTGCGCCAGGCCCCCTACTTATCCCAACAACAGCCTGCTGTGAGGCATTTAATATCTACTTTGCAGATAAAATCTCTCGGATAAGAGCCGACTTGGACGCCAATGTTCAAGCAGAATCCGTAGACGAGGTGTCCAGCAACTCCGTTGATGTCATTTTACTGGATGAATTTCAATCTGTGAGTACCGATGACGTGGACAAGCTGCTCGGAAGGATGAGGAAGACGACTTGCCCTCTTGATCCGTGTCCATCTTGGCTGGTCATTCAAGGGGGGGATGCCTTGAAAGGGTTCCTTCGGGACACGATTAATGCATCCCTTAGGGAGGGTTGTGTACCATCCTGTCTTAAGGAGGCGGCAGTTAAGCCACTCCTGAAGAAACCCTCCCTGGACCCCTTGGATAGAAATAATTACCGACCGGTCTCCTTGCTACCTTTTTTGAGCAAGGTTATCGAGAGGGCAGTTGCCTCCCAACTTCAGACAGTCTTGGATGAAACCGATTATCTCGACCCATTTCAAACCGGCTTTAGGACAGGATTTGGGGTTGAGACTGCTATGGTTGCTCTGACCGATGACCTCCGCTTGAGTATTGACAGGGGTAGTGTGACCCTGTTAGTGCTCTTGGATCTCTCTGCAGCCTTTGATACTATAGATCATGCCATCCTTTTGGATCGCCTGAGAGAGTTGGGAATAGGAGGCACTGCTTTGCAGTGGTTCCGTTCCTTTCTCTTGGGCAGATCCCAAAGGGTGAGGCTCGGGGACAGTTGCTCATCTAAGATAGAGCTTAATTGTGGCGTCCCTCAGGGCGCCATTCTGTCCCCGATGCTGTTTAATATATACATGAAACCGCTGGGGGAGATCATTCGGAGGCATGGAGCACGGTGTCTTCAGTACGCTGATGACACCCAGATATATCTCTCCATGACCAGATCATCGACTCAGACCTCAGATGGCGTCTCACCTCTTAATGACTGTCTAAGAGCGGTAATGGGTTGGATGAGGAAAAACAAATTGAAGTTAAATCCAGATAAAACGGAGGTACTCACAGTCACTGGCCCGAAACCAGATCTGGGAATACAGTCTCCAGTCCTGGACGGAGTCACACTCTCCTCTAAGGACTGTGTTCGCAGTTTGGGGGTGCTCCTTGACTCATCGCTTCACATGACTAGTCAGGTGAACGCGGTGGTCAGGAGTGCTTGTTATCAGCTTCGGCTGATACGCCAACTGCGCCCTTATCTGGATATGAGGGACTTGGAAACTGTGGTGCATGCGCTGGTAACCTCACGTCTGGATTACTGCAACGCGCTCTACATGGGGCTACCCTTGTGCCTAACCCGGAAACTTCAATTAGTACAAAACATGGCAGCCAGATTAGTTACTGGGACATCGAGGAGGGAGCACATAACACCAGTGCTTAAATCCCTCCACTGGCTGCCAATTAGTTTCCGGGCGCAGTATAAGGTGTTGGTTTTAACCTTTAAAGCCCTACATGGCTTGGGTCCATCTTATCTTAGGGACCGCCTCTCCCCATATGACCCCCCCCCGTGCCCTTCGGTCCTCGGGGAGGAATCTGTTACAGCCAATAAAAACTAGGCTGTCTCAGACCTCCCAGAGGGCCTTTTCCGCGACCGCCCCCAGGCTATGGAATGGCCTGCCGGACGAGATCCGCCTTATTTCTACGCTCACTGCCTTTAAGAAGGCAGTGAAGACGGATCTTTTCCGGCAGGCCTTCCCAGACTAATTATTCCCCGGATACATCTGCTCTGGGGAGTTGCTTCTTGTCTGATATTCTACCGGCCTCCCTGTGATGCTTGGGCAGGTTATTTATTTATTGTTTGCTCTATGTAGCAGTTCATTGTTTTAACATTTTCTTGTTTAATACTGTTTTAAGGGGGTGGGAGGAGGGATTAGGGTTGGGATTGTTTTACGCTGTTTATTTTAACTTGTGTAACCCGCCTCGATTGCTTGGCAGAGAGGCGGGCTATAAATAAAAATTATTATTATTATTATTATTATTACATGAGCACTTCTGGACAGCCCCAGTGACAGCTTATTGACAAGTAAAGTATTATGGAGATGAAATACATGAAGCACATTCAGTGCTCCAAAATGCTATATAAATGCTAGGTAACAATATTCTGGCTGTATGTTAATAATTTAGTTTAGTGCACTGTTTCTATACTGGTCACAGAGAATAAAACTGTAGGATTAATGCCTTTTCGGGCAACCTAGGGATATTTCAAGAATTCACTTCTGTAGAACATACAGAACGGAAGGCAAAGCAATAAAACACACCAGTTTACTCTATATATCAATATTTAGATTTTACTGAAGACTAACTGAATTATTGCAGACAGATATTCTGAAATGTTTAGGACACAATCCACTATACGTATTTGGGGGTGATTTTTGTATTTTGAATTTTTGCAATTAAAATGCACCTGCGTGCATGTGTGTGCGCGCACACAAACACACACACTTTCATGTCACTAAAGAGTATTGTCTTTAACAAGTCAACCTATATTTAGAAATGGAGATTATCTTGATCACCTACTGATAAACAGTCAGAGTTGATGCAACCTATGTCGGCACTGGGCACACATTTTATGTTTTCAGAACCTTTTAACAGGATGTTGAATCAAACAGCTTCTTAAGCAAGAATATTTCCATGAATCAAAAGAGCTTCCTTGCTGCTTATTCCTCCTCCCATCATAGTTCTGAATGCTGCTCCAGATGCTGCTCCTAATATTCTCTCAAATTTTATGAACAGTTTGTTCAGTAGCACAGTAGCAGGGGGAGGTCACAAGTCCTACAGCACATGCGGAGTACAGCATGTGACCGTTTATGTTTATATCTAATACTGGTTACCAAAAATATGCATGTATTTAAAGAAACAACTAATTCTTTGATTATATCTTTATTCCTATAATAACCATTTCATGAAATAATGTCAAAAAGGGATATTAAGTTAAGAAACCTACCAGCATCTTTATTTCTGACCTCTGCTGTTCAGTCAAACAAAAATCACTGACATTGAATCATACCATAGTAACAACAAAAATGAGCAGCAATAAATCTGTTTCAAACTCAGCTATGCATACCTTATACTGGAAGTCAAGACTGCAATCCTAAACATCTCTACAAGGTAATAAGCCTCACTTGAACAAACTTACAAGTATGGCTACATAGGACCATGCTACAAATAAACTCATTACCAATTTCTGAAGACAATATCTATTAACATTCACTCTTTACAACAGCCATTAAATCATTCATAGAATAACATCCTAAATATTAGTAATCCAGTATATAATGTAAATTCCATCTTTCCATAATCTCCTGTTACAATCACTTTCAGTCAGATTTGTCAAACAAGTTGGCAACATAAGAAAATAACTACTTACGTTAGATGGTTTCAGCTTGTTGATAATTGTTGTTTTGCCACTGTTATCTAATCCAAGGCACAAAACATGAACTTCTTTCTTCTTCAGGCCAAGCCAGCCTGCCAGCTTGTCAAATAATCCCATAGTTTTGACTGAATGGCACGATCAGTACCTATGTTTATGAAGAATTATGTCTACTGAAATTGCACATGAGGGCAAAGATCTCTGGATATTTAAGACAAAACCATTGTGAGAGAAAATAGTTTCAAATGGTGTCACAGCAGGTTGGTTAACATAAGCAACTAGAAGATAAGCTGATTATTTGGGAAGAGTCTTCTTGTCAAAGCAGTCTAGCTACTTATCAGTCTGTTCATCTAAAGCACAATATCCTTTGGTCAACAGATAACACCGTAGTTTATAGTTTTTAGTGGAACCATATTAGTCAATTTATTCAAAACAAATAAACAACTCCTGATTATAACTAAATAATAAAATAATTACATAGTATGTGATTGCAGTTACATCATCAAAATAAAATAAAGAACCTGAAATCAGATTTTGCTGCCATGATTGGAAAAACCTAAGAACATCCAGTCAACACATAGGACAGAATTCTGTGGATCAGCTGACATTTATTACACTACTATTAACCCACAGAATATACACAGAACTGAATCTGTAAAGCCTGTGTATTTCAAAATAGCAGCAATAGCAGTTTCATTTAATATAGTCAACTATATTATGTGATCCAAGTTATATAGCACTTGCCGCACAATTATCATAAAACTGAGTTTCATTCACAACTGAAAGGCGTTTGGGCTATAAATCTCTACACCATAAAGACTAACATCAGTATTTCATGATGCAGCCCTACTAAAACAGCATCTTAAAATGCTGGTGGAGATACAGCAGAGCAGCTGTGCAGACCAGGATCTCAGCCTGTACCCAGCATTACAGTTTACTTTGCAAATGTCCCTATTCTGGTGTATCATCTCCGTGATTTGAAAACTGGATGCTGACCTTTGTAAATGGGCAATGAATTCTAACACTGTAAAAACAAAAACAAAATAAAATTCCAGTCTGAGAGTGAGGAGTATTTCAGTGAAAAATAAATGTTCTAACTGGGTTACTGAGATTGTGAAAGAGTTCAAAGACACAGCCGTGATAGTCTGGAAAATCAGCAGGCATCAGGTGCAAACATGCATCTGAGGAAGTAGGCTCAAGTCTACAAAAGCTCACACTACCAGCTTCTTTCTTTCAGTTAGGTCCAAAAACACACCGAAGAAATTATCCAGTTTGAGACTGCTTTAACTGCCCTGTCTCAGTGTTAGGGAATCCTGGGAACTGTAGTCTATTGTGGCACCAGAGCTTTCTGACAGAGGGCTCATTCCCACTTGCTTTTAAACTGGTTTGTGAGTTGCATTAACACGTGGTTGCTGAATCGATTCATACCGATGCGTAGTTCCAAAAACACACCGAAGAAATAATCCAGTTTGAGACTGCTTTAACTGTCCTGTCTCAGTGTTACGGAATCCTGGGAACTGTAGTCTATTGTGGCACCAGAGTTTTGTGACAGAGGACTCATTCCCACTTGCTTTTAAACTGGTTTGTGAATTGCATTAACACGTGGTTGCTGAATCGATTCATACCGATGCGTAGTTCCCACTATTGGAAGCAGATTATTTCATTATTCCACGCATTAGTGTCTTTTTAATACGATGGTCATTCACACTAGATTTGCGCCGCTACAAAATGCATGCTCAGTATCGAATGTGATCGATCCATCCGGATCATCTTTAAAAAAGGTCAATCATATGATGTGCATCTACCTCATCGGTGATGCAACCAGGAGAGCCATTATTCGCTTTAGAGAACCCACAGAAATGCGAGTGATCGTAAAATCCATCATTTAATTTAAAAAGACCAAAACAAGTTACCCCCCCCTCCCCAAGGAAAACACCCTCCAGAATTGTCCTACCTCTTGAAAATATTCTGATACAACTGGGGAAAAAGTGCAAAAACAACTAGATCAGGACCAGTGAGATTTACAGGGACTACTTGGCAGTGTTTAAAATCAAAAACCCCCACAGTAGTAAAAAGACAGCACCAAGGCAACGCTGGGGAGGGGGGGGGAGGGGAATGGTGGATTTCCCAAAACCTGGGGTGGGATGGCTTACACCCCTCTGCCAACCCTCTGCTAGTCCCTCCCCAAGCACAATGTGACTGAGATCCGAATGTGAAAAGAACCACCAAAAGATCTGTCTTCCAAAAATGCGATTCTTTTGCAGTTGCCTCGCTTCACTTCAATTCTTCACGATTCAGAATGCAGTCGGGTCTGAAATCATTTCCAGTGTGAACAAGGCACATATAAACTGATCAACAAATTGGTTTAAATCATAGTGGGAATGAGCCCAGAGAAGGCTAAATGTTTCACAAAACGACAGTTCCCTGAATTCCCTAGCGTTGGGCCAGGGCAGTTAAAGTGGTCTCAAATGGCTATTTCTAGTGTTTTGGATCTTAGGGCCTTTGCAGACTGCCAGAAATAGTGCAAATTGAGTCCACTTTAAGGGTTAGGGAATCATGGGAACTGTATTTTATTGTGGCACCAGAGCTCTCTGACAGATGTCTCAGAAAAAAACAATTCCCATGATTCCCTAGCACTAACCCTAACCCTTAAAGTGGACTCAATTTGCACTATTTCTGGCAGTCTGCAAAGGCCCTTTGTCTCAAAGGTCCTTCAAGATCCCTTTGCGTACTGGGATTGTCAAAGTATTTCTGAAGTACAGAGAACCCTACTTTGAAGTTATATATTGTCCATGATACGTTTCCCATTAGGAAATATGATAGAGTTGCCTCTTATGGCATGTTTTTGGGAACAGTTAAGGACAGCAGCATTTGCTCATTGTTTTTTTTTATTTATTACACATCTGGAAACAAGTCCACAGTGCAAGTGAGCATGCAATTTATGCACAGATGTCCCAGAGTACCTAACCTAAGTTATTACTATATGCATAGTCCACATGCATCTGAGGAAGTAGACTTTAGTCTAAGAAAGCTCATGCTGCCAATTTCTTTCTTTCAGTTAGTCTCAAAGGTGCTACAAGATCTCTCTGCATACTAAGTTATTACCATTTTTGATGAAGCTAGTACATGGCAGCTCACCTGTGTCTGAAGCACAGACTTTTTTTCATGCAGTTTTCCCCAAGCACAACATGTACAAATCGATTCCCTTAATGTACATTTCGGCTGCTTAATTTCCCTACTAAAAATTCTGTGCAAAAGCCCACAGCAGCATTTGCATTTAGAGCATTTTTCAGCGACACCTGCACACGAATGCTGAAATCCTAGACACGTCTACAGAGGAAAAAAGTCCCACTGAATTCCCATGTATACAAGGCTGAAGAGTTACAACACACTATTACGGCAATTTGATAGCACTTTCATTGCTATGACTCTATCCCTATGATAGCCTGGGATTTGTAGTTTTGGTGAACTACTTGAAAGGAACCTTGAAAAGAAAGGGACTGAGGATGAAATCAGTTTAATTCTGTTGTGTGTAGACAGGCACCTTGGGAATTGTAGTTGGAGGGTGGACTAGTGCTTTCTGACAGACAATATCCTTCACCAAACTACAATCCCACAGGGTCAGGGTGACCAGATGTCTTAACTGCAAAGGAGAAGACAAAATGTAAGACTTTCAAGAAAAATATAGGACATTACAAAATAAAAGCTAAAAACACTCGTATAGTCGGCCTTCCGTTTTCGCAGGGGATTCATTCCGGACCCCGCATGAAAATGGAGACTCATCAATATTCGAGCCCCATAGGCTTCAATGGGGCATGCCCCATTGATTTTAACAGAGTGAATATTCAAAACTAAGAACCTCAAATCTGCAAGAACGGAGGGGCGACTGTAGATATAAATTCATGCTTCTTACGTCATGCTCAAAATGAAGGACACTTTGAAGTTCCTCCTGGATACAAGGTTTCAAAATCTCCTCCATTCTGAGCATGACTAAAAAGCATGAACCTAGATTGATATGAATGTTTTTTGCTCTTGGAGAGCCAATGTGGCATGTGGTTTGAGTGCTGGACTACAACTCTGGAGACCAGGGTTCGATTCCCAGCTCAGCCATCATGCAAGTCACACTCTCTCAGCCTCAGGGAAAGGCAAGAGTAAACCTTTTCCGAAGAAATCTTACTGTGACCCCACGATAGGGTCGCAGTAAGTGGGAAACGACTTGGAGGCACACAACAGACAATACAGTATATTTGCTTTTATTTGGTCATGTCCTACATTATTCTTGAAATGACCTACATTCTCTGGTTCCTTGCCCTCCTTTGCAGTTGGGACCTCTGGTCACCTGGGTATGACACCACCTTTAAGTGCTGTAGCTCCATCCCTATGGCAAGCCTGGGACTTGTAGTTTTACTAGGTCTTCAGCCTCCTCTGCCTACGAGTGCAGGGGAGGGGCTTTCTCACCAAACTACAAATCCCAGGATTCTGTAGGATGGAGCCTGGGCAGTTTAAGCGGGGCCAGACTATGGTCCAAAGCACACTGCAGAAATAATCCAGTTTGAGACCGCTTTAACTGCCTTGGCGCAATGCTAGGGGATTCTGGGCACTGTAGTTTTGTGAGACATTGAACCTTCTCTGTCAGAGAGCGCGAGCGAGCGAGCTCTGGTGCCACAGCAAACTACAACTCCCAGGATTCACTAGCACTGAGCCAGGGCAGTTAAAGCAGTCTCAAACTGGATTATTTCTGCAGTGTGCTTTGGACCTCTGCCTTCTGGAGACCAGGGTTCGAATCCCGCACTGGGCCGTGGAAACCCACTGGGAGGCTTTGGGCAGGTCACACTCTCTCAGCCTCACAAGTTGGCCATGACAAACCCCCTTGCCAAGAGAATCCCTCAGGGTCGCCATAAGTCAGAAACGGCTTGAAGGCGCACACAACGAGGACGATAAAAGAGCGACCGTTATTAAGGGCATTGGGAGGCTAAAGAGGAGCAACCAGCCGCCTCCAAAGCTCCCTCCCAATCAACGGCCACTTCGAGCCCCCTCCCGCGCATGCGCCCCGCGCCTTCCCGTTCGCCCTGAAGGCTACTCACAAAACAAAACGCCGCCGTCCTCCGCAGGGAACCTTCCACGCGCCCCCTCCCACTCTGGATCCCGACGCCTGCGTCGTTACCTAGGAGACAGAACCGCCCCAATAAAATCCACGCCCTCCGCGGGAGTTTCTCTTCCTCCCTTTTCATTCTATGGTCCTCCGTACCGCAAGGGGCCGCTATTGCTCGGAGGGAAATCACCATCGATTTAGGGATAGGCTCACACATATAGTCACCCCGACTTCCGGTTGGAAGCTTAAGGTTCCTTCCCTCTCAATACTAATCGAAGCGGAAGTGGAGGTATCCTTATACATAGGAGGAGCAGAGCGTTGTAAAATGGATGCCGTTAGGGCGGGCAGTGTGTCCTAGCTTTGGAAAGGCGGCAGCAAAGAAATAAATGCCGTTTCCCCCCGCTGCAAACGGGAGAAAGGAGTGTGGCTGGGAAATTTCATAATGAAAATTAATGTGAACTACGCTTTGTTGTTGTTCTTTTGTGCCTTTTAGTGGTTTCTGACCTAAGGTGACCCTGAGGCGTTTTGGGGGCTGAGAAAGTGTGACTCGCCCAAGGCCCCCCCAGGGTAGGGTGGCCAGACGTCCTCCTTTCCCAGGAGGCGTCCTCCATTTCAGCCTTCTATCCAGGAGGATTTCCAGTATGTCCTCCATTTTGCGCATGGACTAAGAAACACGGATTTATATTTCTATGAGTGTTTTTAGCTTTTGTTTGGACTGCCCTCCATTTTTCTAGCATGTCCTACATTTTGGGGCCCCTTTTCCTCCTTCGTGATTATGACATCTGGCCAGGGTGACCAGAGGTCCTCCTTTTCTAGGACACGCCCTCCATCTCAACCTTCACAAAGTCCCAAATGTTCACTTTGAGCGTAACTAAGAAGCACGAACTTACGTTTCTATGAGTGCTTTTTAGCTTTTATTTTTGTCATGTATTATATTTTTCTGAGAGTGTGTGACTTGTCCAAGGTCGCCCAGTGGCAGTGTGGCTTTCTGGGCAGAAGCCTTTCCTCTGAACTAATGCATTATGGGAGCAAAAAACCACCACTAAAAGCTAAATAAACTGTCACTACTAAAAAAGAGGGAATTTGTTGATTTCTGCTTCATGAAACCCAGATTGGCACTCAGAATTAACCCAGGAGTTACTTATTAGAGGTGATGATGGGTGCATCTACACTGGAAATAATGCAGTTTGGAATCACTTTAACAACCATGGCTCCATCTACAGAATCGTGGGATTTGTAGTTTTGTGAGGCACCCACAATGGCAGAGAAGGCTGAAGACATTGTAAAACTACAAATCTCAGGCGTCCATAGTATGGAGCTACAGCACTGGTGTCAAAATAATAATGCATTATTTCTATAGAGTAATGCACACCAAGTGCATGTTAACTGCCCTTGTGTTGATCTTGACCCATGGCAACCCTGCTGATGAGACATCTCCAAGACCCCCTGTCCTCTACTGCTGTGTCCAATTCCTGCAAACTCAAATTTGTGATCTCTTTAATGGAGTCCATCCATCTAGCATGGACCCTTCCTCTCTTTCTGCTTCCCTCTACCTTTCTTAGCATTTTTTTTTTTAATGAGTCCTTCCTTCTCATGATGTGCCCAAAGTACACCAGTCTCAGTTTCGGCATCTTGGCTTCCAGGGAGATTTCTGGCTTGATCTGCTCTAGAATCTGTTTGTTTTGTCTTCTTGGCTGTCCATAGATCCTCAGCACTCTTCTCCAGCACCACCTCTCAAAGGAATTGATTTTCTTCCTATCATCTTTCTTAACTGTCCAGCTCTCACATCCATGCATGGTAATAGGGAATACAATGGCTTGTATGATTCTAACTTTTGTGCTGAGTTGTATATCTTTGCATTTTAGGATCTTTTCTAGTTCTTTCATAGCCGCTCTCCCCGTTCTTAATCTTCTGATTTCCTGGCTGGAGCCCCTGTTCTATCAATGTTTGACCCCAGATATGATAACTCTTTTACTATTTCTATTTCCTCATTGTCTAGTTTGATTTTGTGTAAGTTCTGTGTGGTCCTTATTTTTGTTTCTTTTATGTTGAACATTGAACTTGCCGTAGGTGTTCCAGGTCTGTGAGATTTTCTGCTAGTATTATGGTGTCATCTATGTATCTCAGATTGTTGATATTCCTTCCTCTTATTTTCACTCCTTCTGTGTCCAAGCCTGTTTTTCTTATAATATGTTCTGCATACAAGTTGAACAGATAGGGTGAAAGTATGCAACCTTGTCTGACTCTTTTGCCAATTGGGAACCATTCTGTTTTCTCCATGTTCTTTTCTGACAGCAGCCTCTTGTCCTGAGTACAGATTCCTCATTAGGACTATCAGATGTGTTGGCACTCCCATATCTAAGGGCGTTCCACAGCCTTACATAATCTATGCATTCAAAGGACTTCTATGCTAATTTCACATCTTCCCTATCTATTCACATGGTTAGTGACATTAATACATACTGTGTTCAACAATAAATGGATATTTCATTGACTCAGGGCCTGGTTTGCTCATCCTCTCCCAACCTCACTTAATTCACTTTAGATGGTTTGGACCCGTGTGATAAAATCTGGAGAGCTGTGTGCATTGGAGACATCTCATAGACAGTTCCTGTTTTTGCATTCCCATATTGAGTAGGCAGTTTAATTTATTTATTATATTTATTTCATTTGTATGCCACCTTTCTCCCCAGAGGGACCCAAGGCAGAGCTCTGGTAGGTTTGACTTGTGGTATGCACTTTCCTTAAACTGGGGAACTTGCTCTGATTTTAACAAACTATGTATATATGATTTTAGAGACTGTAAGTAGATTGGGGAATGCCCAGCATAATGACAAATGTTCCTTTCTAATCCTCATTTCAATATTCTTGGTGCCTGGAAATGAGGAAAGAACTTCCCTTTTCTCTTAGAGGCCCAAGTACACTGGGTCCTACAGTGTAGGATTAAATCTAGCAATTAGACAATTACTGTTACCCCAGTCCCTTAATAGATTAGAATCTGGTTAAAGAACAAGAAGTAGAAAATAGGAATAAATGGTAATTTCTTGCAACAATGTAAAATGAGCAATGGGTTCTCATCACCAGGTCTGTACTTGAGTAGGTTCTTTTGTGTGTCTGTGTGTTGTGCCTTCAAGTCACTTGTCAAGTTATGGTGACCCCATTAATTTCATAGGTGTTTCTAAAGCAAGGAATACTCAGGTGGCTTTGCCAGTCCCTTAAAATAAAGCCCGCACCACCTGGGATTTGTTGGCAGTCTTCCATCCAAATACTAACCAGAGCTGACCCTGCTTAGCTTCCAAGACCAGGATCCAGTGACTTTAGGGTATTTAGGCCAGATGTTTTATAATAATTCATAAATGATCTGGAATTATCACTCCAGACTGGGGAATGGTCTGAAATGGTAAAACAGATTCATTATAAACCAATGAAAAGTGTATATAGCTTCACATATATGCTAATGGGATCTGATCAGGTTGGTGTTTTTTTTTTTTTTTTGACTGACCAAAAACGGGATCTTGGGGTTGCAATAGATAACTTGATTAAAATGTCAAATCAACCATGCAGCTGCAGTAAACAGTGCATAATTAGATAAGGATTAGAAATAAAACTGCCAATATTAAAATGATTTGATACTAATCCATGGTGTGACCACTTCTGCAATACTGCATGTTTGGAGGCACTTTCACACTACATGGTTAAAGAGCTGTGATTTCACTTTTACTGCCATGGTTCCATCTTCTGGAATAATGGGATCTGCAGTTTGAGGAGGGCTATCTGGAATTCTCAGCTCTAGTGTTTCATCAAACTATAAACTTCAGGATTGCATAGGAAGCACCCATGACAGATAAAGCAGAATCATAGTTCTATAATAGTGTGAAGTTAAAGGGCCCCTGTTCTATTTGGTAGAATTGGAAAGGTGTAGAAGAGGGCAATCAAAATGGTAAAAGGAGTGGAGAAACCACTTTATGAAGGAAGATTACATCATTGGGGCTATTTAATTATATAAATGGTAAGTAAGAGAGGCATAGTAGACATATATAAATATGTATGCATAGTATGGAGAAAGTGGATTGGCAGAAGGCTTTCTCCCTCTCTTACACTACTAGAATCTGGGTTTATCCACTGTAGTTGAGTGGTAAGAGATTTACGACCAAATAAAGAACATATCTTTATGCAAGATGTTAAATTGGGAAATGCACTACAACAAGATATAGCGAAGATAACCAATTTCGATAGCTTTAAAAAGGTATTAGAAAAATCCATGTAGGGCAAGACCATCAGTGGTTACTAGTCATGATGGCTGTAATGTCTGGTACCAGAGGCAGCATGCCCTCTCCAGTTTTTCACTCTGGCAGCCTTAGGAACAGAGTATGACTGTGCTGTTTTACTCATGAGTCACGATGGCTGATTTAATATAACAAAAACCCCTTTTGTGGGTCCCTGCCATGTTCCTAGACTGCTAAGACTGAGATAACATGAACATCCCATCTCCTCTCCTTGGAAATTGTCTACTTCAAAGGGTAGTGACAGGAATCTTTTGATATACAATAATCAATCTTTTCTCCAGGCGATTTCCAGACTATATCAAGACCTCTGTGTTCTGAGAGCTGGTTTTGGAAGGGAAGGGGGGGGGGGAATTTCACTTCTCTGAAATTCCTAACCATGTCTCCCTCGGTTGTCCAAGCAGCTGGGTCCATTTTTCTACAAGGAATGCAGAATCCCTAGGTAACTATTTTTTGTGTGTGAACCTTTTTTACAGATCTCATGTATCCTCTGTGTATGTGTGTGCTTGCTTGTTGATCTATTTTCCTCTTTTAATAAAAGTACCATTCTTTTGGAAAAATGCTGTCTCTGCAAGGACTATTCCCTCCCTCCCCTTGCATAAATGGGTTCAGATCCTGCTTATTATTTTTGAGCTAATTATACATTCCCCAAGGTCAAGCTCTTATTCACATGTAATGCTAGTGGGCTTTCTCTAGACAACAATTCTATGTGAACAGACTACTGGAGTGAATAGATCTGGCATTTTCTTAACTCCTAATAGAAAATGATCTTGTTTTGGGCATGGCTCTGAAACCAGTTGCTCTTAACTGGCTTATGACAACAATTTTACCAGTACAGCAAAATTTGTGGCTTGACAAGCTGTGAATAATAGAGTTATACCCAGGAACAGGTTTACTTGGAAGAAAGTCAGCCAAAGTTTCTCTATAATGTATTTCCTAGTGAAAATGCATGATCATAATGTAGGAGAGGAGACCCTCTGCTTTGAATTAGGTATTGCTGCTTTTAAGCAGGAAAAAAGAAATCCACTTGTTAACTGGAAACTTGCTACAACTGATTCCTTTGGGTTATCTTGGTTCCCATTGGCTTTAGTGCTCCCTTGGGTTTAAAAAAACACAAAAGTGGAGTCTTCATGGCCCATAGGAACTTTTCTTACCATATTTATATCATGCTCTGCTAGGGGAGAAAAAAATTCAACTCAGAAATAACCACCAGTACTGTACTTTTATTTGCTAATAAATATCTTAATAAACAGGCTTACTCCATCTGTAAGACCCGATAATGCCTCTTAGGAAATAATAGAAAAATAAAATACAATAATCATCAATAACTTGTACGTTGTACAAATATCTTATTATGTTGCTCAGCATGTAGCTTTGCCAAACCCCATATTCTTTCTGCAAATAGATGGCATATGAATGCAATTCACCTTAAAACGCCCTAGTTATGAGAGCTGAGCATTTTATTACACTACTAACTCATAGGCATGCCAGCACATGAAAATTTACATGGAACATCATATTATTATTATAGTAGCAGATTTCAAATGAAGAAAATAATAACACCTCTCAAGTAAACAGTCTAGGAAAATATCTATATTTCCACTTGGGAGTGTAACCTGGTATGTTAGACTTTTGCTGAAACAATATTCATGTTTTATTACTATAAATTTATGAAAGGAAGAAAAGTGCCAATGAATATGAGTGACTGATATCTCTTGAATGAAAATAATGATAAATATTAGGGCAGTCCAAAAAAGGAAAATTTCAGTTTTGAAAAACAGACACCAAATCCTTCTCTTCAAATGTAATAGCTTGAAGTTGCAGTTAGCAGTAAAACAAAGACAAATATTCATAAACAGCAATGGACATAACTTATAAGTCAAAGAGCCGAAATTTAAAGAATGATAGGTGCCCATAATATCCACATCCACCAAGGGCCAGGGAGAGGGGAGGAAGATGTGCCCATTCCAATCGGTAGACATGGAAACCTGTGCATGAGTTGGACTCCTCCCTTGAAATGGGTATGAAGATTTTCAGATGGGAAGACTCTTGCACTGGGTTGTTTTGTTGTTACTGTGAACTCTGTAGAAATCATTTATTCAATGTACATCCTGCTGTTAAGCTGAGGTTTCTGCATTAGTAGGGGAAAATGGCTAACTTTCTAACATAAAAGATAGTTTTCAACATAACAGAAAAGGAGATATGTGCCAAGACGTCTGATAGCTAGCTCAATTTTGTTTTTAGTTTTACATGCAGGCTGCAATCCTATGAGGCATTGCAGACTTCTGAGTGACAAAGGAGGTCTGTTTCTGTTTCTCTTGGTTGTAGCAGCAACTATTACTCAGTGGTGGTGGTGGTGGAGTAAAAGAAAGGTATTGGAAGTGGATCAAAGAATCTGTAGTTTAAAACTTCCCACCAGCCACCCACCAGGTGGTATTTTTCCTCCCATTAGTGTCAACCTGAGGGGGAAATTTTAAAACAGATGGGAAAATCATTGGAAAATCTGTTTCACCACTCATCTTCTGTTTTGGCTGATGTAAGCTGGCAGAAAAGACTGCTCAACCAACACCTTCCTTTGGCCCATAAGATGGCTCTGATAATGCCAGATTTTTAAAGCCATATGCTTCATGTTTGGGCATGGCTCTAATAATTATTGTTTAATGTGTTAGTCAAACACATCATTCAACACATTGTATGGGTCTGCTAGAAAAGCAAACTGTTTTAATGTTAGCAGACATAAGATCATCAAGATAAAAATAATAAAGTTCTTTTAATCTTTGCATATGCTGGTTGTTGATAGGAGCTCAACCAAGAAAGCAAATCAATACAAAGAGAGAGAGAGAGAGAGAGAGAGATTGAGAGAGCTATTGCTATGTTGACATTTCAATAAGTTTTTTTAAAAAATGATAGCCATATTTCCTAAGAAATAAGTAATTAAAAGAGAGAGACTAGAGAGATTGATCAGACAAAGCACTTTTTGTTTAAAAGCAATTTAACCACTGTAAAATCAAATCTAAAGATCTCATAAAGAAACAGTAGTGTTTTATTTTATTGGAATATAGGGTTTGTAGGGCAGATCCTGAAAGTTGCAGGTTGTTTCTTCCACTTACAAGAATTGTACAAACTGGAATCAAGTCCTTTCATAATAGTTGTACATTGTATGTCATAATAGTATCAGTTATACAGTCCATTCTAAGCCTGCTCAAAACAAAAAGGATCCATTTTTCATTTACCTATACTATCTGCATATGCTAGACCAATCTGAAGATAGGCTTGTGCTTTCATAATAGAAATAATACAAAAACTCCAAGAGACCAAGCTCTTCACACCCTGTGTTGTAAAGTAAATAAAATGTTAGGATTTTGGATTTAAGAAAAGTTGCATTTTAAAATTTAGATAAGTACTGGACTACTGATTTATCTAGAGATGTTAGACCTAGGGTCTATTGAGTTTTTCTGGGGAGTGGGTGGGTGAGATTTTTTTAAAAAATTGTTCCCCCACTTTTTAAAGCCTCCATATCTCTAGATTTACTCCTGGAAAGAAGTTCTACTGTTTTGACCAGCTTTATAAGACTTGTAAAATGAGTAAGTATTACAACATATTTCTACAATTGTTAATAAAAATAATTGATAACCTGTACATAATTGGGGACAAAATTTATTTCATACATTACAGTGATAGGTCAATGTTTCACAACCAGAAATTCTTTTGACTTATAAACTTTTTCTTTAGTAAAAATTAATGAACCAGTCCTAGGGAAATCTTATTTTAAGTAAGCTCCATTGAAATAAGTCAGCCTAATTTTCAAATATTTAGGTTCTACATAAATGAATGGTGTCAGAGCTCATAAGGCATTTACTTGCGAGCATGTTCAGTCAGTGGAGCTTATTTTCTTTAAGATATGAGAAGGCTAGGAACCTCCTAGATGAACTTGACTACAGGCTCGACTCAGGCTTGCATCCTTTTGAGATTGCTAAAATGATTATCCAGGTTGTTGAGGGCAATTAGCTTATAGTTGTAAACCGCTTAGAGACTGCATAGCATGGTATGAAGCGGTATATAAATGAAGCTGCTATTGCTATTGCTATATATAGTCAGCCCTTGGTATCCTTTGGAGTTTGGTTCCAGGATCCCCTGTGATATCAAAATCCATGGATGGCCAAATCCCATTATAAACAATGAGATAGTAAAATGCTGTCCCTTATATGAAATGGCAACTTTCATTTTCACGTAGTGGGTTATTGAATCCATGGATACAGAATCTGTGGATGTGGAGGACCAACTTTGCTTTGTGACTTATGTAAGTGATGCATATATCAATTTATTTTTAAAAGTGTTGTTTGCCCATTTTGGAAAATATCTTTAGAGTATAGGCTGAACATTTTATTACTGTTACATTTTGAGAAGAGGCACTGAAGACCACACTTTTATGAACTTCTTTGTTGAATAATCTCTAACGAATCCATCCCACTATTTCCAATTGCTGAGATTGCTTCCATCCCAGAGTCTCCTTAGAATATATGCTACTCTGTGAGATTCACATGATACCTAGCAGTAATAATGAGCAAACAGGCACACTTACTAGCACTGTCAGAGTGATATACTTTTTAGCTAACTTTTCCCAAGAAAGTTGGGTCTGAGGTATGCATATTTCCTTGCATTAGTATTTCAAAGCTCAGTAGACTCCTGACTAAAGCTGGGGCAATGCTACCAGTTTGCTGTCCAAGGATGGGCAACTACATGTTCACCTCCCAAGAACCTATTGTGGACAACATTGATGAACAACTGCAGAGAACTGGCTAAAAAAAATGTAATTGGAATGAACAGATGTCTACTTTGCTTTGAGGGGCAATCTTACATATCCTAAGGAAACTCAGAAATGTTAAATGACTTCCTCAGAGAGTAGTGGAGTCTCCTTCCTTGGAGGTGTTTAAGCAGAGGCTGGATGGTCATCTATCAGGGATGCTTTGATTGGGAGTTCCTGCATGGCAGGGGGTTGGACTGGATGGCCCTTGTGGTCTCTTCCAACTCTATGATTCTATGATTCTATGATTCCTCTGAATGATACAACAGAAGAGTAGCAAGCTGTCTATGATTGTGGTTGATTTTTAAAGAAAATTTATAAAATGTACAATACTGAGTTATGGTTCATTCTTTTTAAAGGAGTCTATACATTTATAAGGAGTCTCTGAATGTAAGAGGTCTACTGAGAAGATACTTCTCAGTAGACATTCTGGCACACACTGGACATAATGGTTTTTACTATTGTTTTTTGTGTTGTTGCTGTGTGCCTTCAAGTCATTTCTGACTATGACAACCCTAAGGCAAACCTATCACAGGGTTTTCATGGGAGAATTTGTTCAGAGCGGTTTTGCCCTTGCCTTCCTCTGAGGCTGAGAGAGTGTGATACCCAAGGTCACCCAGAAGGTTCTCATGGCTGAGCAGAAATTCAAACCCTTGTCTCCTAGTGTCCTAGTCCAAAAACCCACTACATCACACTGGTTCTCTACTATTGTTTATATGTACTGACATTTTAAATATTAAATTGACATATTAATTTACAATTTATTCAGTATTTAGTATATTTTATTTAAGGGCAAGCTTAGATTATTTATGTATGCTAAAACATTCTATCATTTAATAATCCTGTTTTTCTGTATTTTAACAATATTCTGTGAAGAAGACATATATAACCTTTCAGACTGCTTTTGAGGATACTGCACAATATTTAGTTGTCCTCATTGCCTTTTCTCTCATTATATGCTTCCTTATGTACATCTCACCTATTTATGATTCAGTACCATTGTGGTAGCTCTTGTGTGTAAATTGTTCAAGTAGAATTATAGTAAAAGTAATCCAGTTTGAATTGTCTTTTAATTTAGTTAAGTTTAATTGTGCAACTGGAAATAAGGAGAGCCAGTAGAATGTGCCAGTTCTGCAGCTGAGATTAGCTAGGATTTTTTTTAAGGTTACATTTTAAGATAACAAGGCAGGATATTCATAAGAACAGAAACATACTAAGTGTTCTTGAATAAACACATCAGTTTTCAAACACTTCTGCCTGAAGTGTTTATTGAAAAGTATATAGGAGCATTCCAGAGTTTGTGCAGAATGAGCATTTGGGATCATTGCTTTACACAGTTATGCCTGTCTAATTAGAAGTAATCCTCATTGAAGTCAGTGGTAAGTGTGTATAGGATTTTAGCCTTAAAGATAACACACATAATTTAAGAAGATTTGAATTTACCAATGGTTCCACTTGCTCCTAAATTCATTCACCCTGCTACTTAACACTGTGGTGCATGATACTGCAGGAAAGTGGTGCAGAGATTTTTGGAAAACACCTATGTGCTGAATAGGTATTTGAATAGTGACTTTTGGAGGTTAACAGGTCAGTGTTGCATTGTAACAGTAACCCATTTATATATATTAAAAAGAGGAAAAAAGGGGTTCCAAGCATGTAGAAAACACAGCTATTACCTTGGGAAATCTTACTGTCCCCATCCAAGCACCAGAAGTAATCTGAGGCTTCCCTGCCAATAACCAGACCATGCCCACATTGCTCCCACTTATTGATCATTCTTCCAATGAAGTACACTCAAACTAGTTACTGAATTGTATTGGGGAAAATTATTTATTTATTGAATTTATAGTCTGCCATTCTTTTGAAATGGGATTCAAGGGAAGGGGAGGGTCACTAATGAATTATTTCTATTATTTCTAGAAATAAATAAATAAAAAATCTAATTCCCAATGACTGTACAGGACAACAACACTGGGAGAACTATGACATCATGTGATAAAGTTAAGCTAAAAATGAGACTAAACCATGCTATGATGGTATAATGGCATGGTGTGATAAGGACCTTAATGTGTACAAAAAGATGCTATGGCAGGTGGTAGGGATAATAAGCTTGGATGTAGAAGCAAAACATAGACTCATAAAAAAGTCTGGGTTTCTCTTTGAACAAACCTGTCATTGTAGTTGGAACTGAGTGGATATACAGGGTTTTTAAAGCAGGTGTCAGAGCTTACACATTGCAGATGCAGATTTAGTTTGAATAGACTATAACTGATTTTAAAGTAACACAGCTAATACTGTTTATATAACTGTGTAAAAAATGCAGGCTACTTTATAATTTATAACAACAACAACACTGGGAAACTTTAAAATGGATGTGCAACCATGATGGTGGAGAGTGAAATAACTCTTAACTCAGCTTATAAACATGTATTGTCTTTTGCAAGTAGCCATGAGTTATTCTAAATGTAATGGCAAGTCGCCCTAAATGGGATTTTAGAAGGAGGACTGGTGAAACACTACTCATAAAACAAATACAACTTAATGCCTCCCACCTTTTTACACATCTGAAGAGTCCAGTCCATGCAAAGCTGTTTTATACCAGGTCAAATGTTAGGACTTTAGTCCTAGGTCCCAAGCAGTTTCTCCAGCCATTTTGCCATATCCAAGACCTTAAGGTTCTTGATTCTAGGAACAAAAAATACCTGAAAACAGTTAATCACTACACCTGGAGCAGCAGTTTAGCAAGAAATAGCCCAAACCTGCAAAATCAGAAGCTGAAGATTTCAGGTTAATTCTGGTTGTGCTTTTCATACAATTGCTGGCCAATTCTGGGGGTTTGCAGCCTGTTGCAGTCCTGCAGTGGTAAACATTTTGTCTGCTGCATCTGCTGCAGTTAATCTACAGACAGTGAACAGTAGCTCTTATGTTAAACGCATTATGTTCAACACCAAGGAAGGCAGTTCCCTTCCATGTTAACAAATGGCTAGAAATCAGAACCCTGGAGAGCGACCCTGGAAACAGAATCAAAAGTTAGATCTACCTGCTGATTTAAACCCCTCTCAGTTCAATTTCTTGTGCTACCTAAATCCTGAGACAAAGGGGGGTTGCAGACTGTCAAAAATAGTGTGAATTCAGTTCACTTTTAGGGTTAGGGTTAGTGCTAGGGAATCATGGGAATTGTTATTTTTCTGAGACATTGAACCTTCTTTGTCAGAGAACTCTAGTGCCACAATAAAATTCAGTTCCCATGATTCCATAACCTTAACCCTAACCCTAAAAGTGGACTGAATTCACACTATTTTTGACAGTCTGCAACCCCCCAAAGAGAACATGTTTTGCTGGAGACAGCTATGGGAAGGAATTCAGTGTACCTTAATGTTTTCTTTTCTGGCTGCCTTCCCAAAGATTAGCTCCACAGACCCCTACTGTTGTCCACTGCAACATTTCCAGCCTGCTTTTCTCTCTTTGATTCACTGACCATATTGCCAACCAAGAACTTTTCATGTTCATGTGCAGTTGATTCACAAGAGCGCATACCAAATTGAAGTTATACAACTTTTGGTGTTATCAATAAAGTTATCTCTCTTGAAAATGACAATCTCTGGCATGTCTGTGCTTCTCTTGGAAGGGCCCTCCTTGACCAATGGTCATCTTTGACTCTGTGTAAACCCCTTCCTAGGCTGGTTCAGGCTTCACCCACAATACCACATTCCTAAGGCAAAACCTTGTGGGATTCTGGGGTTCCAGAATTTTCCCAACAATTGCAGGAAGAATGTATAAAGGGATTTCCACAGGGTGAAAGAGACTCCTGATTTCCTTCTGTGACTATTGTCCACACATCTGAAGATAGCCGGCCATGCCTCTTTTATCCCCAGATGGATTGTTTTATGAGGTTACTCAAGTTTCACCAACTGGAAAGGAAAGATGGAAGAAAATGGAAGATACACACATATCTCCTAATAAGCCTGTCATGCATCCTCCATGTATGCTGAACATGGGAACAAATCTGAACTTTGTTAAACCCTACAAAATGTCCACCTCTGAAAGAATCTTGTCCTATCCCATGTTTTCAATCATTTTGCTAACCTTCTATTTAACCTTCTCAGGAAAGTAGAAACAAATGATAAAATACCACTCCACAGTTAGATGATTTTCCTCCCATTTACTTTAAATATATTGTTTTTTCAATAACAATAACAAGAATTAAATTAAAAATCATGCCAGTGGCCAACCACTAGTAAGATAGGATTTGTTCCCCTCCTTTCTGCAGTCATAAAGACCTTCCCTGAAGAATTTGTTGGGAAATGCAGAGGAAAAAGAGATGTGCTCTCTCTTGATTCTGCTAAAAGAACAACTCTATTGGATCTTCGCCCAAGACCTCAAGAATTATACTCTAGGGTTTTAAGTCAGTACACATTATGCATTCTCCAGCTAAAACAGAAGAGGACATTCAACAGTGGTGTGTGTGTGTGTGTGTGTGTGTGTGAGAGAGAGAGAATGAGAGCACATGCATTTCTGTGTCACCAGAATTTTGCAGGCAGTTTTATCTCCCACAAAGGTTTCTCACTTCTTTTCAGCAAAGACAGAGAATCTGAATGCAAAAGAAATAGATCTAATATAAAATATCCCTCCTGCAGGAGACTACTACACATTAGAACCCATCATTATATCAACAAGTCATCATGATCCAGCCTACCATGAGGAATAAAATACAATTTCAAGTAGTCACTATTTATTACAATGTTTTAAATTGATGTCTATTATATTCCCATTTTCAAAATATTTTAAAGAGAAGTTATTCACTATTCACTGACTTGTGTTTTTGGTCTATATTTTCCAGAAAAAAATGGCATATCCATTTAATTAAATTCTATGTATATGCAAAAATCACATAGCTTTCAGCTGAATAATAAATCCATTTGGGTTGAATTGGGAGACATTTTGTACATACATGTTAAAGTTTACATATATTATTTTGTAAAAAAATGCATATACTTGAAGGGACAGCAATTTGTACTTATACCATGTAGAAAGAGAAAGATATTCTTATCAGAGAATAAACATATGAAACACCTTTTTAATATATAACTTAAAAATTTGGAAATTTGGAAATTGTATTTTAAGGGCATTCTTAAGGAACAATTATACAACAAAACAAGGGGAAAAACAAATAAACAAACCTGAAATCATTCATACACAGCAAGAATAAAAAAACAAACAAAAACACAAATCCAGGAGAAGATTTTAAGGACTTTTAACCAAGATAATGTTACTTAAAGATTTCATACCTTTTCACTTTCTTTAGATGATTATAAAAATATATTTAATAAATGTTTATACTGTGATTTTTTTCTATCATTTTCTATTGAAAATATATATTTCCATAGAGTGATAAATCTGGAAACAAATTGTTCATATATCGTAACTACATTGAGAAATGTATGACATGCAACTTTTCAGCCATACAAATGGAAAGGTACAGATGTTTGTGGAAGGACTGGTCCATATAATTTTAACAAAAGTTGAGTGCTTGCAAGTAGTTTAGTCCTTCACTGATATAGGTGTACCTCAGATTTAAATACATCTTGAAACTAATGCTTCTCTGCTCAGTGGTTTCAGAGGTTGCCAAAACTCCCCTTTCTATTAGATGCATATCGGCATTTGCTCCTTGTGATGTTCAAAGCAGAACGTGGACAGTGCAAAAGTATCAGCTCTGTGTGCAATTTCCTTTCAAATGTGAAGCACCTCCAGATGAACATAGAAACTTAGAAGAATTAGGTAGATGTTCCACTTCAGATATATCAAGATTAAATTATTAAAAGGGCTCTTACAAAGTATCTACTGAAGAGACACAAAAATCCACGGCAGGTAATCATGGTATCATTGTAGGTTTTAAAAAAAAATATTTTTTTTCTTGTTAAGTAAATTTTTGTCCCTTTGTAAATGGTATTCCAAGCTTTTGCCACCTTACTAACATCCAAAGGGACTTTACCAAACAAACATCCATGAAGAGAAGCCTCATCATAGTGACTCTGCCTGGCCAGCACATGCCTAGTTGTTTGAGGGCACTTGTCTACAGTCCAGGATTTCAACAGAGCTCTGAAAGCTTGCTAGCAAGCCTATTAGGAGTGACATAAAAGGATGAACACCACAGCTGTGGCAGACAAGTGGAAAAGTCCAACAGAGAAGGAAAGATATACTTTATATACAAAGTTCAACTTTGAAAAAAACTACAACTTGTATGGCTCCTTTCCCATAATAGATAAAGAGCAACCCACCCCAACAAATCATAAAATTAGCATTTTTTCCAGAAATAATTTTGAAATACATGAAGCAGAGTATGTTTCTTCCAATTGTGCAAACATGATCTCACACACCAAACTGGAGTGTGCTTGCATGCATGAACTTGAATCTGTTGGACTGAATCCCAAACCTGCAAACAAGTACTCAAAATATTAGCATCTATTCAATGCATGGGCAGTAAAAACATTTTGATCAATTCCATTCTGTTTTTTAAAAACTTTTTAACACCTTAAAAAGGTAAAGGGAGGAAAATCTGAATTACAGCTGAATTATACTGAATTTCAGCTATACAAAAATATACACAATATTAATGATTATATGGCAAGCCAGTTAGAACTGTCTATGGACACTATAATAGTTAAAAGGACCAGTGATCTTGGATGATGTTCCTTTGTCTATCTGCTTAACACACATTGTCTTTAAATAGCTTTAGCCTTTAAACTGTAAATTGTACACTGTTAATTGGTAATTGCTGTGACATTCTGGCATGGTTAAATTTATCTTATGTCCCTCTTGGTTACATGCTGTCCATATCCACTCATAGTGTATATCAGAAATGCTTGAGTATATAGTGTCACTTCATATTAACAGTATAAATGCATTGCGTTGTCCCTACTTGTGAGATATGTGTAATTATGCATGGTTTTCAGAGCATGCAGATGTGCTAATTTCTTGTACAGAGCAGCATATACCCCATGCAAAGTCTGGATGTGTAGCCCAGTAGATCTATGAAAGTTTTGTAGAGGTATAGATATTTTAGAGCTTTTACTTTCAGGTATATTATTATATGGCTATTACTAGTTTATAACTGGAAGGACTAAAGTATCTAAAGTGTCCAATGCCTGATGAATTAATGTCAGACTGGTCTGCCTTGTCAATAGATGTTTCTTGACACTGCTTTTCTCTCTCTCTCTCTCTCTAACCTGCGTCACCCTTTTTGCATTTTACTGATAATTTGTGTCCATTATTCATTGATGGATAATAGCATGATCCTGCCAGAATGTGAGTGAAAGTCACTTGAATGCTTTCCAATTTCTACTGATTGGATAATGTAGCAAAGCAAGCAGGGAAAGATGACAATATCCCCAAGACATAAAAAAGGAGTAAAAGTGACATTTTCCATAGAATTGTATCTTGAAAATGTCTTTTAAATTTTTTGTTTTAAAATTAAATTATTGGTTGATCTACAGAAAATAAGTATGCCACAATAAAACTGCAATAGTTAAAGAAAGATTTCCTTTGGCAGAAGGAGTAAATGTTTTAGGGTGTGAAGCAGAAGTATAAAGTTATAATTATAAACTCTGCATAATGTCATTGTGCAGAATAGTTGATAGCAATCATCTATTTGCATGTTGTTCAAAACAAACTCTGTGGGGATAGTTCATTATATAGAGGCATATACAGAAGATTTTTTAAATAATTGGGTAACAGTAAACTACTCAATAATTAAATTAATTTTGCAAGTAATTACTCTGAACTCGATATCCAAACAAATAAATTTTTAAACACTTGGCATCACAAAAATGTGACAGCCTTTTATCCTTTCCATCACTTCAACTTGTTCACACATACAAGTAATCACTATAAGTTGTCATTGTTCATTTGGCCAAGAATTCATACAACTTCCATACCAGCAATTCAACTATTACAAAGTAAACATAACAATACAACCCATATATCTGGAATTTAGTTAACAATAAAATAAATATTTATGTCAAACTCTTTTTCTTGATTGCACATTTTATACTGGAAGCTATATGGTCACAAAACATGAAAAGAAATATCAATTACTTTTTTTTGGTAATCTACCATCAAATTCTAATACACCAAGAAGGTAGCCACTCTAAGCCACAAAGGCTTTTAACTTTCAAGGAAGTCAACGAAAGTTTTCCAGATACTTTTACAGCTATACAAAGTTTTACATCCATGCTGAGCTATTCACCATTGTATAGCAACAGTCTTGCAGTGGGCCAGGGTGTTATTAGCAATTAATTGAGGGAGAAACTATTCAGTGTAGTTTGAAAATTCCAAGATGGAAGTATTAACATAAACATTACATGTTTATAGTATGAATAGGAAGTTGCAGTTCTTGAAGCTGGGAAGAGCAGAAAGAAGGAATAAGAGTATCTTTCATTTTAGAAATGCCGAGGCACAAAACACAGTCACTTCTAGTATTTTCATACATGAAAGCCTTTTTCCTGTATGTGCATCATGTGTAATCGTAAAGTCTGTAAACTGCTCACTATTCGTCTCTGGTGTCCAATAAGTGCAACACCAATTCTTCTAATGTCACTGCAAAACAAAGATAAGTTTAGGAATCATTCTGGCAGAAGCAGTTTAGAAAACATGGTCAGCCCAGCAATATTTTGTGTGATCCCTCAAATGATTTAAAATGGATGCAAGTTTTGAGCTGATAAATTTAAAAGAGAGCCAGGAAAGCCACACAAAAAACTAGCTTGGAGTTAGTAACTTGCTCTCAAAGATACTTTGTGATTGGTCTGAATGCTGTTTAACATTATTCTTGTCTGTCACAAAATTACTTTTTGACTGTATGTTTTTAATTTTTGTTGTGATTTTAAAAATTATTTCTATAACATTAATTTATATATTGTAAACTGACTTGTGAAGTGGACTGTTAATATACTATGTGTGTGTGCATGCAGAAGAAAAGGTGTGTTTGAGGGAATTTGTCCTAAAAAAGAGAAAGAAATGAATGACCCAGGTGGGATGCCAGGAATATGGGATAATCCTGAGAGAGAAGATGGTGAGTTCAAAGCTATGGGTTCGTATTCTGAAATTCAGCCCACTCCTTGGCCTTGCATTCCAGATTATGGGCAAATTGTATGTTTTAGAATTGAGAATTTGCCTTTCTCTTTGAGCAGTAAAAGCTCAGAGGTGTGGTTTGTATCCTGAGACTCAGACCCCACCTTTTGCCTTGTATTGAGGGACTTCTCTTTCAGCTTCAATAGTTTGTCTTCTGTGTCTTGTGAGTAGTACTTGGTATTTAAGCTATTTCATAATGGAACTACTGACATTTCCTCACAATTCCAAATGTGGTCACTAGCCCAGAAAAATTGAGGATCCCTGTATACTTATAGGATAGTATACTTACTCAATAGTCATTCTTGAAACAAGATCCATAGTTGTGTACCCTGCTGCCATGAAATTAGTTTTGTATTGGCCCATTTTTATTGAGTCCAGCCAATCACTGACTGATACAAAGAAAGGGTATTCTGGAACTTCACCAGGTGAATCTGGCATTCTGCAGAAAGAAATGTAGGTGCAAAACATAAAAAGAAAGGTACAAGAAAACACTCCAGGATATTAATGATTTTGTTTCCTGACATCTTATTTCTTAAGTTACATGAAAAATAAATCAAGTAGTGAAGTTCAGATTCGAATCTAAGAACACAGTCATTTTCACAACAATGGGTTGTTCTATCACAGGTTGTTTTTTAGCTTCAGTTTCATTAAAAGAAACAACTCAGTTTCCAGAGCAAAATAAAACATATTTTTCTATTTGATTTAATGTAATTAAACAACACCCACACTTTGTAACCTTTCATACAACTGGAGTTTTATTATGGGCCATATGTCCATTACTGTATAGAACATTAGACTACAACATTTAGAATAAAGGGAATCACATAGTTTCAATAAGCTGTAGATACTGAATACCTATGAAGTAAGAATGCTAAAGATCTCTGGCTTGCATCCTTACCTCCAAGATTTAATGCATGAATCATATAACTAAAATATTTATTTTGGATTATATTTGGATATTCACTCGTCCCTCCACATTTGCTGGGGTTAGGGGCACAGGACCCCCATGAATGTGGAAAAATTGCAAATAACAAAAAACACTATGTTTTACCTGACAGAACACCTCTCTAGGAATCTCTAGGTCCTTCAGTGTGAATTTTGGTTAAAGTTGACCATAGAGTTGCCTTGGAGGACCTAAATATTCCTAGAGAGAACATATTAATAAAATCTGTGAATAATCAAATCCGCAAAAGTAAAAACTGCAAATGTGGAGGGACAAGTGTTGTTGCCTTACTGTTTTGTCTTTTATTGTTCAGAATAGTATATTATTTGTATTGTATGAGTATCCAATTGTCATATATGGGTACACTTTTATATGGAGCAAATACTGAACTAAACATTGAAGGTGTTTTGACATGTTGCATATTTCTCATATTGTCAGTTGTATAAAGGCTAGACAAAGACTTCCAACTCATCTCCTTCTTAGCAGTGTAAGTTTCTTGTATGATAAACTAGTTTAAAATATTTGTTTTACAATTAAGAAGCTAGAGAAATAAATAACCAAAATTCATGGATGCTCAAGTCCCATTATGTACAATGGCATAATAAAGGGGTGGCCCTAATATAAAATGGCAAAATCAAGGTTTGCTTTGGGGAATTTATATATTTTAAAAATATTTTCAAGCTGTAGCTGGTGGAATTGTGGATAAAAAAATAATAATCCCTGGATACTGAATTAACTTATGAAAATTCCTAATGGAGGCTTCAAAATTACAAAAAATCCCATTTGCCAGAATCATAAAAATTGCATCAGGTAGCTGCAGTTGTACCCATGGTGACATTTCATTTCACATTATTGTGTTTCATGTGAACATGTCATTCGAAACACCCAAAGGCCATCAAATTGGGGTGGTGGTGGGATAATCTGAACTTTCATTCATGCATCAAGTACAGAGTGAAATGAAGAAGGAAAAATTGGAATGTCACCATGAAAGCTGATGGGAAGGAATGGGCCACTTTCATACTGAAAAACCTCATTTTTTGCATTAACATGGCTTTAACTGGTAGCTATCCCATAAAGAGCACACAAGTGAATCTTACATAAGTACATCCTCCACTAGGGTATGAAGAGAACTTGGATTGCGTATCAATTTATCTAGGAAGCTGACAATGTCAGTGAACTTTGGCCGATGGTTCCTTTCCTTTTGCCAGCAATGAAGCATTAGCTGGTGGAGAGAAGCTGGGCATCCCATGGGAGCAGGAAGCCTGTAACCTTCTTCTATGGACAGAATGACCTGAGTAGGAAAAGAGAGAGAGAGAAAGAGAGTGAAAAGCCAATGTGAGTCAAGCAATGCTGCTTTTAATTTTATATGCAAGTTAAAAAATGACAAACCACATGCTCTAATCATTTCAATGTTGGATAAGGAGACTATGGTTCAAATTCCTGCTTTGCCATGGAAACTCATTGGCTGACCTTGAGCCCATCACATTGTCATCCTCAGAGAAAGGCAATGCCAAAACATATCTGACCACATTTTCTGAAAAAACAACAACAACCCATAATAGGTTTGTCTTGGGGTCACCATAAGCTGGAAACAACTTGAAGGCATTCAACAACATAATTAGGAATTCAGAGCCAGTAGTTAGTGTCCTTGGCCACAGTAAATACAAAACTAAAATGGAAGGATCATAACAGACATCAAGTCCTAATGTCACAGTTTTTTTAAAAACATATGAGTTGAAACAATAAAGAAGCTACCTTGCATGGAGTGCCATGTGTCCTGAGTATCAATAAAAAGTAAGGCTACTAAATAGATATCTTATACTGTACTGATCAGCAACAAAAGAAAGGTTTTGGCCCACTTCTGAAGTTGTTTTGTTTGGTTTCAGTGGAATTTCCAGGAATTTAATAGCAGAGCCTAACAATTTGCATCAGAACAATAGGATGTCAGTGGTAGTTGTTCCAGAATGATTCCAATGGAATGCACCATCTACAGTTAAATATTATTTGTGCACTAATGGAAAAAACAGTGCAGGGATGCAGTGGTTCTAGTAGTTAAGAGGCTGACTCTGTTGATTCCAAGATTGGCAGGTTGGTACTTCAAGGCCTGGGTGCTGCATGATGGGATAAGCTCCCATTACTAGTCTCAGCTTCTGCCAACCTAGCAGTTCGAAAACATGCAAATGCAAGTAGATCAATAGGTACCACTTTGGTGGGAAGGTAAACAACGTTCTGTGCAATCATGCTGGCCACATGATCACAGAGTAGTCTCTGACAATGCTGGCTCTTCGGCTTAGTAACGGAGATGAGCACTGCCCCCTGTGGTCAGGCACAACTTGGCAACCTTGTCAATGTGGAATACCTTTACCTTTTAATGGAAAATCTGCACTTTATTCTATACTTTTTAATACAAAATTTTGATGGTTAATTACTTATTGTTGATCCTCCTCTCCCCTAATTCTGCTGTGGATTTATGGAAAGATGTTCTTACATGATATTTTCTTTCTCTCTCTCTGTCACACACACACACACAAACATACTATAATTTTTATTTTTAAAAAATGATCTTCAGTATCTACTAGTCTGTTGGCTTCTATTTTGTTTTGTTGGCTACTGTTTTGTTTTTCATATTTGCTGAGAAATTTTTGTTAGAATTTGGATGTCTCTATATAATGAAACAGCTCTGTTGGCATGCCATCTATTACTGGTGCTTTAAGACAGCTTCCCTTTTCTTTCTAACACTGTAGGTTCTTTATCAAATGCTTCTTCCTGAAAGAAGTTTGTCCTCCTTTAATCTCTTTTTATAGTTCTTCAGTATATTGTTTTCAACTTCTTCTTTAAGTTCTGATAATATATATTTTCTTTTGAATGTTCAACATCTCTACTCCTCATTCAAATTTCCCTTTGATTGTCAGATCTTGCAGATGAGGTCTCCTTCCCCTTTTGTAGTCTTCTTCTATATCTTTGCACATATTATTCTAATAGTTATCTTTGTCTCTACACACAAATTGCTGAACAATTACATTCAGGATTTGGACCCTATTTCTGTTACCTTTGCTTTTTGTCTCTTCTTTACTGTTTGAAGAGTATCATCAGTTATCTGATGAGGATTTTCTTTCCGTTTGTCAACAGAATAATCTTCTTGCATTCTTGCCTGATAATGTGCCTGGTTTCAGTCACACTTCTGATTCCCAGTCAAGTAGGCTTAGCATTACAAATCTGTTATTTATATGGTCTTTGGATCCTGCAGGGATGTTATTTAGGCTATACTTTGGGACTGTGATTGATTCAGTGTACTTTCTTAGCTTTCTTCTTCTTCTTTTTTTATATTAGCCTGTATTACTGGACATGATAAATTAGCCCTGCTGATGAATACCCAATGTGGGTCCTAACCTCCATGACTTTATCTAATCTCCTTTTAAAGCCATTCAAGTTATCACTATGGCTATCACTCTATCTTGTAGCAGTGAATTCCACAATTTAACTCTGTGCTATGTGAAGAATTAGTTCCTTATATTCATAGTGAATGTCTCATTTTTCTCTCCGTTCATTCTAAGCTTTACTAGGCAGCATAAACTTTCCTGTCTGCATGTGCCAGTCTTTTAACTATCTCAGGGGTGGAGAAAGTGCAGCCCCCAAGCAGTAGCCCAGCCTGTAACTATTTGAAGACTTCAGGGGCCCTCCAGAGGGAAGCACTACGTGGAACTGCCTATAGATCCTGTGTAGAAATTAATATCCTATGCCTGCCTTGAAATTAATCTCTGTTAGGGAAGGCTGGAGACAGTTTTTAATTAATGAAAATTGATTACTCATTTAAAAATTATCTGGGATGCACACTCCTAGGGTCTTCATAATGTTCTACCTCTTGCCAAGTGCTTAAATTCAACAGTCTTCGAGCTATAGTGGAGACACACACATGGAAACAGACACTCATTCTCTTTCATTACTGTAGATAGAAATGTGAGTCTACTGCCTTAGGTTAGTATTCTCAAGTCATGAATACTGACATAAATGCAGAGCCAAATGTGGAAACTAAAAGTATAATACACTTTTGAATCCTGTTTTTTTTAAGTACTTGTTTTGTTTCTGCCTTGCATTTCTGTGTTTTACTAAGATATTTTTGTTAAAAATATTGAATGCATTTCTTGGTTGCCCCTCCACTCATTCTTTATGTAATCTGTTTAAAAAAGATGAAATACAATTCTAACAAAATGAAACAAAAATAATAAATAAATAAAATACATACTTTGTAAATCAAACTGAGGGAACTTCTAAAAGCAAAGCATTGCAACAATCATTAAAATTTTGCTGGAACTGCATAGTTTTCCCCTGCTACCTAAAGGCCAGTAATGAGGGAGTCAACCTGTGAAGCAGTTTGAAGAAGGCTATTAATTAAAAGTTATAAAATACACACCTGATAGAAATTTACCTGCTATATTTTGCATCGCTGAACACTTTTCAAGGGCAAACCCAGCATGTTACAGTAATCTACACATGAGGAGACTGAGGCATGGGCAACCGTGGACAAAGCTGCCTTACCCAGGAAAAGATGAAGCTGGCACCTCACTCAAAGCTGGCCACTTTTACCACCTGATCATCCAGAGCAGTACTGGATCCAAGATCACTTCTGATCCACTCATCTTTCTCATTGTCTCATCTTTGAGAGGGAGTGCAACCCAAATAAAGTAACTCGTTTACCCAATCCTGGTTAACTATCTCCTTACCAAGAAGTCCTCCATCTTGTCTAAACAGTGCCTTGATTTATTCACACATATCTAATATCTAGGCCATGGTTTACAACTTCCATAGCCTGTCTGGCATCAGATGAAAAAGATTTAGAGCTGGGTTGCAGTGGTGTTGCTTAGGTTGGTGTCACTATCACACGGGGAGTCGTGGGGAGAAAGTGGAAATAAACCGGACGAGCGGAAGTCTTTAATTTACGGGATTTGTCCCTTTCCGCCTCGTATGATAACTAAATTCGAATTTAAAAGGGGGTTAATTTGAACAAAAACCTGATCTTTTCAAATCCTCAAAAATCCCGAAAATGAAAAGATCAGTTTTTTGTTCGAATTAACCCCCTTTTACATTCGAATTTAGTTATCAGACAAGGCGGAACGGGACAAATCCCATAAATTAAAGTCTTCCGCTCGTCCGGTTTATTTCCACTTTCTCCCCACAACTCCCCGTGTGATAATGTCCCTAGTGTGTGTGTGTGTGCTGTTGGGTGGGGTGGGGTGAGGTGTGCTTCAGTGCTGTGGTCTCTAGTGTGACCACTCCTCTAGAAAGGCTTTCAAGGTCCATTGCAGCTGCAGTTATGCTGGATCCTGAATGCATTTGCAGCCCCCCCCCCCCGGTGTTCTATTTTGCCCTTGGGAAGCAAGCCAAACTGCCAGCTTCAAACTTCAGTTTCTTAGAAAAGGAAAAAGTAATGTTTTGCCTCCAAGGAGACTGCAAAGTAGTGGTTGTTTAATCCAGACCAAGTCTTTCATGAGCTAGCAGTCAGTCTGATACAGCAATCCAGAGGGGGTAAACAGAAGGAGTAGGCAGAATTCAAGGCAACCAGCAATCAGTCCAGGAACAGGGCAACAGCAAGGCTTCTCCCAAGGAAGATGCATAGTTGTCAACTATGCTGGACCAAGGGAGGTGCTGGGATATTTATAGCCTGTCTGGGTCTTGCAAGTGCCTTCTATTAGCAGCCTGCTTCTTACTTAATGCTGGTGTCTCTCCCTTTCTTGGTGTCTCTCTGTGGGGGTAGATACTGGTAAGTCTGGCTTGTCCTGTGGAGAGGAAGCTGTGATGAACTTGGCACTTGTGGCTGCTGGGAGCTAGGTTTCTGTGCTAGCTGCAGGCTCACCTCCTGGGGCTGCTCTGGCATATCCCCTGGGCTCTAAGCTTCTTCATCCAACCCCTCAGAATCAGAGGACAAGTAGGGCATTACCCAGAAAGACCTTCAGGGTCCAGTGCAGCTGTAGCCCTGAAGGCACCCCCCAGCAGCTGCCCCTACTGAAGGCGTCAGCACTGTAGCCTCCGGAGGGTTCATTTAGGGTCTGGGGCAGCTGCTGAGTGAGTCCCTCTGGCTGTACCACCCTACCGGGTGACATCCCCCTCTGGAGTGTTGCCTGGTGCAGCCTGTATCCCCTGCACCCCCTAGTGATGCCACTGATGGGTTGTATCAATGTATTGGTGAGAACCAATCTCAAGCTGCAGATGCCTCACATAGAAGCTAAAGAACATGGGAGACTATAAAATAGATTTCTAAAAAATCACAAAAGCCAAGGGGCCAAGCAATAGTTTCTCAAGGCTCTTTCTGGGAATGTTCAGCCAAACACGACTAGAAACACTATAATACAGTGTCTTGATGGCCCATACCAGCCAACTGTCCTAATAGGTTGTCATGAGCAATTTTACCAAATGCTGCGGAGAAGTCCAGAAGAACCAACAGGGAACTACTAACACGGTGACTAAAGTTTTAAACAGGTGTAGTGCTCTAGCTCAAATATTCCATGTTCAGTCCAGCATTCTGTTTCTCACAACGATCAGCAAGGCTTCAAGACAGTATTCCTCTTTAACGGTCCCTCCTGAACAACTGATATTCAGTAGTGCATTCTGTAGTAGCTACTTTGGGTCCCATATGAGAGAAAAGTGGGATATTAATTAATTAATGTAATCTGTTTAAAAAAGATGAAATACAATTCTAACAAAATGAAACAAAAATAATAAATAAATAAAATACATACTTTGTAAATCAAACTGAGGGAACTTCTAAAACTGAGGGAACTTCTAAAACTGAGGGAACTTCTAAAAGCAAAGCTCTCAGTGTGGATGTTACTGTAGCAGTAAATCTTGTGGCCCAGTGGCAATGCATGCCTCCCCACAGCAAAGCCTCAAACTGGAGAATTTGGATTTAGAATCTACAAGGCCCAGTATGAAAGATGGTGGGCAAACATCGTCAGGTGAGTCATATGTCAAAGGAGGATTCATACAGAACTGTTTTATATAGTTATATGTAGACCTGCTTCATATAGTGACTGATTTTTATCATGTTCCAAAACTGTCTTTCATCTCAGTTCGTTAAGCTTTCTACTTTTCATGCAAAATTCAAACACACTGGCTAATGGTTATTAATTAAGCAATAAGGAATGAAAGACTGCACAACACTCATAATTAATGGACATCTCTAGTGCCTGTCACACACCTAATTATGCATGAATCAGCACCAACACAGCTTTGAATGACTACAATAACATAACAGCTAGACAGGTATCCTATTTCAGAGTACTTATTTCAGAGTAATAAAATTAATATGAAAAACCCATCAATATATTAATATACAGTACATATGTTTATGCTCTGTATTTTCAAGTTATGGTACATTAAATGTAATCTGACATCCTTGTTGAGATTTGTTGTTAGATGCTTTTTGTTGAGATTTGTTGTTAGATGCTTTTGAGTTGATCTCAACTCATGGCGACCCTGTGAATGAGACATCTCCAAGCCCTGCTATCCTCTACCTCTCTGCTCAGGTCCATGGTCTCCCTGATTGAGTCTATCCATCTGGCATATTGTCTTCCTCTCTTTTTACTTCCCTCCACCTTCCCCAGCATCACCGTCTTTTCTAATGAGCTGTGAATTCTCATTATGTGGATGAAATATGACAGCTTCAATTTAGTCATCTTGGTTTCCACTGAGAGTTCTGGCTTGATCTGTTTCAGGACCCATTTGTTTGTCTTTTTAGCTGTCCATGGTATAGAATCATAGAATCATAGGATCATAGAGTTGGAAGAGACCTCAAGGCCCATCCAGTCCAACCCCCCTGCCATGCAGGAACTCCCAATCAAAGCATACCCAACAGATGGCCATCCAGCCTCTGCTTAACGACCTCCAAGGAAGGAGACTCCACTACTCTCTGAGGGAGTGTGTTCCACTGTTGAACCGCCCTTACTGTTAGGAAATTCCTCCTAATGTTGAGGTGCAATTTCTTTTCCTGCAGCTTGCATCCATTATTTTGGGTCCTAGTCTCTGGAGCAGGAGAAAACAAGCTTGTTCCCTCCTCAATATGACATCCCTTCAGATATTTAAACACGGCTATCATATCACCTCTCAGCCTTCTCTTCTCCAGGTTAAACATCCCCAGCTCCCTAAGTCGTTCCTCATAGGGCTTGGTTTCCAGACCCTTCACCATTTTAGTTGCCCTCCTTTGGACACGCTCCAGTTTCTCCACATCCTTTTTGAATTGTGGTACCCAGAACTGGACACAGTATTCCAGGTGAGGCCTGACCAAAGGAGAATAGAGTGGCACTATTACTTCTCTTGATCTAGACACTATAGTTCTACTGATGTAGCTTAAAATTGCATTGGCCTTTTTAGCTGCTGCATTGCACTGTTGACTCATGTTCAACTTGTGGTCCACCTGGATTCCTAGATCCCTTTCACACGTAGTCTCATTCAGCCAGGTGTCCCCCATCGTATATCTGTACTTTTTGTTTTTCCACCCCAAGTGCAGTACCTTACATTTCTCCGTGTTGAATTTCATTTTGTTAGCTTTGGTCCAGCTTTCTACTCTGTTCAAGTCATTTTGAATTTTGATCTTGTCCTCTGGGGTATTAGCTACTCCTCCTAATTTGTTGTCATCTGCAAATTTGATAACTGTGCCCCCAATACCATCATCCAAGTCATTAATAAAGATATTGAATAGCACTGGGCCCAGGACAGAGCCCTGTGGCACCCCACTGGTCACTTCTCTCCAGGTTGAAAAGGAGCCATTGTTGAGCACCCTTTGGGTTCAGCCAGTCAACCAATTACAAATCCATGTAACAGTTACTTTGTCTAGCCCACATTTTACCAGCTTGTTTGCAAGAATGTCATGGGGAACCTTGTCAAAGGTCTTACTGAAATCAAGTATCCTCAGCACTCTTCTTCAGCACCACATCTACAATTCCTATCTGCTTTCTTCACTATCCAGCTCTCACAGTTTATTGAGATACTCTGGCTCAAATTGTTTGGCTGAAACATGACACATGCCAAATGTGTCTTCATAAAGACAGAGGTGCTGCTGGTGAACTGAAAGGCAAACCAGGCAATAAGGATTCAGCCTATGCTAGACAAGGTTGCGCTCTTCCTGAAATCTCAAGTTCATAGCTCAGGCTTAGTGAGTTTCATTGGTGAACAGGAGTGTGTTTGCATAGTTAAAACTAGCATGCCAGCTACACCCATTCCTGGAGATGTCCGATCTGGCTGAGGTGACATATGTCTTGATAATAATAATAATAATAATAATAATAATAATAATAATAATAATAAATTTTATCTATAACCCGCCCCTCTGCTCGGGAATCGGGGCAGCGTACAACAAATTAAAAATACAACAGGTAAAAGCATTCCATCCTCCCACTCCTAACCCTCCCACCCCTTAAAACAGGATTAAACTATCGTTGAATTAAAATCAAATTCACAAATAAAATACAATACAATACAGCCAGGTTTGGCCTATCTATCAAAATGGAGGGAGGGATAAATAGCGGATCGCCTCCAATTAAGCCGGGCGGTTATTCTGGGTAGGCCTGCTGGAAGAGAACCACCTTTACTGCCTTTTTGAAGGCAGCAAGGGTGGTGATAAGATGGATCTCATCCGGCAGGCCATTCCACAGTCTGGGAGCGGTCGCAGAGAATGCCCTCTGGGAGGTCTGCGAAAGCCTGGTCTTTATCGGTTGCAGGAGATTCCTCCCAGAGGACCCGAGTGTGCGGGGGGGGGGGGGGATCATTCCATTCCATTTGGATTACTGTATGGCTCTCTACATGGTACTGCCTTTGGAAACTGTTTGGAAGCTATAGCTAGCCCATAATGCTGTAAGCAGATCACTGGCTGAGGCTGGTTAGAGAGAACATATTATAACTTCTTTTGTAACTATGTCAGGGGTTACCAGTCCATCTCCCAGCACAATCAAAATGCTAGTTACAACTTGGGTAAAGATTATCTGAAAGACAGTATCTCCTTATACAAGCCTGTCCAAGTTTCAAGATCCTTAGGGCAGGGCTTTCCCTTGATCCCAAATATCCCGTCAAAGGTACATTTGGTTAAGACACATAAGAGAGCTCTCTTGACAGCCACAGTCAGACTGTGAAGCCCCTTTGCACAGGAGGCTAGATTGATTCCCTTCCTATTCTCTTTCTGCCAGCAGGCAAAGACCTTTTTATTTAGACAGGATTGGTTGTTTACTGGTTGTTTAAAAGGTATTTTAATGGAGGTGTGTGTGCTGTAATTTTTATTCCCAGTGTTATAATTTTAATTTTTACAAATTTACAATTTTTTTTACTAAATTAATACTGTTTAAACTTCCAAATTATGATGACTCTAAGGCAAACCTATCATGGGGTTTTCTTAGCAATTTTTTCCAGAGGGAATTTGCCTTTGCCTTCTTCTGAGTGTGACTTGCTCAAGATTACCCATTGGGTTTCCATGGTTGAGCAGTAATATGAACCCTGGTCTTGAGAATCCTAGTCCAACACTCAAACTGTTATGCAAGGGTAAGAGAACAGCCCCCTGCACCACATCCAAAAAGGGAGATACATACATACAAATTGCATTTACATGGATGCATGTCAGTAACAAGATACCGGTGTATGTAAAAAAACAACCCTGCACTGCAATATTGGGTTCATCCAGAAGGGGAACTATCCCTGGATGTACTGAGATGTCAAGTTCTTTTGTTTTGATTTTATGCATGTTCCCAGGTTTGCATCTATACTAGGGAGCCTTGGTGGTGCAATGGTTAAATGCGGGTACTGCAGCCACTCACTCACTGGAAAATACTGGTTTAATTTAAATTGACCTGAGCAACAGGACTGAAAATGTTCCCAGGAAATACTTTGGGATAAAGAAAACATATTTTGGATCTTCAAATTGGTTTGTATAGGAACAAAACCTGGGACTTTCTGAAATGTTTTTCTCTTCTGGTGGGTCTCATTGACTCACTTTGACCAGTTTATTTTTATATAGAGCAATGATTTTCATATGGGAGATCGTGAAAACCTATTGGTGCTTTTTGAAAGCTTTGGGGATATGGACAGGTTGTGGGAGCATGTCCTGGAGACAAGGGAACACAAGTGTCCTAAACTGACAGTCCCACAAAAAAAGAGCATAATTTCTTTTGGGAATTCATCTTGGCAAAAGCAATTCCCCTGCCTCCATTTGTTGCGGAGTTCAAAATACATGCTGAAGTGGTTGGGGTGGCTGCAGATTTAGGGGGGTTGCAGACTGCCAGAAATAGTGTGAATTCAGTCCACTTTTAGGGTTAGGGTTAGTGCTAGGGAATCATGGGAACTGTTATTTTTCTGAGACATTGAGCCTTCTCTGTCAGACAACTCTGGTGCCACAATAAAATACAGTTCCCATGGTTCCTTAACTCTAACCCTAACCCTAAAAGTGGACTGAATTCACACTATTTCTGGCAGTCTGCAACCCCCCTTAGTCAACCTATTCAAATCAATGTAACTTAAATTGGTCATGCTTTCTTTATATTTTGCTGGATGCATTTCATTTCCTCAAAAAAAGGGGCTACCTTTCTGCTTTGAGAATTAAATGCGTGCTTTCACAATTACATATAATGCTAGAGAGTTAAATGTGTATAATAATTGTAACTGGATAGTCACAGTGTCTAAAGGTAAAGGTATTCCACGTTAACAAGGTTGTCAAGTCGTGTCTGACCATGGAAGCAGTGCTCATCTCCATTACTATGCCAAAGAGCCCACATTGTCAGAGACTACTCTGTGATCATGTGGCCAGCATGATTGCACAGAACTAGGTTTATTCCTTGTTGTTGATGTTGCTATAATATTGGAAGTGATGAAGCACTCCCTTCATTCCATCCGGGGGAGAGACACCAGGCCCAGCACCATCGGGCCTAGACTAAAAAGAAGAGCCCTTACCTTTTAAGGGGCGGGTGGGTTTCGGGATTTTTAGGTTTTGTTTACATTGTATTAACATATCTTTATGTAAATTTTAATGTTGTAAGCCGCCCCGATTGCTCTGCAGAGGGGTGGGATATAAATTATTATTATTATTATTATTATTATTATTATTATTATTATTATTTAAATGTCAATTTACTTCCTGTTCCATTTTATAATTGCTTAGGAAGCTTCAGCATCCATGTTAAGCACACTAAAGTTCATATTTAGAATGTGTTCAGTTCAATAGGCCTGCAAACAGTAACCTGTAGTGATCTGAAATACTTACATCCTGGTTAGACATTTCCCAGTATGGCCGTTCTCCATATGACATCACTTCCCACATTACAATCCCATAACTCCATGCATCACTTGCTGAAGAGAACTTTCTGTAGGCTATAGCTTCAGGAGCTGTCCATCTGATAGGAATTTTTCCACCCTGGAAAATATGGTTAAACATAATATATAGTTTGTGAGATGTGGCATTCTGTTATGTACTGATTAAATATACATGAAAAAATAAAGGGGTATGTATTAGCTGGTAACAGAAATATCTTATTCAGTAATAAATATGGCACTATTACAACAGTATCATAATTGAGATCCAAAATTATCTACTCTAAGACATTTCACATTCTTTAAGATTCATGTAATTAATCAGGACCAATCTCATGACATCTTCTATACCACATCTGAAAGCTCGACAAATATAACAAATTGTGTGCCAACTAAAGAAGTAAAGCACCCAAAGCAGACTAAATGAGGTAGAAAGTATTACCATTGCCATTGCCATTTACCAATATTTAGCTTTTGTTTTTAATATTTTTCTTGAGAGGTTATAAAAAAACTGGTACACACAAGAGGAAGCATGATTTAAATTGATACACACTGTACAGATTTATCCAAGAAGTACTGATATTATATTCTCCAGCTTACAAACACTGCACACATTTTGATATACTTTTACACTTACTTTGTGATGCATCACCATTCTGCTAACTTTAGTAAAAGTGGGGAAAACATGGGCATATTTGCTAAAGTCCTTCTGTTTCTGTTTTACACACACACACACACACACACACACACACACTAATTCAGTGGATTCTAAGGCATACGAAATGCAAAAGGGCATCTCTGTATGAAAGTTAAAAGCTTACATTGCTTATGGATTCATATATACAAACTGAAAAAAAGAATAATCACTTAAATTATTCAGTAGTTCCTGTACAGCTGTATTTCACATCAGCTGTGTGCTTGATATCCCTTCTGCATTGATTTAATTTTTAAAAAGCATAATGTAAAGCTGTCCCAAAAGGCTCTTGAACTGGGACAACCTATTGGTTTTACCAGTTCAACAGCAACTTGTGAAATTCTAAATAGTACACATATGCTCAAAACAGACAGGCCAAAAGGACTGTGGTGGGACTGTGGCGGCACCATTTGTGCCAGGCCCCTGGAAACCACACGCACCCAGCCCTGATTCAGGCTGCTACTGTGGTCCTGAACCAGGCCACAGAAAGGAGTGAATTCTTCCCATTCCTTTTTGGCCTGTTTCCTCAGTGTGGCATGGTGTCGGCGTGGTTTCCAGCCACATTTCAGGCATGCGTCATCTAAACGCTATGTCCCAAACATGGCTGGAATCCATGTCATATGACCCATCTGTTTTGAGCCACGGTCAACAACAACAACAACAACAAATCATAGTGTCTAGATCAGGGGTAGGCAACCTTTCCCCTTTAAGGGCCGAGGGACTTCAGCTCCCAGAAGCCTCAGCCATGTTGGCCAATAGTCCCATGTTGGCCAATAGCTCCTGGGATTCTGGGAGCTGAAGTCCCTTGGCCCTTAAAGGGGAAAGGTTGCCTACCCCTGGGCTAGATCAAGAGTAGCATTAGTACCACTCTATTATGCTTTGATCAGAGCTCACCTGCAATTCTGTATCCAGTTCTGAGCATTACAGTTTAGCAATGAGATTGATAAGTTGGAACGTTTCTAGCAGAATGTGACCAAGATTGTACATTCTGGAAACCAAGCCCTAAATCCTAAATCCACCACTGCCATGGCTTTTCTGCATTTCCGCAGTGTGGCATGGGTAAACGCTGTGCCACCAAAAAGTCGTGCTGCTGCCCACTGTGTGGTCAGTGGGGTGGTGTGACACTGGCTTGGGGCCAGTGTTGGGGCATGCAGTGTGTGTATACCATGCCTCCACACCACCCCGAAGCTGGTCTGTTGGTCTGTTTTGGCCCTAAGACAACAAAAAGTACACCTGTGCTTTTGAAATCCACACTCATATTTTCTTTCCTCTTTCATGTTCGATGTTGCTTCAACATATGTAGTTTATTGGCTTTATTAAAAGTAGTGCATAAGTCCAATTCCGAATCCTAATTAGCAATCCTGTCTACTTGATTTTTTAAAAATCATGTTTGTCTCTAGACTGTTATTTAGCTTATTAAGCACAATGGTTCTCGACCATTCTCCTTGTGTACTAAGACAACAAAAATTGACAGCAAAACAGAGCCAACAAAATCCATAAAGGTAGATATCTTCTGTACATAGTGTGCAAAATGTTGCAGCATAAGACGATTTCTAATGCTACTCTTAATGGCTAAGGGAAATTACATTGTTAATATTCATATAGATGATGCATTTCTTGTATAAGCTGTTATAGGCATAGGAATGGAAAATTTCACTGCTTAATTACTTTTGTAAAGTATATTTTTATGCAAAAGAATCTTTTACACTTTCCATTGAGCTGAGTGAAAGGCTAAGACTAAGCAATATCTGTTCATGAATAATAGAAGGGCACATTTGCTTTTGCATAGCTAAAATAATATTTCCAGTGCTCTATGAAAGCAATAAAAAAACCAGCCCTTCTGGGATCTGATCTTTTTCTGATAACAATGTTACATTGAAAAATATTTATTAAATTCTATTGTATACAATCTGCTTCATCACCAAATTAAAATAAATATCCATGGTTATCAATATCTAATTTCTACAGCAGATCTATGAAAACTGTCACTGTCTTTGCTGGAGAAAATTTTACATGAGCAAGCATTTTTCCGTGCTTGAAACCATGCTGCATTTTTACCTCATTTCTTAAATTTATAATGAGCTTGGGGAAATGCTAATTTTGCTTTTCTGTTATAACAGAGCAGTAATGGTACTATTCAAATGCTTATGATGTAGCCCAGTTTCATCTACTGCCTTCTGAATTATTCTTGATTGCAGCTTAGAGGCAAAATACCACCATGAGCAGCCACAAGTCCCTTATCTAATGAGTGAGCAAGTGCCAGATAACTCAGGCAGAGTGGCATATTAGTTCAGCAGGACTGTCTATTGGAATGAAACTTTTAAAGCACAAACCCACAGGTCTTTCGAGTTGGAAATAGGCCACACTGTGCAGAAGATAAATGATGGAAATAATCATGCAACATTTTTCTGGTTCTGGGAGTCTAGCTCTCCATAGGGTTCTCTACTGACCTTGTGGAGGATAAAATGAAAAAGTGATGTGTGAGTATAACACAAGCTGGCATTTCTAGTGTTTGGTGTGGTTTTTGTTTTGTTGAAAAAGAAATCCACTGACATAAGCATAGTGAAGTGGGGAAATGTATTTACTATATATACATACATACATAAGTCTAGAAATGTTAGTCAAAAACTTAAGTTGACTTATCTACTGGTCAATGTAAGTACTATACTTTAACTCTTATTTAAAAAGGAGACATCCCTCCCCGGTGAAAGGCAAGAGTGTAATCTGTCCTGAAAACACTGATCTCCCTCTACTGTCTCATGCATCCAGCCTTTAGTGTGAGCACAAACAGATATTCTTGCTGGAATTTTGTAAGTTCATTGGCATTGTTTTCCTTTGCTTCATACTTTGTTATATGCCCCTAGGTTTTATCCTTGACTTATCCATGGGTCATATCAAAATCCACAATTTTGTCCCCAAAACCTGTCATCGACTTATACGTGAGGTTGACTTATGGCCGAGTATACATGGTTTCTCATAATGGGGTGTTTAAACATCTTATCTTTTCCCATGAATACCATTTTAAATAGAGAATAAAGATATGTAATAATTGCTGAGTTGCCACATTTGTGGGATGTAAAGGAATTTTCAGTATACATATGCTGTCTTCTTCTAAAGACATGTACAGCTTCAGCAAATAGTTTGTGGCAGTGATGTAGTTGTAACTTAATTGACTTGGACTCAAGTTAGATTCAAGTTGAATCCCTTGGCAGAGAAAGGTGGGATATAAATCCTAAATAAATAAATAAATAGTTACTTCAGTAATTCAACTTGGACTCAACCCTGTGATAAATGATGCACTGACTCAACTCAACTCACCATTTGTATATTTTTAGTAACTGACTTGTTGTCCTAACTTCATCCAGAAATGTTATGGAATGGAAAACTGTTTTTCACAGTTCTTCCCAGACCCCCAAATAAAAGGTTAAAATATATGATTCATCTGGGAAAAGGACACTGGGTCACCTTGGTAAATTGCCTATGGTTTTTTAAAAAAAATGTTTTTATTAATAGTAATATAATATACTTAAAATAATATTTAAAAGTTTCTTATACATAGCATTCCAGATACAATATTTTATAAATCATATTACTTATCTATTCTTAATTAACTTATCTAAATCTTATTCATATTAAACCATTTAATATTAACTAAACCAATAATTAAAAAACACATAAAATTATTATTGATATTTTCATTCTTATTTCTATCTTTTCTTCAAGATATACTATTCATAATTCCACTAAAGTATAATACTATTAATTTATTACTAATTAACTTATTTCTATAATCAAGTGCTCCCAATCATTCTTTGTATTATTCTAGCTTCCAAAATTGTAACTCTTCCTATGGAGGTAAACCACCTTCCTCTTTTTACTAGAACCTTTTATATAAATATCTTCCATATTGCTTCAAAACAATTTCCCTTCATTATTCATTTTTTAACCTTAATTTCACATGTTCACTTATCATTGATTGCCATTTGCCATACTTCCTTATACCAATCTTGTATTTGGAGATCTCCCTGAACTTTCCATTTCTTTGCTATAATTAATCTTGTGCTGTTAATAAATTTGTAATTAAGTCCTTCATGCCTGGGTGCAGTTGATCTTATAATATATAGACAATAATGCTATTTTGGGTATATTTCTAACTCAATTTCTGTTTTCTCTTTTATCTCTTTAAATACTAATTGCCAAAATTTCTTTAAAGACCTACAACCCCACCTCATATGAATATAAGTACCAATTTCTTGACAACCCCTCCAACATATCCTTGAATAATTTTTATTTATAAGGTTTAACCTTACTGGTTTAAATACCATCTCCAAATTAATTTATAGTAATTCTCCTTTATCTGTATAGATAATTTTTTAAAATTACTTTGATTCTAAATCCCCCCATTCTTGAATATTTATCCTGTGTGCTAAACCACCCTCCCTTATTGTCCTAAGATATTCTTCTTTCTCTTTGTGTTTTGATAACAATTTGTATATTTCACTTGTAATACCTTTCAAAATTTCATTTTCCTCCATACTATTTCTTTGTCTAATTATTTGTTCAAATTTAATTTATTCTCTAAATTCTTTATTTTTTCCTATTTTATTTTTTTGTCCATTGTTCCAACTGAATGCAATTAAAGCAGGTTATTTTTGAACTTTGCAATTTCTCCTTTATTTTTCCTTTATCCTTCATTATCTTCATCCAATCTTTCAACCTATATGCTTCTTGCTTCCTTAACTCTTTTCCTAATTCCTCCCTTAAATTTATTGGAAATTTTTCCATCATTATTACTTGGGTTAATGGTAAGATAGCAGGCATTAATTTTTCTTTATGTTTTTTCCAAATTGCTAATATATTCTTTAAAAAAGGTTTTCTATTTCATTCATTTCTTTTATGGTAAGGTCCCAAAAAGATATTTTTCCAGTTTTTTCTCTATTTCTATTGTTTCCATCTCTAACCAATCCAATTCCCTCTTCTTTGTAATGTATCTATAATGTATCTCAATTGAATTCTGTTATAAGACCACTTTAAGTTTGAGAGACCCAAATTCTTTTTGGGATTTGTACCAGTATATTTTATTAATACTCACTTTTTTTATTCCCATTACAAAAATTATTCACTAATATTTGCCAATTTTTCATTTCTGCTTCTGATATTTGTATTGGTAATATCCTGAACAAAAAAAATTATCTTAGGTAAAATTTTCATTTTTACTAATGCAATTCTGCCAAACCACAATAATTTAATATTTTATAATCTTCTAATTTCCATTTAATTTCTATTCTTAATTTATTATAATTTTGTTCCTCCAATTTTTGTAAATTTTTTGGTAATATGTATTCCTAAATATCTAATTGTATCTTTTAATTTAACATCTATCTTTTATAGATCTTCCGGCAGGCCTATCCACCTGATCTCCCTAATGTAATCTAAGGCTAATAGTACCATCTGATTTGGCCTCCCGATGATGATGAAGATGATGATTAAATTTTTAATTAGATGTATATTGTACTACTCTGGGAGTATTGTATTTTATTATATGGATTGTTGGCTTTTATTATTGTTATGGTTTTTACATATTGTATCTTTGCACATTGTTTTATATTTTTGTTGTAATCCCACCTCGATCCGCAGGGAGAGATGGGAAAATATAAATAAAAACTATTATTATTATTATTATTATTATTATTATTATTATCATTATTATCCTTTAGGAAATCCTGTTATTCTGTTTTAGTATAATTAAACAGCATTAACTCCAATTTATTCCAGTTTACCTGTAAGCCTGACATTTCCCCAAATTCCTTTCAATGTCTTTTTACTCTATCCATTTTTAATGGCTCTTTAATTGTCAATAAAATAAAATAAAATAGTTAATAAAAGAAGAATGCAGACAGAAACTTTCAATGAACAAAAAGAAAGAGAAAAAAACATGGATGACAGAAAAAAAAAGTACAAACAATAAAGAAAAGAAGAAAAACAAAAGAAAAACAAAAGGGAGATAGGAACAAACTAAGAATTATGAATGCAACATACAACGGCTTGCGCAGAAAGTTAACAAAAATTACTACAACAACCAATGCATAGAAATAGAAGACAACAACAAAAAGGGAAGAACAAGAAATCTATTTCACAAGAACTAGGAAATCAAAGGAAAACTCAAACCAAGGACTGGGACAATCTATGACAATAAAAATAACATAATTCAAGACCAAGAAGGTACAAAAAGATGTTGGATGCAATATATAGAAGAATTATACAAAAGAGATGACAAAATGAAGGACACATGGAATGAAGAGCCATATTAATATGAACCCCAAATTCTAAAATGTCAGGTGGAAACTGCAATAAGAGAAATAGCGAAAAACAAATAACCAGGAACAGATGATATTCCAACTAAACTGTTGCAATCCACATTGACAGAGTCAACTCTAGTGCTAAACAACATATGTCAACAGATATGGGAAAATAAAACGATGGCCAACAGATTGGAAGCTATCAATATACATCCGCATCTACAAAAAGGGAGACACAAGGGACTGTAGCAACTATAGGACCATAGCACTGATCTCCCATGCAATCAAAATTATGCTCAAATTTCTGCAACATGGACTCCAACTATACATGGGGAAAGAAATCCCAGAGGTCCAAGTGGGAGTCAGGAAACAAAGAGGCACGAGGGACCACATTGCAAACATATGATTGCTAATGAAGCGTACCAAGAAATTCCAAAAGAAAATTAGTATGTGCTTTAAAGACTATAGCAAAGCCTTTGACTGCATAGATCACGAAAGGCTATGGAATGTACTTAAAAACATGGGAGTGCCAACACATCTGATAGTCCTGATGAGGACTCAGGACAAGAGGCTATTGTCAGAACAGACCACGGAGAAACAGAATGGTTCCCAATTGGCAAAGGAGTCAGATAAGACTACATCCTTTCAGCCTATCTGTTCAACTTGTATGCAGAACATATTATAAGAAAAGCAGATTTGGACACAGAAGAAGGAAGAGTGAAAATAGGAGGAAGGAATATCAACAATCTAAGATATGCTGATGACACCATAGTACTAGCAGAAAACCTCACAGATCTGGAACTACTACTAAGGAAGATCAAAGAAGAAAGTGCTAAGGAAGGTTCAATGTTGAAAATAAAGAAAACAAAAATAATGACTACCGAGGACCTTCACAAGTTCAACCTAGACAATAAAGAAATACAAATAATAAAAGAATTCCCATACCTGGGATCAAACATTGATAGAACTAGGGACTGCCGTCAGGAAATCAGAAGATTAAGAGTGTGGAGGGTGGCTATAAAAGAGCTAGAAAAGATTCTAAAATGCAAAGATATACCACTCAGAACAAAAGTTAGAATCATACAAGCCATTGTATTCCCTATTACTATGTATGGATGTGAGAGCTGACCAGTTAAGAAAGGTGATAGGAAGAAAATCAATGCATTTGAGATGTGGTGCTGGAGAAGAGTGCTGAGGATCCCATGGATAGCCTAAAAGATAAACAAATGGGTCCTAGAACAGATCAAGCCAGAAATATCCCTAGAAGCCACATGCATGAACCCAGAAACTTCCCTGGAAACCAAGATGACCAACTGAGGCTGTCATACTTTGGACATGTCATGAGAAGAGAGTACTCATTGGAAAAGACAATAACGTTGGGAAAGGTGGAGGGAGGTAGGAAGAGAGGAAGGCCGCATGCTAGATGGATGGACTCTATTAAGGAGGTCACAGGTATGGGGTTGCAGGAATTAAACAGAACAATGGAGGACAGAGGGGCTTGGAGATGTCTCATCCATAGGGGTGCCATGAATCGAGATCGACTCGAGGGCAGTTAACAAAACTGTCAATAGGGTATCATCAGTAAACCAACTTATCTTATTCAATTTTCTAATTCCATTTCTCTCCAAATTTTCATCCTTCCTAATAACATTTGCCAAAATTTCAATAATCATTGCTAATAAAATTGGGGATAGAGGGAAGCCTTGTCTTGTATCTCTAGAAATTTGAATTTGTTCTGTTAGTCCATTGTTCAGCATTACCACTGCTATATATAGTTGGTTAATCAGTCTTCTGAATTTTCCACCCATACCTAATTTCTTTAACATTATTTTTAATGCTGGCCATTCCATACAATCCAAAGATTTATAAATGTCTAATGCCATTATTCTCGCTTTTTGTTTATTCTTCCCAATTATGTTTATTTTATACAATACTCCTCCTATTAAATTTGACATTTGTCTTCCTTGCACAAACCCACATTGATCTTTTTGAAGATATTTATGTATAAACTTATTTGTACTTTTTGCCATTGTTGCTGTTAATATTTTAGCATCTTGATTTATAAGGGATATAGGTCTATATGATCCTGGATCTGTCAAATCTTTGTCTGGTTTTAGAATCAATATTAACAATGAAGGATCCCATGATGTTGGGGTCCTTTCTCCATTTAGAATTTTGTTATATAACACTTCTAATTTAGGTATTAAAATATTTTTAAATGCTTTATAATGTTCTGGTCCCAACCCATCCATTCTTGGTGATTTCCTTCCTTTTAATTTATCTATCACTTCTTCTATTTCTTTTTTTGAAACCAATTGTTCCATTATTTCTTTATCCTCCTGTTCTATTTTTTATTTTCCAATGTTTCTCAATATATTTCTCATTTTTTCCATTGACATATTGCCTGCTGAACATAATTCTTTGTAATATTCTTCAAATCTTTATCTTTTCTTTTATCATCATATGTATCTTCCCTGTTTTATTATTTTTACACCAATCATTTTCCTCTCTTTCTTTTTTTTTGTGCTGATCTTGCCAACATTTTAGAATTCCTATTGCTATATTCAAAAACTCTCTCCGTAAATATATCAAATTTCTCTGGACCTCATCTATTTCTATTTTCTCTAATTCATTTCTTTTTGCTTGTAATTCTTTATATATATATTTACTCCTGTCTTTTATGTATTTATTCTCTAATTTTTAAATGTTTATTTCTAATTTTACTTTTCTCTCTCCCTGTCGTCTCTTTACATTACATGTTTCCCTAATACAAATGCCTCTTGCAGCTACTTTCATAGTATCCCATAAGACAGCTTGAAAAACCTCTTATATTTTGCCATTATTTCTCAATCTTACTCACTATATCTTTATAATTAAGGATTCTGGTGTCCAACCTCCATCTTTTTGCTTTCCTATAATCTCTTTTAACTATAAAATCCATATTTACCAATGCATGATCTGTAACTTTTATCCCTTCTATTCATGTATTTAATACCTTTGGAACCATCTTTTGAAACAAAAATAAAATCTATTCTTGAGTAATTTTTATGAACTGATGAATAATAACTATATTTCTTTTTATCCCCTTTAATCAGTGTCCATATATCTTTTAATTCATTTCTATTCAGTACCTTATTCAGTGGTGTAATATTATTGAATCTATCCCCTGTTGTTTGGTCTGATTCATCTTTCCACTTATCCATAACCATATTAAAATCTCCTACCATAATTGTATAATATCCCTGTATAGCCTCCATTTCCTTAAATACTTTTTCATGAAATTGTTTTTGTTTTTCATTTGGAGCATACACATTGACCAACAAATACTCCCCCCCATTGTTCCTGGAATAAGTACAAATCTTGCTTTTTCATTTTTCTTAACTTTTAACACATTAAAACCACATCTTTTAGATATTATGGTTGCTACCCCTCTTGCTTTTGAAGTACTGTATGCTTTTTCATAAGTAGCAACCTAATTCAGTTTAAGTTCATTTGTCCCTTGTTTTGCTTGATGCGTTTCCTGTTTAAAAAAATCTGGTTTCTCTTTCTTCAACAATGGTTCTATCCCCTTTCTTTTAATTACAGACCCCAGTCCTTTCACATTTAACATTGCTATCCTTACTTATTAACCATATTACTTTTCTAAATCTTCTAAATTGGCTTTTCAGTGTGATACCCCTACTACACCCATCCTTTCCCTCTCTCCCTCTCCTCTCCTCTCCTCTCCTCTCCTCTCCTCTCCTCTCCTCTCCTCTCCTCTCCTCTTCTCTCTTCCTTTCTCCCTGCCCACATACACATTTCCACCCCTCTCCTCCCCCAAGGTATCCAACCTTGCTCATGGCTTTTACTAGTCCTCCGGGGGGGGGGGGGCAGAAAAAGCCACAATTCTCAGTATATAATCATTTTTTCCTCCTCTTGATTGTTTATTGTCTCTTCTATTATGACATTTTTTTTCTTGAGTTCTTTCTAAATTTTATTTTATTTTTATTGTCTTTGACCTTATCTTCTATGGTTTCTTGGCTCCACCAGTTGTACCCTCGCTGACATTTTTTTCTTGCTTCAGATTTAATAGTTTCAACAGATCCATTCCTTGTTCCTTGTTCTTATTCTGCTTCCCTTTCCACTGAAATTAAAAAAAATTGGGTAACCCCAACCGTATCTTATTCCATCTTTTTTGCAGCACTGCAATGAATGGATTGACTCCTCTTCTCCAATTGATAATCTCTGGGCAAAGATCATTATATATTTCAATTATAGTGTCCCCATTTTTCAATGATTTTGAAAGTTTCCTGATTTCTTGCATTCAAAGGTCTTTCTTATAAAAGCTTGTTACTCTCAAGATTGTGTCTCTGGGAACCAGGCCTCTTTTTAGAGTTGTTGCTCTATGAAGATGTTCCACATCCTGTTCTTCCCAAGTAATCTGAGCAACCATACTTTGTAACCACTTGAGAATTTCCTTCTTCAAGGTCCTTGGTGTTTCGTTTGCCATCTCAGGAAAACCACGGATACAAAGGTTGTTCCTTCTATTGTGGTCTGGCAGGTCAATGATTTTTCGTTCTAATTGGTCCAGTCTTGATGAATGTTCCGAAGTTATCTTCTGTTGAACTTTTTGTTCTTCTTGCAATGAGTTTACCCCACCACACTCTTTCAATTTCTTTTTTAATAATTTAAATATTCATTTCATCCATAATTTTATCAGTTATTGTCTCTGATAGTGTATCATTATTTTTAATGATTGTTTCTTTAAAAGCTTCATTGCTTTTGACTTGATTTTCTGTTAACACTTACAAGAACCATGTTTTCATTTCGTCCCCTTTGGAATCTTCATTATCTGGCTGGGTGCCTAGAGCTTTAGGCTTAGCTCTGGCTTTTTGCATTGTGCCAGTGGATCCAGATTTCTCTTTTTGCATTTCTTTATTATAAGTCTCAAAATTCTCTTGTGAGTTTGCTCTTAAGTGTGCATACGCTTTATCTGATGGAGGTACAGATGGTCTCTTCCAACTTAAAACTGTTTGCTTCAATTCTCTTTTTTGACTTTTGGACATCTGCTAACTTCTAATTTATATTATGTCTCAAACTGCCGACATGTGGTTTATTATATTTTTCTCTCTCAGTTTGTTCTTTAATTAATATTTCAATGTTTCAATTTTTCAAATCCCACACAATCAAATACATTAATTTTTTTAACTGTTTTACTTTAATTTTGTTCTGTAAGTCTTAACTTCCAATCACCTTAGCAGACAACCAACTGGCAATTGCAGAAAACTAAAATGACACTTATTTATCTTTCTTCTCATTAAATCTTTAATTAGGCAGTTTCATTCTATTCTCACATTCCAATTTGTTTATTTATAATTATTCACAGTCTTTTTTCCATTTAGAAGAAATTCTTTGGCTTTTTAAGCTTTGGCTTTAAGGAGAATATGATATCACCTCCTTACACCATCACTCATGTCTCCTCCACTAGAATAAATTACCTACGGTAATCTAATTTTTTTACCTAGCTTTTTGCATGTCTTCTTGATTTTCTAATTATTGAAACTCCAAACCCCACCTCCTTTTTCTCTGTTAAAGTTCGCTCCCAGCCTTGAGACTCAACTTGAGACTGTACTTGAAAGTATTTTGCAAGGAAATGAACAAGTTGAGACTCATCTTGAGACTTGAAGGTAGAGATGTGAAACTTGACTTGAAACGTACTACATCACTAATTTGTAGTTCCTCTTTTGTCATGCTGAAGCCATGTGGACCTCATCACACTACCTTGGGCTTACTGTGCCTATCATACTACTTTATATGTATAATCTTGAACACAAATGGCATTTTCACCTACCTGCAGCCCTGAATAATAAAAACATATTAATAGTTAAACATAAGAATATGACACACAAAGGCTGACATCTTCCTCTAGATAATTTAACAGAGGTTGTAGCAAATCTGAACTTAATTTAAAAAAGTATATCAGAAGTGCTTTTTTTTCTACCACTCATAGCTTGGAAATTATGTTACAGTGGGACCTTGTTATCTGCTGGGGTTTGGTTCCAGCATCCCCTGTGGATAACAAAATCTATGGATGCTCAAGTCCCATTAAATATAATGACATAGCAAAATGGTACCCCTTATATCAAATGGCAAATCAAGGTTTGCTTTTTGGAATTTATACTTTTTTGGAATATTTTCAAGCTGTGGATGCTTGAATCCATGGATAAAAAAATCGGTGGATAAGGAGGGCCGACTGTACAACACAGTAATCATTTTTTAAAAAATAAAATGAGTTCTTGCTTCTTGTCAAAATTAAGGAGTATAGCATTAATTTGAAATTACAACCAGCAATAAAGGATTGCTTATACAATGCATTTTGCTATAGTATATGTGTTTTATTAATCCTGCCTTCCCATAAAATAAACAGGGATCCTGCAAGGTGGACAGGGAGTTCAAACCTCCTTAAATCTAGAGAGGAGGCTGAGCCTACCTTGAAATGATCAGGTTAAAAAAAAAAAAAAAGATCACCAAGACTTCTGTATGGTTGAGCCCTTTCAGGAATTATGAATCAAAAGTGTACTAAAATAGCATGCAAAAATTGACCACCAAGACTCCTGTATAGGTGAGTTCTTTCAGGAATTATAAATGAAAAGTGTACTAAATGATCAAGCACAAATAAGATTAAGAAAGCTCTTGTAGATAAACTCTTCCAGGGTTAACTGCTGGATTATTTCTGGCAGTCTGTTCAGGCCCTAAGGCACTATTCAGATGGTGAAAATAATCCAGGATGAATCTGGGTTGAATCTCTGTTGTTCACATGCATCTTAAATGCATCCGATTAAGTTGGGGGTGGCTGCCACAAAATCCATTTAATCCAGGATAATGCAAGCCCCCACTTAATCCAGGATAATTGATAACAGCTTTTTCCCTGAGTTTTAAAAAAAGTTTTGCATTGTTGTAAGTGTGAATAACCAATGCAAATAGACCTGGATTTAAACTCTGCATGCCTTGAATGCATTTTGAATACATTCACATTATTGACTCCATTGTTTATTCAAGTGCTGGCACATGTGAGCAACTGAACTTGTAGAGATGCATACCAGTGTGGTTCCATAGTGTCCATAACAAACCCGGAATGTGTGGGTCAGGTTATTTGCATTCTTCCACTAAAAAAAAGGTCATCTGAGTGGCCCTTTAGGCTGCATGGAATCAATCCTGTGCAAATATAGCTGAGAGTAAGAACATTCCACAACATACCATATAGTGAGTTGTGGCTTCAGGAAAGGGTGGAGTAGAGCAGAGCATTAGTGCTCAGCAGCAAAGGTGCTGAGCTAATATCTTCTTCTCAGAAGCCCAAGCAGTTTGTGCAGGCTTCAGGAAGAAGTGGACACTGCTAGCCAATGACTTTGACCCTCAGGCTTGAATTCATTGGCTGGTGGGAAGCAGCCAGTGACCTGAATAGAGGCTTCACTCCTGTCAGGTCCTGCTGTATATAAGTAGACTCTTTAGTGCACTTGCCTCAGCCATCTTTGGAGCTTCCTCCCACAAGCTGAAAAGCACTTAAAACAAATTTAGAAGGGTTGCAATGCTATTTTTGGGGACCCTAATTTGAGAAATCAAGAAATGGTGCCCTCTGAAGCAGCCAACAATCTCTTGTGTGGCCTTCTGGGTTCCACACCATGTCCACCCCTTCCTTAGAAAGACAGAGCAGGATAGAAGAAGTAATGGAATGGGATTTAAGGTTCACATTCAGAATCACTATATTTTTCAGGCTGCAGTCCAACAACATTGAACTCAATGGACGTTTTCATATTAGTCCTCCTAAAGCCGGGTGGAGCCATTCTGGAACGGGTTGTGCCGCCGATTCCGGAATGGCTCCGCTGCCGAAAGGCTAATTCCTGTTCGACAGCCGGAATTACCTTTCCGCTGCTTCAGCCGGAGTTATCGTTGTTTTGGCCGGAGTGACGCCGGACTTAGGGCTCCGTGCGTTTGAACACATGGAGCGAAAAGCCGGACGGACGCAGGGATGACACCGGAAGGGGCGGGGTTTGCCGCCGTGCGTGTGTGAACTACGCGGAAATGGAGCCGGAGTGGGGCCGGACGGAGGCCGGCTAGCGTCCTCAAAAAGGCCAGTGTGAAAATGTCCAATGTCATTAACATCTGCATAACCTTCTTAGTCAGGTCAGTATGATTGTTCTAATTTTGCAGAATGGATTTGGCCCAGGATGCAACAATTGCAGTGCTTCAGATGGTGTCTGGAGAGCATCTAACTGTGAGTCCTAAAAGACATGTTCTTATATTTAGCCCATTTACACCCAGCTTGGGAAAGTGGAGCCCTGAATGATTTCAGATACAAAGATTGTAACAATTGCCACATAAGGTGATCAGTGACCATGAATGTTGAGCCTCCTCTCTTGCTGGGGCAACATTTAATTTGAAGGAAACATGTTTACTACTATTGGGATTTCTCTCTTCTCTTTAGGTATTTCTTGATTAGATGTAAGTGTGGATAATTAATGGATTGTTAATTTTAGTTTATTACTGTGAGATGTTTAGTCTACAAAATGATTATTTAAATCTTGAGTTGTAATTGTTATTGGATTATCTAGAAATGTTTTGTGTTATATATGTTTTTTTAAAAATCATTTACTATGGAAAAGCAACATATAAATAAACATGATATTGATGATGGCAACACTGAGCATAGCACAGTTGGGTAATTTTAGATTTCTTAAGCAGGATGTTACATCTTGTGGAGTCCCCATTTCTATTTCATATTTTCTGCAGTTGATAAAGGCCTGGGAACTCTGTGAAGAGAAAAGGTGGCAAAGAAAGGAGGCCCAATACAGCTTGGGCTGTAGGTTATATCTCCCTCTACATTACACGCAAAGAATCTAAGAAACCCAACCCTTTTAGATATAATGTGTGATTTAAATAAGTGTTTCGTAGGGCATGTGCATATTCATGTGCTGGTATGACAAAGGAACTCAGAACAGCAGTCCTTCAACAACAACAACAACAACACTACAAAGGAAGTTTTAAAAGAGAAATAGCAGAATTGAAATGTATTCACAAACTCTAGTCCATCACCAGTGGATTGAATGAGACAATGGTTTCCTGGCGCACTACACACATTATAACACTAGCTACCTTTTCATGAGGGCTCTCTTGGTCAGATCATCACATCTCTTTTCTGGTTCGCACACTAATTCCAATACTCATTTATGTGGTTATCTACTCACTGTAGCTTTAGGCAACATCCTTCCTCCTGCCTTTTGTCCCTCAACTACCATAATTAAAAGTGAACTTGTCATCTCATCTCCATACCCACAAAGTTTTGCATTTCTATTGCCATTATCACACACAGCCTGCTTATATAAGTCTGTCCCTGGACTCCACTCCACCTTATGCATCTGGGGAAGTAGACTCAGGTCTACAAAAGCTTATGCTACCAGTTAAAGGTGCTACAAGATCTCTTTAAATACTGATTTTCCAAACTAACCAGGCAATGTCTTTGAATGACTTGCATAGTGAGTAAGCATTTTTCACATCTTGCAAATCTGGCTGGGGGGACGACAGAACTAGACTAGAGGGAGGGCAGACAAATTATTGGTGTGTAGTAAGGGTAGAGAGGTGGGTTAAATGGTGGAAAGGTTCAACAAAAACACTGGGGTGTATAGACACCAGAGAGAGAGAGAGGGGGGTTTAAAAAAGCATGGGCCAGATGAGGAGAGAATCAGCACTGGGTAAAGGAGGAAAAGGAGTTTAAGGGGGGGTTGCAGACTACCAGAAATAGTGCAAATTGAGTCCACTTTTAGGGTTAGGGTTAGTGCTAGGGAATCATGGGAACTGTATTTTATTGTGGCACCAGAGCTCTCTGACAGAGAAGGCTCAATGTCTCAGAAAAAAAACACAATTCCCATGATTCCCTAGCACTAACCCTAACCCTAAAAGTGGACTCAATTTGCACTATTTCTGGCAGTCTGCAACCCCCCTTAATAACCCAGGCAAAGCTGGTACAGGCCAAATGAGTGTCAATGTAGAAAAAGAAAGACCAGTTAAAAAGAGAAAGATGAGGGGGGGAAGATGAGAGAGTGTGCACTGGAGTGAGGGTAGTTTTTAACATGGGCAAAGCTGGGTCCTTTTGCTGGTGAGATAATGAAGTTTAAATAATGTTTATTGGACTGTAATATTCAAAGAAAAACAGACTTTACAGATGCATACTGCAAAAGCCAATATGTATGAAGGAACTTCTTTTCATTCTAGGCACACTAGAGCCAGCCATCATATGGGAGTGATTACAGATGTGACAAATTGCTGTGCTACGAAGCCCCCAAAGCATCGTGTCCTCAGCGATAATGAATGCCCCCGGAATGTGTAGAAGTTTCATGGACACCATACCTTTGTAATGGGTGAGTATGCAAAGATTGACTCAACAAATGCAAGAAGCAGTTGGGGGGTGAAGCTGGGGACTTTCTGTGTGGAGAACGATAGCTGGTTGTAAGAGGCATGTCTTGTCTAATACACTATTCTTTTGAAATATAACTCCCACAATCTCCCAACCAGCATGGCAACTGGGTGATTGGGAGTTGTACTAAAAAAGTAACTTCTCCAAGATTTCATCTAATGTTAGAGACCCATGATCACTACTAAACATGAATGTTTGCAAATAAAGACAATAAAGGCTGCAAGGCTCTTTCCTCTAAAGTCATCTGACTCTTGACCATAGGAAGATGCTCACAGGTCTGATGAAGCACATGCACTGCATGCAGAAATTCCCAGATTCAGTCTCTGGCATCCCCAGTTAAAAAGCTACTAGATGAGAAAGATTCTGACTGAGACCACTGAACATCAGAGGAGACAACACTGGGCTAGATGAACAAGCAATATGATTTAATATACAGTAGCTTTTCACATTCCTATGACACTGTGAAGAATGTTTTGTTACAGCTGATAAGAAATTATATATTTGGAATAAGAAAGAAATGTTGTTCCAGCATTGTGTAATATCCACATGGTACTGCTAAATAAGGTCACCTAGACCTTTAAAATGTGATGGTGAGTAGCTAAAGGCATCCAACTCTAACTTTCATGAATAAAGAACAACAGTATCAATTCTACACAGGTGTCTGCAGGCTGTGGTCAGGTAATAAGGCTGTGGAAACTGAAGACAAATCTAGACAGAGGTCAATAATGGTCAATAGTGGAAATGGTCAATAATGATGTAGTGGAGTACTTTTAGAACTTTGGGGTACTTTGGAAGGCAGTTTTGCACAATCCAGGTTGTGGTCACTGCCTTTTTTCAGTTATATATCATGTGGAGACTTTTATTCACTATCTTGGTGATTACTTCTATATGCTTTAAATGAGATTGTCTTTTCAAATGGCTGAGAAGATGTTTCAGTGCCACTATATCCCCTTTTGAGAGCAGGTGAAGAAAAGTACAATGGCTGCACTTTTTGGCACAATTCAAGGCATTAGATTCAACCTCTAAAGCCCTATGCAGCCTGAGTCCCATATCGGAGATGCTGTCCCCTCCCATACATGTTAAATCAGGGGTAGGCAACCTTTCCCCTTTAAGGGCCGAGGGACTTCAGCTCCCAGAAGCCTCAGCCATGTTGGCCAATAGTCCCATGTTGGCCAATAGCTCCTGGGATTCTGGGAGCTGAAGTCCCTCGGCCCTTAAAGGGGAAAGGTTGCCTACCCCTGTGTTAAATTATCAATTAAGGTATTTACTGAATACTTTATTTGTTTGCCATTATTGTACAGAGCATGGAGAACCTGAGAATTCTGTCATTAAATAGTCTAGATTACAGCTTAGAATTCCTAATCAGGATGGTCAGGTCCTGGTCTCCCTGAAGATGTCTTGGAGGGTATATCTTTTCTAGTGTTCAGAAAGCATTGTAAAGCACATGTTTCTTCTAAGAGGGCTTTGGGGAAATGCTGTCAAATAATGGTGATATTAATTATTTCCAAGTATCCTCAAGATACAATTCTGATTTTTCCTGCCTAGGAATTGAAACTGTCTGCAACAATCAGTTGAATAGGATGTTTTTATTTCTTTGATATCAATAAAAGATTGAAATCTTGGAATTAGAATCTGGTACAAATTTAGTAAAGAACACTCCCCTGCTCTCAGTTATAGAACAGATTATTTCAGTACAGTGGACATGAGCTAGCCAAAATCAAGTCACTTTAGCATTCTACCAAAATCTTAGATATCATAGAATTGGAAGAGACTTACAGTGTAATTTGATGCTTGTCAACTTGAATGTAAATTGTAGTGACTTAAACAGGCAACTGGTAGTGACTTCCACAGGTAAGTATGTCAGGGTATGTTTGCATACTAAGTCATGACTGGATGAAGGTATAGCAAAGTGGCAGGTGGAGTCCATGATAATAAGCCAGCTCCAGCAATTAATGATGCAGTCAGCCAATTAGGCCAGGTGAACTTGATAGCTACTTAATAGTGTATAAATGCATTGGGAGTCTGCTTGGGGTTCAGAAAGTGTATTACTTTCTATGCTGGTAAGAAGCCTGTTGCTGGGAAGTAAAGTTTTTCTCCTTGCTATGAAAATATAGTACTGCAGGTGTGTAGGAAGTTATGCTGTACTGTTTTTGTGCCTAGCCATGATGCTATATTCTTTGCTTTTGCATGTATTATTTTTGTCTTACACTCTGCTGAGTAAAGCTCTATTTTTGTTGACTCCACAACTCTGCTGTACTATTTTGTAATACACCCAACAATGGTTAAGGGCCCAGAGCGCTACTGCTGACGCAGTGTATGGATGGAGGATGTCTGGAGTCTGAAGAGTTTGCAGAGGCTGGTAAGAAACAAAGGGGCTTGCTGACCACCTAGTGTCTGTCTGAGAAGGGTGTGGAAGACTGGCAGCCATGGCTAGTACAATAATTAGTGGTTTACCACTAGAGAGACTGAATAATCACAATTACCTGATGTGGTCTGTAAAGATGTGATGTTTTCTCATCAAAGAAGGGTTATGGGAATCAGTTGTAAACCCCCCAGCACAGCCTGGCAGAGGACAAAGGATTGCAGCACAGAAGGCTCACTCCTGGATTGTTCTGGGGGTAGAAGAGAGTCAACTGATTCACATAAGGGACTTGCAGTCTGCAAAAGAATGTTGGGATGCTCTGCGTGGCATACACGTTCGCACCTCTGCTATCTCCAAGATGGCAATGACAAGAAAGCTCTATAGAGCACGTCTGGAACCAGATGGGGATGTTTCCCAGCATTTGCAATACATGCAGAACACGTTTCTTGAGTTGTTGGAAAGAGGCACATTTTTTGAGGAAAGTGCTAAGGTATTCATTATTTTGAGTTCTCTTGATGAATCATGGGACATGTTTGCCCAAAGTTTGGAAGTTCTTCCTGAGAAAGACCTGACACTACATTATCTCACTGGTCGTCTGCTGGAGGAAGAAGCCAAGAGGAAGGAACGCTGAGCGGAACTGGCAGTTTCCAAGCAGCATTCCAGGCATTCTTCGGCTCAGCCTCAGAAAGTGAATGAGATGAACAGTGGAGAGAGTGTGTTTGCTGTGAGGAAATGTTACAAATGTGGATCTACAAAGCATCTTCAGCGTTTCTGTCTGGCTTGGCAGAGACAAAATGTTGCAGTCAAGAAGAAGCAGCAAGAGAGATGCAAGCAAGGCTCTAAGTCACAGCTTGTTTCAGCTGTATATTGTCTAAACCAAGGAGAAAAGGACTGGCTTCTGGATTCTGGATGTGCTTGTCACATATCTAACCAGAGAAGTTATTTTAAATCTCTGGAACCAGCAAGTATAAACCATGTTAAGTTAGGAAATGGGCTAAAGGTTTCTGTTGAAGGAATGGGAGAGTGTTATGTCCCTAGCTTATCCACAACATTACAGAATGTATATTTTGTGCCAGAGTTAAATTTTTGTTTTCTGAGTGTAGCCTGTCTCACAGAAGAAGGCTATCAGATTTCATTTGCTGGCACAACATGTAATATTAAGAAAGGAGGGGAACTATGTGCTAAAGGAGTTAAAAAGGATGGCCTTTACCACATGGTGCCCAATTTACAGAGTTCTGTAGGTGCAATTTATAACAATAACCCTCCTCATAACAAGTGTATCCATTTGTTGCATAGGCGATTAGGCCATGCTGGTTTTAAAGTAATAGACAAAATGATATCTTTGTATGAGGATACCAAGTTGAAAAAGTGTAAAATATTTCTTGATTGTGCTGTCTGTAAACAGTCTAAGAGTAAGGTGCAGCCCATAAGGAAGAAAAGTAATAGAGTTACTAAAAGGCCATTTGAAATAATACATTCTGATGTTGTGGGACCGCTATCAAGCAGTTTGGGTGGCGCAAAATATTTTGTGACTTTTGTTGACGACTATAGTCGTTATGCTTGGGTTTATTTGTTAAAGAGTAAAGGAGAGGTATTTCAAATTTTCAAAAACTGGGTAGCATATGTAGAGAGGCAATTTGGCCAAAAGGTGGCACAATTGCAATCTGACCGGGGAGGAGAATATATCTCAAATTGCTTTCAGCAGTGGCTGAAGAAAAAGGGCATTTTCCACAGGCTAACTAACCCATTTTCTCCTTGGGAGAATGGCATAGCAGAATGCCGAGGGGGGATACTCCAAACAGTTAAGGATTCTTTATTATGTGATTCTGGCATGAGTTGTAAATATTGGGCCGAGGCTCTACTCACAGCCAATTATATAGTCAACAGAATTTGGAGTACAAGTATCAATGACATTCCATATCACATATTGTTTGGTAAACAGCCCAATCTCACTCACATGAGAATATTTGGATGCTTTGCCTGGGTACATATACCAAAGGCACAAAGGAGGAAAGGACAAGCCAAAACAGCCAAACTAAGGTTTCAGGGATATGCAACAGGAAGTAAAGGTTATAGGTTTGATGCAGGCAATGGCAAAATAATATCTCAGAATGCTAGTTTTATTGAAAGCAATTGGAAGCATGTCCATGCTAACTCAGACATCATTCTACCTATGACTGAGAGTGATGGGTTAGGTGATATTATGCCATTATCACCTCAATCTTCTGAAAGGTTAGACAGTCCAGTTAGAGACATGACTCCACCAAGTGGTCAACAAAAGAAAAGTCCAGAGAAAAGTCCTGGTAATGTTAAAATGGAGGGGCAGGAAAGTCCAAAGGTTTCAGTTGAATTAAGTGTTACTGATCAACCAAGGAGGTCTCAGAGAGAGAATAAAGGGGTTCCACCTGTACGTTTTTCTGTTCCTAATGTTATTAGTGTTTGTAATATTGCTTTAGAACCCCAAAGTTATGAGGAAGTTATGAGTTTGCCACCCAATGAGAAGGCAAAGTGGGAGAAGGCTGTGCAAGCTGAGATGGATTCTATGAATGAGCACAAGGTATATACAGTTGTAAACTTACCAGCTGATAAAACACCTGTAGGATGTCGCTGGGTATAAAAAATCAAGCAATCTAGCTCAGGAGAAGTAAAATACAAAGCCTACAACAACAGCCTGGCAAGCTGTAAAACGAGCCATGAGGTATTTAAAGGAGACAATGCATTATAGTTTGTTAATTTCATCTTCTATATCAAATGAATTGTGCTGTTATGTAGACAGTGACTTTGCAAATGATGTCCAGGCTTAATATGATTCAAAATGTCACATAAGCATGTCACTTGGCTACATACTTCATTCAATGCACAAAGAGGGGTGTCAGCGTATGCCAGTTTGCATACTAAGTTGTGACTGGATGAAGGTATAGCAAAGTGGCAGGTGGAGTCCATGATAATAAGCCAGCTCCAGCAATTAATGATGCAGTCAGCCAATTAGGCCAGGTGGACTTGATAGCCACTTAATAGTGTATAAATGCATTGGGAGTCTGCTTGGGGTTCAGAGAGTGTATTACTCTCTATGCTGGTAAGAAGCCTGTTGCTGGGAAGTAAAGTTTTTCTCCTTGCTATGAAAATATAGTACTGCAGGTATGCAGGAAGTTATGCTGTACTGTTTTTGTGCCTAGCCATGATGCTATATTCTTTGCTTTTGCATGTATTATTTTTGTCTTACACTCTGCTGAGTAAAGCTCTATTTTTGTTGATTCCACAACTCTGCTGTACTATTTTGTAATACACCCAACAAAGTAGGCCCAGAATTACAGTTGTAAGTATATACATAGTTCTCACCCAGTGGTGAAATTATTTATTAATGTACTTTATATTTCAGTTTCCAAAGTTCACAATGTAAGTAGCAACAAGGATTAAAAGGAGGATCAATACAAGCAATTAAGTCAACCCAATAGAACCTGACGTGTTAAATCTGCCAAAAATTTTAAAAAATCTGATTCTCCAGCAGCATTTACAAAATATTCTAAAGTAGTATTTATTTATAATAAATAATATATACAGTCAGACCTCTATACTAGTTGGCTAGCCATCCATGGATTGGAGCATCCCTGGATGGCCCTGCTCCATTATTTACAATGGTGGTTCATGCATGCGGCTGCACAAATGCACACACATTGCATGTTCATTGGCAATGATGGGACTTGAGGGCCTGTACTTTTTAGTATGTGCGTGTGTGTGTGTGTGTGTCCAGAACGGAACCCCTGCCAGTTCAGAGGACTCACTGTATATCAGTTATGAACAGACTTATGCTAGGTTTTCTCTTCCTTAAACATATTCACACAAGCATGCAGAAAAGAGGTAGAAAGAGAATACTTCCTACTAAAAATAGGAAATGTTTTCCACATCAGTAATCCAAAATAGCTCAAAACTTTTCAAGAATGGGGTTTTTTCCTCTTAGTTCTGTATATTAATTGAACAGTAAACTAGATTAGCATAAGCATTTCATTTAAGGTACAGGTTCACAGGGAGAAACCTATCTTAATGGATTTTAATAAGGAACATTGCTCCTAGCATTCAAACCTCATGTAAATAAAATGCATCCATCTGGCTAAATTACAATCCAAATTGGTTTGATTGTTGTCCTGGGGTACTAGAAATTGTCAGTGATGGCATTATATGGACATTCTGCCTAATAGTCCAAGTGTGATTTCTGTGGGGAGCCCCTTCTGTGTACTATAAAATAAGCATATGTTCTCAGTTTCTTTTTTACTTTAAGAATCCCTGCTAATTCATTGGCAGCATTAAAAAGGCATTGGACAATTTTTTTTTTTAATGCCAGCATGTTATCATCTACATGAATAAGAGTCCTACTTCTGTGATGCCTGCATGTGACATACAAACTTGTGTGGCTAATGAAGAAAAGTAAACCAAAGTGAATTTATAGATGTTCTTTACTAACAAGGAATCCTCACCTTTTCTCAGACAGAACTTTGAATTTGGCTGTCTAATAAGAAAACTTGGTGATTTATAGACTGTGCTGTCAGGCCTCAGGTAAATTAAAATAAAATATTGTTGCCTAGTAAGAGCAATTCTTTAATGAAGTATGAAAAGACTGATTAATATTGAGTGAGATGCATGGGAATGCAAAGCTTGTTCTTCCTTATCACTAAATCAAAAGAATATTTTATTGCTGTGAAGAATGAAAATTCAGCCATTTTTTACTTTTAATTGTAAAAGTAAAACCACGTATGGCTAATACATACATAAAATTAAGTTTAAAGCAATATTAAACTGTTTATAGAATTAAATATAAACATTAAAATGCTAATTAAAAAGCACAGAATAAACACACAAACTGAAAAGAGTACAGCACTAAACCTGAACTAAAACAATAATGTTTTTATGTTTTCAAATGTTTGCTGGAAAAGAAAAGTCTTCAATTGATACTGGAAAAATAACAAGGAGAGACTTAGGGCCTTTGCAGACTGCCAGAAATAGTGCAAATTGAGTCCACTTTAAATTAAGGCACTGCCCTGGCTCAGTGCTAAGGAATCATGGGAATTGTATTTTTTTCTAAGACATTGAGCCTTCTCTGTCAGAGAGCTCTGGTGCCACAATAAATTACAGTTCCCATAATTCCCTAGCACTGAGCCAGGCAGTGCCTCAATTTAAAGTGGACTCAATTTGCACTATTTCTAGCAGTCTGCAAAGGCCCTCAGCCTATCCTCAAGATCTTAAGAGTTTGGGCAGGCTCGTATGAGAAGTTACAGTCCTTCACTTGGTCAGGGTTTTATAGCTCATAACCATTAACTTGAATTGTGCTCAAAGATGGGCTCACAGCCAGCAGAGCTACTATAATAAAAGAATCACATGCTCCCTTAACTGGTGCCTATTAATAATCTGTCTGCAGCTCTTTGAACCACCTGAAGTTTCTGGACACTTCATATGTATAGTAATCCAGTTGGGATTTAACTAAAGCATGTGTCACTGTAGATAACCAGATGTCCTAAGGAATGGGCATAGTTCGCAAACTAGTTTTAATTGTGCAGATGTAGTCCTAGCCAGCATCAAAACCTGAGCATCTGAGTCCAAGACTCAGTCCAGCAGTATACTACACACAAACTGTGAATCTGAGTTTTCAGAAGGAGTGTAACCCCATCCAATACAAGTTCAGTCTGTGTTATCTGATCTGCCTTGTGACTGACTAGGAACACTCTGTCTTGCTTGGATTATGCTTCAGTTTGTTCTCCCTAATTCAGTCCATTACTGAATTCAGGCACAAGTTTAGAACAACTTCCTTGGATTAGGATGGAAAGGAGAGATGGAGTTGGATATATCAGCACAGTGATGCTACCATACCTCCAAATTATTGACCTCTCCCAACAGTTTCATATAGAAGTCGTAGGCTTTCATGGCTGGCATCCATAGTTTTTGTGGGTTTTTCGGGATGTGTGGCCATGTTCTAGAAGAGTTTCTTTCTGACGTTTCGCCAGCATCTGTGGCTAGCATCTTCAGAGAACTTTTCTCTGAAGATGCTAGCCACAGATGCTGGCGAAACGTCAGAAAGAAACTCTTCTAGAACATGGCCACACAGCCCGAAAAACCCACAAAAACTATAGTTTCATATAGACATTGAACAGCGTGAGGAAAAAAACATAATTATGTGTAACCCAAGGCCAAACAAGACCTCCTTCTGAATTCGTTCCTCTAGGTAGGAATGGAGCCAATGTTAATCAGTGAATGAAGTCTTGTCCCAACAAGGCAGCACAAAAGATTACCATGTTTGATGGTACTGGAAGCTGCTGAGTGCTCCCATAGAACCAACAGGGACATGTCCCCCGTCTAATTCCCAGCACAGAAGATCTACCAAGGTGACCAAAGCTGTCTCCATACCATAACTGGACTTAAAGCCAGACTAAAATGGATCTAGATAATCCATTTTATCTAGGAACCCCTGGAGCTGGGAGGCCACCACAATTTTTAGGACCTTGCCCGGAAAAGTAATATTGGATGTGGGCCAATAGAGTGGGGTTCAGGGAGGGCTTTTTCAACATTTTTTTGGCAAATGCTTTCTTTGGGAAGGTTGGAACCCTACCTCACTGAAGTTAAGGATAAATTACTTTGGTTACCCACTCACCCTGACCTTTATAATAAGCTAGGAAGAGCAAGGATTTAGCATATATGCGGTGGCTTTCACCTCTCCAATGAAATGTCCACATTTTCAGACTTTACAAATAGAAAATTATCCATTAACGTTGAATAAGCAGGACCCAAGGTTACATCCACTTGTATTAACTATAACATCAAGTCAGAGAGGGTCTGAGGATTTTATCTGAAAAGTGCTTAACAAATTGTTCACAACATGCTGTTAAGTGGTCTGGATTCTGGTCTTGTGGGCCAAGGTATAGGAGACCCATAATCACTCAACACAGTTACACTGGATGGCTCTTTATACATGTAATGGTACCAGAGGGGGGGAAAAGAGACTTTTTGCCTGTACTAGCATGTGATCAGTCGGACTCACTTCCAAGTCTTCCATCAATGATTCTCTAGCCCCTTTCATTTGTTTCAGTGCTGTCAGCACCCTAGAGAATAAATAATAATAATAATAAATCCCGCTTATTGGCAACAATCCAAGAGGCTTACAGTAAAAGAAAATCCTCACAACATTTTATTCAAACCAACCCTAGCCCCCTAAAACAGCATTAAATAGCATATAATTAAAATTACAATAGACATAGAATAAAACATAACAATATAAACTTAGACCTACTTGGGCAGGTTCGGTACCCTAACCGCCTCTACTGCATTTCCCATCCATCAACATGATGGGGCCACGATGGGGATGCAGGAGTCAGAAGGTCCTAGCTAAGGGGCTAGCTTAGCTCCACTTCGTGACAGGGACACTCAGCAGTGATCGTGTGCTCCACTTTTGCTATTTTCCCATTCCAGAAGTCAACCAGGGCATTGACAGCATTGACAGATTCATTTGCCAAGACAAGAGAAAAGTACCCAAGGGCCATCAGCAAGTCTTCTAGATCCATCTGTCTCTTGGGGTGGATCATTTTAATAGATATTTTATATGTACAGAAGCTCTGAGTCATAGGCTAATGCCACACTGTAGAATTAATGCCATTCTACACTGCTGTAACTGTCATGGCTCCATCCTATGGAATCCTGGGATTTGTAGTTTGTTGTAGCACCAGAACTCTCTGACAGAGAAGGCTAAATATCTAACAAAACTACAAATCATGGGATTCCATAGCACTGAGCCATGGCCATTAAAGCATTGTGAATCTGTATTAATTTTGCAGTGTAGACGGAACCCCAGTGAATTTATATCTGATAAGATAGTTATCTGTTCATAACAATCAAAGTATATACATTTTCTCCATTCCCAGATCACTGTCAATCCAGTCAGCACAGAAATAAAGGTCCAAAGTGGGGTCAGCAACATGAGTGGAGCCAGACACCATTTGGGACAGCCCCATGATTGCATGGCAGCCATGATCCTGAGTCATTCTCAAAAGGGCAACCTTAGCATGAACATTGAACACTGAAATCTGTCAGCACCAAACACCAAGGGGAGTCCTACAACAACCCTGAGACTATCCTGGCTAGCTCAGAAAGGGAGATTGTTGACTCGTAGCATGGATGATACACCAAGAGAATCTTCTTCGGTTTCAGCTATCCACTTTCAAATATATACATGCAAAACTTGCAGTTCAGCTAAATGAAATCTATAGAACACTGGAACAATTGAAGAAGACCTATGGGAGAATACTACAATAAATGACAACTGCTGCCAGAATGATCTATGACCAGAGATGGAAAGAGACAATAATCCCTTCATGAGAAAATTGGTTGTTAAAACTGCATGAATTTGCAGAAATGGATAAATTGACTATGCTGATACCTGAGAAAATTCTGGATTACTTTAAGAAAGAGTAGAAGATGTTGACTGAAAAATAAGGGAGATTTTTAGAAGGTGTGATATATACACAGAGGATTTGTTAAAAATGTTTTATACCTTTATTAGGTCTAGGGTAAGGACTTTTATTGCTAGTAAGATAATAATAAATAAGCAGCAATAAAGATGTTCAACCAGTCTAGAAGAGCCTGAGAAAACTTTAGTACTGCCTGGGAAATGAGGATGATTACTGTGACTTGCCTATATTTATATCTAAGCTGGATTTTCTCAAGCCCAACAATCACTATTTGACTGGACTATCCCAGTTCTCTCCATCAATATAAATATAAAGCTCATGAAATCTCTTCCCTTCAATAAGCCAAGGCAATTTCCATTCATTACTTTAGTGGTTTAGAAGACAGAACATATATTAAAGTTTGTCATCCAATCAATTGTTCTGCATGTCTGTTGATCTTTGTAATATTTTTATGTCCTGCTCTTGGAATCAAGTAATATATAACTCCTCTGAAATGATGGTGATCACTCTTCCAGAATTAGGGAGGACACTGTATGAATTCTGAGAGGGAAACCATATCCTTCATATTCAAGGTGTCAATTTCTCTGAGACCTCAAAGCTGCTTAACTAGGGGAAGCAGACGGGCGGCACGGGGCTGCCCCAGGAAGCTGCGGATCGGGGCCGAGGTATCCGCATTCCTCGGCCCCGTGGCGCAGCTTCGCCGCCCCAGGAAGGAGTGTTAAAATAGTGCTCCTTCCACAAATCACTGAAGGTGCGCTGCAGAAGGCTGCCGGTGCACCTTCGGTGGCTTTTCCGCCGCAGCGTGTGTGGACGCTGCGGCAGATAGGCATCCTCGGAGCACCGGACGTGCGGAGGGTCCGGCGCTCTGACAACGTCTTCGGGAAGGGGTTGGGGCACCCAGCGTGTGGTTGCCCCTCCCCTTCCTTGCCCTGAAGACGGCGCTTTGCGCTGTCTGCTTAGGCCCAATGTTTCCATGCATCATGAACAATAGACCCTGAGCTGCTTGGTCTTCTGTCAGTATCTCTGCTTTTGAATTTAGCAGCACAGCATGTGCTATATTAGGCAAGGTTCATCATATATTCTTTCAACATCTGTGCATCTATGTGAGTGATGTTATAAATGGTAATTGTGATTTGGGGATGAAATCTACTTTGAAGAGGTCAGAGATGAACCTTCATGAGTTTTGATTTTTTGGTTGTAAGATGTCTTCCCAGTGAGGCAGAAATAAGCAGCCACTGAAAACAGCAGCAGCATCTTGATCTTTCTGAGAGTGTTTCACAGGAACCATTCTGAATAATAATGTATTTATTATTATTTATTTCAAGGGTTTATATTCTGCCTTTCTCCCATGATGAGATTCAATGTGGATAATAAGTTGCCATAACAATTCTAACAGGTTTGGTAACCAGGTTATCTGAAAGACTACATTCTCTTACATATGGCTCCCCACCCTTTAATATCATAATTAGAGTTCATGATCCATATGCCTTTGCCTGAAGAAGCATGGTTGGTGGGTATCTGAGACACAGATATTTCAACAGTAGTGCCTAAGCTATGGGGTAATAATAATAATAATAATAATAATAATAATAATAATAATTATTTCTATCCTGCCCCTTTACCGAAGCAATTGGGGTGGCTTACAACAATAAAATCTCACAATGACCCCTCCTAAACCCAGATCCACCCTCCCATTAAAACAGTATTAAACATCATAAAATTAAAACAATTGACAACAATAAAACAATTATAATAATTTACAGCATTATCTGTTAAAACAGGTCTAATAGGCAGCCCGCTAGCACTGAATAGTGTGGCAAGATATGGCAGCAGGTGGGGGGAAATTTGCTTACTCCTTGGCTGGGAATTTAATCAGGAAAGGCCTGTTGGAAGAGATCCGTCTTGACAGCCTTTTTAAAGCTGTCTAGGTTGGTAATTTGGTGGATCTCGTCTGGCAGGCCGTTCCATAATCTGGGAGCGGTTTCCAAAAAAGCCCTCTGGGAGGTTGTCGACAGTCTAGACCTAACAGGTTGAAGCAAATTCCTCCCAGAGGACCGGAGTGTGTGGGTGGGATTATACGGAAGGAGACGGTCCCGAAGATAGGATGGACCCAAGCCATGTAGGGCTTTAAAGGTGATAACCAACACCTTGTACTGGGCCCGGAAACTGATCGGCAGCCAGTGTAGTCTTTTCAAGACAGGCGTAATATGGTCTCTCCTAGATTTACCGGAGACCAAACTGGCTGCCATATTCTGGATACCCTTTGTTGGGAAGCTCAGGTGGCTTCTTTGCTTTTAGACTGTAAGCATACAGTAAAAACATTATTTTGCCAGGATTTTGGATTGCTTTACATTTGGAACCTGCTGTCAGAAAATGGCTTCTAGGATTGCTTTGGTTTTTGCATTTTATTGTGATTTTTGGTACATATTTGTATTTTTAAAATTTTGGTTGTAGGCTACTCTTTTAGGCAGGGGGCAGGGTATAAATCTTGTAACCAGACAAATAAAAGGACACAGTGAAACCCATAGCCTCAACTAAAAGAGCACTATCAGAACAGAGGTGAAAAGAAAGTTGTGTCCATACTTCACTTCCCATCCAATGTCTGCATGGATGAAAGGATTAGATTACATCTGCACATCTTGCTCATCTAGGCAGTGGCCCTCCCCTTGGCTGGCTCATTGATATCAGTTCAAGGGATGACATCTATTTCTGCCAGCATTGAAGACATTTTATTCAGGCAGACTTTTGAATTATAATTACAGACCAGTAGTGTATGTGCCCCACCAATGGCACTGTTTTTCAGTAGTGGTGGGATTGCATACTTCTGTGAGGCAAGAGGTTATTCTGACAGTAGCAGGAGGCAGTACTGCTGGTAGGATCTCCCATCTCAGACAGGCCTTTGCTGAGGGGCCAAACTAAATGTGCCAAACATTTACTGGGCAGCAGCATTAGTGTGTGTGTGTGACACTGGCAGAGGATCTCTCAGAGACAATGGCAGTGGCACTATAGCTAATGCTTGTTAGCACTGCACAGAGGGAGGTATCGATAAACCTCCTTTTGAAGATCTTTGACCACAAAACCCCTATGATTAAACAGTCCAATATGAAACAAGAGACAATGCCAGAAGATGAAACTTCCAGGTTGGATGGCACTCAACTGGGATACAGCAGAGGACAACTATGAGTACTGCTGTAGCTGATGATAATAGTTTGAGTTGGATATCTATCATTCATGGTATCATCATAAGTCAAAGTCAACTTGATGGCAGCTAACAACAACAAATGAATCAGAGATCTCCGAGTCACTCTATTATCAAGAACCCTGCTCATATCTTGCAGATTCAGGACTGTGGCTTCCTTGATTGACTCTATCCATCTGGAATGTGGTCTTCCTCTTTTCTTACTGCTTTTTACATTACTAAGCATTATTGCCCTTTCTAGTGACATGATATGGCCAAAGTATGACAGTCTTAGTTTGGTCATCTTGGCTTCTAGGGATTGCTCAGGCTTGATTTGCTCTGAGACCATTTATTTGTCTTTTTAGTAGTCCACAATATCCGTAGAACTCTTCTTCAGCACCACATTTCAAATGAACTAAACTTCTTCCTATAAGCTTTCTTCACTGTCCAACTTTCACTACCATATATAGAAATGGAAAATATGATAGCCTGGACAATCCTAACTTTAGTATTCAACATATTTTTAGTATTCAACATATCTTCAACATTAGAGTTCAGGACCATGTCTAATTTCTTCATAGCTGCTCTTCCAAATCCTAGTCTTTTTTTGATTTCTTGATTGCAGTCTCCTTTCTGATTAATGACTAAGCCAAAGTATGGAAAATCTTCTATTTCAATGTCTTCATTGTCTACTTTAAAGTTATGTAAATAATCTGGCCATTATATTTATTTTCTTAATATTTAATTGTAAACCTACTTTTGCACTTTCTTCCTTGATTTTCTTCAGTAGTCATTCTAAGGGCCTTTGCAGACTGCCAGAAATAATGAAGCTTGAGTCCACTAACTGCCCTGACTCAGTGCTAGGGAATCATGGGAACTGTAGTTTATTGTGGCACCAGAGCTCTCTGACAGAGAAGGCTCAATGTCTCAGAAAAAATACATTTCCCATGATTTCCTAGCACTGACCCAGGGCAGTTAAAGTAGACTCAAGCTGCATTATTTCTGGCACTCTGTAAAGGCCCTAAGTTATTCCTATTTTCTATTAGCAGTATGGTGTTATCTGCATCTCTTAAACTGTTGATGTTCCTTTATCCAATTTTCATGTCTCCTTCCTCTGAGTCTAATCCTGCTTTACATATGATATGTTCAGCATACATGATAAACAGATAGGGTGATAAAATGCAGCCTTGCCTGGCCCTTTTTCCAGTTGGAAACCATTCAGTTTCTCTGTATTCTGTCCTAACAGTAGCCTCTTGTCTTGAGTACAGAATAATCAAATGTTGTGGCACACCCATTTCTTTAAGAATGATCCATATTTTTTCCTGATCTATACAGGTAGATACACTCACCTCAAGTTTATATATTCCATATATTCCATCCCTTATTTTGCTCAGTCTAGCTTCTCACATTTCTATGTTCCTGTATTATGTGTTATACAGTTTTGGATTTTCTTTTGTCTCTGGACACATCAGCAGCTGAATGTCCTTTTGGCTTAATTCTAGGTGTGCCATTAACCACAGCAGTATTCATAGTTGTCCTCTACTATGTCCCAATAAGTCATTGAGTGCCAATTGACCTGGGGGTTTAATTTTCTGGCACTATTTTTTGTTTCATTTTGGATTGTCCCATTATAGGGTTTTGATGGTAAAAGATCTTCAAAAGGAGGTGCTCTATGCAGTACTAACAAGCATTAGCTTTCGTGCTACTGCCATTGTCTCCAAGAGATCCTCTGCCAGTGCCACCTTCTGCTGCTGCCCAGTAGGTCTTTGACACATTTAATCTGGCTCATCATTAAAAGCCTGTCTGACATGGGAGCCCCTACAAATAACACTGCTACCATCAGCATAGCCTCTTGCCCTACAGGAGTATGCAATCCCACCACCGCAGAAAAGTAGTGCTCATTTATAGGGTTTCCATAAGCCAAAGTAGATTTGACAGCAGCTAACAACAACATGTGTGTGTAAAGGGGTGCACTGTATTTTTAATCTTTTTCTAGAAATTATGTATTAAATATGTTTTAAGTGTTTTAATTGTTTCAAATCATTTTTAAGAATAATATTCTTTTTTTTTAATTTAGTAAATTAATGTTTTACCTTAATCCTTTAAAAATTATTGTAAGCCACCTTGAATCCCATCTTGGGAGAAAGATAGGATATAAATTCAATAAAATAAAATAAAATAAAATAGCCCTCTCTTCTTGAGGTTGAGGTCCATACCCCATTTTGGGTTTCAGTTTCAGTCTGTTTGGAGTGGGTCAGTTCTCTCTTCAACCATGTTCTTTCAAGCCAGACTTAAAAATTTCTCTTCCACCCCACCAAAAAATTAATGGCAAGATTAATGAAAAGGATTGAAGGAGACATCGCTAAAAATAGATAAGTTTTACAATTGGTCAAAGGAATAGTTTATTCATTAGTTATCTGTAACTAGTTACTTCCAAACTCTGTAAGCTACAAGCAAAAAGCTAGTGAAAAGAACAAAATCTGACAACAGCCAAACCACGAAAACCAGAAGAACTTAGATCAACAAATATGAAAGGTATGCTTATCTGTGATTGTTCTGTCTAACTATTCCTAGTGAGGTGATAAAACACTTTTTTGGGGGTAGTCTACCTCTGGCACAAAGATCCTACTTCATATCTCTACCTTCAGAACCTCAGAGGATAAAGTGGTATGGCACTGATCCTTTAATGATGACTGCAATGTGTATACCTCATATGGAAGTTACCTGAGCCATCCCTTGCCTTTTAGGTATTCAGAGACTTTCTTAGTATAAAAGTGATTGAAAAGCATACCTTGGCCAACATCCCATCTGCTTTAGTGAAAACATAGTGTAAACAAACATAGCACTGGAAAGAAAATTAAAAGGACAATTTTGAAGTCCTTCACTTTTGAAGACCTCTTATATCATAAATCAGTCAAGGCATTTAATAGGATGCAATATTTCTGGGTACTTTTCTGAAACAGAATATCATTTTAGCTAACTATAAGCACGTGAAATGTGTACAATGGATTTGTAGTCAATGGAGTGTTAAAAAGAACCCTGTAGCTTGAATTGATATTCTCAAGATTTGTGGTTTTTTTATGCCAAATGTAGTATAAGAAGACCTTAGTCATAAAAATATCAGCTTGTTTTTGTATTGTTCTCAAAATGTCTCTGCAATTAAATGAATTCTTAAAGAGAATATCCATCCCCCCCCCCCCGTACAGACCAAAACTATTTGTGACAAAACTGCTTCTACATTCTATTTTTTTAAATAACAATTCCCAAACAACAGTTTATGGAAACTCCTTAAAGTACAGAATTAATTTTCTCCCATTAAAGCCCACAGCACTTTTAATCTTCAGTGTGCTATACTAATTATTCTTCACAACCTCTACATATCTTCATTCATTTCTTCTTAGGGCATTCTAAGACTTGCACTTTTGTTACTTTTCATTTAATTTCTTCCTCACTACTTGGAAATGAGTTTTCCGTGTTTTCTGTAAGTAAATGCTTCCTTCGTCCAGAGGTTTGCAAATGGGTTTGATTTTCTCTTTAAATAAACGTACAGACATACACCAGTTAACAAAGCCTCTGATAGCAAAGCTTCTTTTTATATAAAGGCTTTTATGCTCCCCAGCTCTGCTTTTCCTCCTTATCTTCTATCTAGCTGGGACCTCCGGATGGGGAAAAAAGTCCCAGGTTTTGTTCCTGTACAGACTAAATCTATTTTGGAGATCCATATGATCACATGTCACATTTACTTTCATGCAATGTTTCAGAAAATAATTTTCACCAGTTTCATTATTCAGGAATTACAATGAATGTGCTAAACAGCTTTAGCAGTATTGTAATAGTTAAGCATTAGATCATTTTGTTTTATTGAGCCCTGGTGGCGCAGTGGTTAAATGTCTGTACTGCAGCCACTCACTCATAGACCACAAGGTGGCGAGTTCAGTACTAGCCAGGGCTCAGGCTAGACTCAGGCCTGCATCCTTCCGAGGTTGCTAAAATGAGTACCCAACTGTTGGGGGGCAATGAGCTTACAGTTGTAAACCGCTTAGACATCCCATAGCGCGATATGAAGCGGTATATAAATGAAGCTGCTTTTCTTTTCTTTTGCTTTATTGCTAACATTCCCTCCTCTTGAAATATTTCTTGGGAGCTCCTGGCTTTCTCCTTCCTAATATATATATCCCCACTTTCCAGGTCAGTTTAAATTAACCCAATAGTTTCCAAATTGAAATTATTGGTTACAGTCGGTCCTCGATATCTATGGATTCTTTATTGATTCTTTATTCAACTAACCATAGCTGGAAAATATTCTAAAAATATACAAATTCCAAATAGTAAACCTTGATTTTCACATTTTACATAAGAAACACCATTTTACTATGCCATTATATATACTGGGTCTTGAGCATCCATGGATGTTGGTATCCATGGGGAGTCCTGGAACCAAACCCTAGCGGATACCAATGACCCACTTCACTTGCTGTGTGTTTATACTGTCTTAGACCCAATAAAGATGGTCACCAAGTAAAGACAGCTATTGTTTCCAAAACACAGATTTAATGGAAATCAAGCAAGGGAAGGAGGGATTAGCACTAAAACAAAATGATCTAATGCTTAACTATTATAATACTGTTAAAGCAGTTTAACATTTTCATTGTAATTCCTGAACAATTAAAAAAGCCTCAGTGGAAACTGGTGAAAATCAGTTTCTGAAATGTTTAATGAAAGTAGATGTGACATGTGATCAGTGGGAGGGGAAAGGGGAAGGACCTAAAAAAGGAAGGAGAGAGGGAAACTCAGCATATTTTGAGACAGGACTTGATGCAAACCCATTAATATCTGGGTAAAATCAAAACAAAAAGAAACTGCAGTAAGTGCAATAAAGCTTGAACTGGGAAAGAATGGGATTCTACTCTTGCCAATCCAGACCAACATTTTTTTAAAAAATCATCACACATTGAAAAAGGAGACACAGACTAGAGACGGGAAAGTTCAACAACCCTAATATTTGTTGGATATCAAACTCTGCCAAGGATGTAAGATCCAACATATTTCTCACATGCCTTGCAGACAATTTCATTGTCCAGAAGGTGAAGGAGACAACAAGGGCATTTATTATTTTTAATAATATTTTTTATTAATTTCTTATCAATAAAATATATCATTATAACAGATGAATTTTGTTTGCATTAAATTCATAGTTTAATTAATAATCTATCATCTATTAACACAGAAATACACACACACACACACACACACACACACACAGTTTACTTCCAAATTCCTTCTAGTTATGAGTCAAGTAACATCAAAAACTATATATGCTTTCTTAAATTTCATCAATAAATGGTTCTATATTTGTGTTTTAACATATTTATCTTAAACAACTGCTGTTTTCTTAATTTTCATCTGCACCTATAAACCATTCATTATTGTCTATCCAATGAAACCATTCAAGCACTATTTCCAGAAAATTACCTTTTTTTAAAAAAGTAATCAATTATTTATTAAATGAGTTAATTTATCCATCTCCATGTAGTCATATAATTTAAGAAATAAATCATTTATCTCAAGTATTTCGTTACTTTTCCATCGAGCGGCATACAACATTCTTGCTACTGTAATCATATAAAATATTAGCTTTCCATAATTTTTTTCCAAGTCTTTGTCTTCAATCACGTTAAGTAAGTATATTTTTGGATCTGCGTGTCCCTCAATATTTAAAATTTTCTTTAACAAAGAGTAGATCAGCTGCCAATATTGTTTAGTTTTTTTTACATTTCCACCACCAATGGAAGAATGATCCCACCTCTGTCTCACATTTCCAACATTTATTTTTATGTTTCTTATTCATTTTAGAAAGTCTGTATGGAGTTAAATACCATTGTAATGCATTTTTATCAGATTTTCCTGTAAAAGATTCACATAATATTTTATTCTTTTATTCTAGTTTTTGTCCTATTGAAATAACATTATGTTTTGACGTAAATCTTTTGCCCATGAAACCATACAATCTTTTATTGTTTCTCTTTCCAATTAATATTTCAATAAAAGTTGGTACATTTTGGAGATTTCATGATTATTCTCATCTTCTGTTAGTTTTTTGAACTCTATATTACCTTTTCCAATTCCAGTTAGTTTCATATCTTGATTAAATCTTTCTTTCAGTCACTGGTATAAAAACCAATTACAACTGTATCCTTCTGAAATCAAATCTGTTTCCATTTTCATTATTCTTTGAATTTTTTCTAATTTAGTTATATGTGCATATGTGGCCCATTTACTGCAATGTAGTTTTTCATTTTTAAATAATGCCTCATTTATTGAAACCCACATTGGGGTTTTTGTACACAATTTTAAAAATATTTAACCAAATTCTTTTTCTTATAGAGTGTTATTGAATTCTTTATTAACCTTAGCTTTGTCATAGAACATATAACCATGTAGTCAATATATCAGTCCTGCACTTTCTAGGTTAATTGATCAGTTATTTTAAAGTCTAATCCAGTTCAAAAACCAATTAAAAGCTGCTGCTTGATAATACAGCTTTAAATTAGGGAGCACTAAACCACCTCTGGGTTTTGAATCTTAGAATAATTTCATTTTTACCCTTGTTTTTTTTCTTTACAAATGAATTTAGAGATATCTCTATGCCAGGTGTTAAATGGTATATCATTATAAATGATTGGCAAATTTTGGAAGATGAACAATATCTTCGGAAGTAGGTTAATTTTCTACCAAGCCAAGAAAGTTCAAGTTTATCCCATCGATTTAGATCCCTTTTCACATCTTGCCAGACTCTTTCGTAATTATTTTTAAAGAGGTCAGTGTTTTTAGTTGTTATGTATATCCCTAAATATTTAACTTTCTTTTTTGTCTGAAATCTGGTTTTTAATGTCAAATCTTGTCTTTCCTTCTCCCCCTTTTTACTTCTGTTCCTATTAATCTGAAACCCAGATACTTCTCCATATTCTTCCAGTTTTCTCATTAAACAATCAATACTTTCTACTGGGAGTCCCAGAGTAATCATCAAGTCATCTGCATATGCTCTTGTTTTATATTCATATCCCTTGATTTTCACACCCTCTATTTGCTTATCTTCTCTAATTGATTTTAGTAGAACTTCCATAATTATTAAAAACAACAAAAGAGATAAAGGGCAACCTTGTTTCACACCTTCAAATATTTTACAAATTTCAGATTTTTCTCAGAATTATACTTGCTTCTTGTGAGCATATCTTCTCGGTCCCACTTACAAAATGATTTCCAATATCAATTTTTTGTAAAATACTTGACAAAAAAGTCCAATTAACATTGTCAAATGTTTTCTCAGCATCTATGAATATGAGAAGTAGTTGTCTATCATAATTTTTTTCATGATATTCAATGATGTTTAAAATATTTCTAATATTATCTTTCATTATTCTGTTGGCAAAAAGCCACTTTGACCTACATGAGTCATTCTTTCAAAATTTATTTTAATCTTTCCACCAATATAGAAGCCAATGTTTTATATTGGTATTTAATAGAGAAATTGGTCTGTATTACAGGGTTCCAATAGATCTTTATTTTGTGAAGTCGTAGGCTTTCATGGCCAGCATCCATAGTTTTTTTGTGGTTTTTTTGTGGCCATGTTCTAGAAGAGTTTCTTTCTGATGTTTCGCCAGCATCTGTGGCTGGCATCTTCAGAGAAAAGATCTTTATTTTCCTTTGGAATAAGTGTTATATTTGCTTGTAGCCACGATTTTGGAATATTATCTTTCAACATTTCATTTATTGTCCTTTGAAGAGAGCTTAAAAGTTGTTTTGTAAAGGTTTTGTAATATTCCATTGTAGATCCATCAGGACTAGGAGATTTCCCAGATTTGCTTCTTTTGATCACTGCTAAAATTTCGACTGTTATTAGTTTATTTAACTTCTTTCATTGGTCCTCTGTTATTTTAATAATAATAATAATAATAATAATAATAAATAAACTTTATTTTTATACCCCGCCTTTTGCTTGAAGGCAATCAAGGCAGCTCACAACAATTGCATGTATAAAACACCCCCACAACAAACAACAGTAACATAAAAACAAGTTACCCCCCATTAAAATTACATGATACTAAAATTTTTTAAAATAGCTGGCATACTCACACCAGTGATTATAAAATGTGACAAACCTAAACCTAAACATAAAAATCTAGAAAATTTTAGTGATATTTTGCCCATTTAAATATTTATCAATCTTTTCTTTTTTTATATGTGGATCCTTAAATAAATTTAAATAATATCTGTGAAAATTTTGTTTTATCTTTTTTTGTTCTGTGACTACTTTTTCTCCATCTCTATTTGGGTAATTGTTCCTTTAGTGCTCTCTGTTCTTAATTTATATGTCAACATTTTTCCTGGTTTGTTTGCCAATTCAAAATATTTTTGTCTAATGAACTTCATTTTCTTTTCTATTTCCTCAACTATCATTATAGTTAGTCTCTTTTTTCAGATTATCATCTTTTAGATTTTTCCTCACCTGGTTTTCTCTCTCTTATTGCTTCCAACAGTTTCCCCAACTTCTATGTATTTCTTTTTGTCATTTCCTCACTTTTTAAATAAACAAACTATCCATCATGGCTTGCAATGAACTCCTTTATCCAAATTCTCTTGAAAAAAAGGTTGATATTATCTCCAATTTCTTTTACGATTCCAGCATTTATTAAGAAATTTTCATTTAAGCACCAATTGAACTCTCTTTTCTGTACTTTCATACCTATCATAACCAGATTGTGATATGACCATCCCTTGCTGTTCACAGTCTTGCTGTCTGTGTCCCTCACTCCTTTGTGGATGGCAAGCCATGAGGGCAAAATGGTGCATGCTCCTGAGGCATGTGCCCCCATTAGAATAATGGGGCTCCAATATTGGTAATTTTCCCAATTCGCAGGGGAGGGAATCCAGAACGGATTGCCCACAAATTGGAAGGGGCGACATTATATCCAACTTTCCAATTTTATTACATAAATTAAACAAGATAAAAAAATATATCCAGCTGTGACCATGATTTGTGTCTGTTTGAATAGAAAGTGTAGTCTCTTGTGGGTCCATATTTAAATCTCCATGCATCTTGAACATCCATAATGTCCATTATGTCAAAAAATTCTTTGGGAAGTTTACCTTGGTTTTCTTTAATTTTTTTTTGTAGAGGATCTATCTAGATTGAGGTTGATTACCCCATTCCAGTTGCCCATTAGAATAATACAATCACAATTCATTAATAAATTTTTATAGAATTTCCCTCTTTTTGGAGTGGGCCATATACTCTCACACATACTGTCTTCTGGTCTTGTCTATTCAATTCCACTGCTACATAATGTCCATTTGGGTCATTTAGGGGCTTTGCAGGCTGGCACAAAAGGCCAACCTGGTGGTGGAGTTGGGACGGGACAGCCACATGCCAGCCACCCCGACTCCACCCTAACCCAGTCCTGATGCTGCGGCCTGTTTGCATGGTGTGCGGCATCAAGACACCCTCTTGGCACAGCATGTGCACACACTGCACCAAAAGGGTGCAAAAAAGCTGCCACCATGGCTGAAAGGGCAGCCTTTTGCTACCCCTAAAAGGAGGGGCATTTTGTCACTTTTTTGGGCGCAGAAAAATGGAGGATCGAGGCTGTGGTGTGCGGTTGCCATGGCTCTGATCTGCTGCTCCCAGGGGTGGCTCTGTACCACCCCTTTAGGCTGCTCTGCATCAGCCCTTAGTATCTCTTTTGCTTCATATCAAGAGTTAACATAAATCGCCACATTTTTTTATCCATCTCCATTGTCTTAGCTGTTGATTTAAATTCTTGGCTGTGTTTTATATTCTTGAAATGTTTGATAACTTTTTCAAAGAATTCTTGTTTCCTGTAAAACATATCAGATCTGTTCTTAGTTTTTCTAAATTATGAAATATTTTTTTCCTTTTCTGAGGTGTGTTTAAACCATGCCATGTAATAAATTTTATCTTGTCAACCATCAAGTTTTTGTTTTTATTTATTTATTTATTTATTTATTTGATTCTGATTTTGGATTAGTATTCTACTAATGACTCTTCTTTTCCCTCTTTTTCGTCTTCTTCCTTCTCGTCTTTCCTTTCTTATTCTAACTCTTCATCAGTTAATTCTAGTTGTTCTTGAACCTCTGTGAATAATCTTGATCCTTATCACCCTTTCTCTTAGTTTTAGCTCTGAGTATCTTTTTCTTTTCTATTTTCGTTGTAATATCTTTTTCTTCTCCATGTTTCTTCCCTGTTTCTTGTGAATCTTGAGATTCTTTAAAGGTTGGTTCCTTTTTCTGTTTCAACTATTCCATTTTTTTTGCATCATCAACTATTGTTATTGCAATACTTTTTCTTTTATATCAGGATGTTAAATCTTCAGGAACTTCCCAATGATATGGTATCTCTTCTTTTCTTAGTTGTGTTGTTAAAAACTGATATTCCTTCCTTTTTAAAAAAAATCTTGCCTGTATATCTTTGAAAATCTTCAATACTTGTCCTTCATGTTCAAATGGTTTTTCATTATGTCATTTCCTTCAATAATTTATTCAAGTATGGTATTAACTTTCGTATCAATTCTTCATTATGTTCTTCAGGGAGAGCCCTAATTTTAACACATTTTCCATAAAATTTTTATTCCCACATTGCTTTCTCATCTAATTCATCTTCCTTTCCTTTTTTAAAGATTCATCTATTTCAACTTCCATTCTTTCACTGTTCCATTCTAAATTGGAGATAATTTGATTAGCTGATAATAATTCTGTAGCTAATTTTTCTACTGTTTGTTTGATTTCCTTAAAGTTGGCTCTTATTTCTTGTATTTCCTTTTTAAATTCTTTCATTTTCTGTTTTAATTCCATCCTTATTTTCCTTATCTCCTCCAATAACAAGATATAAGTATGAGGAATTTTCTCTATTGATAGTCTTATTTGTGTTTGTTGTTGTGTTCTTGACACTGGATTCCTTAAACTCATAGCCATTTTGGTGATTTTCCCCCAGCACTTAAAGCTTTCTTATCCTTTCAGTTTCTTATTAAGAAAATATTTATTTCTAAGTATCGAGCATATATAATTATTGAATCTGATAAACTTTCCAATAAATCTCTATAAATAATTCAAACTTTCCCCTTCTACTACTAATTCAATTTATATGATCATCTAATGTGTAAGAGTATTTAAAAGAAAATAGTTTAAATCACTAATTCAGTTCATCAAAATTAACTAATTAATCTGTAAATCAAAAAATACAATTCAGTAAGACTGTAGAAGTGTTAGATTCTTATCAAATTTCTACTATTACTTCAATTCATTTATCCATCTAATTTCTAAAAAAGGGTAATAAAAATCACAAACTCAACACATCAAAATTAATTACTTAGTCAATAGAGTTAACATGTAAGAGGGAATTAATTCAGTATATAATTTATTATCTAATTGTATCCATTTAAATTAAATTAATTCTTTAATTTTGAAAAATATCATGGCAGTTTCCAATGTCTTAATAAGTTCTCTAAGGGCCTTGACAGACCTGCCTAAAGGGGCAGCACAGATCCGCACATCGTGGCTCTGATCCTCCTTTTTGCCGCCCGCAAAAGAGCAGCAAAATGCTGCTCCTTTTAGGGGTGGCAAAAGGCTGCCCTAAGAGCTGGCACTGTGGCTCTTCTGAGCCCTTTTGGTGCAGCATGTGTACATGCTGTGTCAGGACGGCGTTGGAGTTGAGTTGGGGATAGTGTATGGCTGCCCCCCAAACTCCACCCCCAGGCCAGCCCTTTAGGCTGGTCTGCAATGCCCCTAAATTACCTTTATCTTTAGTCCAGCCTTGATGACTACTATTAGTCTTTATTTTCTTTAACGTCCTGAATTCCTTTGTGTTCCTACTTCGTAGTTGTCATTTAAATTTTCCTTCTCTATTGTTATATTTTTCCAATTGCTTTGTCCAAATCTAAATAAGAGTACTTCTGCTCTTAGTCATCTTTGTGTTCTATCTGAATGTACTGAATCCTATCTTGTATTTATCTTCAGATATATAAACTAATATCAGGGCTTAAGTTTCACTTTATAAACCTTAAGTGCAACAATAGGAAAAAAACTACAATGTCCACCATTCCTTTCACTCCTGTCATGTTGTCATGAGGTCTGATCACACTGGGGCTTCCTTATAGAGTCTGGACTACAATTGCCATCATGCCCTAGTGTCAATAATTTCCATTTCCTTTTTAGAGCCAACAATTTCCGATATGGGCAATTTCCAATTGGGGTTAAATTGCACCCTCAATTACTATTTGAACCTCTCATCCTCGTCCCTTCCTCCATCTTCATTGTCTCATCCCCCATCCTCTATGTCCCTTCCTCCCCTCCTCTTTATTTATAATTTTCTCCTCCTAAGCTTTGTTCTCTCTTCTTATAATTATCTTCAAGCTCTTCTCTCTCTCTATGTTCAGTCCTTGATCTCCACCTACAACATTTTCTTTCTATCCTCACACTCAAGTCTCAGCCTTTTCATGTTTTGTCATGCTGTCTTTGTTTTGTCTCTCCATCAGAATTTTCAAGGACAGAGTCTTGGAAAATTTCCAGATAGGTAGTTCTTATTTTCATGTATTTAATCTTTAGTTTTTAGTCTTTAGCCCTTTATTTGGGTATAATTTTAAACATTTGTTCAAAGAGTTCATAAGATCTAGATATAGATATAGTCCCAGTATAAATTGTAATGAAAAGTAATGAAGTCTCTGATATCTCTTAAATAATCTTTTGAAGTAGGGAGTCCATACCTTATATGCGACATTAACAATATAATTGTTCTTTTACCTTTGTATATTTTTATCTTTATATTTTGTGCTTCTAAATGTCCTATATGGTTTATATTTAAATTTTTAGTGTATCTCTTCAAAATTGTTATGTTCGAGTCTTTAGTTTTATGAATCTATATAGAACAAAACCTAAAAGTTATGTGTCAGAGCTTCAGAGGAATAATCTTCATTCACTTATAAATTCGAACGTACGAAGTTAAAATTGGTAGTGTCCCTATCTGATCTCTTGGGGAAGCAATGCAGTTGTGGATTGCCCTACGGTCCTCTGCCTCCTTTCTTCTCTGCTCCTGGAAATCATTTCCCCAGAATTAGGGCAAAAAGGGAAGCAGTGATGAACTCCATCAGGCCTCCTCTGAACACTCTTTACCAAGAGTGTATTTTGGATCATCTAAGTATCACCCCGATGATCCAGTCACCGCAAAGTCTGAGTTGTCCTGATACCAGCTGACTTGGAGACTTCTCAGCAGGATGCCATTACCAACTGGAAGTCACTATTTTTGAGTTGATTAAAACTCAGGGATGAGCTAGTCAATAGAGTAGAAACAGTGGTATACTTGGAGTACCATGAATTATGTGCAAGTAGTACCATAAAGGTCACCCACATCTAACCTAATTCAAATTATTCCTTTTATTAAGCAAGCATAGGAGAACTGTCTTTCTTTTGTGTGCTTGGAAAATACCCTTTAAAGACCAAGATTCTTGATTTTAATAATTAAACATTCTTGCACCAAAGATCTGCCTGGCTAATAAACCATACCCTCCAACATTTCACAGGTGAAATTTGGGACACATGTGGCCAAGTACCACTCGCATGCTGAAGATGACAACAGTTATTAATGAGGAAGAACAGGCAAATTAGGAGATGATGCAGCAGTTTGCTTTTGCCTAAGTCAACTAGGAAAGGCAAGATTCCCAATGATCCCCCCTGCCAGTTTTTCACTTTTGAACTCAGTTTGGAAGTAAGCTGAGGACAAAGAGAGAAAGTGGCAGAGAGAGAAAATGAAACATTTTAAAAGAAGCTGAAAAAGTGAAACAACAGAGGATTGATTAAGACTGTCCCTGGTAAATCAGGTAGTTAGAGGGTATGATAATGATATTACCATGGAGCTATGTTTCCATGGTAATAGAATTGCCTACTCCTGTGAGGCAAAAGGCTACGCTGACAGTTAGGCAGGCTTTTGCTTAGAAGCCAAAGTAAATATGCCAAACAGCTACTGGGTACTGACTGTAGTGAGGGTGGCATTGGTGGAGGTTCTTGCAGAGACAATGGCAATGGCAGCTTAGCTAAAACTTGTTAGTTGTGTAGAAGGAGGCATGGTAAACTAATTTGAATGTTTATGCTGGAGTCTAGGAAGAAATTATAGGCAACTGGAATGCAAAAATAGAAAACAATATTATAGAATTTGGCCTAGGATCAAGAAATGAAGCACGATATGAATTTTGTGGCAGAGCACTTGTGAGCAAAAAGCAAAAAACAACCAAAGCAACAACCAAAAAGCAAACTATGATTTTGCCATTTTATATAAGAGACACTATTTTACTACCTGTTTATATATAATGAGATTTCAGCATTCACAGTTTTTGGTATCCATGAGGAGTCCTGGAAACATACTCCAGTGAATACCAAAGGCCCACTGAATTTTAATAGTTATGGCTCCCATGTCTATGAGTTGGCAAATCAGGTGTGGGTTTTAGTTTAAACTTTAAGAAGCTATTCCTTGTATAGATCCTCTAAAGCAGGGGTAGGCAACCTTTTCCCTTTAAGGGCTGAGGGACTTCAATTCCCAGAATCCCAGGAGCTATTGGCCAATATGGGACTATTGGCCAACATGGCTGAGGCTTCTGGGAGCTGAAGTCCCTCGGCCCTTAAAGCTCCTCTTTACCTATCTGAACTTCTCTCACCTTACATTCCCACCTGTACCCTCTGTTCTAGTACTCAAAGCCTGCTGTCCCAACCTAGGATCTCCACTGCTCCATCCTGGATTCGTCCCTTCTCACTTGCTGTCCCTCACTCCTGGAATCTTCTTCCCCCTCGTACATGGGTCGTTACTTCTTTGTCAACTTTTAAATCTGAGTTAACGATCACCCTGTTCAGGGAGGCATTCTCAGGCACTGTCTAATATACATATATTCCTTCAGATAGTGGATCTTGTTTAATTGTTTTTAATTGTTCCCTGCTTTTAATTAATTTTTATTTTACCTATTGTTTTTGTATTTTTAGATTGTATGCCTTTGGCAGGTTTTTATTTATTTTAATGCTTTGATTATCTCTTTGTACAACTCTGTGTACATTGACAGTGCTTTAGAAATAAACTTTAATAATAATAATAAATAATGGATAGTTGAATCCATAGATGCAGAATCTGTGGATGAGGACAGCAAACTGCATGTCTGAGAAGACATAGGGTTGCACTATTCAAGTCCTTTAAACAGACCACTATCCAGAGCTTGGAAAAGTTTTATTTTTGGACTTTATCTCCCAGAATCCCCCAGGCAGGTTGCATTCTTGATATCTGTAGAATAGCTGAGACAGATACACTTGAGAGCTACTTAGTGCAGATAGTACCTCTGCTGTATGAAACAAGGCAGTGCCCTATGGTCCTATGTAAAGCAATCCATAGCTGAAAATCTTAATGTTTCAAATTTTTTGCATGGTGGCTCTGATTTTCTAAGTGAAGGCTCTTTTTGTTCTCTCAGTCTTTTACCTAATTACAGACACAATCTTTATTTTTGTTTTCACCGAAATAAACACTGAATTATATTGATATTTTACTTTTATCATGGAGATCTTTTTAAAGCCAGAAGCTAGTACTGAAATGTTTTATAAATAGATGTCTTTACAGGCAACAGTTACTCATGGCTTGGTTACATCACACCTAACCTGTGAGAATGTACTCTAAGTGGGGCTTCTTTGTTGTATCAAGTAGCAATATAGTATGTCTGGCTATTGTCACACTTCACAGTTACAGCACCTTAATACCACTTTAACTGCTATTAGTGTGTACTATGGAATCATGAGATCTGTAGTTTCTTGTGGTATTTAAAATTCTCTGCTAGACAACTTTAGGTGACAACAAATTACAAATTACAGGATTCTATAGGATTACAGAGCAGTGCCCTATGGTCCTATGTAAAGCAATCCATAGCTGAAAATCTTAATGTTTCAAATTTTTTGGATGGTGGCGATGCAGAGGGGTGGGATAGAAATAAATTTTATTATTATTATTATTATTATTATTATTACTACAGGATTTGATCTGCAGGGAGAGGTGGGAAATATAAATAATTTTATTATTATTATTTTATTATGTAGCCATGGTGGTTAAAGTGTTATCAAGGTGCTATAACTGTGCAGTGTGAAAGAAGGAGCTGACTAATGAAGCTCATTTAGCTTATCTCCAAATTTGTCTACAGCTTGTGGTCCTTGGTCCATCTTTACCTGATCTCTACCTATTGGGCCAATTTGTTCCTTGCTCGCACTGAGTTTGAAGAAGTTTAGGCTCCAGCTTCCAGAATATCGTAGCCAACTTGGCCAGTGTTTGGACCCACCGATCCTGGGAATGGAATGCAACTGGACACACCACTGCACCCCAGAAATGACAAGAATGAAAAGTATTTAATAATCAACAATTATGCATCATTATGTCTTGTCTCTTCCACATTTCAAAACCATAGAGCACTATCCAGTGATCTAAAAGAAGTAATCCTATTGAATTGTTTTTGGAAAAAGCAAAACCCCAACAACAGCTAAGAACAGCAAAATCTAATTGGGAGGAAACATACAGAGATCATGTCTTAAAGAATTTAAATACAAGAAAGAGACATGAAACTATTTTTCAAGCATTAGTAAGAAGCACATATAGTTTTGTACAGGGGTGAGTTTAACATCTGCAATACACCCTTGTACAAAACTATATGTGCTTCTTACTAATGCTTCTTACTAATGCCAGAAAGTTTTTTAAGCCTCAGAGCTGATGTTATCCACTCTTGAAGCTTCAAATGGTATCAGTTTTGTTTGAGATGGGGGTTCTGGGTCCCAAGCCAAATGAAACTAGGTACATATAGAGCCAGTGGGGTGTAGTAGTTTGAACATTGGACTATGACTCTGGAGACCAGGGTTCTAATCCCATCTGAGCCATGCAAATCTACTGAGATACCTTGGGTAAGTCACACTCTCTCAGCCTCAGAGGATGTCAATGGCAAACCCTCTCTGATGAAACTTGCCAAAAACACCCCATGACAGGTTCGCTTTATAGCATGATAGTGTTGCTATGAATCGGAAATGACAACAACATAGATTATCGCCCCACCAATTCCTGCCAGGATACACGTGGGTTGTAACTGTAACAGACAGAACTTATTGCACTGCCATGTGGTTGGGCAGTAGGCAGTCTGTATCCAACTCAGGCTTCTCCCACAACTTTTCAAGAATGGGAAAATTGATACATGCTGCCTACTGCCCAGCCTTGGGGCAATGCAATAACAGCCGTCTGTTAAGGTTACAACCTGTGTGTATCCCAGCAGGAATTGGCAGTGAGATAACCTCCAAATGTCTGGACACTTGCAATTTATTTCTACTCATTGTTTTTATAAAGTGGGTTTACTTTACTGAAGAGAAAGACACCCCTGATGAGTTGGGAGGGGTTTCTTGTTGTGCTGGTCAAATAAGGACAGGAGATGCCTGCTTGGTCAAGGCGCATAGGGGAACAAGTACACCTGCGCGCCTTGTCCAATCGGGTTGTTTGATTGTTGCTCCAAGTCTTGCAGTGTTATTGGTCTAGCGAGACTTGGGATGAGAGTTTGTTATTTATAGCTCTGTGCTGCCACGTGGAGGCAGCCATTTTAGAGCTGAGACGGAGCGAGTAACATCGCTCCGCTCTTTGTTTTGGGCTTGCTTGGCTTTTGGCCTAGCACTCCCTTGGCTTTCGCTAATTTCAGCTTTTGTCTATTCGGCTTTTGCCTATTCTTATCCTTGCTCGTATCAGGGGCTCAGGTATCCTTCCTCGAGCAACCCGTGGAGGGGTGAGTGAGGCCTTCGGGCCAGCCTTCGTGGGCCTGTGGCACCTCTGCATCCCCAATTCTTGGGGGTGCACACCCAAGGAGGGCTCTGCGGGAGGCATCTTTCACCGGGTGCGTGGACCTGGTACTTGATCTTCAGGCCCAGAGACGTCCCGGTAACCCTGGTCTGGTAAGGTCGGGACCCATCGCTGGTTCGGGAGGGTTGGTTACACTTCTCCCCAGCAGTGAGTGTGTGGAAGACGGCAGTCTTCGGGTGAGGGATCCGCATAGCACCCTGGGTGGACACCTTTCCCATGGTGGTTGCCAGTGACGCTTCCTGGCTGTTGTGTCTCCTGTGAGACTTGGGAAAGGGTAGCCTGCTGGTAATCATCCACGGTTGGGTGATTTGGTTCAGGCCTGCATTCTATTTCACTGAAGTTAAGATGCCATGTAGCAAGGCCCAATCCAAGAGGCATGTGGCTTCAGCCGTGCCTAGCTCGCATCACTCTGCTTTAAAAAGGCCTTCTCAGTCTAGCAGCAGAGATGATGAGATTTCTGCCCAGGTGGCACAACTGGGCAAAACTGTTCAGGCTTGTGTGGTGCTTTGCAATCAACTTGCACAGAAGGAATTACGGGCTACACCCTCCACCTCGAGTGCCAGCCCTTTGGGTGCTAGTAACACCGAAGTGTCACTCCCTTTAGTGGCATCTGTGTCTCAGGTGGCAGTTGCTACACTGGGCCCATCGGTGGTTTTGGCAGTGGAGGCCGGGCACCCCACTATTACCGATGTATGGGATCTCCTACAAAGAGTCCCGGGTTTGGGGACACAGGGTGTGGCTCCCCCTGTGTCCGGACAGCCCACTTTGGCTGATTTATACAACCTCTTACAAGGGGTGGTTCTTCCAGGTGGTGCAATGGAGCAGACCAGTGGTGAACAGAGAGGTGATCAAGCTGCTGCTGCATCTGCTGTGTTTGACACCTGAGCTGTTGTGGGGCCACACTTTGGGGGACCACTGCGGTCAGTTGGCGAAGCTTCCCAGCAAGCTTCAATTTCAGGTTTGTCTCCTAATATTGCACATGCTAATTGGCCTACCTCGGTATGGGCTCCAGGTGGCCAGGTAGGTCAGGGTGTGGCTTCGGAGCAGCCCAACCCTCTGGTTTTGAATGCATCTGTGCAGGCACCTGCAATTTCACAGGTCCCTGACACTCGGGTGCAGGGTGGTCAGCCTGCAGCTGTTGCTAACACCACATCTGTGGTGTCAATTTCTAGTGCTCCTCTGTTATCTGGAGTGGTGGGGAATGTGGAATCTACTCCTTAATCTGGAATGTCTACACCCCTTGGTTCACACCTTCCTCTTTCCACTAAAGAAAGGATTTGGAAGGGCGAATATATTGATTTATTTACTTTGACTTTTAGGGATCCCGAGCCGAGGATCATGATAAAAGATGGATTCATTTTTAGTTTGCCAAAAGAGTTTCAGGTGCTCAAACGCCCTAAGCTAGAGCGCAATTTTGTTAATTGGATTATAGGCTTCACTATTTATAGAGGTGTCATAGAGGAAAAAGAACCACTTAGATCCCCTGACTTTTCTAAATATCAGGAGATCATGATAAAAGTGTACACTAATTGCCATCACAATTCAAGGGGTGCAGCATGGCTCCAGTATGATGAGCAGTTTAGGATGAGAGCAGCACAGGACCGCTCTTTATCTTGGAGGCATGTTCAGTCCGAACTTTGGGCTGACGTTATGGTGGGGGCCTCCTCCTCGAGCAGGTGTGACAATGGGTTTGTCCCGATGGTTACCATGCTGAGAGGGCTGAATGCGAGGCCTGCCACAGGAGAGAGAAGGCAATTTGGCTTATGCTGAGACTTTAATGCTGGCAAGTGTAAAAGACAACCCTGCAGGTTTGAGCACAAATGTAACACCTGTGGGGGTGGCCACCCTGGAACTTCCTGTGTTAGAGGCAAAAGAACAGGAGTGGGTACTGCCCCCCAGCCAGTTTTGCCTGGGGGAAAAGGCCCGGTCACCAATTAAATTGGACACTATGGTGGCGTGGTTAAAGGTTTACCCTAATAGGGAGGCTGCTTTATATTTATTTCAAGGTTTTTCTGTAGGCTTTCGTATTCCCTATACAGGCCCTAGGATTCATCGTTTTGCACCCAATGCTCGTTCAGTGAGGGACTTGCCGAGTGTGGTGAGGGAGAAATTGGCTAAGGAAATAACTGCAGGAAGGATTTCGGGACCCCATGATCAGTTGCCTATCCCCACACTTCGATTATCTCCTTTGGGTGTAGTTCCTAAAAAAGCCCCTGGGAAATTTAGGCTGATTCATAATTTATCATACCCGAAGGGTGAGTCTGTGAACGATGCTATTGATCCTGGGCTTACCTCGGTTAGGTACACATCGTTCAACTCAGCAGTTAAGATGATCAGGAATTTGGGCACAGGAGTCCTTTTAGCTAAGTGTGATATTAAATCTGCATTTAGACTTCTTGCTATACACCCAGATGATTTTGACTTACTGGGTTTTCAGTTTGAAGGAAAATATTTCTTTGACAAAGCTATGCCAATGGGATGCTCGATTTCTTGTTCAGCTTTTGAGACATTCAGTACCTTTCTCCATTGGTGTGCAGTTAAGCAGACTGGTAATAGAGCCATTGCTCATTATTTAGATGATTTTTTAATTGCTGGGAATCCCAATTCTTCACAGTGCGAGGACTCCTTAGTTCAATTTCAGGAATTAATGCATGAGCTAGGTGTGCCTTTAGCGGAGGAAAAGACAGAGGGGCCACATACTCGACTTATCTTTTTGGGTATCGAGATTGATACCATAGCTGGAATTTCTCGTTTGCCTGATGAGAAACTAGTGGCTATGAAGCAACAAGTTGGGACCACGTTAGGGAAAGAAAAAGCTACCCTTCATGAATTTCAATCACTTACAGGTCTTTTGAATTTTGCCTGTAGGGTTGTAGTTCCAGGACGAGCATTTTGTGCAAGACTGTATAGGGCTACTGCAGGGACAGTGGCCCAGCATCACCACATTAGAATCACAAGGGGCATTCGTGAGGATTTGAAGGTTTGGGACTCCTTTTGGGAGCATTTCAATGGCATATCGTTTTGAAGATTTGAAATGCTGCTTAGGGCAAACTTTCAGGTGCATTCTGATGCTGCTGGTGCCCATGGCTTTGGTGTTTATTGGAATGGCCAGTGGGCTGCAGAGGCATGGCCTGCTGCATGGGTTAAAAGGGTCTGACTAGAGATCTTACGTTTTTGGAACTGTTTCCAATAGTGGTGGCTGTGCACTTGTGGGCAAGCCAGTTTGCTAATAGGACTGTCTGGTTTTGGTGTGACAACCAGGTAGTCGTGCACGTGGTAAACTCTCAGTCCTCCAAGTCTCCTAAAGTTATGGGTTTGGTAAGGGCAATGGTGTTACAATGCTTGAATTATAATGTGTTATTTAAAGCTCAACATGTTCCTGGTGTGCTTAACCCTTTGGCGGACGCCCTTTCTCATTTTCAGTTCTCCAGGTTCTGGCAGCTGGTTCCCGAGGCATTGACACACCCGTTGGAGGTACCGGCGTCGCTCTGGAACCTTGGAGATTAGAAGTTCATAGGGCAATTTTAAACTCCATTGCCCTGTCTACACGCAAGTCCTACCAAACAGCTTTGAATTCATTTAATCAATTCTTACAGGAAATTGGGGAGGATCAAAAGTGGCCTATTGATGTTGACTTGGTCCTTCGCTTTATTGTATATCTTAAGCACGCAGGACTTTCACCTGTCACTATCAAGGGGCAGGTTGGCCACCCTGGCATTTTACTCTACGGCAAAGGGCTGTTTTGATCCTACTAATGACTTTAGGGTCAAAAGAGCAGTGGAGGGATGGTCCAGAGAATCCCCTGTCACAAAGGATTCACGATGGTCGATAACTGGCCCTGTCCTTCTTATGGGATCAATTAGCCCACACATGTTATTCGCCTGGGGAAGAGGCTTTATTTAAAGCGGTATTTGCTATAGCCTTTTTTGCTGCTTTAAGAATCAGTGAGATTGTGCCTGGATCTCGTAATGATAAATCTGGCAGGGCACTATCAATTTCTGATATCAATTTAACAGGACAGGGGATTCAAATTCACCTTAGGTGTTCTAAGACAGACCAGTTAGCAAAAGGGCAGTCTATTTTTTTGGCTAAAGTGCCACAAGGTCAAATTTGCCCAGTGATAACGATGATTAACTATTTGAATATTAGGCCTAATTTGGCTGGCTACTTGTTTATTCACTTTCTGGTTTGCCCTTAACACAATTTCAATTTAGGGCTATGCTAAAAGAGACTGTAAGGAGGGCTGAGTTGCCTCAGGAATGTTTCTCCTCGCACTCCTTTCGTATTGGAGCAGCGATAGCTGCAGCCACTCATGCTTTGAGTGAAGCTGATATTTACAGAATTGGCAGGTGGCGTTCACGTGCATTTAAGTCCTATGTCAGGCAATCAGGTAACTGGACTCCTGATAAGCAACGTTAACTTGTTTTGTTTCGTTTCAGCTGGCTTTTACCGTGGCAATATATGGATCGTGGGCCACAGCCTGGTCTTTTGGGCAGAACACCACCTTTTGGAACATCGCCGTGACAATACGTTGGGCCTATCCCATATTGGACTTACTGAGTGGTTTGGACAAATGGGCATGATGTGGGGATCTCTCCTTCCCCTTATTATGGAGTTGGCACATTCGCGTTCATGCCCCCGGGTTTTGGTGGTACACCTAGCGGAGAACAATTTGGTTTGGATCCTGTGTTTGCAGCTGGCCAAGCAGATAGTTAAGGACATGCAGGAAGTCCAAAAGATTTTGTTGGGTGCTGTGATCCTCTGGACCAAACTTGTTCCAAGATGTTGCTGGCCTGGAGCGCAGAAGGACTCAGCAATTAATAATGCTCGGCGCTGGCTTAACCGTTATGTGGCTAAGCAGCTTTCTAAATTGGGCATCTTTTTGGTGGAGCACAGTATTAAACTTGACTGGCCGCAGCTGTACAGGGGGGATGCGGTTCACCTCTCTCCAGAGGGATTGGAGATGTACATTACAGCACTCTCTGACCAAATTGCAAAAGCGGTCTGCGGGGGTGGGTGGGGAGAGGGGATGCCTAGCTAGGCTGGTCCCCCTCTTGTGATGGGCAATGGCCCCCACCCCACAGAAAAAATTAATCTGGCTATTTAAGAATTGGGGTAAAAAATTGGCAATAACACAAATTTAAAGGAAATGACATATGCATTTAAATGCATTACGTCATAAAATTGCATGACGTCATATGATGAAATATGATGTTATTTCCGGGGGGAGGGGTTTGTAAATTTGTTGTTATTAGTTTACTTGTTTTGTCACGTGTGGTGAAGGACCACCCACTTGGGGGGTTACACCTTCACTTACACATGTGACAAATTTGTTAATGTTTATTGGTTTGTTAATAGACCCTGTACAGCTAAATAAAAGTTGTGGCCTGTTTAAACCCAAAAAAAGGCATCTTGTGTCCTTTGTGCCAGTGCAAAAACCATTTCTAGGCCCATTGGATATTGCCTGCTCCTGACCTACCAGAAGGAACAAGTGTGTACATGGAAAATAATCTCATTAAGAGGAACAGCAGATTGCAGTGGGAGCAGGAAAAGATGATTTTTACTCCCTAAAGCTAGGGTTGCCAGATATCAGAGTACAGTCCTGAGTGTCCGTTTTTCATGAAAAATTTCCAGGTGGGAGATGAGGGTGAAAACTCTCTACTTTTGCTGAGCAAGAAGAAAGGACTGTGTGCATATCTCCAGATCTGTTAGTACAGCAGAAGTTTGTTACAGTTTGTAAGGCTCTGTAGATTTGGTGCTTCAACTTGCAACGGGTCTCTATGCATTTAGTTAATTAGTTTTCTCCTTTCCTCCCAGTCATTCTAGTTCCAGAACTCACCTTCCACTCTTCATCTGCCTTGTGACTAGAAGTGAATAGGCTACATTTAAAGATTCTTTATCTTATTTCCCTGAGTAGATAAGAATGAATCTGGAAACATCCCCTTCAGTTAAGATTTCTCTCTTAATTCCCAAACAGGAAAATATGTTCTCTCATTCTATTTCTCACATGTGTATGTTTTAATGACAAGCTGTGAACAACTATGATTGACATCTAATGCATAATAACACTTAATTAACACTTAAGATTTAATTACATCACCCCGGACTGTCCCTAGATCTCCAGTTTTGCTCTGGAAACTTCAGGGCCTGGGACAGTTGAATTGACAACTCCATCCACAGCAGGGGTAGGCAACCTTTCCCCTTTAAGGGCCGAGGGACTTCAGTTCCCAGAATCCCAAGAGCTATTGGCCAACATGGGACTATTGGCCAACATGGCTGAGGCTTCTGGGAGCTGAAGTCCCTCGGCCCTTAAAGGGGAAAGGTTGCCTACCCCTGATCCACAGCATTCCCTTGCACACCTTGAAAATCAGCTTTGGAGAGTAGGTAGTTGGATCTCATGAAGCATGGAGGTCCTTAAGTGGGGATGAGGGGAAAAAAGGTCTGTCTATTCTGCTTGCTTAACATTGGGATTAGCCCAGTATATTTATACTGCAGAATACAAAAGTAAAAATCTTACCTATTAAGAGAGAGAGAGAGAGAGAGAGAGAGAGAGAGCTTCCTCCACCAGACCCTTTATTAATTTAAAAATGCTCTGTAGTGCCCTTTGATTCAAAATTTTAAGTGTGCTTCACAATAAACAATTTAAAAAATAAAAGCAGAATAAAAAAATCATGCTAAAAACAATCACAGTATCGAGCAGGGATGGAATCTTCTCTGAAATGTAAAAGACATTACCATAGATGCTAATTCTATGGCAGAAGATAGAAAGCAATTCCACAATTTCGTGTCATTTTTACAGGGAAAGGTAAAACTAACTATGAGTGGTGTTAGATATAAGGCTTTTAGTTCACCATCACCATGTTCTTGCCCATTCACTTAATTTTACATGTGCTTCACACATTGTATGTGCTCCACTTGTAGCCTTCCCTTGTTTCTTCCAGTTCTCCTTACATTATTTTCCTTACTCGAGAAAATCCATTAAGGAGGAAAAGATGGAGCATCACACAGTGCCTTCTAACTGCTAGTGTGACAAGACTTACAGCTGGAATCATGTTATATGAAAAGGTAATATGATCCTTCCTATTCACATGGGCTTTCAATTATGTGTTATCTCAGGGCCTAAGCAGACTGGCGGCACGGGGCCGCCCTGGGAAGGTGCGCTGCGGGACCGAGGCATCCCCACGCCTCGATCCTGCGGCACACCTTCGCCACCCCTGAAAGGAGCGCTAAAATAGCACTCCTTTCACAAGTCAGCGAAAGTGTGCCGCAAAAGCTTGCGGCGCACTTTCACTGACTTTTCCACCGCAACGTGTCCGGACACTGCGGCGGGAGGTTGTCCCTGGAGCGCTGGCCGTGCGGAGGGCCGGCGGCTCCGAGGACGACCTCGGGAGGAGGAAGGGGCACCGAGTGTGCGGCTGCCCCTCCCCTTCCTTGCCCCGAGGACGGCTTTTTAAGCCGTCTGCCGAGGCCCTCAGTGAGGTACAACAACAGCAAAAACAGTTCCTGCCAGTAATTTTATTTGAAAATAGCTGCATTGGAAGGCTCATACAGTTGGACCTTGGTATCATCTGAGGTTTGATTCAAGGACCCTGTAGATAAAAAAATCTGTGGATGTTCATGTCCCATTAAATACAATGATATAGTAAAATGGTGTCCTTCATATAAAAGGCAAAATCAAGTTTTGTTTTTTGGAATGCATGTATTTTTAAAAATATATTTGAAGTTGTGGATGGTTGAATCCATGGATAAAGAATCCATGGATATGAAAGGCCAACTGTGGTAGACCTATAGATACCTCACCTGTACTATTTACTTAAATTATTTTAAAACTGCAATTGGAACTAAACACAAAAAGATGTGAATAGAACTGAACATGGATAGAACTTAAAATTATTTTAAAACCCCATTGGGACTACACACAAAAAGAAGTTAATAGAGCTGAACATGTATAGAACTGATCTAAAAATGATCACATCAGAACTAATGTCCAGAATTACTAGGTGAACCTGCTGTGTCAACATAAGCTAGGTATCAAAGATGGTCTTCAGAAAGAAGTTTGTGTAAGCATACACTGATTGATTCTCTCTTATCCAGAATTCTGGAATATTCCAAAATCCAAAACTGTCCACATGGGTGGTTGAGATAGTGACACTTTTTCTTTCTGATGGTTCAATAGTTCAGTGTACACAAACTTTCTGATGGTTCAAAAGCAAAAGCAAAGCAGCTTCATTTATATACTGCTTCATACCACGCTATGGGTTGTCTAAGCGGTTTACAACTGTAAGCTCATTGCCCCCCAACAGTTGGGTACTCATTTTAGCGACCTCGGAAGCATGCAGGCCTGAGTCTAGCCTGAGCCCTGGCTAGTATTGAACTCGCAATCGTTTGGTCTATGAGTGAGTGGCTGCAGTACAGGCATTTAACCACTGCGCCACCAGGGCTCAGTGTACATAAACTTTGTTTCATGCACAAAATTATTTAAATTATTCTGTATAAAAATACCTTCAAGCTATATGTGTAAGGTGTATGTGAAACATAAATGAATTTCATGTTTAGACTTGGGTCCCATTTCCAAGATTGTGTATTATGTATATAAATATTTCAAAATCCACCCTCACCCCCCAAAATTCAGAACACTTCTAGTCCTGTATAGCTTAGATCTCAATAAACTGCCAAATATGTTGCTCAACACATCTTCCTTAGGTCATGGAAGCATGACTAAGGATCAGCATGAATTAAGAAAACACTGTGGATCCCATGGGTTGAGATGTGACTGACTTCCAGCTTTGAAAGTATGCCCCATTTACAAGAATTTGCTTTAAAAATGAGGCCACTTCTTTAAAACTTGTAGCTAATTTTTAATGTTGTTAGGCCTTAACGCTGCCCCCCGCCATATTGACAACAGAATAATTGCTAATAAAATAAGAACAACACTTTCCCCCATGTAAGCAAGGTTGGGATAAAATCCTGTTGTTAGAAGCACTAATGGTCTCAATGAAATTACTGAAAGTTTGGAAATGCACATTAAACAGGATTTATTGTCCCAGAATGCACATGCAAATATGTAAATTCACCATTAGAAACACACAGTAAATTGTTCTACTTATCAAAATACAAACAAAACAAGTTATTTTCCTTTTAGTCCATGAGAAATGTGTTAATTTCTTTCTCTCTCTCTCTCTAATGACATTTAAGGTACAATCAGCATGAAAGTAATCTGCTTTTTTCCTTTTTTTTTTTTTAAGACAAGACTCATGTATTAACTTAATGGATTCCAAATATTTATTTCTAGAGGTGAACAGCAAGCCTTTTAAATACTTTATGAAGATTCTTCTTGAGCCATAGCTTATGGCGACACCCATTTAGAAAAGGCTTTAAAGGTTTTTTTGTATGTACAGCTCCATTACTTTTAGTTAATAATTTACAATAAACACAATGATACGATTTCACTCCTTTCCCCCTATTAAGCTAGCTATTTTTGATTACAATATTTGTTATTACTCAGACATTTTCTATTTTACAAGATAGTGGTATGCCTTGAAGGACTGGCAACCCCAGATTATTAACTGAGTGTTGGATTCTCTCCAGGGAATATGTGATTTCTACCACATTAGTAACCTTAGGGCCTTTACAGACTACCAGAAATAATGCAGCTTGAGTCCACTTTAACTGCTCTGGCTCAGTGCTAGGGAATCATGGGAACTGTAGTTTTTTTCTGAGACATTGAGCCTTCTATGTCAGAGAGTGCTGGTGCTACAACAAACTACAGTTTCCATGATTTTAGCCAGGGCAGTTAAAGTGGACTCAAGCTGCATTATTTCTGGCAGTCTGTAAAGGCCCTTAGATATCAGTGAATGTGGGAAAGAACATGGTCTGTTAAAAATGGACAGCAATTAAATGTGCATATTTGCAGGTAAATTTTGGCCTAATTCAATCACAATTTCCAACCAGTGTAGACCCATTGAATCTACTGGTAAATGGCAAATCAACAATTGTTTCAGTGAGTGTATTCTGTTTGGGCCTAGCAAGTTGGATTTAAATCCAATTCATTTTTACTGTTTTAAATTCTTTGTCTAACAGGCTGCTTTGATTTCTGTGGGATTTGAGCAGCCTGAATGTATGTAAGATAGCAGTCTTTCCATTTAAGCCCCTGCAGCTGAGTTTTTGTCTTCATCTATCAGTTTTATGTTTTCTTAAATGAAGGCCAATGCATACTCTTGTACTGCCACTGTACTTTGAGCATTGGACCACAACTCTGGTGATTAGGGTCTGGTTCCCTGCTTGGCTATGGAAACCCACTAGGTGACCCTGGGCAAGTCAGACACACTCAGGGGCTATGCAGATGGGCAAAAAGGGGTGCTTTGAGGGTGACTTGGGGCCTCGGCAGACAGCTTATTGAGCCGTCTCCGAGGCAAGGAAGAGGAGGGGCAGCCGCACGCACGGCGCCCCTTCCTCTTCCCGAGGTCGTCCTCGGAGCCGTCGGACCTCCGCATGTCCGGCGCTCTGGGGACAACCTCCCGCCGCAGCGACCGCACGCGCTGTGGCGGAAAAGTCAGTGAAAGTGCGCCCGATGCTTTTAGGGCACACTTTCACTGGCTTGTGAAAGGAGCGCTATTTTTGCGCTCCTTTCAGAGGCGCCGACGGTGCGCCACGGTGCGACTGCTCCAGTCCCACGGCGCACCGTCGCAGGGCGTCTTGGACGCCCTCGTCTGCTTCCCCCCTTGGAGGCGTGGCCTTTAGATGACGCATGCCTAAAAGTCTCCAGGAAAGCGCCCTCTAGCCGTCATGTGCCAAGAAAAACCACTCCAAAAAGGAGCCACTTTTTTCTGCTCCTTTGGTGAAGATGCACACCTTTGCATGTGTGTATGTATGCAGCTTCACTGATGCACCAGAAAATGGCCATATAAATGCACTGTTACACGTATGGCGGGAATTGACTCGGCGATCCAGAGCATGAGCCCTACGATGCAAGCTTTAATTTAAAGCACCCTATGCTTCCAGGTGTGGATGCACTGGCACAGGTGTGCTTGAATATTAGAACCCTAACCCTAACCCTAATTGTAACCCTACGCATGCTCCCTAGCAATTGTCCTCTGTTATGACAATAAATGCATTCTGTACGCTTGCTGTCAGCATGCACAGCAGTTTGCATGAAAGAGGCTTTTGTGACCTCTTCTGTGCAAGTGTGCATAAGACCTGCACATCACTTCCTGACCTGATGTGGGGGGGGGGGCTCCTGGAGTAACGTTTATCCATTTGTCCTGTTGACCAGGTCCCTTGCATGACCACCAGCTGCATGTATCAAGTCTGTCCACACAAACCTCCCACACAAACCTCTCCCCTCATCCCTGATCTGTGTGGGACATGTTTTGTGGAGGAAGATGGAGTGTCTTTTCAGTTGACAAACCCATTCCTTCACCCCAAGGGTGGCACAATCAGACAGTGGTACCTGTCTACTGCACCCACTCCTTGGGGGGAAGCGGAGGTCAGCAAATCCTTGCGTGATATGTGGGTGTATGACAGTTCCTGCGGAGGTGCCCAGGGATGCCAAACTTCAGTCATCTTTATACAGACAAAATGACAGACTGTATACCACCTTATAACAGGTCCTGGGCTGGTGCACAGGGATGCCGAACTTTAGTCACCTTTGTATACAGAGAGTGATAGACTGTATACTAGCCTATGACAGGTCCTGTGTAGGCATGTAGGGATGTTTTCCTGCACAGATGTGCAGGTGTGGAGAGATGTTCCTGCGCATGTGCGCATGCGTTTGAGAGAGAATGAAAAAAAATTAAAGCAGCTGCTGCCGGCCCATGCAGTTGCCCTGTCTCCCTTTGCGGCATCCTTGGGGCTGGCGGTGCAGTTGCTGGGGCTTCAATGCAGCCTCAGAAAAGCTGAATTGACTCTCCCCAGTGCGGTTGCTCTGTCCCCATTTAGGGCAACCTCAGGGCAGGCAGTGCGGTTGCTGCAGCTTAGGGAAAAAGCAACTTCAGGTCACCTTTTCCTGCCCGTCTGCATAGTCTCTCAGACCCAGAAAACTCTGTGATAGTGTCACCATAAGTTGGAAATGACTTGAAGGCTCACAACAACATTACGGCCACTCTACAGTGCAAATTAATGTAGCTATGGACCTTATCCCACGCTGCTCTCAAAAGTGGCAAGAAAGCGATATGAGCATCATTCCAGTACTATAGCGCTAGTATAAATATGGCACTAGCGCTATAATAGCGCTATGGATCACCTTGCGCTATTGCAATGCCCGCTGAAACCGACATGCAAAAGAATGCGAATGATGCTGCATTCCGAGCGGTTTCTTGCTGGATTCTGAGTGACGTCGTGGGATCATGCGGAAAACTATAGCGCTATAGCGCCTGATTCTTAGCGGATTCTGAGCGACGTCGTGGGATCACGCGGAAAACTATAGCGCTATAGCGTCTGATTCTTAGCGGATTCTGAGCGACGTCGTGGGATCACGCGGAAAACTATAGCGCTATAGCGCCTGATTCTTAGTGGATTCTTGCTGCTTTTGGCCCCGTGGGATAAGGTCCCACGAGAACTGCTTCTAGCTCATGCTTATGCTATTGATAAAAACAAACACCATGCTAATAACTGTGCCAATTTTGGGAATAATGAAGAGTCCAGCTGTGAAGGATTCCCCCCTCCTGGTTTTACTAGGCTGATTCAATTGTTCTTTTCATTTATGTAAGATTTATTTTTCACTTCATTTACAGAGAGAGTGGTATATCAGATAAGCAGTGATATAAATAACTTGATGTAACAACACATATATTAAAAAGTCACCAAACTAAAGACAAAAATCAAACAAACTGCCATGAAAACAACATAAGGGCAACATAAATACACTGTAGAAAAGGACTGGGAGAACTAGAGGGCAAAGAGGCAACCATCCCAAAATCTTACACATCTATCGATTCACTGACTGTGTGTGTGTGAATTGCTTTCCAGAAATGTAGGAAGAAGAAGAGGAAGGTGAGTGAGTACTTTCTCCTTCTGGCTCAACAGATTATATTCTGCAGACTGGCATTTTCTATCCTAACTTTTTGTACATTGCTACTGTCATTGGCAGCCTGATTTGACTCTCGGGAAAATGGTTGCTCTGTGGAAGTTAGCAAGTTGACTTCCAGAGGAGCTGTAGCATTACCCTAGGCTGGCATCAGTGTACATTTTAATCCCTGATTTTGCCACACCATCTGCAATTCTCTAAGAAAAGGTTACTGAGTGGAGGAGGGGAAAAAATCCCAACCTGCTTTTTAAAAGAAGGGATAATTGCCAATGTTTTCTCTCAGCAGAAGAACATGTATCTAGTATCCTTTTGTACTAGATACGTGTGCCTGGGGATGATGTTGTGAAACCAATTGCCTTTCTGCCTAACAATCCATCTGGTGCTAACAAGACAGGATAGCCTAGTATTCGGCTATCAGCCCTGCTGAAGAACTGAACATCATAGGTTTTCTTTTCACAGCTTCCTGTTCTCTTCCAAGCTGAACAGGGTGGTCAGTGTCTGCATGCAAGGGTAAGAGCTAGCATGTTCATTCTGAAAAGAACACATGGATCACTCGAAATATGGTGGCAGAAGCACAGGTTTGAAAATCCCTGAAGATTTAAAAAAATGCTCACACCTGGACTGCTAGCACACTATAAAGTGTGGCCCAAGAGCTGCTGCCTTTCTACAGGTAGGGGTATTTTGGTGATGCAAAAGATAGAATCAGATTATCAATCTGCCCTACCAGCTGAATTTGGAAATAGTATGTCCCAGGAAAACCATGATTGCTTTGTCCATACCTGCTCTGAATCCCATCTATTTTATAGCAACTGGGGAAAATAGTAGCTGTGACAGTGTTATCATTCTTGCATTTACTCCCAAAAGCATTAATAAAAGCTTGTTTATATTGCTTCCTGGCTCACTAGGGCCCCCAAGATAATGCACATCATGTAAAAACATTGAAAACAATACAGTGATGAAAACTTTAGAAATGAATTAAAATACTCTTTAAGAACTTTTAAAAACAGTTTATGTCAAAGTCACATGGACTTTTATCAGAGAATCCTCTGTGCAGCCACTGTATTTTGGTTTCCACACATATCTGGGTTGGGCAAATCACATACCACCTGAACTGGCTGTGCTCTCACAGACACATATAGATTCCAGTGTACATATATTACCTATGTAGTTTCAAAAATAAGCACTAGAAGGGCAGAATCATCATCATCATCTATACCCCACCCTTTCTTCCAAACTGGCACCCAAAGGCCAAAGCTATGGCCATCTAGATGATGTTGGTCTGCAACTCTCATGAGCCATAGCCAGGATAGCAAATGGTAAAAAAAACAAAAACAAAAAAACCCCAAAAACATCACAATTCCAACAACATCTGAAGAGCTACACTTTCCCCATCCCTTCCTTGGGCCTCAGCAGACGGAGGCCCCCGAGACGCCGCGGGTCGGAGCGCCGCCGGAGTTCAGCCTCTGGACCGCGGCGCTCCTGCGGCGCATCTAAAAGGAGCAGCAAATTGGCGGTCCTTTTAGATGTAAGGGAAAGTGCGCCCTAAAAGCGGTGGGCGCACTTTCCCTGGCTCAAACGGCGCAGCGCATGTGGACACTGCGCCGTGAGGTCATCCCCAGTGCGCCGGCCGTGCAGACGGCCGGTGCTTCTGGGGGCGACCTTGGGGAGAGGAAGGGGCGCCGCTCGTGCGGCTGCCCCTCCTCTTCCCTGCCCGGAAGACGACTCTTTTAGTCGTCTGCCGAGGCCCCTTGTTACAAATCTGGATGTAAACATAGCATGTAGTACTGTAATATTTTATGCACCTGAAGATATTTCTTCAGGCTTCTAGAGTTTAGAAGAGGAAACTCCACCGAAATATATGTGCCACTTAAAGTGTGAAATCATTCTGAGAAGAAAAGGCTGAAAAATTCAAGAAGATGGTTCATGTTTTTGAAAAATAACATGAAGAGACATGAAGGGATGGGAGTTATTTCAGGGAAAATATCAAATATAGTTGTGGAATGCCCACTAACCCCTTTCTCCTTTATAACAGTAAAAGTTCTTCTGGTCATGGAAACATGGCACCTCATAGAGAGAAAAATCTGTTTGTTAAGTAGGTAGCAAATGTTGCAGTGGACACATAATTTTACAATTCTGTACACTTGTACAGTAGCTTGCACAAGTAGGCTAAAGGTTTTGAATGGGATCACCCACACCTCCAGCCTTTAGAAGCAATGTAGCAACAATGGAGACTGGATGATTATTTTAATATTTTCAGGAAGGTTCAGATAGTCCTATTCATGCATTAATGTTAAAAGCACATTTGAAAGGGCCATTGGCCTTTCTGCTGCTGTTGTGTCCCCCGACCACGTGCCCTATTAGTTATGCAATAATCAACCATGAAACATCTCTGTACAGGTACCAACGTGTGCATGAAAGGCTTCTCTACCATCTCAGGCTAATAAGCATGACCCACCCTTATCTGGAGGAGCTCTTTGAACATAAGGCTCTTTCTTAGGGCTGTTGAAAGTTGGCCTGGCTGGGGCAGGAGTAGGAGGGAGGCAATGAATGGCTGATTGCTAAGGAGAGGACTAGCTTGCAAGCCTGTGCAACCTCTTTCATTATGCTTTTAAGGCATGAGAGGATTAATCTCATACATCACCCTACTTGTAAAACCCCATGTAAATTTAAATTCATCAGAAATCTGTTAAATCAGTGTTGCATGAGGCTACTATGACAATGTAACAAAGCAATTTTAGATGTGTGTGAGTGGGGCCATGGTGCTGCTGCTGCTGCTGGAATCACTGTAATTATTGGGAGTTGCAAATGCAATTGTCCTGCCCTAAATACTTGGAAGGTTTAGTGATGGTTATACAGTAGTAGAACAGTCATTGCAAAGATATGGTGATTTCAGCCACAGGTGGTGAGATAACACTGGAGAGAAGGCAGGCATAATTCAAGCCTTTTCAATTTCGTTCCTGTGAGAAGCATATAGGAACGAGAGGGGTAAATGCATTTATTAATTATAGCAAATAGGAATTGAGTTTGAAATTGTGTTTAGTTTAATTAGGCAATGTTAACACTTAACATTTAGTTCTGACAATGTACATCTCTGGTTTGGGACTATAATGCTGAATAAAGGTTTTGCTGAGTTTTAACTACTAAGGTCTGAATTTCTAGATTTGGTTAGATGCCAGACTTGAGTAGTTAATTGTCCCTAGGAAGAATGTTGGGGCAGATCAACCTCTTTTTATCCATACTGGATTTTTTTAAAAAAACATTTTCCCTATTGTCTCTAGCTGCAAAGGAATTAGTTACATGCTGCTCTAGCTGATGTACAGGGAGCCTAGTTGAATCTGAAGCCTCTCTGGTGAATGAAAGGGCTTTATCAATTCCAAGGCTACAGCCGTACTGATCCTAGAAAAGCCCCCCTCCCCATTTGGGGCCCATTTCTACCAAGAGTACTACAGAAGGCATCATTATTTCTGTGGAGCTTTCTGTGGGTATAACTGCAGCCCACAGGGTGGAAGTAATGCTCTGATGGCAGAATTCATCATCAACATCACTCTTGCCCAGCAGAAGAGAGGTGCACCAATGCCATCTAAACCTTTCTCAGACAGCTATGTAGAGGTTCTGGGTTGATCTGTTAATTCACAAAATGGCCCCTATAGATTAATAATAATGCTGGACAGTGTAAAATGGAGACAGTCAGCAGTATGGACTGTACATACATCTTTGAAAACAAGGCTGAGGAAAAAAGTCCTTTACAAGTCCTTCAGGAAACATTAAAAAGCTTTAATCAACTATAAAAGCAGTGTATTCTCCTCTCTGCTCCTCATTTTCCAAGTGGGTGTAATCCAACAAGATTTCCGTTAACAGAAAGAGTTAAGGGCTGGATTTGTACAAGTTATTTAAGGTTTAAGGGCTTAACCATTTATTATTTTAATTAAAGGTACTCATTTAATGTATGTCAAACAATATTATTTGGGACAAGCCCACCAATTTTTTTCTTTAGTGCAGTAAAAATCATGTCCTAGAAGGATACCTCAAAGAAATTATATGAATCTGATTACGTTTCATACAATAGCCAATCAGCTCATCAAATATATAAGAAACAGCTCATAAAATATATAAAAAAACAGAACAAGCAAAGAAAGAAAATTATGTTTGTTTTTTTTAAAGTAAAGGTTATCTCAATTTTTGGAAAGTTAAAATGCAGCATAGTAAGAGACAGTTAAGCTTGATTGTTAAACTGTATTATATTTCCTGAACACTACTCTCTCCATTGTCATTAATTAATGACTACCTTAATGGAACATTAATTAAATACGCACTAATCCTCCTCACATATCTTCCCACCCAGAGGCCTTGCCTCAATAGGACAATACACAGATTTACCTGCTAATCCTCTCAATCGAGGGTCACACAGTATATATACGCACATACCTCCATGCCACCATTCTCTGAAGATGCCAGCTACAGATGCAGGCGAAATGTCAGGAATACATTCATCTAGAGCATGGTCTCACAGCCTGAAAAACCCACAAAAACCCATGGATGCCAGCTGTGAAAGCCTTCAACTTTACTACTCTCTCTCTCGCTCTCTCCACAAACACACTAGGAAATTTACCCAGCATTGCTCAGCAAGTTCAATGCAAAATGGCCCAAAGCCAGCAATTTTCTCAAAAAAGCCAAAGACTCCATTTTGTTTAGAACTTGCAAAAATATTTAGGGTGTAATTGTAAATGTAGATACCAAGTCTGGGCAAAATTGGTTCACAAATCTACATTCAAGAGCAAGACATAAAGAAAATGGATGTGTTGGGAGGTGCCCAGAGTAGTTGATAGATCAGGTCCAAAGCCTTACTGGAGTTTTTATTTGGTCCCACTTTGTTGTTGTTGTGTGCCTTCAAGTTGTTTCTGACTTATGGCAGACCTAAAGTGAATTTATCACATAGTTTTCTAGGGCTGAGAGTGTGTGACTCACCCATGGTCACCTAGTGGGTTTCCATGGCCAAGTGGGGAATCAATCCCTGGTCTCCAGAATCAAAGTCCAATAGTCAAACCACTACACCACGCTGACTTTCATGGTTCCACTGGACAGTACACTAAATCTAGTGGCTGTAGCAAAGCATGTGGTCTGTACAGCATAACAGACAAACACTTTAAATTATAATATGATCTGTCTGACTTTCTGTCTAACTCAATATACCTTAACTAAGCTGTGTGCCTAATCTATGCAGAAGACAGTTTTCATAGTTTGCACTTTTCAACAATGTGAATGTTTTAATATAAATTCCAGTGCAGCCACAGTGGGGCAGTCAAAGGCAGTAAATGACATTCATTGCTAAATATTTTATACAAAGATACAAAGTTCAGTGGAAAGAATATTTACTTCCAGCAGACAGATTTCCTGATGAAACCTATGCAAACTTTGCTTCAATATTTACGAAGTGGAATCTATGATGTTTGGGGCAAATCTATTGGAATCAAATTAACCTGCAGTTCACAATTCAACACAGGAAATTATGTTTACGTATTGAAATTCTGCATTGGACTGTGGGTGTGATATTTTTAGTCAGATTAGGAGCTCACTGACACTAAGGGACTTAAGGTAGTCATCAATAATTTTTCACTTCAGCAGCATATAAAAGCAACTCACAATCTGGACTAAACCAGATCTAATAGCATTTTGTTATGAGAAAACAAAGCTTTAGAACAAAAGAAGTATCCTATTAGCATTCTACCTAACCTTAAACTATTTAGTAATACCTATCATCCTTTTAATGTAATTTCAACTCAAGCACTCAATGAAAGACCACTTGCAGAGTTTAACTGTATGATTAAAATTAATTCATTTCACTAAAATAATAAATTTTGCTTTCCCTCCTTTGCTGGGAAACATAACAAACAAAGGGATACTTTTGCAACATCACATTCACATGGTTTAGAATTATGATACATTCCTAAATTTGTGGGAAAGAAAAATCACAGATATTATCGTACTTGGGTATGATGACAGTATGATGGTTTCAATACATATTCATTGCATTCAGACATGCTCTTTTTTAGGGAAGACAATGGGCCTTTGCAAACTGCTAGAAATAGTGCAAATTGAGTCCACTTTAAATTGAGGCACTGCCCTGGCTCAGTGCTAGGGAATTATGGGAATTGTATTTTTTTTCTAAGACATTGAGCCTTCTCTGTCAAGAGAGCTCTGGTGCCACAATAAATTACAGTTCCCATAATTCCCTAGCACTGAGCCAGGGCAGTGCCTCAATTTAAAGTGGACTCAATTTGCACTATTTCTGGCAGTCTGCAAAGGCCCAATGCATATTAAAACTGAATTTATCATATGTACAGCATGTGGGGCAGTCTATAGTCCAAGTGTGTGTGTGTGTGTGTGTGTGTGTGCGCACGCATGCTCACCTCAGTGTGGCAGGGTGAACTCCCCCACTTGGACCATGGGCTGTTGATAGTGCTATGTTGTAAATACTACAATAACTGGAACAATAAAAAGGGCATCTGCCCCAACTAGGTTAACTGAGTGAAAAATCTAAAAACAAGAAGTGGTTAATAGTTTTATCAAAAAATTTAAAGATGCAATCTCACGCCCAAACTATCTATGCCTTTCCTCCCTTTGCTTTAAAAATCCAGTTTTCCCCCATATAAGCAAACATTCCACAGAGTAAGAAAAACAGGTTGACTACAGACAACCAGGGCCTTTGCAGACTGCTAGAGATAGTGCAAATTGAGTCCACTTTAAGGTTTAGGGTTGGGGAATCATGGGAACTGTATTTTATTGTGGCACCAGAGCTCTCTGACAGAGAAGGCTCAATGTCTCAGAAAACCCCCCAATAACCATGATTCCCTAGCACTAACCCTAACCTTTAAAGTGGATTCAATTTGCACTATTTCTGGCAGTCTGCAAGGCCCCTTAGTTACTTAATCTGGTCTGCATGCCATTTAACACATGGGTAAGCTGGAGATTTGTGTTGCCCTTCCAAGTGATAAGGACACTTTTACCACTTCCTGGCATTCCTACAGTTATGGTGAGAGATAGATTTCCTTAGCATCAGACAGGATTCTACAACAGATGGAGTTAATCAGACAACCTAACTACCTGAACTGAGGGCCTAAGCAGACGGCACAAAGCACCGTCTTCGAGGCCAGGAAGGGGAGGGGCAGCCTCACACTGGGTGACCCAACCCCTTCCCCAAAACGTCGTCAGAGCGGCTGGCTCTCTGCATGGCTAGCGCTCCGACGACGCACTTCCACTGCAGCGTCTGCACACACTGCAGCGGAAGAGGTGCCGAAAGTGCGCCGGACGCCTTTTGTGGTGCACCTTCGGCGTCTTGCGGAAGGAGCGCTATTTTAGTGCTCCTTTCTGGAGCAGGGATGCTGCGCAGTGGGGCCGAGGAATGCGGATGCCTTGGCCCCGATCCGCAGCTTCCCGGGGTGGCCCTGTGCCACTCGTCTGCTTCCCCCCGGAGTTTTATTTTCCAAGATGGCTTGGTGATTTCTATAATCTTGCCAAGTGTTAATGAAAATTTATGTTTTTAAAAAAGGTGGAGAGTTCAATGGGGTACAGCTGACATGTAGGCTTTAATTATAAAAATGCATTCCAAGTTACCATAGAAACCTGGTAATCCAGGTTCTGGGTTGAATCCTGAAGTATACTGGAGCTGTGAATGAGAGTATTCAGGCAGACTGTAACTCCATTTAGCACAGGTTGACTCCCTATTCCTTGACCTATTTTTCAAATGACTAAGGTGGGGTGCAGATAGGCAGCTCTGGGGCCACACCGGGAAGTGGCAGATCAGGGCCACGGCTACCTCATGCCATGACCTCAATCCTCCCTTTTGCCACCCCGAAAAGAGTGGCAAAATGCTGCTCCTTTTAGGGGTGGCAAAAGGCCGCCCTAAGAGCCAGCACGCGGCTCTTCTTTGCCTTTTCCAGTGCAGTGTGTCAGAATGCTGCACCAGGAGGGCATCCTGATGCTGCGCACCATGAATAACGGTGCATGGCTTCAGGAAGGCGTCGGCGTGGGGTTGGGGCAGCCGGCGTGCAGCTGCCTCACCCTATCTCTGCCCCCAGGCCGGCCCTTTGGGCCAGTCTGCAGAGGCCCTAAGAATACTTCTGGATTGTCTGGATTAAGCTTCAGTTTGTTCATTGTCATTGAGCCCACTATTGGCAGACACAATGGTTTAGAACTAAAACATGTTGCTCAGATGTAAGTGGGAAGGAGGAGTAAGCTGTCTTCAGCATATACGTGAAATGTATCACTCCATCTTGTAGCAGTGCTTTCCATAATTTAACTATGGTCTGTGTGAAAAAGTACTTTTGCCTGTCAGGTATATCCTCCCATTCATTTCCATGGATGACCTCAAGTTCTAATATTATGAGAGGTAGGGGAAGCATCTCTAGCCACTTTCTCCACACCAGGCATAATTTTAACATATTTTAAAAATGTTTCCTGTTTTCCTAAGCTAAATTGCCCCAAAGGGCCTGAAAACCCTAAAGGCACCAAAGTCCATCTGAACTTGGAAAGGACAGCCCTGGTTAGTCCTTGAATGAGAGACCACCAATGAATAGTAGGTGCTGTGGGCTATGCTTCAGAGGAAGGAATGGGGAAAACCACCTCTGAGGTTTCCTTGCCTGAAAAGAACATTATGAAAAATTCATGGGGTTGTCATAAGTCAACAGGGAACTTGAAGGTGTACATGTGCATGCACACACACATATGCACACAGCCCCAAACATTGTAACCTTTTCTTTCAAGGGAAAGTTTCTCCAGTCCTTGAGTATTTGGATTGCCTTTTCTGCACATTTTCCACCTCTATAATAGCCCTTTTAATAATATCCCTTTTAATTGTTAGTAAGACAATTGTATTGTCACAAAGGAAAACTCAGTTCTATTTATCTTCTAACACTGTATTTGTTAATTCCATTTATGAAAAGCCCATCAGGAAACAAAATGATGAAAATGCTATTCCTAGAATTAGCTAAGTACATTTTCATAAACAGATAAATGCATCCTGCCTTCCTATGGAAATGTGGTTATACTTGTCATTAAGATATTTTACCTGGCATTTGGCCAAAGAGTTACTTGATAATTAGTGGTCTGAAATCAGTCCAATTTTTCAAAGGATAAAATCTATGGGGTGCCTAAAAATTCTAGCAAAGCCTAATAGGAAGTTTAGCTTTCATGATCTCACTTGAAAAAGTTAACTGTGAAATAAATAGAGTTCTGCTAGGTACAGAAAGTTCCCATTATAATAGGAAATGTTATTTTGTTCTTAGCTTCCTCCAAATATATGTCATAGAACAATGACATACAACACATATATAACAGATACAGAAAAATTTATAGAACACAATGAATCAGATATAGACTTAGGGCCAGTACAGGCTGGCCAAAAGGGCTGGCCTGGGGGTGGAGTCAGGGCATGCGACCACATGCTGGCTGCCTCAACTCTGTCCCCATGTCATCCCCATGTCACCCACCCAAACCGATGTTGGGCAGTATCAGGGCGCTTCCTTGGTGCAGCGTTTAGACATGCTGCACCAAAGGAGTGCAGAAGAGCCATGATGGTGGTAGCAAGGGTGACTTTTTGCCGCTCCAAAAAGGAGCGGCATTTGCCAGCTCTTTTTGGAGCAACAAAGTGCCAGATCGGGGCCATGGTGTGTGGTTGCCGCAGCCCCAATCCGGCGCTCCCAGGGGTGGCATGGAGTCACCCCTTAGGGGCCATCTGTACTCTTAGTCATATTTAGAAGAGACCCACTAGAATTAGTGGAATTTAGATTAGTCACTAAAAACCTATTAATTCCAATGGTTTACTGTAAATACAAATTGGAGGCAACACAATAAAATTCCTATGCAATGATGCAGACATTACAAATTGATATAATTCTTAGCCTTCTGAACATACATGCCCTTAACTGTCTTCAAAGTGAGAAATTGTGTGTATGTGTCGGGGGAATTTCTGGGTGTGGGTGTGAAGGACTTCTGCAGCACCTTTGAGTAACTAGTTTATTTTAGCATGAGGCTTTGTGGCTATCAATGCACTTCTTCAGAATTATTGATGCAACTGGAATTCCAGCCACATGTGTATTAGCAGTTCCATGCTTCAGAGGATGCATAGAATACAATAAACTACAGAAAGATGCAAATTGTGACCCAGGTCACAAATCTTCAGGAAGTTGAATAAGAGGATAAAATCTGTCAACCAGCTAGTCTGTAGTCCTGAGGTGTGAAAGCAGTATTTAAAGCAGTGCTTAAGAAAGTCACTGAAAGCAGCACTGTGCATGTGTAAGTACCTTCAAGTTGCCTGTAGACTTATGGTGACTCCATGAATGAGGGTTTTCTTCAGCAAGGAATACTCACAGGTGGTTTTGTTAGTTCCTTCCTCTGAAATACTTGGTATTCCTTGGCAATCCCTTATCTAAGTACTAACCAGGGCTGACCCTATCTGGTAGCTTTTGGGCATTTACATCTAGATCAGTACTAAAGCAGGGCTTAAGCATACTTTTGAATTATTTGAGCAATTATTAATACTTGAAGCAGGGGTAGGCAACCTTTCCCCTTTAAGGGCCGAGGGACTTCAGCTCCCAGAAGCCTCAGCCATGTTGGCCAATAGTCCCATGTTGGCCAATAGCTCCTGGGATTCTGGAAGCTGAAGTCCCTCAGCTCTTAAAGGGGACAGGTTGCCTACCCCTGACTTGAAGCAATGAACACACAAAAATATATGTGAAAACAACGCTAATGAATGAATGTCATTTTACTGAGGTGGGAAAGTCTTCTGAGGTGTTTCTTCCCCAGAAGCAAATTATTTAGTACATGAGTGGTAGTGAGGACTCAAATATTAATGTAGGTAGTGTGCCAAGAAACCATTATTTTTGTCCACCTTTCTGCTGACTGATTGGAATTAATGAATATATCCCATTCAACAGTTTTCTTTTCAATTTTCCCTTGAAATTTCTTTCTTTGAAATTTCTGGGCATCTCATTTTAGGAAGGATACAGATAGGTTGGAGTAGGTTCAGAAAAGGACAACAAGGATGTCAAGAGGTATTGAAAACAAAACATATGAGTAAAGGTTGAAGGAATTTGCCTTGATCAGCTTGGTGAAGAGAAGAATGAGGTATGACATGATTATATTCTATCAATATCTAAAGGACTGTCAAAGAGAGGAGGGGGCAGGTTTGTTCTCTGTTGCACAGAGAGTAGGACTGACCGGTCTAATGCTTTTATGTTTCGGGAGGGCAGATTTCAGTTGAACATTAGAAGGAACGTCTTAACAGTAAGAGCTATTTGAAAATAGAACCAATTACCTAGAGAGGTAGTAGGAAATCTTCAAAAAAGGGCTACACAGCTACTTGTTGGGGATGCTCTAACTGGTTTTCCTGCATTGAGGAGGGGCTGGACTTGATGACCAAGGCCCTAGAGGACTCCTTCCAGCTCTATGATTCTATGATTGTTCAAGTACATCTACATCTTGCATGTCCAAGAAGATTAAAATGTTCTCCACTGTTCTTGGGGTATTGCCATTTCTAATATCAGGTTTGTACCCATTTATCCTTTAGCACAGAAATGGTCCTGTTTGTTTCATGTAGAATGTTAGACATTCACTGCTGACAGAAAATGACATATATCACTCTGGAAGATGAGCAGGTAAATGCATCCTTGATGTTGTGAGTGATCGCTAACATTGTTGGTAGAGTAGATATGAGGACAGGGTTGACATCTTACCATCCATTGTTGCAGTTGAGCAGTGAAGCAGTTGTTTGAAGTTGGGAAATTGTCTGTATGGAAGTAAAAGCTTATGTGAGAGTATTATTATTTTCCAGAATTGGTTCTAGCTTGTGAATAATATGTTTAAATTGTCACAGCTGGGAGCTGTGTATGATAACTACAAGCAAATTTCAATTTGTGTTGTCCCAATTTACAATATTTCTCCACAAACAAACAAATGAATGTATGTCTCATAATGTCTCCTAGCATGGAGTTGATTGCACAAGGCTAGTAAAGTGCAATTACAGTAGGATAATAGAGTGTTTGGCAGTTACTTATCACATGACTTTATGCCTCTCCTGTTGCTGCTTTGCATTTCATTTGTTGGTGGATAATACATTTTCATTGACAGTTTTCCCCATCAATGAAAAGGCTCACTCCACCAACAGTTGAAATGCAAAGCAACAACAGGAGAGACATGACAGCCCCATGTAATAACTCCCATGTCTGTTGCAGTTGTGTGACATGGGACAGCAAGGAGGGAGAAGTAAGAGAACAAGGAGGTAAAGTGTGACAATGAGATTGTTTGGTGTTTTGGCATGGCATTTTAAATAGTAGGTAAAGGTGACCGGACTGTTTTCTTCTACCGTCCTAGACTGAACATATACAGGGTCTATGGATGTGGTTGTAATAGAGGACCTGGGGCCAGAGCAGATGGGCAAGAAAGAGTGGCTTGAGTCTGCCCTGCTCAGAAGTGGGTCAGAACCTTGATGATCACGCTGCCCATTCCCACACACAGGGGGTGACTGGCACCGCCAGGAGTCAGTTTATCCTGGCTCCTTTTTGATCCAGTCTTAAGGACCAGAGTGCAGCTTCGGTGTGGCTTCTGGCTGCTTTGGAGGTGTGTAAATGCCATGCCTCTGAAGAAGCTGGAAGCCACTTCATTTTGACTGTCTTTTTCACCCCCTGGTTGTAAACAGTAAATTTGGTGCTATGTTCTGATTAGAAGCTGGAGACATGTAATTATATGTAGTGATATATTATGGTTCTCAGTTATCATATTGTGTAGTCATGTCATCAAGGTGGTGTAGGTGGTGCTGAGAAAATGAAAATGTAAGAATTGTTCCAGGCTTAGGCTGATGGTAGAATAAAAGTTGTTGAAATTCTGGTAGAATGTTTCAAGTGTTTCTTGTCATTAATATACCTCAGGTGGAGGATTGGCTTCTGGGAGTACCAGCTGAGGAAATATTGTTCCAGATCAGCCATTGAGATATTTACATTCTAAGAGTGTCCATGGTAGTGCTATTATTTTGTGATTCCTCAAGTGAAGTAAGCATGTGTAACAATAGGGCTAAGCAGACTAGCGGGCATGGGCTGCCCTGGGAAGCTGCGCCGCGGGACTGAGGCATCCCCATTCCTCGATCCTGCGGCGCAGCTTCGCCACCCCTGAAAGGAGCACTAAATCAGCGCTCCTTTCACAAGTCAGTGAAAGTGCGCCGCAAAAGGCTGCGGCACACTTTCAGCGACTTTTCCGCCACAACATTTGCGAACACTGCAGCGGGAGGTCCTCCTCGGAGCGCTGGGCGTGCGGAGGGCCAGCTGCTCCGAGGACGACCTCGGGAGGGGGTTGGGGCGCTGAGCATGCGGCTGCCCCTCCCCTTCCCTGCCCCCAAGACGGCCTTTTAAGCCGTCTGCTTAGGCCCAATGTGTGTAATCCTTATTCTTACACACAAGTGCCTTTGTCTTTGAAGCGAGTGAACATTTCTGAAAATGAAACTGGATATTTCCAGTTCTACATCTTTTGGTGTCCAGTACCACCTTTTGTGATATTCTGGATTACTCTCCCCCAAGAATATTTTTTGGAATGTAATGGACTGCAAAGGGAAAAAGGAGTGAGGACCTAATAAAATTCTGTTCTGCTCACAGAATTCTAGATCCTCTCCAATCTGATGAAACATGTGGATAAAAAGAACATATATAATTCTTTTAAAATTCAAGAGAGCTATGAAATATATTGAAAAAATAAATTATTTTTGAAAATACAAAGAATGTAATGGTACTTTTCTAACTGCTATATTGTTCTCCATGTTAGCATCATTTTTAAAAAGTATTTTTTGTGTGGGAATTATCCCATGATTAATAATCCTTAAAAGCCCATGTTTAACTTAATTTTATTCTATGATCCAGATTTTCATCAATACTTGGTACCCAGCAAGCATATCTTTGTCCATCTGCTCAGTGTGCTAGTTACAATTTTAGAACAATTATTAATCTTTTCTAATCAGGCTCTTCTAACAAAATGCAGTAAGCTAAGTAACTCTGCATATATCTTGGCCATTGGGATAGAATTTTGCAAAGATACAATATATTTTGCAATTATACTAATAAAGGTCCTAGTTTTGCACCAAACAGTTGCAATGTCTAGCCCACATTTTACTAGCTTGTTTGCAAGAATATCATGGGGTACCTGGTTGAAGGTCTTACTGAAATCAAGATATGCTACATCTACAGTATTCCATTCCCCAAGCTGGTAATTTTATTTTAAAAATATAAGATTAGTCTGGCATGACTTGTTTTTGAGAAACCCATGTTGACTTTTTGCAATTATGGCATTCCTTTCAAATGCTTCCAGACACTCTCTTTAATGAGCTGCTCTAGAATCTTTCCTGGTATTGATGTCAGATTAACTGGGTAGTAATTGTTTGGGTCTTCTCCCCCCCCTTTTTTTTTGAAGATAGGGATAACACTTGCCCTCCTCCAGTCCACTGGGACTTCTCCTGTTCTCCAGAAATTCTCAAAGATTGTTGTCAGTGGCTCTGAGATGACCAATTTGCTTATATTCCATTGGTATCAGCATGCTTAGTATATTTTTAATTTTGTACAATTATTTATTTGGCATTATTACTCCAATTTTATCAATGTGTCAATTGAATTACATTTTAGATTTTTAAATCTTGTATGAATTGTCCCCTTGATGGAGGGATAAATGAAAAAAAAATTGACATTTGTGAATTCTGATTTGAGCTGACCTGATTTAAACTTCCCAGGCTAATGTGTGATTTGGAACGTAACAAAATTTCAGATTTCACATCTGTGCTAGAAGGACCTAGAAATGACTAGAGTGGTGTTCTCTGCAGCAATCTCTAAGTCTTTCACTGATAACTCTATGATCAATTTCCTCTGGAAGTCATTAATTTCAATAGAGTTTATTATTGCATTTCCAAGGTAAGTCTAGGAATGTATTGCCTTCAGATATGGGGGTCGTACTGTACACATTTTATGATGAATACATTTGTAAATATGTATTTGGTGACATATACTATGTATTGAAACATCCAACTTTGTTTGATTTACCCTACTCTTAAATTTTCAGATTAATGTGGAAATACAACAGAAAATATTAAAAACTGATGCACATTGGAGATGGGCTAATCAATCCATCTCTACTTAATGGGCCATTTTTCATGTGTCAAGTTGAAAAAGGACAGCCACAATACAAACAGACTAAGGCAGTGCTGTGTCTCTGGTCAACATGGACAAAAGATTCTCCATACAGTCATATAGCTAATCAGGTTCCAATTCCTTAAGTATTCCTCTCTCCTGGCTGGAATATAGTTGATGAACTGGAGCAGAGCAGTATACAAAGGGATCCTGCAGCACTTTTGAGACTAACTGAGGGCCTCGGCAGACGACTAATAGAGTCATCTTGGAGGCCCGGAAGAGGAGGAGCAGCCACACGCGCGGCGCTCCTTCCTCTTCCTGAGGTTGCCCTCGGTGCTGCCAGCCGTCCGCATGGCCGGCGTGCTGAGGGCAACCTCCCGCCGCAGCGTCCGGACACGCTGCGGCGGATGTCAGGGAAAGTGCGCCCTACGCGTTTAGGGCGCACTTTCCCTGACTTATGAATGGAGCACTATTTTTGTGCTCCTTTCAGGGACGCCGCAGGAGCACCACGGTGCGGAGGCTGCGATCCCGCGGCGCTCCGTCCGGCGGCGTCCTGGAAGCACTCGTGTGCTTCCCCCCTGAGAGAAAGAAGTTGGTAGCATAACCTTCACAGACTTAAGTCTACTTTAGGTGCATGGAGTCAAGTGTCTAGGAACAGACCATCATAGCTGTGAATTAGCAGGTTGTATGTATGAATAGCAACAGAAATGCAAAACCTGTGGGTATGATGATGCAATGATAAGTTCAATTTTAATGATGGTTGTAGGGGTACAAAGGCAGGAGGAAAGGTGAAGTTTAAAGCCAAGGTAAGTAGATAAACATATGAACTATGGATGGAATTATTGGAATGTAGTGTGATGCTGGATGGGAACCAGAAAGAATATGTGATTAACTGGCCAAGACAGCCCTCATGAGACCGGGGTGTTAACTAGTGTTATAGTATGTGTACCGTATCAGGAAACCATTTTCTCTATTCAATCTGCTGTTGACAGACTGAAGTTTGTGGATATATTTCAGTTCTGCTGTTTCTCTTTCCAATTTTTCTTTGTAGTGTTTTGTTCAAGGACTGCTGTTATGAGGTCTGACATGAAATACCCAGGAAGACTGAAGTGTTATGCAACTGATTTTTGTGTATTCCCATTCCTAATGTCTGATTTATGTCCATTTATCCTTTGGCACAGAGACTGGCCTGTTTGCCCACAGAAGACTGATGCAATTACATTTTCTGAGTAGAAATATGTGGGCAGAAATGGCATCTGGATTGGTGGCAAGGTCACATCACCCACAATATTAGAGGTTCTTGTGATATACGCCATCCTCTGTCAACAATGCCCTTCACCACCCTGTGTTTTTCGCTGAATTCCTAATGTCTGATTTATGTCCATTTATCCTTTGGCACAGAGACTGGCCTGTTTGCCCACAGAAGACTGATGTGATTAAATACTGTGCTTACATTTTCTAAGTAGAAATGTGTGGGCAGAGTTGGCATCTGGGTTGGTGGCAAGGTCACATCACCCACAATATGAGAGGTTCTTTGTGATATATGTCATTCTCTGTCAACAATGCCCTTCAGCACCCTGTGTTTTTCTCTGCATAAACGATCTTGTAAGAAAATGCAACCAAGTACTATATCACCATTAAGAAACAGACATAATGATCCAATAGTGGTGGTGGATAAATAATAGTGGAACTCAGCATTGTTACCCAAAAGGGCAACATGAACCCTAACAGAAATGGGAATTGTTGGTGTATGGGCAGTGGACAGGTGTGTGTTTTTCTCACTGGACTTGCTATGTAACAGATCATATGTATGCTCCTGTTTCATGGAATGAAGACTCATACAAATCAGAGTATGTTTCTACCACAATTGCAACATCATATGTAATGTACATTTGACAGGAGGCACATAGATGCTTTGAATAAGAATGGTATACAAATTAAGAAAATAAAAGTTAAACCAGAAAGGTCTTTCATATTACATAGACAACACCAAGTATGAAGACTATTAAGTGAACCAGCCCTGATTCATCTTCTTCTTTGTGGATAGATCAACCATTATCCAGAGGAAATTAATTTTCTTACAATGCAGCAATTCTGATAAACGATGAAGAGTTCAAACATTTTCTCTTTGTACTGATAAGCATTTCTTTTTGCTTATAAAACAGACATGTCATTGTGTTTGCAGCTGTTGTCCTGGCAACTTTCAGTACACACTGAAATAGTGTTTTTCATGGAAAAAAACATCTTGTGCTATCTTGGATGTTTCCTTATCCATTCTTGACACACAAATACCATGGGTAAAATGTTACCACCTTGTAATATTTCCCTTTTTGCTTTCAGATTATAAGTACCTACAAGGCTACCCTTCAGTGACATCATGTGGAGAATTATGTCTTATTTCTAAACACACAAACACCTCAGTATCAAACATACAAACATTTTCTAGTGTTTAAAAAAACAGGATAAAGAACAAAGAAGGGTACACTGTCAGGGCTGGACAAATTATGGCCCCGGGGCCCAACTTTAGCAGCCTCTGAAGCACCCATCCCCCCAAGTGGTGTGATTTTTCTGGCTCCCCCCCCCAAAAAAAACCATGCAGAAATTTCTCTATAATCATAGAATTATGGAGTCAGAAGAGACCACAAGGGCAATCCAGTCCAACCTTCTGCCATCTTCTGTGCCTTCAGGTTGCTTCCAATTTATGGCAATCCAAAAGCAAACCTATCACAGGATAGGCTTTTTTTGCCCCAAACCATGCAGAAATGTATAACCTAGAATTACACATTTGTAACTGTTTGGTATTTTTGATCCTTAAGTTTCCCTTAGTTTAGGGGACACATGGAGACCTAGAAAGTCCCCCAACCTCTACTTATCAGGAAGCAGCTGCTGTGCTTGATAGGGGTCCATTATCCTGTTGTTTGAGAAACAGCTGCAAATTGGATTAAGCCAGATTATATGTGCCTCGTTCACACTCGAACAGACGCAGAAAATAGCTGAGCAGAGTGATTTAAAGGGACCACTTGGCAGTGTGGGAAATCAAAATCCACAGCCCCATGGAAGCCACTGAACAGCCCCACGGCAGTGCTGAGAGGGAGGAAATGGCAGTTTGCCAAGACCTTGGTGGTGGGATGGGTACCACCCCTCTGCCCACCTTCTGCCCATTGCTCCTCCCACCAGGGTGCCCTGAATGTGTTCGGAAATGTGTTCACATTTGTTCAGCACTGTTGTAAACTGACTCTTTTCAAAAGAAATGCTAAAAGATCCATCTTCAAGAGAATCGGTTCAGGAGGACTTGTGCCAATTCACCCCAATTCAGCCCAAACACAATCAGGTTTGAAATCAAGTGTGAATGAGGCACATATAATCTGTCTTAATCCAATTTGCAAATTGGTTTAAATCATAGTGTGAATGGGGCCTCATGGCCATCTGTTGGGAGTGCTTTGATTCTGTATTCTGTATGGCAGATGGTTGGACTGGATTGCCCTTGTGGTCTCTTCTGATTCCATAATTCTATGATTATAGAGAAATTTCTGCATGGTTTGGGGCAAAAAAAGCCTATCCTGTGATAGGTTTGCTTTTGGATTGCCATAAATTGGAAGCAACTTGAAGGCACAGAGTTGGAAGCAACCCAAAGGCACAGAACAACCACCTACACTACCCTATTTATGGAATGCCCTCTATTTGGAAGTTTTATTGACACTGATTTTTGGTTTCTTTCTGTTGCCAAATCAAAACTGTTGTTGTCGTTGTCATTGTTAAAGACCTTTGGGCTGAATTTACTTTTCAAAAGTGCAGACATATGGTTTTAACATTTTGACTTTGAACTTGTTCAATATGTCAGGAAATTTGAATGTGTAACCTAGAATTACACATTTGTAACTGTTTGGTATTTTTGATCCTTAAGTATCCCTTAATTTAGGGGACACATGGAGACCTAGAAAGTCCCCCAACCTCCACTTATCAGGAAGCAGTTGCTGTGCTTGATAGGGGTCCATTATCCTATTGTTTGAGAAACAGCTGACTGATGCAAGTGATCTTCAGTGCAAGGAGAAATTGCAATAGGGACCCTGTTTCTCCCTTTCACACTGGAGATCACTCATGGAGGGGGTGGAATGTCCTGGTAAATGGGTATTGAGAAGGTGTCAGGCTGGGAATCACAGCGTAGCCACACACACTACAGTGGTTACGTATTTGTAAAACACTAAGAGGATTCTGGCCATTCTGTTTAAATTATTTTACTATTTACAGTTTGAAATTGTTTATACTATTTTACTTGTAGTCCACCTGAGATCCTACAAACTACAGTAGATATCTTCAATCAGTTGTTGAATGGTAAATCAACCCTTTTGTAAAGCTGATTGATTCCATGGTTCTCCTGTGTTGGGAACAGCAATAGGATTTAGGCTATTGTTACTGTTCTCTTCAGAATTATTGGTAAAATTTGATTCATGTGTGTTCAATAACATTCCCGCAGAGAAACAGATATTTGTTAGTGATTTACTGAAAACAATCTGCCCTAGATGTACTACTGCCAATGTTTAAAGATCACTGTGTATTTTAAGAACATGTCTGGAGAACACACCTGGTAACAATAAAAAAAATTGCAATTATAAAGTCAAATGAAGAGTTAAACCGTAAAAGCACTATATGTAAATGTCCTTACTCAATATGTAAAGTCCTTACTCAATGACAGGACAAGGCAAATAGATCACTCTACAGCAGGGATGAGGAAAGTGTTGCCCACAGGTCTTATTTGACTCTTCCAGGTTCTTTCTGTGCAGGCTCTAAAGCTGTCAGATACTCTCAACATCTGTTAGATTTCACAAAATCTGTTGTTGACATTTTGGGCAACAGGAAAGGATTATTCAGTTTGTGGATAAAATTGGTTTTAGTCACCCCATTCCAATCAGTCTGGTATTAAACTTTCATTGCCTCTTCCCAGCCTCCACCGCAGAGAGAAAGAACAGAGAAAGAAAGAAAAATGTGCAAATGATATACACACAGAGAGAAGTAGTTTGATTTTTCCCCCAGATTGGAATGGATCATAGAATCATAGAATCATAGATTCATAGAGTTGGAAGAGACCACAAGGGCCATCCAGTCCAACCCCCTGCCATGCAGGAACTCCCAATCAAAGCATCCCTGACAGATGGCCATCCAGCCTCTGCTTAAAGACCTCCAAGGAAGGCGACTCCACTACTCTCCAAAGGAGTGTGTTCCACTGTCGAACCGCCCTTACTGTCAGGAAGTTCCTCCTAATGTTGAGGTGGAATCTCTTTTCCTGGAGCTTACATCCATTGTTTCGGGTCCTAGTCTCTGGAGCAGGAGAAAACAAGCTTGTTCCCTCCTCAATATGACATCCCCTAAAATATTTAAACACGGCTATCATATCACCTCTCAACCTTCTCTTCTCCAGGCTAAACATCCGCAGCTCCCTAAGTCGTTCCTCATAGGGCTTGTTTTCCAGACCCTTCACCATTTTAGTTGCCCTCCTTTGGACACGCTCCAATTTCTCCACATCCTTTTTGAATTGTGGTGCCCAGAACTGGACACAGTATTCCAGGTGAGGCCTGACCAAAGCAGAATAGAGTGGCACTATTACTTCTCTTGATCTAGACACTATACTTCTACTGATGCAGCCTAAAATTGCATTGGCCTTTTTAGCTGCTGCATCGCACTGTTGACTCATGTTCAACTTGTGGTCCACCTGGATTCCTAGATCCCTTTCACACGTAGTCTCATTCAGCAAGGTGTCCCCCATCGTATATCTGTGCTTTTCGTTTTTCCGCCCTAAGTGCAGTACCTTACATTTCTCTGTGTTGAATTTCATTTTGTTAGCTTTGGCCCAGCTTTCTAGTCTGTTCAAGTCATTTTGAATTTTGATCCTGTCCTCTGGGGTATTAGCTACTCCTCCTAATTTGGTGTCGTCTGCAAATTTGATAACTATGCCCCCAATACCGTCATCCAAGTCATTAATAAAGATATTGAATAGCACTAGGCCCAGGACAGAGCCCTGTGGCACCCCACTGGTCACTTCTTTCCAGGTTGAAAAGGAGCTATTGTTGAGCACTCTTTGGGTTTGGCCAGTCAACTACCGTATTTATATAAGACGCTCCGGCATATAAGACGCACCCAATTTTAAAGGAGGAAAATCTAGAAAAAAAAGATTCTTAACCAAATGCTGTAGTAAAATATTTTATATCAACTGTATAAAGTTAACAGCAGTTTAAGAACAATTTTAAGTTGTAAATGTAAGTTTAAGCCAGCAGCAGGGCCAGGTATTGCACAAATTCCCTGCCCAACTTTCTTGCAAGTCTCCTGTCGCCTTATGGTGACTCCATGAATTTCTTAGGGATTTCTTAGGCAAGGAAGACTCGAGAAGTGGTTTTGCCAGTTCCTTCCTCTGAAATACAGCCTGCAGCACCTGGGATTCTTTGGCGGTCTCTCATCCAAGGACTATCCAGGGCTGACCCTGCTTAGCTTCCAAGATCAGATGGACTGGTACCTTTGGAGTTTTTAGGCCATTGGCTTATGGAGTAATTTATGGCTTATTTTGACCCTACCATGAGGGTTTTCTTGGCAGATTTCTTCAAGGGTTTTTTTTTTGCCATTTCCATCCTCTGAGGCTGAGAGAGTGTGATTTGGCCAGAGTAATCCAGTGCCTTGGAGTAATTTCTGGCTCATTTTGACACTACCATGAGGGTTTTCTTGGCATATTTCTTCAGAGGAGGGAGTTTGCAATTTCCACCCTCTGAGGCTGAGACAGTGTAACTTGGCCAGGGTACTAATCCAGTGCCTTGGAGTAATTTCTGGCTCATTTTGATCCTACCATGAGGGTTTTCCTGGCAGATTTCTTCAGAGGAGGGAGTTTGCCATTTCCACCCTCTGAGGCTGAGACAGTGTAACTTGGCCAGGGTACTAATCCAGTGCCTTGGAGTAATTTCTGGCTCATTTGGATCCTACCATGAGGGTTTTCCTGGCAGATTTCTTCAGAGGAGTGAGTTTGCAATTTCCACCCTCTGAGGCTGAGACAGTGTAACTTGGCCAGGGTACTAATCCAGTGCCTTGGAGTAATTTCTGGCTCATTTTGACCCTACCATGAGGGTTTTCCTGGCAGATTTCTTCAACGGGGGGACTCTTTCCACCCCTGTCCTGGGTGCTCCAATGGACTCTTCCTGGGATGGGGGGATGTCCTCTGACCCCAGGAAGAGTCCATTGAAGCACCCAGGATGGGGGTGGAAAGAGGAGGGGCACATTCAACTAGCCAGGAAAAGAGGACTCTTTCCACCCCCATCCTGGCTGCTCCAATGGGCTCTTCCTGGGATGGGAGGAGCCCACTGGAGCACCAAGGCTGAGGTTGAAATGAGGCCTATTTTTAGCCTAGGCCTCGGCAGTTTGCCCTCAGCTTGTATATTCGCTTCATTAGGCGCAGCAACTTCCCCACCCTCGTTTTGGGGGAGAAAAAGTGCGTCTTATATGCCGAAAAATACGGTAATTACAAATCCATGTAACAGTTACTTTGTCTAGCCCACATTTTACCAGCTTGTTTGCAGGTAATCAGTTCAGTTTGCTGAACTGAGGTTCCACAGGTATCAGAACTGTTCCTTATGCTTTTTAACATCTCCATGTGGGAAGTCATCTGGAGTTCTGTGGTTGGATGTCATCTGCATACTCATGATACCCAACCCCAAAACACCAGATGACCTCCTATATGTTTCATCAGTATGCTGGTGACATTTATCTCTATTTGTCTTTTACAACTGATGCCAAGGAAAGTGTGGAAGTCCTGAATTGTTGTCTAGCTGCAGGTGAAACATTGGATTTGGGTGAATGAACTGGAGCTTAATGCAGATAAGATGGAAGTTCTGTTAGTCAGTAGGAAAGCTAACCTAGGGTTGGGATTTTAACATATTCTGAATGTTATTGCACTCCCTCTGAAAGATAAGGTTTGTATTATGAGGGTGCTCTTGGAGCTAGCATTGTTTCTGGATGACCAGGTAGTTTCTATGCCCAGGAGTACCTTTACCCAGCTTTGGTTGGTGTACCAGTTGTACCCTTTCCTATGGAGGCCAGATCTGGCCACAGCAGTTCATTAATTATGTCCTGATCAGAATACTCTAACGTGATCAATGTAGGTATTGAAAAGTGCGTCAGCATCAGAGAAAATATAGGAAGCTGTGTTTTACTGAATCAGATCTATAGCAGGGCTTTGAAAAGATACTGTTTTGGACTACAGCTTAGAATCTCCCAGTCTGCATGGCCAGTGACTGTATTTCCTTTAAAAAAAAAAGTTTTAGCAAGACTTTTAAAAAACTAACTACAATACGCCAATAAAAACGATCAACAATTAACAACCCATTTACACTACATATAATACCAATTGACAGGTAATACAATCATGTATTCACTATCTACAACAATGACCTATAACTATAACTAACTATAAAACCTAGCACAAAGTGACTTCCTGAACTTCGTACTGATCTATATTACTCTCTTAGGGGGGTTGCAGACTGCCAGAAATAGTGCAAATTGAGTCCACTTTTAGGGTTAGGGTTAGGGAATCATGGGAACTGTATTTTATTGTGGCACCAGAGCTCTCTGACAGAGAAGGCTCAATGTTGCAGAAAAACCCCCACACAATTCCGATGATTCCCTAGCACTAACCCTAACCCTAAAAGTGGACTCAATTTGCACTATTTCTGGCAGTCTGCAACCCCCTTTATTTGACCTGATTAACCATTATGTCCAAACTAAGTATCCAAACTTATCAATTAATATAATAGAGTGCAATCTTAATATTTCATTTATCCTTAATTCCTTTGGTGCAATATTGACTTATTCTACTTTTACCAGCATAACAAAGGATTTTTTAAAAGAGTTTCATTAACATTAAATATGAACATTTAAAACATTGACATATATTATCACAATCAATTCATACATTCAACCTACCTCTATACATATATGCTTATATATTTTCACAAATATCTGTCTGTAATAAACTAAACATAAAAATAAATGGGGGCATACATCTATTATAAGCCTTTTTATTACATTCCTAATCTTCTATTACACACAGATTTGTTGTGAAAAAGTGGTTAGAATAAATTGCCTTCTCTTTCCTACTTGACTATGTAACATTTTTCTATCACTCTCTTCCTTCTCTCTCCACTTTTATGGTTGAAAAACACTAACTTTTTCATATTTCTTTCAATCATTCTTCTAATGAGCTTCTATAACTGCTATCCTAGGTCTATTATCCAATTGTTTTCCATTCGTCTATATATAATTGAACACCTGGCGAATGGCAGCGTCCTCCAGGCCATGGAGGACCACTTACCAGCCCCGGAAGACCAGCTCTGGGAGACCAGCTGAGCGGACTGAGCAGCCCCTCCTCCACTCCACCCCTGTGGACGCCAGAGGATATATAGTGCTGCCGAGGACATCCTCGCGTGCACCACCTGGCAAGCGGCAGCGTCCTCCAGGCCATGGAGGACCACTTACCAGCCCCAGAAGACCAGCTCTGGGAGACCAGCTGAGCGGACTGAGCAGCCCCTCCTTCGCTCCACCCCTGTGGACGCCAGAAGATATATAGTGCTGCCGAGGACATCCTCGCCTGCACCACCTGGCAAGTGGCAGCGTCCTCCAGGCCATGGAGGACCACTTACCAGCCCTGGAAGACCAGCTGAGCGGACTGAGCAGCCCCTCCTCTGCTCCACCCCTGTGGACGCCAGAGGATATATAGTGCTGCCGAGGACATCCTCGCCTGCACCACCTGGCAAGCGGCAGCGTCCTCCAGGCCATGGAGGACCACTTACCAGCCCCAGAAGACCAGCTCTGGGAGACCAGCTGAGCGGACTGAGCAGCCCCTCCTCTGCTCCACCCCTGTGGACGCCAGAAGATATATAGTGCTGCCGAGGACATCCTCGCCTGCACCACCTGGCGAGCGGCAGCATCCTCCAGGCCATGGAGGACCACTTACCAGCCCCGGAAGACCAGCTCTGGGAGACCAGCTGAGCGGACTGAGCAGCCCCTCCTCCGCTCCACCCCTGTGGATGCCGGAAGAGCGCCGACAGCTACACAACACCGCCGGGAACACCTTCACCATAGAGGACTATTTTGTCATCTTATAGCTCTTGGAGGACCACAAGACAGGAAAATTATGCTTTTTAAATTGTATTTTTAATTATTGTTATCTAATTTGCTTGTATGTTTGGGGGGATGGGTGGGTGGGTGAAGGAGGGATGGGATTTTAATTTGATGTATTGCTTTGATGTTTTGTAATGTTGTACGCCACCCCGATTGCCTGGCAGAGGGGTGGGATATAAATAAAAATTATTATTATTATTATTATTATTATTATTATTATTTATTATTATTATCTCTCCTAATTGCTATAAAAGTATTACATTCTGTATATTCTGATATCTTTACTTTCTGTTTTCCTTCTAATATTTTTCAAATCAAATACTAATTTATACATTGTTACAGTAAATATGGAAGGATTCTCTTTTACTTGATTTCAGTGGCAAGAATCATTTATGTGCGGATGTGGAAAGAAGACAGAATCCCAGAAATAGAATAATGGTATTTAAAAGTTCTAGAAATGGCAGAATCAGATAAATTGACAAGATGGCTATCTAAAGGGAATATGGGAAACTATGAAACAGAATGGGAAATGGTAGAAATATATTTGAAACAACAATGGGGTCCTATGTCGAATCTAATGATGAGGTTCAAAAATTGCCAGTGACTGTATTTCCAAGCTTTGGTCTGTATCACCAAATACTGTATATACTCTGAGAGTAGCTCTCCAGTTTTTGGACAATTTAAGAACCAAGGAGAAAGAAAAATTAGAAGGAACCAAAAAAACAAAATAAACAAAACCCAGCTTTATCCTAAACAAAATAGGTCTTCATATATTTTTCAGATTGCTCTTCATATAGTTTTCTTTATGTATAACATTTTATAGCTGCAAAAGCTGAAGTGCAGATGTGGCTGACCAATTTTTTAAAACTTCTTTGAATTTGTGGAATTACATATCATTGGTCTTTGAAAAAAAAATATTAGTGGCATTTACTAAAAATGTTCTTGAACAGACTATTATTAGTTTTCAAAAAAGAAGGCAGGACATGACACATGTCCCCCACCCCTACTTAATGTCTATTTCAATTAACAGCGATGGCCTACCATATAATTATGCACATTTCTTAAATTACAATCCAGCTACATTAGCTGAATTTCCTACTAACTGTCAGAAGTCATGCTAAAATTAGAATACTTTTTGGAACTGCAAATATGGGCCAGAATCCTGCATAAGGAGAAGCAGCTATGAGATGTAGCTGTGATAGTCTCCCATCGACTTCTCTCCACCAAACCCTTCTTTTCTTAGCTGCAGTCCATAGAACTCAGAGAGCTGACCAAGAAATGTCTGAGGTCCATAACAAACTGCAGAAATAATCCAGTATGAGACTGCTTTAATTGCCCTGGCTCAGTCCTATGGAATCCTGGTAATTGTAGTTTAATGTGGCACCAGAGCTCTCTGACAGAGAAGACTAAGGGGGGTTGCAGACTGTCAAAAATAGTGTGAATTCAGTTCACTTTTAGGGTTAGGGTTAGTGCTAGGGAATCATGGGAATTGTTATTTTTCTGAGACATTGAACCTTCTTTGTCAGAGAACTCTAGTGCCACAATAAAATTCAGTTTCCATGATTCCCTAACCTTAACCCTAACCCTAAAAGTGGACTGAATTCACACTATTTTTGACAGTCTGCAACCCCCCTTAATGTCTCACAAAACTACAGTTCCCAGAATTCCCTAGCATTGAGCCAAGGCAATTAAAGCAGTCTCAAATTGGATTATTTCTGCAGAACCCTGGTGGTGCAGTGGTTAAATGCCTGTACTGCAGCCACTCACTCACAAACTACAAGGTTGCGAGTTCAATACCAGCCAGGGCTCAGGCTCGACTCAGGCTTGCATCCTTCTGAGGTGGCTAAAATGAGTACCCAGCTTGTTGGGGGCAATTAGCTTACATTTTAAACTGCTTAAAAGCTGCAAAGTGCAGTATGGAGTGGTATATAAATGAAGCTGCTATTGCTATTATTTGTTTTGGACCTGAGTTCAGGGGGGCTGCCACAAGAAAAAGACAGGTTTGGGGGAAGGATTTTTTGAATTCAGTAGTGAATTCCAAGTTCACTCCAAAAAAGCAAATTGTAATGGTATATGTCTTACTCCATCATAATTTAACAACAGGATTTCATCTGTTTTACGTTATGCAGATGTATTTGCATTGCATACAGTCCCGCTGCTCCCTTCTAAAGATTACATTAACAGATATTTGATTTTGCAGTCATGTTTCTCCCAGGCTAGGTCTAAGATCTCTAGATCCCCCATGTCTAATGCCATCTGAACAGTGGACATTAGTGGGGTTTAAGACCACAGGCTCTATCTCCTCTTACAGTAAATTCCAGCTGAGTGATATAGAACAGTTGAGGAATAGTCAGATTCCAAAATCTTTTGACATATATGCTATTTCTTCATTATTTCTGAGCTCCTTATTTTAGTTTTATTTCATATTGCATGTTTCAAGAAGTTCTGAGACAGGAAGCATGAGTCACATTTTATTGCCTGTCTTCTTTCATGGTTGTTGAGGGAACAGTGCGAAAAGAACAGATATACAGATCTGCCCTCTACCATAGAAATAAAAAGGAAAACCCTTGCCTTGTGTGACAGCTTACACGCCTATCACTGGATCAAGGCAATTATTTGCATTCCTAAATCCAGTTACACATGAGTTTATCCCACTGAAATTAACAGGGAATATTTGTGTATAACACAAATTTACAGAAATAATTTCAAATATACCCTTGTGAATTTTGCTCGTTTTCTGTGCAATAGATCCAATGACACAAATGGATTTTACATAGAAAGAGGTTATGAAATTAGAACTTTGTTATAAACCAAGGGACAAAAAAGATAGGCAGGAAAAAGTGGCCTGAACCTGCCTTTTCCGAAGCCACATTGAAACCCCACCAACTGCACCGCCGGCTCCCAAGGCGGCTAGAGTGCACATGTCATAACCACATGGCATGGTTTCAAGCCACATCACTGGGTACTTTTTTATTGCCCCCGACATCCCTGTGCACCTTCGCAGGAGTGAACCGCCAGCAATTGCCATCCCATTGCATGGCTGTCCCTATGAACCTGCACACATTTGCATGTGCAGCGCTTCACCGGGACAGGGCATCAGAGCAGAGGTGTGTCCCTGCAGATGCCAGCAAGGTACAATCATGCCTCCTTTCATCCCTGACTTCACCCTTCTTTGACTGTCTGTTTTGTGTATGTTATACTCATCTCCATGAGAGGTTCCATGGTTTCTCTTTTGGGCATTGCCACCCCCACCAGTTGCGTACAGAAGCTCTGTTACTTTTAAATACACTCCTGTGATGGGGTATTTACATGCACAATCAGGGTTAGGCTTAAGGTTTGGAAAGAGTGCCCCTTTAGAGCCGCTCTGGTATTGGTGCATTTATACACACATGCGAAAGTGCGCCCGTTCTGGGAAGAAGTGGGAAAAAGCAGCTTATTTTTGAAGCAGCTTTTTCCCCCATAAGATGACTAGAGGGTGCTTTCCAGCTGGCTTCAAAGCATGTATCATCTAAATGCCCTGCCCTGAAGCCGGCCTGAAACCTGCTTATTTTGTCCCTCTGTTTCGTCCCCAAGTTGAAGAGCTTTAAGCAATGCTCAAATGAATTTCTATTTTTGTGCACCTGTAGGTAAGCTCAGTCTTCTATAGTACTGTGAGCCTTCTCATAAAAAATGGATAAAATGCCATCACTTAAGTTTCTGCATAATACTCAAACAAACAGAATCAAGGTGAGTTGAAGGAAAAGTTTGAAATAGCAAACATATGCATGTGCAAAACTATGCTCAGGTAATTCCCTATTTCTATATTGAAAATCTCACTGAAATAAAACTAATAAAGAATGAAAACACAAGAGTTTCACTGTTTTGTTACTGACTGTGGGATATGAGGTAATAATACCAATATAGTAGGCTTATTGAGTTCACATATGTAAGTCTCATATACTTGCAAATAAAACCAGGTTGCTGGTGATGTGTGGTCCTAGAAAATGGAAGAAATGAATAAAGCTGCCTAGATGTGGGGGAAAAACACCCCCCCCCCAAGTTACAGAATAAAGAGATGGCATTTGAAACACTAGAAAGATATCTGAACCACAAAGATGGTTAAGCCATAAGGAAAGCCTCCAGAAAATGGAGGAAAAATCAGTATAAAAAGAAAATGAGACTTGTCAATCCCCAGGTCAAATAATAAACAAAATAAACTTACAGTTGTTGTATAAGCCGCTTCAGGGTCATCCTCTAATACACGTGATAAGCCAAAGTCAGAGACCTTACACATGAGATTACTGTTGACCAAAATATTCCGAGCTGCCAGGTCTCGATGTACATAGCCCATATCTGAAAGATATTTCATGCCAGAAGCTATTCCACGCAGCATGCCAACAAGCTGGATGACTGTGAAGTGGCCATCATGTTTCTGCAACAAAAGGGAGAGTGTCAGGTTCAAGAATATTGACATTTTCAGGTTTTGCTGGTTTAACTCAAATCTCCTCAACAGACATTGCAAAAAAAGGCCTGACTACTGATTGCTTAACCATAACTTTCTGAATCAGGTATCTTTTCTCAATGCTGATCCCATTGGGTTTTGTCCTTCCTACAGTACAACTTGTTTGCACATTTCCAGTATCTTATCTTTACTTCTTCTGCAGTTCATTCTTATTTTCTCTTTATTGGATACTGTCATCCTTGTATTTGGCCCTTTGTCCTCTGCATGAGATCTCCAACTCCCCCCCCCCCAACAAACTTCTTAAATGTTTTTTGCAACTCCCGTGAAAACTGGTAACATCTGGCATAGGTTAGAGCAGCATCGTACACTCCCTCAGAAGCAACCTATAGAGAGAGGTATGTAGTGTTTTCCCAGAATATGTGCTGCTCTTTCCTTTAATTTATGTGTGTGCCCATGTGTGGAATTATCCAATTTCACACAAAGGCCCATGCTGAGAAAGATGATTGCTGAAGTGCCTTTACCCTGCATAGCTTATTGAGTTCTTTGCTCAGACAGCGAAGGTGGCACGATGTTCCTCTGCATGAGCTCAGTGCAGATGAGAGAGGATCAGCCAGTGGCTTGTGAAGCAGGGATTCAATGGTATGCAAAATATATTTCCCCCCCAGTGGTATATTTGAGCAATAATATATTAACCCATTTGAACAGCAGTATATTTCACAATAGCCTATTAACCCAGTGTCTTTACAGCAGGGATTATGCAGCCCTCCAACCGTCTAGATGTTGAGGAACACTACAAGTTGTAGTGCAGCAACATCTGGAAGGCTTCATGATTCCTATACCTGTTTACAGCTTCCTGTGGAGATATCTGGGAAATGGATTCTTATACTGAAGGGACTAGATGATGGTTTTATGATAGAAGGAACTGTGGAATTTTGGAGAGAATGAAGAGCTCAGATTAGGTAAAAGGGAATTTGTTTGAGAATGAGTGAGGTATTGCTACATTAACTATCCAACAGCTCTTGCCTTACAACCTTTGACTCCTGGGTCACTTGCTGACTGGACCATAAGACAAATATGTATTATTATTGTTATTGTTATTATTATTATTATTATTATTATTATTATTAAGTAAAATTGGTGTTTTCTCTGTGTGTAGACAATTTTCAGTGAGTCACTCTAAACCTGCTCCAGGAAGTTGGGAGACCTTTCAAAACAGTGCAGGAGCTGGCATAGGGGATGGAGGCGGCCAGAGAAAATCACAGGTATCTCTCCTTGTTTCACTGATGAAAGCTTCTTTGCCGCTTTCCTTATAAGGTAATATGGTATTTAATTCTTTTTGCCTTTAAGATACTAGTATACTAAGTTCAAAGGACTGTTTGCTTGAAATACTCACAATATTATAGGATACTTTGAAGGCCATTTCCTATGTTACAGCATGAAATGGCAACACTGGATTTAAAACCACCTATTTAAAATCATAACTATAGGTTATACATATGTATCAATTTGGCATACTATATTTTGCAACATTTACTTTGGTTCATTGTTATACTTTATATTACAAAATGTGTTTTATGCATTTTTGAGATAGGCACTTGAAGGCTTCCAGTCTTTTTTTCTGAACTTATTCCAGCACATATTAGTTGTGTATTAAGAATATTAGGTAAATGGCTGAAGTTCTGCAGGGGCATAGGGTCTTAATGTAAATTCTTTGAATCATTTCAGTTATGCACTAGGCACTCAATTTTTCAAGTTTATAAACTGAACTGTGTCTCAACTAAAGACGATCTTGAAAATTTCTCTTTGTGAAACCAAATTAAATCAATTCAGGTGAATTATTTCTGAATAAAAAGTGCTACTTGTTGGAGCAAATCTTATTTGGGGAAAAAAGCCATCGCTCCCCCCCCCCCCCCGTGCGTGTTTAAGTGTGTAAAATCCCTTCTTTCCTAGCACTTTTGCTCTCTCTCTTCCCACATATCTGCCTTTCTTATTCATCCTTTTAAGCAATAACAGTAACAATGCAAACCCACACCCAGCATAGGGTAGAATGCCAAACAGTTAGAAAGAGCTTCTGATATAATAACTTTGTTTTGATGGTCTCAGAAGAAAAAACAAAACAAAAACAAAAACAACAAAGCAACAACAAAAGCAACAACAAAAACCCAATAGCTTGATACACTATATTTGGTTAAAGGACAAGGGAGTGGTACACATAAGAAGTCTTGCCATACTTTGTTGGATGGAACTTTTCTAATTTTATTATTTACAAGATCTTGCCCTCCTTTGTTTCTCAAACAACTACCCTTGAAACTCATGATTTTTTTAAATTCATACCCTTGCTGTTACTTTTCAGAGGTTTCTCTCTTCTTGCCAGTAGTGATGCTGGCTGGAGGAGTCTCTGAATTAGAATCCTAAAAAGTAACTTTCTCAGGCATGGCAGTAAATCTGCAGTATGGGCTGGGAGGGGGAAAGCACTGGTGTCAGGTGGCTTTTTTCTGGGAGATTTTCTCTTTGGTCAGTTAATAGTTCTAAAATCTTCTCAATGGAGTCAAGCTCCATATGGCTCTGATTTTAGCCCTGAGTCATTATTCTAAAACTGGAGCTCTATTTCACAAATTAACCAGGTCAGGAATGTAATTCTGTGTTACATTGCTATATGCTAACATATGTACACATATTTTTCATGCACATTATCTATTTTCAATATTGACTTGGGATTCTAGTGGTTCACTCCTTTTGCTTCTTGCAATGAATCAAAAGTATATCTTTTTTTTTTTTTTTACTTTTTAGAAATATGTTTGAGATGTCCTTGAAATGTTATGGGGGAAAATGTGAACAATTCATGATGGAAATACAGGAATCTGTTGAAGAGGGAACAAGCAGTCGTTATTGTGCAGTCCTAAGCACACTTACTGGGAGGGTGATTGGAAATCTCCTCTGAACATATATTCATATGATTGTACTACAAATTAAAATACATATTTTGAAGACAATTACATTTAAAAAGGCAATTGATTCATAATTCTTAATGATCCACAGATCCATAGGAAATGAAAGATATACACTTTTGTAACATTCAATGCCACTGGAACACCTCTATTCCTTTTTAGATCAAACTGTAAATCAGGGGTAGGCAACCTTTCCCCTTTAATTTGATCTAATTTGATCTTCACTTACTAAGCTTCATTTACAACAGGGGTAGGCAACCTTTCCCCTTTAAGGGCCGAGGGACTTCAGCTCCCAGAAGCCTCAGCTATGTTGGCCAATAGTCCCATGTTGGCCAATAGCTCCTGGGATTCTGGGAGCTGAAGTCCCTCGGCCCTTAAAGGGAAAAGGTTGCCTACCCCTGCCTCAGCCTGTGAGACACAGGGGACAGTGACTGGGGAGAGGGGTGATTGCTGGAAGCATCAGTCCTTAGTCAGTGGGTGTGCTTTGCAATATATTATAGTTGCAGAAGGTTAACACTTTACAAGAATCCTAAATTTGTTTTGCTTTTGGGTTTCCCAGTGTGTGTGTGTGTGTGTGTGTGTGTGTCTTTTGGCATTGGTAAGGAGTGTGTGCACCTATACATACTCAATCCACTTTCTTGCTCTTTCTAATTGGAAGAGATGAGCCTGTTCTCTATGGTGGGAGAGGCAGCAGAGAGAAGAGGCAACAGTTGCATGGGCACCCTGAAAGATTTCCCTGTTCAAACCTTTGACAGGCATGCAGTATTTGCCAACATATGAAAGTGAGAACCTTGGAAGTTGTCCCCCCCCCTTCCTTTTGTTCCTGGAGGAAGCTGGTGCTTTTTCTCGATGGGAAACCAAAATAAAGAAGACAAAACAATAGATTTTCAGTTGTTTTATGTAAAGCCAAGGCATGTAACTGGACTCTAATGAAGTGTGGAAATGACACAGGATGAGAGGTATGAACAGATACAATCAATCACTGCTGGGGATGGATGGGTCATCACAGAAGGTTGTTCACACCTCAAGCCAGTCCTACTTTGACAGAAGCTCACAATTAAAATAATGTGTGAAAAATTAGATGCATGGAGTTGCCCAGCATAGTATCATTGCACCTACATTTAGAAATATTTCTTTTATCTTTTAGTTCTTAATTTTCCAAATTTCTTTTCAACTGCCTTATGCTGCAGAGACTTTTGTGCTTCTTTTATCCCTGCATTATCTTTAAATGGTGCTGTTTTCTCAAGTACTCAATTTGTTTTGCCTTCTCTGATTTTTGCACTCTGCAGGGTTCTTCATGTTATGCACCAAATCAGTATCTGTTGTGAAGTCCCCACCAGGTAATAATGTCAGGGATGATGGGAGTTGTAGCTCTTCACCTCTGGCTCTAACTCACCACTAAATTTCTTTTTGCTGCTACAGCTAGAACCATTCTCAGACTTTCTGGCTTTGCAGTTGGAGAATATGTCTTATCATAGTTCTCATACTGCTGTTGTGCAAAACCCTTAGCTACTAACCTAGCTTTATACTTAATACTTCCATCTGGCATTTCTTTCTTTTTGTACACCCACTTACAACCAATTACTTTCTTGTCCTTGGGTCTGTCAACAACTTCAAAAACATCTTTATTTACCAGACAACCAAACTCATCATCCATTGCATCAATCCATCTTTCCTGTTCTTCTCTAGACAAACTTTCCAACTCTTCAAAACTTTCAGGCTCTTCCACTGCTAAACAAGCTCTTGCATTTGTCACAACAAACCTATCTGGAGGCTTTCTAACTCTGTGACTACGTCTGGGAATAAACTCTGCTGATCTGCCTCTTTCATCCTCACTTTCTGTACTGGGAGTTATAGTTCTATGACTAAATCTCTTGTCTTCAGTCATTCTAGTAGTAATGGGTCTAGATGGTGTCTCATTATCAGAAGAACTATCACTGCTGCTAGTGGATGCTTCTGGCTGAAACACGCTGGAATGTAAACATAAGCAAACTGTCCAAAGACCCTCAAATACTTGTAATTTGGCACTCTCCCATACAATACCCTGTAGGGAATATCTTCAATTTCTGAATGATACAGTCTGTTACTAATATGTACTGCTGTCAAAGTTGCTTCTGCCCAGAAACTATCTTTTACCTCTGCATCTGCCATCAAACAAGCAGTTATCCTTTTTATATCTTGTATTTTTTTCTCCGCTAAACCATCTTCGTTAGGACAAGCGGGATTAGTAGTTTCATGCCTTATTCCCACCTTTTGAAACCAATGAAACAATTGATTACTTAGAAATTCTCCTCCTCGGTCAGTAACAATGGTGCCTACTCTAATATCAAATTGTCTTTCCACCATTCTCACCCATGCTTTTAAACTTTGCCCAGCGTCAGATTTGTTTTTCAATATTGTGTTTCAATTCTTACAAATGCAAACCTTGTAAACCTATCAACAATTACTAGGAAATATTTGCTTCCCCCTAAAGATAAACAATTAGCTTGGGCAACATCTGCATGTACAAACTGAAATGGTCCTTGAGCAATTCTTTTGGTTTTCTTGGCTACTGGAAAAGCTCTGACCTTTACCTGATTGCATACAGTACAATCTAAGTGATTTTTGCATTCAGCAACTTTTAAATCTGGACACATACTGAATAACTTCTTTAAACATTTGAAACTAGCATGACCAAATTTTCTATGGAGTTCATGTATACAGTCTTTGTGTATTGGACTATTGTCTATGTTATTAGCATTTTCAACACTGTAGCTATCAATATTGTCTTCCAAATAGTAAAGTTTATCCTTTTTCAAGCCTATGCCTCGCAATTCCCCATTCAGTTTTATCTTACACATGTTCTTTTCAAAAATGACTGTGTAGTCTCTGTCTGTTAATCTGCTTACTGATAACAAATTATTTTCTAACTCCTTTACATGTAACACATCATTAAAGTTTTCCTTTAGCCCTGGAATGAAAACTGTACCCATTTGATTTACAGTGCTGAGCTCTTTCCCATCAGCTAAAACTACAGCATTTACATTAGCTGATTTTCTATTACTTATCAAATTAATATTGTTACACATTGAAGATGATGCTCCTGAGTCAATCAACCATTTACAATTAGCATTTTGTTTTTCCTTAATCATGGTTGCAAACCCCTTTTTGTTACCACTGTCCTTCAAAAATGGAGGTTTGGACTGTTTTTGATACTGCCGCGGCTGCCATCTGCTCTCTCCTTGCTTGCTTCTCTCAGCAGCAAATTGTTTACAATGTCTCTGTTGATGACCAGTCTTTTTACAATAAAAACACCTCCATTGCTCCCTTGTAGAAGCTGCTTCTTCCTGCTTTCGTAGTTCAGACGTTGTTTGTTGTTTTGGCACAGTCCTTAAACTTGCTGAGTCACCCTGCTCAGACTTTCTTCTCAAGTTTTCTTCCAATATCCTGGCAACAATTAAGTCTCTGTTCAGCTCAGCTTCTGGCAAATTTTGCAAGCTATTTGTAATGTTGTCCCAAGAAGAGTCTAGCGATTCCAGTAAAATATAACACTGCTGCTCTTTGCTAATTTCCACTCCTCTCAGTTCAGCTTGCACAAATAAATCTTGCATTGTTTTTAAGTGTTCTATCACACACTGTCCTTTCGTCATCTTTTGTCTGTAAATTCTTTTAGACCAAAGCATTTTTGCAAATGCAGTTGAAGGTGTGTGTAATCTCTGCAAAGTATCCCACACATCCTTGGCGGACACTTTATCTCTTACGTCATTAATCAAGTCTTCTTCTAGCATGAGATAAAGACATGCTTTTGCTTTAGCGTCTCTTTCTCGAGTGGCTGCATTAGCATCAGCTGCCAGCCCTGTTTCAACTGTCGACCACAGAGACTCCTTTATGAGTAGAGATTGGGCATATATTTTCCAGGTAGAGTAGTTATTTCTATTTAATTTACTAAACTTTAGGATCTCCATCTTAATTTGTGCAGTGACTCAATTTGACACAGTCCTTCTAGGTATGCACAGCAGAAAAAATACAAAATGATTTACTCACAATGCTCCACAAAACTTTCTTCCACTCTCTGGAACTTTCAGCTTCTGTGGATGCTGGTTGCTCTAGTATCTGGGCCCATAACCCTTGTCAGGGATGATGGGAGTTGTAGCTCTTCACCTCTGGCTCTAACTCACCACCTTGTTATGCAGCAGAGCTGACCAGCTTTGATCAGTGGTTGATGCTTCTTTCCCAAGCAGCAGAGTTTCATAGAATAGGCTGAAGACCCTGACAAACTCTCCAAGCCTTCTCACTCTTCTTCCTGAGATGTCTCCAAACTTCTCCAGGATTCTTCTGGCTCTTGTATCTTCCCTCAAGACACCAGACAACTCAGTAGTCTTATATAAAAGATCTACTTTATTCTACTATATGCCCTACACTTCACAATATCTCCAAAACTACTCCACAATACACCACACTATGCATTGGCAAACATTGCACTTATAGCCATTGTTAATCACCACCCACTAGTCAGTTTCCACCCAGTGGGCGTGTACATTCATTTTGATTGGTTTACATAGATCATCACATACTTAAGACCAACCCAAGTATTTCATCATTTTACCTTGACTACTTAATGAATCTCAGGTGTTTGCAATCTACAACAGGTGTTTTCAATATACACTCTATAACTTTGTCCTTGTCTCTCAAGGCTTCCAAATTACATTATCCTTTTCACCTGTGTAGCCTCATGATTGCTCCTGCTTAATCACTGTGACTTTCACATACACATTTTATTTCTATTACTGTAAGTCCTATGTTGCATTTTCCTTAACAATAATCTGGGTTCATGTGTTTTTCACAGAAAAATAGTAGCAGTTTTGCTGAAATGTAACATACTAATTTCTACATGTGAAACCAAGTGTGGGAGATAAAGCTGCTTGGAGGGGAGACTTTGGAATAGGAGAGGAAAAAGTTATATCTACCTACCCCGACTACGGTCACAATTGTGACACACATGCATATAACCATGGGCCCAAATCCTGCATCCATAACTTTACAATGATGGCACTACATCATTGTGTTATATCATGCCCAGGGAAAGGTACAATATCCGCAACAAAAACCAATATGTCCAATATGCGACAATGATACATTAAGAAACCTATTGTTCTAGTCTAATTATTACTTCATGAAACTTTGAATCATATATTTTACCAACAGTTATCAAAATTTTCAGCTATGTTACTGGCACAACATGCAACCATGTTAGAGAATTGCAACAATGCCCAACAGGGCACCCACACAAGATGTCTCTATTGTGCAGTAAGGGCTCCCACCACACAACAGGGCATTGTGAAAGGTGAGGACATTTTTCCAGCTGGTTGCAAGGCACCCATGTCTTTCCACTGCCCTCTGCTCTGGATTACCAGTCTCCCATGACACTGTTGGGGACCACTGCCCTTTTCCTTGCACTGTCATTGCACTGTTTGTCTCATAGAGTGTCACAGTATTTTGCATTGCAACCATAGTGCAATGGCCATGCTGTTTGCTCTGCTTGTGCAACACAGCCCTCCTAGATACAACCATTGCACAATTCTGCAATTCTCATAGTGAAATTGTAAGTTGGTTTATGACAGGGAGCGGCAACCTACGGCCCAGTTAAGGCCCCGGACCCTGGACTTACCACCCCAGGCTGTAGGCTGCCGCTGCTGCCGCTGCCGCACGCTACCACTGCCGCCGAGTGCCGCTGCCGGGACGCGTTTTCGGCCACACTTGCTGTGGCTGCCATTTTGGAAGTCAAAATGGCAGCTGCGACATGCGCCATGGCGGCTGTGGCTGTGCACACTACAGCGGTGGCTGCGGTAGCGGCTGCGGCGGCAGAGTGCACAGGGGGGTCGCGCACGGCAGAGGAGGGTGCGCTCGTGCACATGAGCGTGTGCGCCGCCATTCCCCCCCCTTGGCCCAGCCGAGACCTGGGCGACGGGAGACTGGTCCAGGTCTCAAAAAGGTTGCCTGTCCCTGGTTTATGACATTATAAATTGCTAATAGGATGCCAGCCAAAATATGACCTTATGCTATGCCTAAAAGTGATCAGCAACAAATATCCCCCTGCCCTACTGAAAAAATATGAGGGTTGACTTTAGAAGATCTAGTAACTGTTTCTGAGAGCTGACTTCCAGAAAAGATAAAGTAAAATCTCTTTGTTACCAGTCAAGCTGGCGGGGAAAACAACTGTAAATTATCTTCATTGTGGAGTTATTGCTGAGACTGTATCAGTTACAAATATAATTCAAAGAAACTTTAGAAGGTTTCAAAACAATGTTCTCCAGGAGGGTTCCTTTGTAGCATCAATTATTAACTTCTTTTCTGATGCCATGTATATTTATTTTGGTCAATGACCAGTAAAAAGGAAGCAAAATAGGATAGATAAGATGCAATGAAATACATTAAAATACAATATTAAATACAGAGTTAAAAACAGGATTAATATAAAATATTTGTGTTACAATAATTAAAAATAAAATAAAATGATAATACCTTTAATATTAAGACAGCATCCTATGCTGACAAGCTATTGCTGCTGCACAAAAACTAGCTACCTTGGCTGTAATCTCAGGATACTGGGTCAGCCAAAAGGTAATCACAAGAGATCTCCCTGGTATAGTTTGTAAAATTGGGTTAATAAAATGACATCAAAGGTCACAATAAAAAGAACAATACAATAAAACATGCCCCACAGTTTCTACTTTCTCTGCCTCACAATAATAATAATAATAATAATAATAATAATAATAATAATAATAATAATAATTTATACCCTGCCCCTCTGCATAAGCATTCACAGTATGGTACATCTATACAGTAATTCAGGGTTTGCACTGCAGGTGAAGTTGTATGAGCTCTGGTATACATATTGGTACATGTAAGAGATATTGGGGCTCTACAGACTGCCTGAAAAGGGCAGTTCTGTGCTGTCCCTGGGAGCACCGGATTGGGGCTGTGGCAACCACACGCACCCAATCCAGCACTTTGTCGCTCTAAAAAGAGCTGGCAAATGCTGCTCCTTTTTAGAGTGGCAAAAAGCTGCCTTTGTCACCACAGTGGCAGCTTTTCGGGGCTCCTTTAGTGCAGTGTGTATGAATGCTGCGCCAAGGGAGCACCCTGACACCACCCGCTGTCTGTTTGGTTGGGTGGTATGACAGCAGCATCAGGACGGAGTTGGGGCAGCTGGCATGCAGTCACCACGCCTTGACTCTAACCCCAGGCCGGCCCTTTTGGCAGGTCTGTATAGCCCCATTATCACAAAGAAAAGCTGAATTCTGTAACATATTCAATAATTGAAAAAAATATTTTATTTTGTACAATTCATCTAGTTCTTTACTATTTTGCCTTCTTTATTCTGGCTCTTGTAAGTCATGAGGCAATACAAAGAGATGCACAGAACTTTGGAATGTAACACAACAACCATTGGGAATTCTCAGATTCAGCAGGCAGCACTTTCAACCATTTTATTTGAAAAAAAGCAAGTGCTAGAAACTTGCATAAAAAGGAAGCCAGAGAACTAAAACAAATTGTTCATCCAACTACAATAGATCCAATGAATCAATGACATTTGATGTCAACATTTATGTAAGCAAAGCAAAAGCAAAGCAGCTTCATTTATATACCACTTCATATCGCACAATGGGATGTCTAAGCGGTTTACAACTGTAAGCTCATTGCCCCCAACAACTGGGTACTCATTTTAGCAACCTCGGAAGGATGTAGGCCTGAGTCTACCCTGAGCCCTGGCTAGTATTGAACTTGCAACCTTGTGGTCTATGAGTGAGTAGCTGCAGTACAAGCATTTAACCACTGCGCCACCAGGGCTCTCTGGCATTATTATGTAAATCCCAATAATGCAGTAGATGTATGATAACAACTGGATTTAGTCCAGAAATTCTACACTTCTCCCCACATTCTCCAGCTTGCTCAAAACCTGTTCCTCTGAATTTTGGGGCACCATTTAAAAATTTGCTAAAAATATTAAAGCAACAACCTATTAGGACTCAACAGGCCTTGATTCACTGATGGCCCAATATCAGGAGGCCCATCATTCATCGAATAATTTAAGTTGTGGTCCTATACCAGTTAATTTTGAGCTTGGCTTATACATTTTTGTTAAGATACTGGAATATGCTAATAAAGTCAAAATGAATACACATTAATACATATGTTATTGTTGTTGTGTGCCTTCCGGTAATTTCTGATTTATGGTGACTATATAATGTTTTTTTCTTGGCAAAATTGGTTCAGAGGGAGTTTGCTTTTGCCTTCCTCTGAAGCTAAGAGAGTGTGACTTGTCCAAAATTATCTAGTGGATTTCAATGGCTGAGTGGGGATTAAACCCTGGTCTCCAAAGTCATGGAGGAAAGCAGACCAGCAGTAAGAGCTGGGTTGGGGGTGGAGTGGGGGTGTGGTGACAGCACGCTGCATACCCCAACTCCATCTCCAAGCCGACATCATGCTGCTCACCTTCCTAGATGATTCTGTATCTGGTTTACACACATTGCATGCTGCTGCTGTGGCAGCAAGAATGTTTTTTTCTGTCCAAAAAGGAGCGGCATTTTGCAGCTGGAAAAATGCTGGATCAGTCCACTGCTCCTTTGGGGCCATCTGTTCAGTCCCATAGTCTCATGCTCACCACTACACCACACTGGCTTTTGTATACATTTTTACAGAAAGACATCCTCTGCCATTTTCTCTGACTTCTTGTTTATTCATCCCAAATGGAAATACACAAAAGTGATATATTGAGGATTTAAGTGACATTAGGATGTCATCTACAACTAAGTTTTTAAATCTCAGGGGTTAACACAAAAAGTTGTTTTGAAACAATTCCTGGTTGGCTGCTGAGGATGTTTATCAGCCTTGGCAGCAATTTATACCACAATGAATTTGTTCAGAGCACTGTTCCATCAAATTGTAAATAATCTTTAACAGTTTTGCCAAATAAACTATCTTTGAGAGCCAAAGGTATATCTAATGCCTGGCTGGTTGCACATTTACGCTGCCTACACAGTGCACATAAAAAAAATGTTTTTGCATTCAGCATCTGTTTGCAAAACCTGACTTTAAAATATTCCAGTCCAGTTACAGAACACTGCATAAAGAATTATGGACAACAAATCAAGCCTCTCTAGTGGAAACTTCCTTCCGCATAAGAGTTTTGTTCTCTCAGTGGCCCAGAGATGCAACCACTTCATACATACAAGGGTAAAAAAACTGAAAGAAAGCTGCAAATCTTACTTCACTCTTTAGCTACTGGAAACTATAAGTGCACAGAATGCACATTTCTGCAGGTACACCTAGCTTAATGTATATAAACTACACCTAACTTTGAGGATAGAGCTAAATGACTTGAGCCATTTGCAGACTGCCACTGGACTATACATCTTCCAGTGAATCTTCAATAGCAATAGCAAGCAATAGCAAGTACATTTCTAAACTGCTTATCAGTGCACTTAAACACTCCCTAGGCAGTTTACATTGTGTAAGCTGATTGCCCCCAACAGGCTAGCTACTCATTTTAGCGACCTTGGAAGGATGCCAGGCTTAGTTGACCCTGAGTCCCTGGCTGGTATTGAACCCACAACCTTGTGGTTTGTGAGTAAGTGGCTGCAGTACAGGCATTTAACCACTGTGTCAGCAGGGCTCCTGGTGGGATATATCTTCAAACATACCAAAAGATGCACCAACTACTTTTTTAACATAGAAGCCCCTGGCTGATTTCACATCTTTGATTTTGAATGGTTAATTTCTGATATCATTCATAATCAAAATTTCATAAATTTGCCTTAAACCATCACAATTCACTTCTACAGTTGTCATACATGCAATGACCAAAAATCCTCCCCCAACTCTTTCTTTTCTGCAATGCAGCCCTGCAGCAGTCACTTCTCTGTTACTAGAGAGTGGGAGGGGGTTGAGTAGAGATATCTCTGGATCTCTTTTGGAGCTGGAAGTGTTGTGACGGGCATCTAAGTATAGGAAAACAGCTGAACATGGCTCTGCTCTTTCCCTCACTTTCCAACAACATGGAAATGGTTGCATTGGGTGGAGATGGAGACAGCATCTCCCAATACAGGTTTTCACCCAGTGAGTTTTAATGACTACATTATTTTTCTAACAGCCATCCCATAGGATGTTTTCACACTAGACCCACCAAAGGCGCCTGGAGCCGACCGTGCCGCTCATTCCGGAATGGCTCCGGCAGCAGCAACTTAATTCCTTTTTAAAAAAGGAATTACCTTGCCGGGGCTGATGCCGGAGTTAGCGCTGGATTGGCCGGAGTGAGGCTGGACTTGCTGCGACGTGAGTGTGAACACATGGAGCAAGGAGCCGGACTGACGCAGGGATGGCACCGGAAGGAGCGGGGTTTGTTGCGACGTGAGTGTGAACACACTGGAAAAGGAGCCGGACTGAGGCCGGAGGGAGGTAGGATTGCGTCCGCCCTAAGCCCCGTGTGAAAACGCCCATAGATTAGGCACACAGCAGAATTATAGGTTATAACTTGAGGCAGAAAGCAAGAACAAATTTTAAAATACTTCTCCACATTAAAATCTCCTTGCAGGTGGACATTAAGCGTATGTCAATGTGGACAAATCCTATGTTGAATCAAGCCATTTTGTGTGGAGTTATCAGAAAAGTTTGGACACCATGTTGAGACAAAACCAAGGGCTTGTCCAGGCTGATCTAAAGAAGTGTGGCTCCCTGGGTTTTGCTGACTGTTGTTGCCTGACTGTCCACTCCTTTCATTCTTTTGGGGGCCTCTTTGTATGAATTTCTTGTATGTACTAGGCCTTTTCCAATGTTTTTTAGAACTGGGACATGGTTTGCTGAGTTTATTCTGTGGTCTGAAAGGAAAAAAATTCTTCTCTGAATTATCTGAATTCCCCTTTCCCTCTGAATTATAGTATTATAATACAGAAGTGCAATTTCACTGATGTTAGTTGTGCGCCTTCAACTCATTTCTGACTTATGCTGACCCTAAGGTCAACCTGTCATGGGATATTCTGGGCAGAGTTTATTTATTTAGAGTGGGGCTTGCTCTTGCTTTTTTTTGAAGCTGAAAGTGTATGACTTGCCCAAGATCTGAATCAAACCTTAGTCTCCCAGTGTTCTAGTCCAACACTCAACACTCAAAACATTATCCTATGCTGGATCTCTTCACCAAATATAACTCTTAGCAAAATATTTTTAAAAAATCAAAGGAAGATTTCATATATATATATATATATATATGTTAAAAGGTAAAGATTTTCCCTTGACATAAATGTCTAGTCATAACTGACTGTAGGGGGCGGTGCTCATCTTTGTTAGTAAGCCAAAGGGCCAGTGTTGTCTGAAGATGACTCCATGGTCATGAGGTCAGCATGACTGCACAGAACACTGTTACCTTCCCACTGAAGTGCTGCCTATCTATTTACTTGCATTTGCATGCTTTTGAACTACTAGGTTGGCAAAAGCTAGGACTCCATCATGCGGCACTTGGGCCTTGAACTGCCAACCTTTTGATCTTATGGTCATCAGAATTGGCATCTTAACCACTAAGCCACCACATCATATATATATTATATATATTAGAATTAAGAAGAAACCAGCTGGTGGTGTCAATCACCAGAAAATTGTCTAGAAGAACAGAAATAGCAATTGGATATTCAACCCCTGCCAAGAACACCAACAACATATACTGCAACCTCCTGACACATTTATCCTACCCAGAGGATTTCAAAGCTACCCTTTATTCTTCCCTTCCAATTATAAGCCCCCTTGCCTAGTGCTACCTAGTGGTCTTGGATCATATACAACTAAGATATTTTTGGTTTTTTTTAAAGTATTTTTTTAATGTTGCAAGCTGCCATGAGTCCCAGTCCTGGGAGAAGAGAGGAATAATAATAATAATAATAATAATAATAATAATAATAATAATAATAATAATAATAATTTTGGAGAGATTTGCTAGGTCCCTAGAATGAAGCAGGATTCTCTTCAATCAAAGTAAGTAGCACTGAATCTTTCTAAAACTTTGTGAACTAATACTTTGCTCTGTTACAGGCAGTAAACCTGCACTGGAACATAGTAATGATGACCTAGCAGAACTTATAGAGGCTTTTTAAAATAAATATTTTCTCCATTTGAACATTTAAAACTTCCCAGATAAATACAGTTTAATCACTGCTGTTTGTTCCTATTTACCGTATATTCCTAGTACATATGCATCCTACATTTTGGTTTATAGGAGTGCGAAGAGTTTCTTTCAAACTAATTATATAGAAGAGAACAAGCTTAAGAGCTATTCATTTAAGGACAAGCAACAACTACCAAAACCCCCTGTTGTTTATCCTCATAACAAGATTTATTTATATATATATATCCTGGCTTTTCCCCAGCCCTGGGACTCAGTATCCTGACTCTTAATATCCATAACAAACATAATGACAGAATGACAGAAAATACTGTGAGAACAGCAGTGAAGTAATTCACCTAATTGAAATAAGTGTAGCAAAGCTCCCAATATCTAAAATGTTGTGCTGCAACAAGGTAGTTGTTATTGCTGCAGCTGTTGCTGTTGCTTAAACATTTTTCCCCGTAATGGTGTGATGTCCAGACTCCACTGATTCAATCAAGCCTCAGCCTGGACTGGCCATTAAGGTAAGATACATCAATACTGTCTTCTGTACAATAGCAACTAGGGTAGAAAATACACTTCTTTCAGACCATTCATCTCTCCCTTACAGAATAAAACTGTGTGGGACCCACAAAGCGAAATGATGCCCAGCAGCTATGTGTGATGTCCCCAACACCAATTCCTGGATTGATCTCTTCCTGAGACTAGGAAACAAAAAACAAGCAAGCAAGCAAGCAAAAAAAAGAAAAAGAAAAAAAAAAGCATTTGAAAGGAGACTCTACTACATTGTGGATGGGTTGTATCAGGCTCAGTGGGTAACCAATTGTGCCATAGTATTAATTCATGATGCTTTACTTACATCTTTTTAACTGATGTTGTTTGTTTATGTTGTGGTTCTCTCCCTTGATCCATGGGGAGAGGTGGGTAAGAAATAATAATAATAATAATAATAATAATAATAATAATAATAATAATAATAATCATTTGAGGTTTGAATAGATGACAACAATAGAGAAAGCTTCATTGCTTTGATTGTGCCACTGTATATGGTTGTTACGGAGTCCCAAGAATGATCTGAAGGCACACATCAAGAACAATAACAAACAGATTTAGAGAATATGTTTAAAGGTAGTTTGTGTTAAACATTTAAAAGCTAGAAGAGTGTGGAAAGGGATCTCACTGGTCAAAGAGTGGTATAGCTTTAACCAGCACCAATTCCAACGTACTCTTCCTATATTCCTCCTAGGACCACAGTATATGACTAGCTATCCCACTATACACCTATCCACTTATGAATTTTGCATGGATTTTCCCTTGCTGAAAATCAGTAAACTCCCTGGAATATTTTAAAATATTTAATATCAAATTGTTACTACTTTTACAAGGAGTTGATACATGCAAATCTATTAAATATTCATCATTAACATTTAGGTTTTGTGTTCTAAACAGTCCAGAACTAAGTATCTGTCATATTTCAACAATCAACATTTAAAAAAACAACAAAAAAAACCTTTTGATTTCCGTTTTCAAGATGTGTTATTTACTAACTGGAGTCAGCTACTATTAATATTATTATATAATGATTTTAATTACATCATATTTCTCTGTTCTTCAGTTTGCCTTTCGTTACCTTAGATTCTATTAGTTTTATTTGGTGTATTATATATTAAAGTTTATTTTGAGTTTCGAGTGTCGACTATGACTCTGAAAAGCAGGGTTTGAATCCCTGCTCGACCTCAGAAACCCACTGGGTGACCCTGGGCAAGTTACACTTTCTCAGTCTCAGAGGAAGGCAAAGGCAAACCCTTTCTGAACAAATCTTGAACAAACCCTGAGATAGATTTGCTATAAATCAGAAATGATTTGAAGGCACACAACAACAATTGAAAACAAGAAGTTTCTTTTTAGATGAAGAAGATGGAGATAACATTTAAATCTTTACAGTGTAAGTGAATTACCACAATAACACTTACATGAGCAGAGACATCCATGTCTCCATCAAGTACTGTAATTATAGACAGCTGAGTTATTATGGGAAATAGGCTCACATTAGAGGCAATTGTCTAAAGTTCTCTGATTATTAATACAGCACACATTAGACTGCATTCATTGGCAGCTTTGGTTTAGCTGAAAGTATTTATTTTCATGCAAATTGTGGCACCTACTTTTTGTTGATCTTGCCTACAAACTTAAGCCTGCCCAATCTCCCTGGAGGAAAAAAATGATGTGAGGGTTGGTGGTGACTGAGGACGTTATCACACGGGGTCTAAAGCAACTAGCATCATTCTGGAATGAACGAAAGCAGCATCATTCCGGTATGCTTCTGGTCGCGCAAATGTAATTCCCAATGAAACCGGCATGCAAAAGAACGGGGATGATGCCGCAATGCGACGGGGATGGGAGGGGGATGGGAGGGGGTTCTCTGTGACGTCGTGTGAACACAGGGGCAAAGGATCCGCAATGGGACGGGGATGCGACGGGGATGGGCGGGGTTCTGTGCAACGTCATGTGAACACAGGGGCAAAGGAACCGCAATGGGATGGGGATGCGACGGGGTTCTGTCTGCTTTAGACCCTGTGTGATAATGTCCTGTGTCAGAATGGGACTACAGGAGGTGGGAGATGTTAGAATATGGATGGGATATACAGTCAAGGGTGAAATGTAGAGATGTGTGTCTGGAATTTTCCTCATGGGAACAAAATCTAGGCAAACAAAGACAGCCCAGTCCAGGTGGCCAGAGAGTCTAAGCATCAGAAGTTTCTAGCTGGGAGGACAGCCAAGAGCAGATAGTGAAATCCAAAACATCATTAGGTCTTGGGAAAGGAATCACATGGTGGATGATGGACAGCAAGGGGGTGGGTTAACAAACATCATACACATAACATCCAATCAACATAAGGTTAACACCCAGAAGATGGAGAAAGGGCAGGGCTGAGAAATCCCTTTGTCTAGAATTGTTTATATTTCTTGCATTCCTGTGTGTGTGTGTTCACAATAGATCTAACCATGGAGTTAATTTCTGGACTATAATATGCTTATATTGCTTTTACAATGTAACTTCTGGATCTGGAAACATGAATCTGTAACTCTTCTGTTCAACCACATCAGCATGATGTGATCCTATGGTGGACTGTATGTTTTTCTTTGCTTATTTTTATCTTTTGAAACAATAAAGCTCTACTTTTAGAATTTTGAATATTTTTCCTGGCTCTGCTGGGTTTTCAAGCACACCACACCAATAAAATTCAACATGAATAAAAATATGCTTCAGTGACTTAAACTACTGGAAGTATTTTCCCCTGAGGCAAACCCACCTTTGGACACACTTTCTTGGCTCGCTGACTAAAGTTTAGTGCCCTGATTTCATGGTACCTATGGTGAACATTAAATACTAGATTACTTCTTAGGTCAGTAGAATAGTTACTGGGAGCACAGAGCTGTGCATATTCCCTATTTTTAAATCCATCCTGTGTGGAAATTGACTATAACTGGCAGACACTTGACTGATGAAGGACTCATGCTCTAGAACCTGGTTCTGCTGTCATAGACCCCCTAATGAGGCTGGGGTTCTCACTGGGGCTCAGTTCCCCCCAAGACTAGGCTAGGGGACTCTAAGTCCCCACAAATGATCAAGCTAAACTGGCTTAACTTCTATCTAGTTGAGTTGTTCAGGAACTGTTAATTTATACTGTATCAATTAAATATATATTGAATGATCAAGCACCCCCACAAACCCACAGACACACCAATTAAGAGAACTACTGTAGATGAAATCATTCAGGAGTTAACAAGTTGCATGTAATCTGCCCTATGCAAACTTGCTTTGGAGCAGTAGCATTCCCCACCCCTCATGTCACCCAGTGCAAGGTGGGGGGCTTCTGGGGCAGTGGCAGTGGCAGCCAAATGGGCCTGTTTGGCCCTCTCCTTTGCTGCCGTTGTGGTGGTCTTCTTGTGAGGAGACCTGTGCTGTCATGGCAAGCCGGCAGAGGGACACACGGCCCTTTCCTTTGCTGTAGTGGCAAACCAGGAAGGCCTGACCAGGTGTCACCCCTCTTCTGGGGTGTCACCTGGTGTGGGCCTTACCACCTGCACTCCACAAGTGATGCACGGCTTGGGAGTAAGATTGACTGAACACATGGAGGTGTCTTCTAGGTAGACTTTGTGAATATAAGAGTTTTCATAATCAAGTGTGGCTGAATAATAATGAAAGAAGAGAAATTTCTGTCACTATCAGGAACTATGATTGCTACTCTGATGACCTGTTTAGAGATCCCATATCACAGCATGAGGTACTCTGTCCTGCAGTGGCCTTAAGATGTTTCTATATTCTGGTTTCACTTAATCAAGAGGTGGGCTTTCTTTTTGGAGCAGGAGAACAAAGATGAGACCTTGTATCAGCTGTTTTTACTGTGCATGCTGCAGAAAATCCTGTAAAGGAAAGGCCTACTACAACATTGCAACCTGGTCATCCTTGTCTACAAAATAGTTTTTTTCCCTCCTGTAATTTTTGTTGTGGACCCAAACTCTTTTTCTGCCTTACAGCTTTCAGATTTTGATTACTCAGATTTGAGTTATTTTGGTATGCATGATGTAGAATGAAGATGTATTAATAATTGTTTGCAAGTCCTTAGTTTCTCTAAAATTTAAATTTAATTTTTTGTTCTATAGTCATAATGAGAACATGATCAGACAACACAGAATCACCCTTGGATTAGATACAGTGTGATAATTTTTTGACACCACCAAAAGATGAAACAAAAGTGAGTGGAGGGAAAATTTGAACGATGTAGAGGATTTATTTAAGAAGGAACCCAAATACAGGGTGCATTTTTCTTCCTTTTTGTGCATGTTCATTTATTTTTAGTTAGGATGTGCAAAGCTTCTTCCAAAAAGAAGACAGAAGTCAGTCTTTTGCTGCTTCTTACCTACATCTTGCTTACATCTAGAAGAGACCCAATCTGTTCTGCTCCCCAATTTCTGATTTCTCCAAATTATATCCTGTTCTGAGTTATTTAGAACATCACATACATTTTACTAATTATTCAGTCTTTGGGCTGACAACAATCCAGACAATGATGAAAATATTTATATTCTACTGTATCTTATGGGATATTATGGTGGTGTGAACCTCCCATTTTTCTAACTGAGACAGAGATTAGTTTAATTCATGGCAGGGCCAGGATTGTGGAAAGCCACAGGCCATATAATTTGTGTCTTTCATATGTTGTGTATGCTCTGCATGTGTGGTTTAGATTTGGGAGACTGGAATTTACATTTCATCTCAATGATGGACTAATATATTTGGTCTGTAAAGTCAATTGAATATATACAGGGTAAGCGGCCATATAGGCACTTGCTTGAAACACAACAGGATAGAGTCTGGTTTCATTGTATTTGCTCATTTTGTACAGACCAAACATACCTAGCAGTACTTTTATTTGGTTTGCTGACACTATGGAGCATGAAGTAATCTCATGGAGGTCATTTCATTAAAGCAGCATTTCAGGTGGTTGAGTGATCCATCTGCCTTAGCCTCAGTTTCTCATACAGAACTGACATGACTAAATGAAGGTGAAAACAAATAACAACAGTAAATAGATAGACACACATTTCTTTTGTCCAGCCATCATAAGAAGAGACTGCTGGATCAGTTCAAAGGCTGATCTAGTTCAATATTCTGTTCCCATCATGGCCAACCAGATGCCAATGTGGAGCTTGCACCAGAAATGTTTGCCATCTGAGATATAACTAATTGTGATGCTAGAAGTAATGGCAGGGCCAGGATTGTGGAAAGTCATTGTTTTTTTTTTACCCTACATGACTTTGTATGCCCTCTTTTAAAATTGTACAAGTTGATAGCCATTGCTACATGTTGTGATAGCAGATTCCATACTCTAACCATCTGCCTTGTGAAGAAATTTTTCCTCTTATTTGTCTCGAAACTTTTACCATTCAGCTTCATTGGATGACTCCAGTTTCTAATATTATGAGAATGGGTGGGTGGGGGATATTAGAAACTGGAGTCACTTTATCCACACTCTGCATAATTGCATACATCTTCATCTTGTCCTTCCATATGTACTTTTTAAAAAGTTAAACAGGATTGAGATGTTGCAATCTTTCCCTACGACCAAATAGGCATTGCAGGCTTTTGCTGCCCTCCCTCCATTATCATCCAATGTCATCTGGGGGAGAGACACTAGGCCCAGCACCATCCGGCCTGGAATAATAATAAGAGCCCTCCCTCCATTACCATCCGATGTCATCTGGGGGAGAGACACTAGGCCCAGCACCATCGGGCCTAGGATAAGAAGAAGAGCCCTCCCTCCATTCCATCCGATGCCATCTGGGAGATAGACACCAGGCCCAGCACCATTGGGCCTGGAATAAGAACTCTTACTTCTTAAAGGACGGTTGGGAACTGGGATTTTTATGTTCTATTTAAATTGTATTAATATATATGTATGGAAATTTTAATGTTGTAAGCCGCCCCGATTGCTCTGCAGAGGGGCGGGATATAAATAAACATTATTATTATTATTATTATTATTATTATTATTGAAACTCACATTTTAGAGTAGATGGAAAACTTAAATAAAATACTATGTGGAGACTCTCTTAAAATTCAAATAGAAAGTGGCTGGAATCCTGCATTGCAGTTATTGATTTGTAAACTGGAATTATGGATCTGTCTTTGATGTTATTAACTGCCTTCAAGTCAATTTTGGCTTAATGGCAACTCTATAAATGAGAGTCCTAACATCAATAGCTCTGCCCAGACCTGTTCTGTATTTACCCATGTTACATATTCCCATATTGTCATGATCATCAATCCCATCCCTGATTTCATCTTAAACTTGAGAGAGCTGTCCATATAGTGAATGTCTGAGATGTGAGTGGGGTGCTTCAGAATGATGTGGCAAGTCCTTTCCTCTCCACAAGCCATGGTGTGATGAGAAAAAGTTGGTTGGACACAAGAAGCTTGCTGTGTCATTCTGAAGCACCACACTCACCCATGCAACAGTCACACAGAGCTGCTTCCTTGAGTAGGCTATCTGTAATTTCATTTAGGTAGTTACGAATGTGATATAGGATCTTGGCCAATGTTTTCAAAAGAACCCAAGAGCAAAATAAATATAGTAAATAAAAGTAGGAAGGGGACCATTCTGTTGAAAGGTTGCTCAGTGTACTAAGGACAAAATCTGGTATATTTGTATGCTATATGAGAAGGAAAGAGGGAGCATTTATTTTTAGCATCTCTTGCAGCAGACAAATAAAGACAGGGCCATTAAACTTTGCAGTGTCATGTGAGTCTCCTCCACCCAAAATGAACTCTGACTAGAGAGGCTATATTAGATGGATTTATCACAGACACTTTATGGCTCCATTTTATGGAACTCTCTTCTCTTTTCCCAACATTATTTAACATGGGCTTGTACAGCAGCAGCTAACCTCTAGCTGACAGGAAGGATGAGGTTAATGGCAAAGCTGTACTGGGAATTATATAATGGCTGTTTCATCGAGCAGCAATATATTCTGACATTTCTTCCCTACAGAAAAATATTTTTCACTTCCTCAGCCTGTCTCTGACTTGCCTTTAGGAATCCAGGTTTAGTAATAAGCTTTGGTCTTCTATTTTGCTGTATTTTCTATTATTAATGTACCACAGAAATGAGCAAAACATGTTACAGTGCCTTATATTATTAGCTTTGGATGATATCCCCACAATAAGAGGATACTTTCTGTAATAATATTTTATTTTGTCTAAAGATACAACACAGATCTCTTGGATTTATATTTGGAATAATGTAATTGCTAGCATCATCTTGGTGAACTAGGAATGCTTATTGGAAAAAAACAGTTTATGTTGAATAGAAAATATTGCATAAATATTGACTAATTCATACAAAAAGCACTTAGAAATTACTGAGTTGATTTGTATGTGAAATAAGAATCCTTGATAGCAAATATTGAAGATTAATATACTAACTATAGAAAAATGAGAAAATTCCACTACAGAGAATATATGTTAACACCCAATTCTTGTTAAACTATTTAGAATAATAGAATCATAGATTTGGAAGAGACTAAAAGGGCCATTCAGTCCAAACCCCTGTAACAGGCATAAAAAAAAAAAAATAGGAACAGCTACTGGGCTGCAGCAGTAGTGGTGGGTGACACTGAAGTCAATCTTCACAGAGGGAACAGTAGTGTCACCATAGCTGGCACTTGTTGGCACTGTGCAAAAGAAAGCAAAAGGCCTCTCTTCTTGCAAGACCAATTCATCAAGAAAACCCTTTACATGAGACAGCTCAGAAACCAACAATTAGAGAGGGGGAGTCCATACAGAAATATGTCTCTTAAAAAAAGCATAGTTAAAATCAACACTACACATGTAATTGGAACATGGAACACGAGAAGCATGAGCCAGCAAAAACTAGACATAATAAAGAATGAAATGGAACACATGAATATATCAATACTAGGAGTTAGTGAGTTAAAATGGATCACTTTGACTCAGACAACTATACGGTCATCTATTCAGGAAATAAAAAGAAGAAGAAATGGGGTGGCTTTCATACTAAGGAAAGATATAGCTAGAACACTGAAAAGATACAACTCAAAGTCAGACCATATATTATCAGTAAAGCTTCAGGGTAAACCTATAAACATCATAATAATTCAGGTATATGCACCAACCACAGATGCAGAGAAGAGGAAATTGAATGATTCTATGATGCAGTCCAGGAAGAAACTGACAACATACCATCACAAGATTTCCAACTAACCGTTGGAGACTGGAATGCTAATGTTGGCAACAAAGACGAATAAAAAACAAGAAATAAAGCAGGAGAACATATGATAGAATTCTGTGAGGCCAATAATCTATTCATTGCAAATACCTGCTTCATACAACCAGATAGGAGACTATACACCTGTATATCACTAGATGGTAAACAAAACTAGACTAGGAGCTAATTGTGGCACAGACCATGAATTGTTCATAACAAAAATCAGAGTTAAGCTGAAGAAGAAAGCAAAAACCATCATTATACCAAAATATGATCTGCATAACATTTCAGATTAATTGAATGACATTGTAAGAAACAGATTTGAACTATTGAGTATAATCAACCGGGAACCTGAAGAACTGTAGACAGATGTCAAAGACATAATTAAGGATGAATTCAGGCAAACACTAAAAGTGGCCAAAAAGAAAGATAAGAAACAATGGATGACAGATGAAACACTTCATGCAATAAAAGAAAGAAGAAAAACAAAAGCAGAGGGAGATACGAACAAAACAAGAAGTATGTACACAACTGTGTAACGTCTGATATTCAGGAATAAGGAGAATGACCAATGCAGAGAAATGCAAGACCACAATAAAAAGGGAAGAATAAGATACCTCTACAAAAAAATAAAGAAAAATAAAAAATAAAAAATAAAATAAAATAAAATAAAATCTGAGAAATTAAAGCCAAGTTCAAACCAAGGGCAGAGATGCTCTATGAAGAAAAAAAAAACCAACAACCCATGATACAGGAACAAGAAGAAATAAAAAGACACTGGAGACAATATACAGAAGAGTCATACAAAAGAGATGAGAGAATGAATGACATTTGGAATGAGGAGCAGTATGAAGATGAACCCTAAATTCTAAGAAGTGATGTAGAATTTGCAAGAAAGGAAATGGAAAAAAATAATTCACCAGGAACAGATGATATCCCAATTGAACTGCTACAGTGCCTACAGACGGATGCAACTTTAGTGCTAACTGAAATATGCCAATAAATATGGAAAACAAAGAGGTGGCAAACAGGCTGGAAATGCTCAAATATATATACCAATCTACAAGAAAAGAGATACAAAAGACTGCAGCAACTATAGGACAATAGCACTAATCTCACATGCAAGCAAAACAATGCTAAAAATTCTGCAGCAGAAACTCTTGCCATACATGGAGAGAGAAATTCCAGAGGTGCAAGCAGGATTCAGAAAAGGAAGGGGCACTAGGGATGACATTGCAAACATACGATGGCTAATGGAGTGCATCAAAGAATTCTAAAAAAATAATCAGCATGTGTTTCATAGACTACACCAAAGCATTTGATTGTATAGATCATGAAAGGCTGTGGAACATACTCAAAGACATGGGGATGCCACTACATCTGGTAGTCCTGATGAAGAATCTGTACCAAGATGCCACCATTAGAACAGAATTCGGAGAAGCAGAGTGGTTCCCAATAGGTGAAGGGGTCAGGCAAAGTTGCATCCTAACACCCTAATTTTTTAAGTTATATGCTGAAAACATCATAAGAATAGCAGAATTAGAATCAGAAAAAGGAGTTAAGATAGGAGGAAGCAATATCAACAATATCATAATATTAACAGAAGACATTAAGGAATTGGAACAGTTAATAAGAAAGGTTAAAGATGAAAGTGCAAAGGCATGTCTGATGCTGAACATAAAGAAAACAAAAATAATGACCACAGAAGAAATAAACAAATTCAATCTAGTCAATGAGGCAATTGAAATAGCTAAAGAATTCCCATATCTAGGATCAAACATTGACCAGAATGGAGACTGCAGTCAAGAAATAAGAAGAAGACTAGGAATGGGAAGGGCAGCTATGAAAGGACTGGAAAAGATATTGAAGAGCAAGAACATACAACTGAGCACTAAAGTCAGAATCATACAAGCCACTTTATTCCCAATTACCATGTATAGATGCAAGGTGGACAGTGAAGGAAGCAGACAGACAGAAAATCAACTCCTTCAAAATGTGGTGCTGGAGAGTAGTACTTAGGATACCATGGACAGCCAAGAAGACAAACAAATGGGTTCTTGAACAGATCAGACCAGAGCTCTCCTTGGAAGCCAAGATGATCAAGTTGAGACTATCATACTTTGGCCACATAATGAGAAAGCATGGATCACTAGAAAAGACAATACGCTAGGAAAGGAAGAGGGTAGAAGAAAGAGAGGAAGGCCACAAACCAGATGGATAGATTCAATCAGGGGGGGTTATGGGCAAGGGCTTGCAGGATCTGGGCAAGGTAGTGGAGTACAGGGATTCTTGGAGATGTCTCATCCACAGGATTGGCATGAGTCAGAGTTGACTTGAGGGCTGCTAACAACAACAAAAGCCATGGTCACTATCAGGGTGTGATTGCAGGAGCAACCACTTTGCTCAACTGACCTGGAAGAGAGATCTCAGACTCAAGCAAACCTGAAACTCTGGACTATGAAACTCAACATTCCAAATTTAAAAAGCGAAAACTCCTAATCAGTCAGAACATCTGGCTGTTCATTCATTGACAATGCTCAGAGTTTTGCTTTCTTTTGGAACCTTCCAACAGTACCAAATACAGCTCTTCTGTATCTATTATGCATCATTGAAGTAAGTATCCTAGGAATCTCTTGCCTGAATCCACCGTTAATCCTAAATCAAGTAAACCCATTGAATCAATGACTCTTACATACATATTTGCTTCACAGATTTCCATGGGATTCAGCCATCTGTCCTTCTGATTCCTCCAGAAAATTTTCTACAACAATGTTCTTCAATGGCTTTCAAATCAGGGAGGTGATGAGTCCACTTGAAGTTTTGGTCCAAATTCTAAAGGAGCTATCCACGGTGTTAAATCCTATCCATTTCTAAACACTAAGTGTGTTCTAGGGCCCATGCTCGATCCTGTCTGATGAAAGCTATTCTGTGTCCTAGAAAAAAATTCTGTTTTGCCACTTAGGAGTCATGTCCTCTTCTCTTCCACACATCTCAGCAGATTTAGTAAGAGAAAAAAATGTCTTCCTCTTTTTCTTCCCCGTCAGTCTGCCAGATTTCCAAACACTGGTAATGTTTTCATTTGTGTATGTGTGTGCCTTCAAATTGCTGGTCAACCTATATAGTGACCCCATGAATCTTGTAGGGTTTTCTTAGGCAAGGAATACTCAAGATGGTTTTCCTAATTCTTTCCTCTGAAACATAGCCTACAGCACCTGATATTCATTGGTGGCTTCCCATCCAAGGACTAACCAGAGCTGACCCTGTTTAGCTTCCAAGATAAATGGGATCTGGTGCCTTTAGGGTATTCAGACTGTAACTCTGTCATACTGAATGTGTAATATTATAATACAGGCTTAGCTGTTAATATGTCCTATTATAAGCACCAAGGCAGCACAAGAAAGTGGCAACAAAACAGCACTAGAAACCTTCCCCTCTTTTCTCTCACCCACTCTTCCTAGCTGAAGTCTAGGCAACTGTGCTGTGTTTCAGCCAGAATGTTTTAAATCACTCATGAACAAGAAACAAGTTCTCTTTTGCTGACAAATTCCAGTCAGTCAAGATGGCCTTTTCCAGGCAGGGCAGAATTCAAGGTCTATTAAAGAAGCAGCCAAACTACTCTGTATGTCCTCCTGTGGGACAGAGAAGCATAGATGAGTTTGAAGTAAGGGAAGAGAGGTGGAGGGGAAATAAAATCAGATGCTGCCAAGATGATAATATTCCATACTGAGATTCCAGAAATACTTTCTTGTATTGTAGCTAGTGTTCAAGATTCTCTCTATTGACACTAGTGTATTCTCCTTGTAGTCTGTCAACTTCAGTTTTAATTCTCCAAAGCAATGCTAGGTCTTGAAGGATTTGAGTGCAGAAGGAATGAAATGTGTTTCAATAACAGGGTGGTAAATTATTTCATGTTGAATACAGAGTAAAAGGAGGAGAATACAGCCTAAATCCAATTCCTGGTCCAAACTACCATAGACCAAATAAATCAGTTTCCGAATGATACATGAACGGTTTGTAAATTGGGCTACTTTAGTTGCAAGTTGCTTTAGATCTATGCATGTACTTTGGGCAATTGAACTATTTTAACTGAGAAACTTCTTCAGGTCTATCTGCTGTAACATATCTATGGTTATACCTTTTTGCTGCCATGGCTTCTATAACTTTATATAACTATACAACAGCTAAAGAACAATCAGAAATTTGACATGTGAATTTTCCCACCATTTTCCCATGTTGGCAAAACTAATTTTCTTGAATGTCTCTCACAATTTTTAAATCAAGTATTTTCACCTGCTCAACAATCACATCAAAAAATCAGATTTTTCATTGTTTTTCTCTATTTAGAAAGAAGATGTCTTTTTAGTAATACCTAAAGACTACAATGTTTTTTGAAAACATTATCTTGAATTTTACTTAAGGCTGAAATCTTAAACTTACTTGGAAGTATCCAGAATCAGAATTGGAAGAGACTACAAGGGCCATCTAGTTTAATGCTTTCCTATACAATAATACACAACTAAAGCACCCTCAAAATATGGTTGTCCACCTCTGTTTAAAGCAGGGGTAGGCAACCTTTCCCCTTTAAGGGCCGAGGGACTTCAGCTCCCAGAAGCCTCAGCCATGTTGGCCAATAGTCCCATGTTGGTCAATAGCTCCTGGGATTCTGGGAGCTGAAGTCCCTCGGCCCTTAAAGGGGAAAGGTTGCCTACCCCTGGTTTAAAGACTTCCAAATGAGAGTCCATCACCTCCCAAGTCAGTCTATTCCAGTTGCAAACAGCCCTTACACTGAAGACATTTTTAATTTTTAGGTGGAATCCCTTTTCTTGTACAGTAATTTGAATCCTGTGGTTCAGTCTCTGCAGTAGCTGAAAACAAGCTCACTCCATCTTTTACATCAGGGGTAGGCAATCTTTCCCCTTTAAGGGCCGAGGGACTTCAGCTCCCAGAATCCCAGGAGGTATTGGCCATCATGGGACTATTGGCCAATATGGCTGAGGCTTCTGGGAGCTGAAGTCCCTCGGCCCTTAAAGGGGAAAGATTGTCTACCCCTGTTCTACATGCTGTCTCTTCAAGTACCGTATTTAAAGATGGTTATCATGTGACCTCTCAGACTTCTCTTCTCCATACTAAATGTACCCAGTTCCTTCAATCATTCCTCATATGGTCTGGTCTCTAGACCATTTACCATCTTGATTGCCTTACTCTGGTTTGCCTTACTTACGCTACTGTGAGCACCTCCGTTTTTTCTGGATTCAGCCTCAATCTGTTTTTCCTCATTCAGCCCATTACTGCCTTAAAACATTCATTGAGAGGAGAGACGCCATTGGGAGTTGAGGCTGATGATCAAGACATGGAGAAATAGATTTGGGTGTCATCAGCGTACTGATAACACCCAGCCCCATGACTCCAAATGATCTCACCCAGCGGCTTCATATAGATGTTAAACATCGGGGACAGAATAGCACCTTGAGGGATACATCATGTGAGCTCCTTTTTTTATGGAGCGACTGTCCCCAAGCAGCACCCTCTGGGACCTGCCCGAGAGGAAGGAATGGAACCACTGAAGTGCAGTGCCTCCAATTCCTTATCCACCCAAGCAGTCGAAGAAGATGCTGTGATCTATTGTGTCAAAAGCCGCTGAGAGGTCTAAAAGCACCAACAGGGTCACACTACCCCTGTCGATGCTCAGACGCAGGTCATCGGCAGTCTCAACTCCAAATCTAGTCCTAAAGCCAGTTTGAAATGGATCTAGATAATTGGTTTCATCCAAGACTTGGAGTTGAAGAGCAACCGCCCTCTTGATTACATTGCTCAAAAATGGTAGCAAAGAGACTGGCCTGTAGTTGTTCACGTCCAGGGGTTCCAGGGAAGGTTTTTTCAGAAGAGGCCTAACAGCTGCTTCCTTCAAACAAGATGGAATATGACCTTCCCTGAGGGATGCATTGATGATGTCCATAAGGAACATCATTCTGTCCATATTCAATCAATGGCCTCCAGTCTTTTTTAAAAACCTCTATACCTTTATCTTTTATTAAACAAATCAATATATCAGTTTCTATATAGTCATACAATTTAGTTAAACATGTTCTTATTGTTGGAGTTTCTTTACTTTTCCACTTCATTGAATAATTTATTCTAGCTTCCACTATTAAATAGAACATCAATTTCCTATATTCCTTTTCCATTTTTTCATCTTCTATTATTCCCAATAAATACATTTTAGAATCTAAAGGAAATTTCATGTGTAATATTTTTGTTACTTCTTTATGTATTTCTTTACATTTCCACCATATATGGAAGAGGGTGCTGACTTCTTTCTCACATTTCCAATACAGATTCAATTGTTTCTTCCTCATCTTTGCCAATTTATATGGTGTAAGATACCATCGAAACTGCATCTTATAGAAATTCTCTTTTATGTCATAATTCAGAGTATATTTTAACCTTTTCCCCCCAATATTTTCCCCACTGTTCCATTTCTATATTTTGTCCTGTATCTTGCACCCATTTAGTCATATATGTTGTCACCATTTCTGTTTCCATTTCTATTTTTAACAACATTTTACAAAATTTTGTTATTTTATCATTATTTTTGAGACCAATAAATCTTCAAATTCCTTATTCATTACCCCATTTTTTGTTTTTATCTAATAAAAATCTTTCCCTTAATTGTCTATATGTGAACCAATTACATTTATTTCCCTCTTGTATTAATTTCCATATTTAATTCATTACCCTGTATAATTTCATTATATGTCAACCATTTATTTATGCCTATATTATCATTCTTGAAGAAGGCCTCATTTATGGAGGTCCATTTTGGGATGATATCTTTCCATTTAACTTTAACCTTCTGCCAAATTCTTAGGAGAGATCTCCGTATGTAGTAATTATTAAAATCTTTATGAACCTTAATCTTATCATAAATCAAATACCCATGCCACCCTTATATATTATAGTATCCTTCTAGTTTTAGATTTTTTTCATTCTCCAATTTAATCCAGTCAGATATCCAATTTAATACACAGGAATAATAATATACTTTTAAATCTGGTAACCCCATAACCCCTCTATTAACATCATTTTGCATTAATTTCATTTTAACTCTAGGTTTTTTATTTCCCCATATAACTTTTGATATATCGCTTTGCCATCTTTGAAAAGGTAAATCATTAATAATGATGGGGATATTCTGAAATAGAAATAGCATTTTTGGCAATATATTCATTTTTATTGTTGAAATTTTCCCCATCCATGACAAGTTCATCTTATTCCACCTATCCATATCCTTTTCAATTTCATTCCAATTTTTTTCATAATTATTTTTAAATAAATCAGAATTTTTTATTGTAAAATTTACTCACAAGTATTTAACCTCCCCTCCCCCCAGATTTCTCAATTATTTCCCTTTTTTGCTTCTCTGTTAAATTTATAAGTAACATTGCTGTTTTTTCTCTATTTATCTTCAGCCCTACCATTTATCCAAATTGTTTTAATATTTTTAGTAATTGATCAATACTTTCTAGGGGGTACACAACTGATAACACCAAATCATCCACAAAACTCCTTAACTTAAATTCTTCTCCTTTTATTTTTATCCCCCGTATCCTATTATCTTCTCGTATTTTATTACATAATATTTCCAAACCTATTATAAATAATGAGGAAAGGGGACATCCCTGTCTTATACCTTTTTGAATTTTAAAACCTTTAGTCCTTTCTCCATTTATCAATATGAAGGCTTCCTGATCTTGATAGATCAAGTTTATCCATTTTATAAAATTTTGCCCCACATCCAATCTTTCCAAAACATTTATCATAAATTTCCAATTTAAATTGTCAAACGCTTTTTCTATATCACAAAAAATTAAGGCTACTTTCTTATCTATATTTTTCCCATGGTACTCAATCAGATTCATTAGGTTCATCATATTTTCTTTTATCATTCTATTAGGGAGAAATCCTGCTTGATCCTTATGAATCCAAATATTTAGCCATTTTTTTCCAATCTGTTTGCTAATACCATCACATATATTTTATAATCACAGTTTAGCAATGATATAGGCCTATAATTCTTAGGGTCAGTTTTTTTCCTTATTTTCTTTATGTATTAATGTTATATTGGCCTGTAACCATGTGTTTGGTATTTTCCCATCCAATATTTCATTCATCGTCCTTGATAAGGGTGATATCAATTCCTGAGCAAAAGTCTTATAGTATTCAGGTATCAAACCATCCAATCCAGGAGCCTTACCTCCTGTAATATTTTTATTACATCTAATATTTCCTGAGGTTCTATTTTTTATTCAATATTATTTTATAATCCTCTGATATCTTAGATATGTTTTCTCAATCCAGATATTCTTCAATTTTATCTACAGTATTTTATCCTCTTCTTCCCCATATAAATTTGTATAATAGTTTAAAAATATTATTTTAATTTCCTTTTGGTCTGTGTGTATTTTATTTCCTTCTTTTATATTCATTATAACTCTCTCCCCCTGCTCTTTTCTTAATTTATAAGCTAATAATTTTCCTGGCTTATCAGAAAATTCAAAATATTTTTGTTTCAAATAACTTAACTTCTTTTTGACCTCTTCCATTATTATAACAGATATTTGTTTTTGCAAACAATATATCTCTTCCTTTAAACCTTTTTCATTAGGATTTATTTTCAATTGATTTTCCCTTAATTTAATTTCATATTCTAATTTTTTCAATAGGCTATCTTTTTTATTTTTTATTTCTGCTCCTTTCTTTATAAAAAAGCCTCTCATATAAGTTTTTGATGCCTCCCATATTGTATTTATTGGTACTTCTTTATCCAAGTTTTCCTGAAAAATGAAGGACAATTGTTCTTGGGCCTCTTTATATATATTTTTTCATTTTTTAATAAGTTTTCATTTAACCTCCAACTGAATTCTTTTTGACCAGTCTTCATTTGCGTTACAATGGGGTTATGGTCAGGCCATATTTTTGTTAGGGTTTTTATTTTTATTATTCTTTTACATAACTTTGTAGATATAAGAAACATATCAATTCTGGACCATGAATTGTGAATTGAGAAAAAAGTGAAATCTTTAATGTTTCCATATAATACCTTCCACACATCTTCCAGGGTTAGTCTTTCCATTAACTCAAAAAAGGTTTTTGGTAACTTTCCTTGATTTAACTTAATTTTTTCCCAGATGTTCTAGCCAATTGTGGGTCAATCACCCCGTTCCAATCTCCCATGGTAATTATCAAATCATTATCACTCAAGTTTTCTAATGTCTTTTTCATTTGTTCATAAAAAAACCCTTTATTAACCTGTGGTGCATAAACTCCAACCAGTAACATTTTCTCACCTCTTATTAATACCTCTACTACATATTGTCCCTTTGGATAACAGAATAGTTCTTTAGATTGAAATTTTGAATTTACATATAGTACCACCCCTTTTTTTATTATTCTTTTCAGCAGAAACATATTCTTTCCCCAATTTTTGTTTTTCAAATATTTTACATCCTTTGCTCTATATGTGTTTCTTGCAAACAGATAAAGTCACATTTTTGTTTTTGAAGATAGTGATTTTTTTCTTTTTTGTGGAGTATTTAACCCTTTCACATTCCATGTCAAAAATTTACATTTATCCATTTCCAACCTCTCGAACTCCTGACATCAAAACAATCTAATACCACTACTTAATACCATTCACTCCTATTTCTACACTTTACTGTTACTTTTATTCCTACTCTTTATATCCTACAGTTCATCAATATCTCTTTCGTCCATTGACTCATCATCTTTATTCTGATCCTTTTCTTCATAATTATCTGAACCTTCATTCTCCAACACTTCAGTGTCTCCTCTATATCTTCAATTTTCTGCTCCTTGTTCCCTCTGTTTTCTTTCATCCTGTATTACATTCCCTCTTTCTTCCTCTTTTCTATAATCACTCTTCTTTTGTCTCTGCTCTTTGTGTGTTCTATTTTTATCTCTCCCCTTCTTTCATCTTTCCTCTAGTTCCAAAATCTTCTAGCATCGTTCACTGTTTTAATCACTATTCTTCTTTTTCTAAACCAACAGGTCAAGCCTCCTGGTTGGCTCCAATGATAGCAAAGGAGGATTATAAATATATATCTATTTTCAAAAGTCTAGCAGGCACATCTTTTAATATTTGTACGGGTCTCCCCTCCACTTCAAACAGCATCTCATTATGTTGCTTTAAGAGTAAATCCCTTATCCGTTTGTGTACAAAGTAAATTACAATGTCCTGTGGAAGGTTGTTTTGTTTAGTGATCACCGAATTAAGATGAAACATCCGATATATTTCAAATTGAAATTGTTTATCATTCTTTCCTAAGAACTGGGCCAGTTTTGGTATTAATAGTTCCATCAAGTTTTCATTTCTATTTTATGGGACACCTCTAATTTTCACCCATTTTCCCTTAATTTCTGGTCCCATATTGCTTTCTCATCCAAATCCTGCTCTTTTCCTTTTCTAATCTCATCCAATTCTTCACCCAATCTACTGCTTCTTTGTTCCAAATTGTCAACCTTTTGTTTAACCACCATCAACTTTCCCATAACTTTCTCTATTGTTTGATTTATTTCCTGTAATTCTGTCCTTATTTCAGATTTAAAATCTTTCATTTCCTGTCTTATCTCAATCCTTAATTTCCTTATCTCATCCAGCACAATTAAGTTTGCATCCATCACTTTAGGTTGCTCTAGAGAGGGACGCCTAGGGATCTGTGTCTGACTTTGAATTTTTGCTGTCTGATTTCTAGGCATCATGTCTCCATCCCTGTCAAACTTGGAAATCTTTTCCCTTATGCAAAGGAGGATTATAAATATATATCTATTTCTATATACACATGCACACACACACACACACACACACACACGCAAACAGCCACCAAATCTCCCCTGCGATATTTACTCTTTCAGTTAGGCCTATGTTCCTTCTTTCTTCCCTCTCCTCCTTTCTCCCCTTTTTCTTTCTTTCCCTTCCCTCCTTTTCTCCTTTCCCTCCTTTCTTTTGAGCCTTCTTTAAACACACTCTTTATCACAGCAAGAGTCCTTTTGTTTAGGAGGCCCCCTTCTCTCCCAATGTTCGCTTTCTTGTCTCAAAATATTTCCTTATCCTCTGTCTCTTACGTCACTGCTCCACTTCCTCAAGAGCCTTTCTGCACTGGTGCCAATTATATCACCATTTCAATGTTCATTGTCCCATTTCTTCCTTATTTTCCAACTGTTTCAATAAGTCTCTCTATCTTCCCTCTCTATTGTCGCCATGTGTTGTTCTGCTTCTGGTTCAGGGTGGGTATCCTTCGTTTGCCAATTCCAGTTCACTCCTCCTCTTCTTATCTTCCTGCTTCCTCTCAAATCCACACCTCCTGGTTTCAGCATCATGGAGCTGCACTCCTCCCTCCCTCAACTTCATAAGCCTCCAAGGATATGGCACATCCCCCGTATCTTATCACCTTTCTCCACTGATCCAAAGTAAGTTAACTCTTTGTTCAACCTGCCACTCTGCCGATACTTAAGCCTTCATTATTAATATATTGCCATTATTTATATTAAGTCCGTTCTTCCCCCCCCTTCAATGAAGCAGTGATGCTTTCTTCAATTTTTAAGCCCTTCTAGAGGGAGAAGCTATTCATCCATAGCCCAGGAGATTTGGTTTTAAACAATCATAAAATTGTGAAGTCGTAGGCTTTCATGGCTGGCATCCATAGTTTTTTGTGGGTTTTTCAGGCTGTGTGGCCATGTTCTAGAAGAGTTTCTTTCTGACGTTTCGCCAGCATCTGTGGCTGGCATCTTCAGAGAATACTGGAATGGAAGAGAGTGGGTCTATATATACTGTGAGACCCTGGGTAGGGAGGAGTGATTCCATGTAAACTGTGTATTGTTCTGTGTTGAATAGGTATTGTTCTGTTGTTGATGGCATGGCTTCAGGGTGGGAGGATATGCAGACAGGGATATTGTCTGCTATTGTCTGCTGGGAAAGCCCCTGACCCTGGTTGGTTTCCCATTTGCATTTGCTGAGTGCTGATTTTCTTATTTTGTAGGACTGGTAGCCAAACCTTCTTTACTTTAAGGGTTTCTTCTTTCCTGTTGAAGTTGTCCAAGTGTTTGTGGATTTCAATGGCTTCCTTGTGCATTCTGACCTGATAGTTGTTGGCATGGTCCAGAATTTCAGTGTTTTCAAACAGCATTTTATGCCCAGGATGGTTTATAATGTGTTCTGCTACTGCTGATTTTTCTGGCTGGCCCAGTCTGCAGTGTCTCTCATGTTCCTTGACTCGTGTTTGGACACTGTGTTTGGTGTCCAATTTTTAATCATAAAATTAAACAGTTCCACCTTCCCAAATTCCTTTCTTTTATTTTCTCCTTTTAATTTGCCTGGGTCATTTGAATCCATTCAATATATTTTCCATTTATTCCTCTAGCACATGTAACATCCAATAGAATCTCCTCCTCCTTCTTTAAACCCTCTGTCTTCGATTCTTTTATCCACAATAATTTACATATGATGGTACTTGCTGAAGTTAATTGATCAAGTCAATGAAAGATTTTTATAGATATATTGTACTTTCTAAACAACACTTACTCATTAAACTTAAAATTGGTGGCATCCCAGTCTTCCTTTCAGAATCTACAACAACATGGCAGAGACTTGCCCTCTGATCTCCTCTGTCTCTCTCTCCTTTCCTACTGCCACGAATCTAGATCCATCAGAGTTTCCAGGATCCGAGAGCAGGAAATTAGATCTACAATGGGCTCTTCTGAATCCCCAATAGCAAGGGGATAATTTCAGACCTTTTTGTTCTATTTTTGCAAGGTTCTATGGCCACATTATTAGAGTCTCCCCCAGGAGCATTCCAGGGGACTTCTCAAAGGGATGCCAACCGGAAGTGAATTTCATTTTTCATGCTGAAATGTAGTACCTTGTATTTATCTCTGTTAAAATTCATGTTGTTAGTTTTGCCCCAGCTTTCCAATCTGTCAAGGTCATTTTTAAATATGATCCTGTTCTCTGAGGTATTTGCTACCCATCCCCCCATCTGATGACATCTGTAAATTTGATAAGCATTGCCTCTGTTCCATCATCCAAATCATTTATAAAGATACTGAACAACAGTGTGCCCTGCACTGAATCCTGTAGCACCCCATTAGTCACTTTTCTCCAGGTTTTTAATAAATAAATAAATAAATAAATGCAAATATACAATAAATAACTGATCAGAAGCAAAATAAGAAATATAGAGACACTTCTAATTTGGGAATTTTAAGCTAAGATCCCACTAGCTATCATAACTATGCTGGTTTAAAGGTAGTTGAGGTGACCTAGGCAGCATTGCACTGGCAGTTGTAAATTAACCATGATATTGCAACTGTGGGAAGCAGAGTCTAGGCTTTCTCTTTACAAATGTGGCTTTCACTAACATCTTTCCACTATCCCAAGCACTGCCAGAAACATTATATTGATTTAAATTACCATCAGGATTCTGCCCCAAACACGTGAGACACAGGTTGTTGCTTCAGAATTTATTTTTCCCTTCTCTCCCAGCAGTTCCCTTGTCAATGTTCCCCCCCCCCCCTGGAAGTTCTACTGCTTAAGCCTCTATGGTTGGGGAAACAAATCTTAAGATCAATCTTTGACAATATTACTCTTTCTTTACCTCTAGATGAAATGGGGATTTGAGCTTCATTGGAATTTTAAGCCTCAGGGCTGAGAAAAAAAAGTAACAAAACTGATATTATTCTGATTTAAATGTCCACAGGCAGAACATTATCCAGATCAAACATTATTAGGTAATCACCTGCAAATGTGCTTTCCTTGAGGAAATCAATCAGGGCCATCAAATTTGAGTGAACAAGCCATTGATTTATTTCAAGGAACTTTGGAAATATGGCATAGATGCTTGAAATGCTGAAATATATTCTTTACATTTTGGATTTTTATCTTTTGCCTTTACCTTTTATATATTTCTATAAAATGCTTGAAGCCATAAAAAGACATTTTTATATATGAAGAAATACTGACTTGGTGAAGTCCTTTGAGATCACCAGATTAAACCCTCTCTTGTAAATGTAACATTTTATTGTGGCTTAGAGATACTTTCACAAAGTACATTTTTTATTTCCCAAAAGGTATTTCAAAGTTTACTTTTTAAAGAAATGGCAGGATTCCCCCCCCCCCAGAAAGAACTACACAGATTATTTTTTTTCCAAATTTTTAAAATACTTTTGGTCTTTTGTTCTGTTAATTATTAATGCCACTGAAATGAACACTCTACAGTCTTTTTAGATGCTGAACAGAATCTCAAAACCATATAAAGAGAGACAATTCAACAGATAAATCATAACTGATGCAACTGTATGTATTAGCATATAGCTGTGAGACATAATGAATACACCTAGCGCCAATGACCTAGCATGATCCATACCCTGACTGGCATACATTTACAATGTGACATCTCACAGGCATTCCCAATGAAGAACAGGGATGAAATCCCCATGTTCGTGCCTCCCTATTAATCCTCTGTTCTGGTCACTCACTACAAGCTGGAGACAAATGTCTGTAGTAGAGAGCCTTTTCTAGTATTTGAAAAAAAAAATACTTTTGGGGGATTGCAACTTTCAGATCCTCTAATCACTGTATCCTCACCTAGGTTCCCCCATAAAGTTTAGAGGCCTGCCACAGGGTTCCAAATAGTTCTTGAGGGTGGCCAGGGAAGCTCTCCTGTCAGGCTACCTAATAAAGTCTTCCAGGCTGATGGGTGAAAAGCCTTCTCCATGGTGAAATGGGGATGTAGTTCTTCACAAAGGTCCAAAATGCACTGCAAAAATAATCCAGTTTGAGACCACTTTAATTACCCTGGCTCAGTGCTAGGGAATTCAGGGTATTGTAGTTTATTGTGGAACCAGAGCTATCTGACAGAAATGGCTTAAAGTATCACAAAACTACAGTTCCCAGGATTCCTTAGCATTGAACCAGTGCAGTTAAAGTGATCTCAAACTGAATTATTTCTGCAGTGTGTTTTGGACCTGAGTTCCTTTTTGAGGATAGCAGTGAGTAATTTCAGCAACTGTTGGAAAACACTTTTCAAAAGCTATTTGCATTTCAGGACTTATTCTGTGCAAAATTTGTACATGGTGGTTTTGTTCAGGAAATGGCATTTTTTGTGCAGGAGTTAATATTTCCGCATGGAAATATTACTTTCCATACAGAAAATGCTGTTTCTTGCACATAACAACTGCATGTGAATATTTATGCAGAATAAGTCCTTAACTGTGAAGATTCTCATAATTCAAGGATTCTTCATGTCAGGGTTTCTCGACACTCAAAATACTAATACTAATACTAATACTAATTATTAACAATTTTCTGAATATTTTCAAATATTCTTTCCATCCATTCTTATTATTATGAAACCTCTCCTCACACGAAGTGTGTTTTGGGTTCACTTGATGACTGATTTTAAATGAGGTGCAAGGTGTTTTTTTTTAAACATCTACTTAATGCATAACAACACTTGATTATGTTCTTAAATTGTATTATTAGAGACTACTGCTATTTGACTGATCACTTTGGAATTAATTGTTCTTAAATGTTTTCCTTGTGAGCTTTGTACTTACATTTTAACCCATTTTGTGATAAAGAGCCAGAAGGGTGTAATGTTTTGAGTGTTGGGCTAGACTCCAGGACCTCAAAATTTTCTGTGAAATTTTCCCTCCTCAGCCATGGAAACCCACTGAGTGACCTTAGGCAAGTCATATTCTCTCACCCTCAGAGAAAGGCAATTGAAACAACTTCTGAACAAATCTTGCCAAGAAAAGATAGATTTGCCTTAGGGTCACAACAAATCTGAAATGACTCTAAAGCCATTTTTATGTCACAAGTCATTTGTAGAAAAGGGATTGGCTCTGTATATAAAACCAGCCAAATAAATGCATTAAAATAAATATGTTATGTAGCATGAACACTGGATAGTAAACACAGATACTAAGTATTCTTTGTTTGCCTTACCTTGTCATATAGTTTTGATCTTTAATAGTTTCTTCATCTTCAGTGATGTTAGTTACTATTTACCCTTTTATTTTTCTCTCATAAATTAGCAAGCTGCCTTTGTGACCTTTCTGCTTTAATAATGACATCTTGCATTTCTGTTCATTCACTTTTCCAATGATACTCTAAAATGTTTTTATGCCATCTCTTATTACTTAAGTGCATATTAGGAGCTTGTACATGCGTCCATTTCTTTCTTCAATTATTTATTGCTGATGTTCTACCAATTCTACAGTAAGACCAGAATGATCTAGCAGATGTTTGAAAATAAATAGTTAAATGGTTTCATGTATAGTTGGCAAGAATATATATATATATATATATATATATATATATATATATATATATATATATATAATAAATCTTTTTATCAATTTTATTGCTTTTTGAAATTCCCCCTGTGATTTTCTAATTGGTTCTATTATGTTCTCTGCTGCTGGTTCCATATATAAATACAACCAAAGCGAAAGGATATAGCAGGGATTCAGAACCAATCAGAACCATTTTTTAAGCATTGGATCCAAACTCCAATTTGGGAAGGGTCTCAGAGGTGGGACCAAAACAAAATAGATGGAGTCATGTGTAATTTCTATCAGTTTGGTACTCAATTCTATGCATATCTGTTGAGGAGATAGTCAGGCCTTCCTCCTGAAAAGCAAAAGTCAGTTCTATGCAATGGCTAACCTGCATGGAACATACAGCTGTGTTCTGTACAGCAGCTTTCCTGCAAGCAAACCCCAAGCCAGTTCAATGAAGCATATCTAAATTTTCACCATCTCTGAACTATACAAAGATTTAGGCAGTTAGTTATGTCATTGCTGAGCTAATGATACACAACTATATCTATCTTTCTATTGGCTACATCTTTTAGACCAAAGATAGATTAAATACTTGGAAGCACAACAACTTGAACTCTAGCTGAGTGATTGACACACACATGACTAGACACTTTGGAGACACTCCATTACTTCACCAAATCTAAGTTAGTAATGTTTCAGTTTCAGCAAAAAAGCAAAATGATTCTGGACAATGGACATTATCACACGGGGGATGGGACGTCATTGTCCTGTCCCTATCCCATACTTTTCACATGATCATGGGAAGGACTTTCACACTAAATTGCACTTATCCTGACATTATACCATCCAAAAAGCATGAGTGAAAGTGATCCAGTGAAAGGCTTTCTTACTACATCACGCTGATCCTGTGAATGAAGTAGAATTGTCCCTCATTTATCATCATTTTTGTTATCGGAACATCCCGTTAATGCAATTCCAATTCACTGATGGGACATGACAGGATCAGCATGATTTAGTGAGAAAGCCTTTCGCATGATCACTTTCACTCACACTTTCTGGACAGGATAAGGATGTCTGTCCCCATGTAATAAAGTCCAATGTTACCTCCAGGCGTACTTCAAAACAATCCATATCATTTGATGCTGTATGAAATGTAAAATGATGGGAACTAGTATGTGGAGATAAGGCAGAGTTAGGCAGGCCAAGAGGAGCCCTGGCAACATCCAATCAGGATGAGTCAAGCACCAGCCAATGCGAGGGGAGTTAGGAGTGGATAAATAGTGCAGGAGAGAGAAGAGAGAGTGGATTAATTGGTTAGGGATGTGGTTAGGAATAGAACTTAGAGACAGAGAGTTGCTGTTTTAGTGCACCCTGAGGGGTATGAAGAACCTTAGTGGTGAATTGATACTATAGAGGAAAGCAGTTTAAAGGTTTTACAAGTATCCAAGAGAGGACTAAGAGTGTCCTGGGGGAAGTGAAGCATTATTCTCTGAGGAGAATATTAGACAGTGAAATGGAAAGCATATTCAGTTAATAAAAGCGTAATAACCAAGAGTGTAATTGAGAGTTTGAATACTTTTGAGGTACCAAATAAGTATAAAGTCAAGAAACCACAAAAGTAACACAGTGTAACAAATAAAGTGTGCCAATAACATCAACTGTGAATAACATCCCACACAAGTGATACTGTATTTAAGTTAACCTGCAGATAAATGTATAATGTTGTTTCAATACATGACTGTTTGGAGTGCTTTTAAAGATACAGTTACACGCTACCAACACTAAAGAAAACATTTCATTATTGAAACCCTTTGAGTGGTATGGCAAAAATGTAGGTCTCTATCACAAATTGGTGGCAGTGGTGGGATTAAAAAAAAAAACACCATTGGGCTGCCATCTGAGCAAAGCAGTAAGGTGAAGGAGTGTCACCTTCACACAGTATGTTAGCCATGCTCCCAGAAAGCCATGGGCAGTATAAATGTACAATCCTATATATGTCTATAGTTTTCTCAGCTGTTTTAGTGTTTGCCAAAAGAACTACTGTTGCAATCACAACATGTAGTACACTGGGCCTTCAGTCTCTGCTGTTCCAGGACTGCCCTGTGGATACCTAAATCTGTGGATAGTCAAGTCCCATTATATACAATAGTGTAGTAAAATGACATATCTTATATAATTAGTATTAATTGTAGATAGATTCTGCAGCACATTCAAGACTAACTGAAAAAAATTAAGAAGTTGTCAGCTTGAGCTTTCATAGACTTCAGTCTACTTCTTCAGATGCATGTGGTGGAGTGGAAGTTAGGGAGAGATAGGAGGGCAGGAGTTCAATGGAAGAAAACTGAAAAGGAATGTTGGCTCCTGCAGACTTGGTTAACATGAGGAAATCCTATGAGTAGTGGATTTATGAGTGTAGGATGCCTCTCCTGAGGATGGGGTCAGATAGTATTGAAATGTGTGCAGTGGTCAGAAAGCCATTGTCTCTATTAAATCCTTTGCTGAGGGACTGTAGTTTATGGATGAACTCCAATTCTGTTGTTTCTCTTTCCAATCTATTTTTGTAGTTCTTTTGTTCAAGGACTGCTGTTTTGAGGTCTGAGATGGAATGTGCAGGAAGATTGAAACGTTCTGCCCCAGGTTTTAGGGTATTTCCATTCCTAATGTCTGATTTATGTCCATTTATCCTTTGGCGTAGTGACTGGCTTGTTTGCCTGATGTAGAGTGCTGGTGGGCATTGATGACATAGTATGGCATAAATCACATTGGAGGGTGAGCACATGAAGGTCCCCCTAATATTGTAGGTGATGCCATTAGGTCTTGTGATGACATTTCCTGGATAAATGTGTGATCAGAGTTGGCATCTAGGTTTGTGGCAAGTCTTAGTACATATGTTCCCATCTGTATTGTGTGTCTCCTTGTGGTGAGCACCTGTTTGAGGTTTGGAGATTGTCTGTAGGCAAGTAAAGGTCTGTCACCCAGAGCCCTTGAAAGAGTAGCATTATTGTCCAGAATGGGTTGTAGTTTATTGATGATGCATCTGAGAGGTCCTAGTTGGGAGCAGTATGTGACCACTAGTGGGGTTCTGTCATTTTCTCTTTTCAAATTGTTCTGAAATAAATCAGTCTTGGCTACAAGCCTTGCTTTATTTATTAGGTTTTTTTATTTCATGTGGTGGGTACTGTAGTCTGTAGACCAAAGTCTATGAAAGCTCATGCTGACACTTTCTTAATTTTTTTCAGTTAGTCTTAAAGGTGCTGCAGAATCTATCTACAATTAATACTAATTATACAGACTAACCTGGTTATGTCTTTGAATTCTATCCCTTATATAAAATGGCAAAGTGAAGATTTTCTTTTTAGATTTTTTTTGGTGAATATATTTTGACTCTGTGGATGCAGAATCCATGGATGCAGTGGGCCCACTGTATTGTTAGAATCAAGATAACCATAATGGCTAGTGAGGTCTCTCCCATGGCTCAGTTTATTTAATAAATACATGAAACACCTAGGAGGGATTGTCCAAAATTTTGGGGTTTGGTACCATCAGTATGCAGATGACATCCAACTCTATTACTCCTTTCCACCACAAGCCAAGGAAGCTGTTTTGGTCCAAAATTTGTTCCTGTCATCTGTAATGGTCTGGATGAGGGCGCACTAACTGAATCTCAATCCAGTAAGATGGAAGTGCTTCTGGTTAGATAAATGGCTGATAATGGAATAGGGATTCAGACTATATTTCAGAAGAAGGAACTGATATAAACACCCCTGAATATTCCTTGCATAAGAAAACACTATGAAATTCATGAGGTCACCATTAGTTAACAGGTGACTTGAAGGCACATATACACACTATGCTCTGTGGTGTTACACTTCCCCTGAAGACGTAGGTCCACAGCTGGGGGGGGGGTATGGCTCCTGGATTAAACTTGGACCCTGGAAGCTCAGGTTTCAGCAGTGGCTATGAGTGTATTTGAACAGCTAAAGTTTGTGTGACAACTGTGCCCTTTCCTGAGATGTGAGATCTGGCCACAGTGACACATGCCTTTGTTATAGTCCAACTGGATTACTCTAATGTGCTCTATGTGGGCCCACCTCTGAAGAGTGTTTGGAAACTTCAACTGGTCCAAAGAGCTGCAGCCTAGTTGCTAATTGGGGAACACACAACCCCCTTGTTGCACCAGCTCCACTGGCTGCCAGTGCATTTCCAGGCACAAGTCAAGTGCTGGTTTTGAGTTTTAAAACTCAACTCCAGGTTATTTGAAAGACTATATTTTTTTTTACAAATCAGTTTTTGCTTTGAGATCTGCTGGGGAGGCCTTGCTCTTTGTCCCTCCACCCCCACAGGTATATCTGGTGGGAACACAGGAAAGGGCCTTCTCAGTGTCTGCCCCCAGGCCCTGGAACTCCCTTCCCAGAAATTAGACTGGGAACTTCCTTACTTTATTTTCATAGAATCATAGAATTACTACTACTACTACTACTACTACTACTATTAATATTTATTTCTTACTCATCTCTCCCCATGGATCAAGGTGAGGAACAACAATCAACAAACAACGTCAGTTAAAACACATCAGTTAAATTACATGTCAATTTAAGAGGACAAATAAGATATATGCATATTAAAACAATCCACATTTAAAATTCATAATTTAAAATTCACCATTTCAAAATCATCTGGATAAGCCTGCTGGAAGAGACTGGTCTTTAATGTTCTTTTAAATTCAGACAGCATATTCAACTGTCAAATCTCTTCTCGCAGGTCATTCCACAGTCTAGAGGTGGCTGAAGAAAAAGTCCTCTGGCTGACAGTTGCCAACCTAATCCTGGCTGACTTGAGTAAATGTCTGCCAGAGGACTTGAGTGTATAGGGCAGATTATACAGGAGGAGGCTATCCTATAGGTAATGTGAACCCAAACCATGTAGGGCTTTAAAGGTAATAACCAACACTTTGTACCTTGCCTGGAAACTAATTGACAGCCAATGGAGTGATTTTAATACTGTTATTAGGGAGATTTTGTATCACCTTAGAGACTAACTGAAAAAAAGTAAGAAGTTGGCAGCGTGAACCTTCGTAGACTTTAGTCTACTTCCTCAGGTGCTTTTGGTGGAGTGGATGCGAGAGATAGACTGCCTCTGGCTTCCACTCCACCAAAAGCATCTGAGGAAGTAGACTGAAATCTACAAAAGCTCATGCTGCCAACTTCTTACTTAATACTGATTCTACAGACTAACATGGCTATATCTTTGACTTTTAATACTGGTGTAATGTGATCACTCCTGGATGTCTCAGTAGCTAATCTGGCTGCCATGTTCTGAACTAACTGAAGTTTCTCAATTTGGTACAGATTCATTGGTAACCCAATGCAGAGCACATTGCAAAAGTCCATGCTTGAGGTTACCAGTGCATGCACTACCATTTTTAGGTCCTCCACCTCTAGGAAAGGGCACAGCTGGCGTATCACCCAAAGCTGATAGTAAGCATTCCTAGCTGTCACATCTATCTGAGCTGTCATTTGAAGTGACGGATTTAGAAGCACCCCAAGCTGCGAACACAGTCTTCAGGGGGAGTGTAACCACATCTATGACTATTTGACATACCTCCAAATCACAGAGTTGGGAGAGACCTCAAGGGCCATCCAGCCTTTGTTTAAAAACCTCCAAAGAACTCTCTGAGGCAGCATATTCCACTGCTGAACAGCTCTTACTGTCAGATTTTTCTGTTACAAAAGGCATTTGGAGAGTGACTGTATAAGGCCCATCTCAGAAGGAAACCACTTTTATGTGGAAAGACTTTTCTGTTTCAAAAGGCATTTGGAGAGTGATTTTATAAGGCCCATCTCACCTAACAATGTACTGTATCTTGCTAATTGTTATGCTGGTGTGTGTTTAATGATATACATTTTAATTTTTGTTTAATTTCATTTTAACTTTTGTATCTTTTAAATTTTGAACAGTGTGTTTTTAAATTTGTTGTAAGCTGTTTTGAGTCCTGAAATGATGATGATGATGAGATATGGAAAATTAACTATTTTATTACACTATCCCCTACTTTTCTCTAGTAAGATCTGTTCAGTGCATGTGGTTTCCTTCTTTTTATTGGGTGGCTTCATATTCAAGGAAATTCTTGGCAAACTACTTCCTGATATGTCCTCCCCTATTCAGTCTCATCCCTGGCAGACTTACCTGGTGGTACTGTGCCAGGTAATTAGAAGCCACCTGCCATTTAAATTTTCTACAATGCCTGGGAGCAATACTATGTTGTAACTATTATAGTATTTTGGATTGCAGATATTTCCCAGACCCAGCTAGTTGGCATGCAGAGACAAAAGCATGTTGCCATGAAGAGTGCTTCTAGTATCTTGCGGCCTTGGCAACTGTCTTAGACTGCTAGGGACTGACACCAGACTTCTCCAGTACAGCTCTGAGAGAGACTGATTAGCCCAAACTTCACAGCTGAGAGAGGAAGTGGGCCTGGGGCTACCCAGCCCTCAAACTACTACAGTATCCTGGATCTCAAATCACAGTGGCCTTGACAGCATGGGTCAGTAGAGAGGTAGCATGCCATGGCCTGAGCACAGATGACGTGAAGATGACTGGCTCATGTGCCAAGATTTCTGGCCCTACAAAGATAGCAGCATTGGTTCAAATACAAATACTTGTTATATGTATCGTTAAAAAAAGTGATTGTGACCTACAATAGCCTAGAGATTATAAGATACTCGCTGCGATAAATACTTTAAGAAATAATAAATAACACAGCAGAATGGATATTTGTCAGGTGATCCCCACATTTCATCACAGTCACTGTATCAGCACAAACTGTTCTCAGCATTGACTGTGCATATCTAAAAGATCACCAGAGTCATTATCTACAGTATAGTTACATTTCCATGGTTTCTACACTGATCTTCAAAGATTCAACAATTGATCTTAAATAGAATAAGGTTATTGTCAAGCCACTTCAGGAGCTCTTAATTCAGTTTGCTTAAATGCAAGCAACTATAAATAATTATAAATCAATTACTTACTGTGAACCTATGTTATACTTCCCTAAGCAACTTTTTGGGAACCCTCAAATAAAACATTTTTAAATGACTGAGCAAAATGAGCAGCTGCCATATGGCAAGGCATTTGCATTTCAATTTATATTTTTGTTCATAATAACACCATTTGAAATACATTTTGCTAAATATAGGAACTCAACTTGTAGGAGAAATCAATTATATTCTTAGTTTAAATCTTTCTTTTCCCTTGGCTATGCTCTAATATGTCATTGTATCTAAAAAAAAAGCACCCTGGGGAAAATGCTTCTCTTCAACTAAAAACCCATGAATAACATTATGCAAAAATTAATTTATGATAAATGATTTAAAATCTTTCTTTCAAAGGTTTCTTATTCATATATCCTGAGAAAATAACACCTCACCCGTAGAAAGGAGTCCAGGGATCCATTCTCCATGTATTCAACCACAATCATTACAGGTCTGCCTGCAAAGACAGCAAAGGAATGTGTTAGGATTACATATAGGTATATTATGGGTATGTTATATTTCCAGCTGTTAGGAAGAGATTATTTGTATTAGTAAAATATGTTGTTCATTTTCCAATCCTCCTTTGTATCAAAAATGTACCTCATTGTTCTATTATTGCTAAGCTGTATTTTCTTTGGTCATGTCAGTGGATTAACTCAAAATATTCTTAGTTTGATTTTTTAAAAATTGAAATAGCTCCAGTCAGAATCTAATATTTATAGCCCACACTGTTCTTTAATATTTAGAGCCCACACAATTCTGTGCAGACAAAAGAGTGTGGTAGGGATGTCACCAGACTTGGAAAAAGCTATTTTTTGTACTGCCACAAACTCTTCAGTCAGCACAGCCAAGGACTTTGGTCAGAACAACTTTTCTGTCTGCAGAATTCTAGGAGGTATAGTCTAAAAAGTAACTTTAAAACTATAAATATTACATGTTCGAGTTTGTATTGTAGGTATACTAGAATTAAGTGAGAATTTCAGAGCAAATCATTAGGACTGTCCAGTTAGGGCTACTTTCTCTGTTTGGAAAAAAAAAGGATTTGTTCTCATAAACTTTTTAAAGAGATGACATCAAAGATCTATTTGCTGAAGAAATTAACCCACTGTGGTCCTCAAAGGTCTCTGGGGAAACACTGATTTCATCATGTTCTTTATACATTTATGTGCAATAGCCACTTATGGAGATAACATTAGTGGATTTAGTACCTCAAAATAAAAATTGGAGCATTGCTATTGCTTAGATGTGACTTTCTCCTCTTTCCTGAGTTCAAATCTTTGTCTTATGGACCATAACTGCTCCCAATGACATGCAGAAGTCCTTTAATTTTAAGAATATTTTGATGGTTATACATATTCCAATCCATTATGGTGCACATTTCTCTAATGAGAAATATATATAAAGACCATTAGTCCACTGGTATTATTTAGTTTAGTTCAGTAGACAATGGTTCCAATCTAGAATAGATAGGTTATGCTTCTAGAAACACTGAAGGCAAGTCTACACATATGGAGATCTATCTATTCACCACCATCCACTTGTCATGCAATATACACTCAGATTCAACATCTCTCCCCCCGAGAAACTATTTATATTAAATGGTACTACTGTGCTGCAGCCAAACATTTGCAAGATTTGTTCACCTTCCAATTGTCACAAAAACAATAGTTTCAAATATAATTCAATTAATATAATAATGTTACCAGAGCCACAGCAATAAACTACATTATTTAAAAGCCATTCAAAAACATATAAGATTTCAAATCCTCTTCAAATGTTTCAGTTGAGGAGGCTGACTTTGGGAAGAAGTTCTGTAAACTAGGGAAAACTACTGAAAAAGCTCTGTCTCTAACCAAACTTCAAATGGGTCAAAGAGTATTGTTTCCAGCACTGATCTTAAAACATGGATGAGTTCATGTGAATGAAAGGTGGCCCTTCAAATAATATGACAAATTGTTTAGGGCTCAATGTGTGCTCGGCATTTAAAGCAGTCATCCTCCTTCTTTATGGTCCTCCAAGGACCAATACATGCACTCATTGACTACAGACACTCATTGACCATAGGTTGAGATAACTTGATAAGCCAGGGAATAGCCGGGCCCCTGGCTTATTATGCATGAATAGTGTGCTACTGTTCAGTCTTCCTGATTGCAATGGGAGCAGTTAAATAAAAATTGAAGCTTTGCTCTCTCTAAAAACAAACTGTGGATTCTTTCTCTGGCTTACTGGAAGACAAATAAACGGGAGATATAAGAACACTTTCAGCAACACAATAAATGGCTGTTTAGCTGCTTCTGCTGCAAATGAAAGCAATTGAACATGCTGCTTGTACCAGACAAGCCACACTGTTCTCTGGATTATTATTTTGTCTAACAGTGGCCACTCACTGTAAAATTGATGCAGATATTACCCTTTGACAAGGGTAGAAGAATGCATTTTCATATGTGACTGAACTATCATCTGTTAAGTCATTCAGGATGGGAGAAAAAATAATAATCAAATGATGGACATATATGTGGCAACAAGTCCTAAGTAGCAGGCTTCTGTTTAGTGAATTGTGTGTGTGTGTCTTCAGATCACCTGTTGACTTCTGGTGACCCAATGAATTTCATAAGGTTTTCTTAGGTATGAACTATTCAAAGATGGTCTTGCCAGTTCTTTCCTCTGAAATATAGCCTACAGCACCTGGTATTCATTGGTGATCACCCATCTAAGTATTAACCAGAAGTGATTGTGCTTAGCTGCCAAGATCAGATGGGATCTGATGCATTGGAGGTATTTTTTAGTGAAGCAGACCCCTATTTTAAAAATTGTTTGACATGCTTACACCCAGTTTTCTAGTTTTCCATTTTTAACATTACATGGGCACACACAAAACTACCATACACCAAATTAGGCCATTGGTCTATTCAGCTCTATGCTGTCTGAACTTAGCAATGGCTTTCCAGGGTTTCAGACTGAAATTTTCCCTACCCTCATATGGACATGTCTGGAATCAAAACTGTACTCCTAGTAACAGCCCTTCTTACCTTGGGCTAGAATATGTAATCAGTATTCAGTGTTTGTGACAAATATATCCAAATCATTCTAATACTAATTTTATATTCTATATTTACTTGACAAGCCTTTTACTGTTTGTGTTCAAGAGTAAAACCATCATTCCAGAACCACCAAGGAGACACGGTTCAATTTACATGGTAATCATGACATCCCATCAGATGTTATTTAGGTAATGTTAATAATGCAAGGAGTGAATAATATATGCAAAACTACTGTAATGAATCATCTTGCATGCAAGACTGGGAAGGATATAATAAACTAACAAAGATATTTTGTGAGATCATTTGTATTAACTGAATGCCAGATAAAAAGATAAAGATATAAAAACACACACACAGAGGTATTTTCAGAGAATCTTGTTGTCATTTTCCCTGTTATTGTTGCTTTTCATTATTTCAGGCAACAGATAGATGTATAGATAACATAACCAGAATTGTACACAGTACTCACAATATGACTTTGACAGAACCATATAAAATGACATTGTGCTTTTAGGCACTGACATATGGGTCTGTCAAAGCCACATTCTTCTGTTTGCTTGGGAATAGACAAGAGTTCCTGAATTGAATGACCAAGCAAGGACAAAAGGTAACTTTTGATCAATAAAAATAGAGGCCTGTTACAGAAGAATGACCAGAGAGCCCATTGTCATCACAGTCTAGATGAGTGGTGGAGGAGCCATTCTCTCTCTCTTTCACACACACACACACACCATTTGAGCACATGCTTCTTTGCATGCAAAGAAAAAGACAGCTCTCTGGTATGGAAGAAGAGACCACGGGCCCTTCCACACTACATGCTGCTATAGTGCTTTATTAAATTACAAGCCCCAGGATTCCACTGGATGTTGCCACAGCAATTAAAGAGTGATCATAGCACTATAACTGTGTAGTGTAAAAGGACCCCAGATCTTTTCCTCCACAGTGAAATTATTCTGTTTTCTTGATGCACAAAATAAAAAAATTCTCTCTATGCACAGACCCTTTCACCATGTAAGCATGGAGAAAGAAATGTACAAATGTCATTCTCTAAGCCCAGAACAATCTCCTTTTTTTGTACATGGAGAAAAAGCAGCATTTAGAAGTTACTAATAACAGACTAGTTTTATTTATATTAGTTCCTTTACCCCAATTAATATGATATAATTATATCATTGGGCATAATTTTACTCCTTCTGAAGTGTAACTGTTTCAGGGATGTGGTAGTGGAGGAATATTACATGGTTCAAGTGTTGGATTGTAAGGCATTGTGGGCCTGCTTTAGTTCCCCATTGCTGGTCTAACCAACAAATTGATTCTCTCTAGATTACCCCACTACATTCTTATAGCACTGCTATTCCACTTTAACTGCTCTGGCTGCCTCCTGTAGTATTCTGGGATTTGCAGTTTAATGAGGGGCATTTAGAATTCTCAACCAGAGAGCTCTTAGGCCTCACTGAACTACAAGCCTCAGAATGGAACAGGAGGCAGCCAGAGCAGTAAAAGTGGAATAGCAGCACTATAAGAGTGTAGTGCAGTAATGTGGTCTGTTGAAAGTTCCTCCCTTCCCCACTGAGTATGAAAGCTGCCCCTAGTGCGTACTGTATAGTATCATGCCACTCAATGCATCCCAGTTTCTAACTTTGTATCCTTTTCACACTAAATACAAAACAAGGTTTTTGTACTTCATCAGATCAACAAGTACAAAACTATACAATCATCCTAATCATGCCTTCCCTAGCTTCCAGATAATTTATTTTGAGGAGCAGGAAACATTTCAAATTTCTTCTCATGGTTACTTCTCACATAATGAGTTTCCTACACTTCCACAGAAAAAATATTTTTACACAAAAAACTATTGTACAATATATACAATAGTTTTGAGGTCTGAGATGGAATGTGCAGGGAGATTGAAACGTTCTGCCCCAGGTTTTAGGGTATTTCCATTCCTAATGTCTGATTTATGTCCATTTATCCTTTGGCGTAGTGACTGGCTTGTTTGCCTGATATATAAAATTATATAGTATCTAGATTGAGGGAGGTAATAGTACCACTCTATTCTATTTTGGTCAGACCCCACCTGGAATACTGTGTCCAGTTCTGGGCACCACAATTCAAAAAGGATGTAGACAAGCTGAAGCATGTTTAGAGGAGAGTGGCCAAAATGCTGAAAGCTCTGGAAACCATGCCCTATGAGGAGTGACTTAGGGAGCTGGGTATGTTTAGCCTGTAGAAGAGAAGAGTAAGGGTATGATAGCTATGTTTAAATATTTGAAGGGATGTCATGTTGAGAACGGAACAAGCTTGTTTTCTGCTCCAGAGACTAGAAAAGCAAAGCAAAGCAGCTTCATTTATATACCGCTTCATACTATGCTATGGGGTGTCTAAGTGGTTTACAACTGTAAGCTCATTGCCCCCCAACAGTTGGGTACTCATTTTAGCAACCTCGGAAGGATGCAGGCCTGAGTCTAGCCTGAGCCCTGGCTAGTATTGAACTTGCAACCTTGTGGTCTATGAGTGAGTGGCTGCAGTACAGGCATTTAACCAATGCACCACCAGGGCTCCTAGGACTAGGACATGGAGCAATGGATTCAAACTACAGGAAAAGGGATTCCACCTAAGTGTTAGGAAAAACTTCCTGATGGTAAGAGCTATTCATCAGTGGAACATGCTGCCTCAGAGAGTGGTGGAGTCTCTCCTTCATTGGAGGTTTTTAAACAGAGGCTGGATGGCCATCTGTTGGGGATGCTATGATTGTGAGTTCCAGCATAGCAGGGGGTTGGACTGGATGTCCCTTATGGTCTCTTTCCACTCTATAATTCTATGTGATAAATTCATGTATGATTGAAAGAATGGCATAAGCTGTAACTTTACAGCTAGAACTAATTTGGCCTGGTTCTATAAACTTTCTGAATAAGATACAGCTTGGCATTACATGCAAACCACTCTACTCTTCAGAAAAGTGGGGTTTAAGTGTAATGAAATAAAGTCTGCTCTGCTGTCTGTGTGTTTGAGTGCCTCTCAGCCACCTTTTGTATCATGGAATCTTTTCTAGACACTGAGACAGATGGCATGCCACTTCAGTTACCAACAATGTGATGAACTTGTCTGATCCTTCAGCAAGTACTTGTTGATACTGTAGTTGCTAAATGAAACCACAAAAAACAGACAACTTTGTGGAAAATTACTTTGTGCCTCTGGTCCTAATTTGACTAGGCAGGCATATACACAAACCCATCCCATGATGACTGTGCAGTGTGCTTAAAAACTGCAACCACATAGACCAATCACATAGGTTTTTCCAGACTGATTGTCACACTTGTTCCAAACAGCATGTGGAAAAACCCAGATGATTAGGCCTAGCCATTCAGTTGCTTTATCCACACATATAAAATCTAAAAGATTATCATTTGGAATCTCATTTATCGTTTGTGATTGTTTCCAGCTTCCTTATTGTTAACTGTTTTGTTGATTACTCCTGCTTTATTGTATTTTATGTGCTATTGTCATATTCACTGGAAATGCTTAATCAAAGAAGAACATAAAAATGTTTTAAATGCACAAAAATAATTCTGGCAAGATCTTTGTGTCTGTCTGTTCAGTTGTTGTAGAAAAAGAACACGGAATCCTTGACTGCAGTTCTGTAGATGAAATTATGTTAGTCAGGTTTTTTCCTGCCCAAACTTGTCAAAGTTTTGGCTATTGAAACTTTACAATGAGAATGGTAAACAAGTGCTGAACAATGGTGGTAAAATAAGGTATTGCTCTGTGGAGAGGTGGCCCTTCACCAGTACTGGGCATCTTTGATGCCCCAATACCTGCCTATATGCTCCATATGTTTTGGCATGAGCAATGCCATACAGTTAGGTGTAGTTGCCATGATGATTCCTACAGTGTTCATAAGTGTCACTATGTTGGGTGCATCGTGAGAAGTTAAAATGGAAGCTAGACTCAGTGCAGGTCTGAGTGTTGCTGCTGACAACTACCTCTCCCTACTGCTTCTACCAGCCAATCTCAACAGTTACCTCTAACAGAGAAGATGGCCCATCAGAGGACATTTTGCCCAAGGCCTCTTCAAACCTGGACCCAATTCTGTTGGGAAGGTAAATTTACCCCAGTACCAATGATTACTAACAGTGAAGTTATTACAAGGACCAGTGTAGTGAACATTCCACTCTACCCTTTTAAACATTGTAAAATATTGCTCACATAATATATATATATATAAAAAGGGTGCTACTACACAAAAGGCTGAAGGAGAAAAAAAGTAGCACAGTTTTACTAATATATTCATAGGAAAACATTCTATTTACAAACTTCATGGAATTTCTATCACACAAAGCCTAGAATTGGTAAGTAAGTGCCACTTTCCTGGATGGGAACAGATTGTAATATTGGAGTCAGAAGGAACCACTGAGTGGAATGGAAGAATGTGAACCGGCTGTAGCCAGAGAAACTGTTAAGATCTGGCAAAACTGTCTCAGTCTTTTACCCAGTATTGCGGAGGGCATAAGAAAATTTCCCTTCATTCTCATAGGAAGAAAGCTATGCTTATTCATTCTGGGTTATGGTCAGAATCAGGGGAAACAAATGTTCACATAAACCCTCTTCACACATTTACTGAACAGGTAGGATATGGAGCAGTCTCTACATCCTGCTCATCATTCTACCTGGTGGCAGTATGAACAAAACAAAGAGTTTCTTTATGTGGCTAGGAACCCTGAAAAAAACAAGAGTTTTTGATTGGGCAGAGAGAGTTATCCCATGCACTGTGACATAGGCACTATTTGCACTGGATGTCAGCACCATTTTCCCTGAAACATTCAGTGAATATGTGAAGAGGGTATATTATTGTCTTGCAAATACAGACAAGAAAGTCATATATGATTGTGTTCACAGAAGGTACTTTGCTTCCTGTTTTTGCAGATAATAATAATTCTTATATGACTCTCCCCATGGCTTGAGGCAGGGAACAGCAGATTGATATGCAACACATATAATGTTGAGAAAAATGCAGGAAAAAAAGCACCAGCTTCCTGAAGACAGCCATAAAGAGAGTGAAAACAGCTATGCAGGTTAAAAGGTTAAATGGAAAAAGGGGATTGCCAATTTCACCTAGGTGGAAGCCATATCAACTTTTTATAAAGTAATTTCTTGTTTTTTAAAATCAAATCCCTTATGAAGTAAGACACAGACCAAGATCCTGAAATAGGAGACATAAGTGTATCACGTAGCTGTGTCTCTGTAGCTACATCTCCTAATCCTACACTCCCCAAACCCACCTTGTAAAGAACATTATCCCAATATGGCCATTACTATGTTGTCAGAGAGTGTGGGGGGAATCAGCATGGATGTATCCAGCTATTCTATTGTAGCTGGAAGTGTGCTGTGGCAGTCATAGGGACCCCTCCAGAGGTCCTTTGGAAGAGCCTGCAGATGTCGTTCTTGCACTGCATCCAGCTACAGAAAAATAGCTGATACCCCACTTCTATGGAATTAGCATGGGGGAAGGGATTGTGCTGCTTACAAGGTGGATTGGGGAGATTTAGGTCATTACATGGTCAGAACAGAATTCTGATCTCCACAACTACCAAAATAGTGAGTTGTGATGGCAAAGGTCCAATTTATGGCATTGGAATTCACCAATAGGATGCCAGCTACCAAGTGGATACAAAACAATGATGCTTGTTTTGATAGAAACTTAGAACAAGAACATAGGGGGGGAAGCACACGAGTGCTTCCAGGATGCTGCCGGATGGAGCGCCGCAGGACCGCAGCCTCCGCACCGCGGCGCTCCTGCAGCGTCCCTGAAAGGAGCGCAAAAATAGCGCTCCATTCATAAGTCAGGGAAAGTGCGCCCTAAACGCGTAGGGCGCACTTTCCCTGACTTATCCGCCGCAGCGTGTCCGGACGCTGCGGCGGGAGGTTGTCCTCAGTGCGCCGGCCGTGTGGAGGGCCGGCAGCACTGAGGGCAACCTCAGGAAGAGGAAGGAGCACCGCGCGTGTGGCTGCTCCTCCTCTTCTGGGCCTCCAAGACGACTCTATTAGTCGTCTGCCGAGGCCCTTAGATAGAAAACCAGGAATTAGTACTAAGTTCTCAAGTGTCAAAGTGTCCAGCTCAGAATGTAAGCTAACAATATGAAGGCTTGAGCCAATCAGGATGCCTTCAATCAACTCAGCACCATTATCCTTTTTCTCCTTTCCTTTGTCTTTCTTGTATTTTTGCTATCTCATTTGTATTTATTCTTCAGCTGGACATAGCTAAAGAGAGAAGTTGGGCTAAATCTGTAAACTACAGGGTTAATGACACTGCAACTCAACTATGTTCACAATGGACAGGATGGCATCAATTAAGCTGTTCAAATGGTAACTTGTAAGAATCTTATAGAATAATACTCTGCTGCAACACATTCACTATCCAATATGAAATGTAAGCCATATACTAGCTATACCTTTCCTTGCAAGATTACAAAATCATGAGATTGTTCCTTATAAAAACATCACTGTTAACAATTATTTATTGGATCTCTTACCAGAGTACTAGCTTATATTGCCTGTATAATATGATTCAGACTAAAGACTGAAAACAGTCATATAATGATAAATTCTATTTATTTATTTATTTAGTTAGTTTTTGTGCTGCCTTTCTCCCAAAAAAGGGACCTGAGGCAGCTCACAAAATAAAAACATTTTTAAAAACTTTGCAGTAAAAATTTAAAAACAGTTAAAACCATCTAATTAAAACAATATAAAATTAACATTAAAAAGCACACAAAGTTTGAAATATAACTCAAACATCCCCCATATAAAACCATCCTGTCATGATTATTACATTAAAAAGCCTTTCTTTGTACAACCCTATTCTGAACATTTACCAAGAAAACCCTATGATGAGACAATCCAAATTTAAAATGAGAGATAAAGTCAGTACACACCCAACAAACCACTGAAATACAATAGAGAACAGATTGCATTCCACAAACTCATGGAGTAGAGGACAACTATGAATAGAGCTATGGCTACTGAAGCAATCGAACTCAGGCTGAAAGGAACTTCAGCAGATGACATGCCCAGAGATGAAAGAAAAGTCCAATGCTGCACAATACATAGTATAGGAACATGACTCATGAATCTAGGGAAGCAAGACATAATAAAACAAGAGATGGAACATATTAACATTGCAAAACTTGAGGGGAGTAAGCTAAAGTGGACAGAAATGGGACATTTTGAGTCAGATAATTAAACAGTATTTTACTCAGACAATGAAATGATAAGAGGGAATGTAGTAGCATTTATTGTGAGGAGAGATGTAGTAAAAGCAGTTAAATGATATAACACAAAGTCTGATTGTATCATGTCAATAAGACTTCATGAAAAACCCCATCAAACATAACTATAATCCGCTTTTATGTGCCAACTGCAGAGGCAAAAGAAGAACAATTTGGAAGATTCTATGTGGGAGTTTAAGAAGAAATCAACCACACACCAAAACAGGACTTCTTGTTAATCATAGGTGTCTGGAATGCAAAAGTAAAAAATAGAAGAGAAACAAAGACTGCAGTAAAAATAGGAGCAGGTTCAAGAAATAAGGCAGGCGACCAATTGCGAGAATAACAGTTTGTTCATAGTGAATACATGCTTCAAACAATCTAAGAAAAGATTACATACATGGACATCACATGATGGCCAATACAGAATCAAACAGATGACATCATTGGAAGCAAAAGATGGAGAAGCTCCAAACTACCTATAAAAACAAGCCAGGAGCAGATTGTGGCAATGACCACACACTACTAATAGCAAAAGTTAGAGTAAAACTAAGGAAGAACACTAAACTAGCCATAACTCCAAAATACAAACTGGAGAACATCCCCAAAGAATTTCAAAACAATGTGAATATAAGTTTGCATTACTAAGCCTAATAGATGGAACTCAACGAACTTTGGATTGATGCTAAGGACATTGTCAGGGAGGAAAGCAGAAAAACATTATTGTAACCAAAAAGAAACATTGAGACAAAAAGTCTCAATGAATTACAGAAGAAACTCTTCAAGCAGTTAAGGACAGAAGAGAAGTAAAAGCAAAAGGTGACAGAGACAAAGCTAGAACCCTGAATGCAACCATTTAATGACTAGTGCTCAGAGATAAGGAGAACTACTATAATAACCAGTGCAGAGAAACAGAAGTTCACAACAAAAATGAAGAACTAAAGAACTCTTCAACAAGATCCAAGAAATAAAAGGGAAATTCATACATAGAGAGGGGATGTTATATGACCAACAGGGAAACACATTGCATGATCAAGTAGAATTAAAAAGAAGTTGGAAATAATACACTGAACAACTGTATAAAGGCTGGCAGATTCAACTGAAGAAGAACCATATGAAGATGAACCTCAGTTTTAGAAAGTTTACTGGAAGCAGCACTCACGAGCACTGGGAAGAAATAAATCACCAGGAACACACCAATAGATCTGCTTCATTCTACAGAGACAGAATCTATTCTAGTTTTAACTAAAATCTGTCAACAAATATGGAAATCAAAACAATGGCCCATAGGCTGGAAATGATCAATATACATTCTGATCCTAAAAGAAAAGGGACAATAAGGATTGTAGTATCGACAGAACTATTGCATTAATTTCCCATACAAGCAAAGTGATGCTCAAAATTCTACTACAAAGATTTTACCATATATGGAAAGAGACATGCCAGCTTTCCAAGCTGGTTTTAGAAATGGAAGAGGCACCAGGGATCATACTGCAAGCATATGTTGGATAATGGAATGTACCAAAGAATTTGAGAAGAAAATTAACGTGTGTTTATAAACTATAGCAAAACCTTTGATTGCATAGATTACAAAAAACATGATCACTCTTAGAGAAACAGGAGTGCCACAATTGATCATACTGACATGTAACTTGTAGTCAGGACAAAAAGCTACTGTCACAACAGAATACAAAGAAACTGGGTGATTTCCAATTGACAAAGTGATTAGTCAAGGATGCATTTTATAAACCTATTTGTTTAATTTGTATACCAAAAACATAATACATAAAGCAGGATTAGATTTTTGAATGATTCTTGATGAAAGTCAAGGCAGAAAGTGTAAAAACAGACCTACAGTTTAACATTAAATAATAATAATAATAATAATAATAATAATAATAATAATAATAATACTTTTTATTTGATAGCCCACCCCTCTGAGGTCAATCGGGGTGGCTTACATAATAAAATCATAATACAACATTTAAGAACTATTCCCCCCCCCTTAAAAAGTTATTAAATCCAACAATTTAAAAAACAACATATAAAAAGAGGGTATGTGCCTCTATATAAACATCAAAACAACAATACTAGAACAAGAAAAGAAGCGCTGGCGTCAGAGAATAAAATCTTGACTCTGAAGAAGGCCTGGTCATAAAAGGGGAGGGAACATCTCCAGAATATTCTGGGGCTTTGAGCCGGTAATTATTCCTGGAAGGCCTGCCGGAAGAGATCCGTCTTGACAGCTTTTTTAAAGCTGTCAAGTGATGTCAATTGACGGATCTCTCCTGGCAGGCCATTCCATAGTTTGGGGGCGACAACAGAAAAGGCCCCCTGGGAGGTAGTCACCAGCCTCGTTTTTTGAGGCCGTAACAAATTCCTCCCAGAGGACCGGAGAGTGCGGGGAGGATTATACGGGAGGAGGTGGTCCTTAAGATAGCCTGGAGCCAAGCCATTTAGGGCTTTAAAGGTAATAACCAACACCTTATACTGGGTTCGGAAACTAATAGGCAGCCAGCGGAGGGACCTTAATACTGGGGTAATATGGTCCCACCTAGATGTTCCAGATATTAATCTGGCCGCCATATTTTGAACTAATTGCAGTTTCTGAACCAAGCATGAGGGTAGCCCCATGTAGAGCGCATTACAGAAGTCAAGGCATGAGGTTACCAATGCGTGCACAACAGTCTCAAGATCCCCTACTTCCAGAAAAGGGCGCAGCTGGCGTATCAGCCGAAGCTGATAACAGGCGCTCCTGACCGTCGCATTAACCTGATTTGTCATCAGGAGCGACGAGTCCAGGAGCACCCCCAGACTGCGAACACAGTCACTGGAGGAGAGTGTGACCCCATCCAGGACTGGCGGTTGCAACCCAATTCTTGGTTTCGGGGCCTGTACCGTGAGCACCTCTGTCTTGTCTGGATTCAGTTTCAATCTGTTTTTCCTCATCCAGCCCATTACCGCTTGAAGACATTCATTGAGAGAAGAGATGCCATTGGAATTCGAGGCCGACAAACGAGACAAGGAGAAATAGATTTGGGTGTCATTAGCGTACTGATAACACCCAGCACCATAACTCCGGATTACCTCACCCAGTGGCTTCATGTAGATGTTAAACAACATCGGGGACAAAATAGCTCCCTGAGGGACCCCACAAGTGAGGTCCCTCTTACTGGAGCTACAGTCCCCGAGCAGCACCCTCTGGGACCAACCCGAGAGGAAGGACCGGAACCACTGCAAAGCAGTGCCCCCGATGCCTAACCCCCTCAGGCGGCCCAAGAGGATGCCGTGATCTATCGTATCGAAAGCCGCTGAGAGGTCTAGGAGCACCAACAGGGTCACACTACCCCTGTCAATGCTCAGATGCAGATCGTCGGTCAAGGCAACCATGGCAGTCTCCACCCCAAAGCCTGTCCTAAAGCCAGTTTGAAATGGGTCTAGATAATCAGTTTCATCCAAGACTGCCTGGAGCTGAAGAGCTACCGCCCTCTCGATCACCTTGCTCAAAAATGGCAGCAGTGACACAGGCCTGTAGTTCTTCATATCCAGGGGGTCCAGGGAAGGCTTTCTCAGAAGCGGCCTAACCGCCGCTTCCTTTAAGCGGTTTCTTCCTTTAAAGAAACCAAAAATAATGACCACAGTGGATTTAGATAACTGTAAAGTAGATGATGAAATAGTCCAAGATTTTTCATACCTTTGTTCAACCATTAATCAGAGTAGAGACTGCAATCATGAATCAGAAGAAGATTAGGACTTGGAAGGGCAGCAATGAAGAAACTAGACAAAATTCTGAAATGCAAAGATATATCACTAATACTAAAATTAGGATGGTATAAGCCATTGTATTTCCCATCTACAGTAGGCCTTCCACACTCGCTGGGGCTAGGGGCACAGGACCTGCATGAAAGTGGAAAAGCCACAAACAATAAAAACAATTTCTTTCTTTAACCCAAGGAAACAGTTCTCTAGGAATCTCTCCTCCAATAGAACTCTATGGTCAACATTTGTCAGAATTTGGCAACAGACTCATGCTGGATGACCTACAAATGACTAAAGAAGTGTTTTTTCTAGGATCCTCTAGGTCCTCCAGCACAACTCTATGTAAACATCCAGCAGAATTTCTCTGGAGGACCTAGAGATTCCCAGAGAGAACACATTAATCAAATCCGCAAAAGTCAAAGCTCCTAATGTGGATGGCCGACTGTATATGTACAGGTGTGAAAGCTGGACAGTGAAGAAAGCTGATGGACATGAAAGAGTTCTGTGGATACCACAGATGGATAGAAAGACAAATAAATGGGTCTTAGAGCAAAGGGGTCAGGCAAGGCTGCATTCTGTCACCATATTTCTTCAACTTATATGCAGAAAACAGAGCTAGAATCAGGAGGAGGAGTGAAGATAGAAAGAAGGAATATCAACAATTTAAAGTACACAGATGATACCATAATAATGCCAGAAGATATCACAGACTTGAAGCGGTTACTAAGGAAGGTCAAAGATGAAAGTGAAAAGGCAGGATTAATGCTGAACATAAAGAAAACAAAAATTATGGATACAGTAGAGATATATAAATTCAGTCAAGAAATAAGAAGACTAGGAATGGGAAGGGCAGCTATGAAAGAACTAGAAAAGCTACTGAAGAGTAAAGATATACATCTGAGTACAAAAGTTAGAATCGTCCAAGCCATAGTATTCCCCACCACCATGTATGGATGCAAGAGCTGGACAGTAAAGGAAGCAGACAGAAGGAAAATCAACTCATTTGAAATGTGGTACTGGAGAAGAGTGCTTAGGATACTGTGGACAGCCAAAAAGACAAACAGATCAGTCTGATAACAGATAAAGCCAGAGATCTCCTTAGAAGCCAAAATGATTAAAGTGAGGCTGATAATACTTTGGCCATATAATGAGAACACATGGATCAGTGGAAAAAACAATAATGCTAGGAAAGGTAGAGAGTAGAAGGAGAGGAAGACCGCATGCCAGATGGATGGACTCAGTCAGGGGCACAGAGGCATGGGCTTGCAGGAACTAAGCAGAAAAGTGGAAGATAGGGGTTCTTGGAAGTGTCTCATCCACAGGATCTCCTATGAGTCGAGGTCGATTTGAGGGCAGATAAAAAAAGAGCAAATTAAACTGGAACTCTTTAGTCAGGATGACTAAACTGAGGCTGTTGTACTTTAGCCATATCATGAGAAGACAGAACTCACTAGAAAAGATAATAATGCTTGTAAGGTGGAGGATGGTAGGAAGAGAAAAAGACTATAAGGTTGACTCAATCAGAAAATACATGGCCATGAGTCTGAAGAACCTGAGCAGGAGCTACTGAGGATAGGATAACCTGGAGGTCTCTCAATTCATGGGTCAAAATTGACTCAAAGGCAGCTAACAACAAACAACATAAAATAATATTCTAAGATCATTTTCAGCTTCTGTCAGAATACTTGTTTGCACAATACAATTTAGGTTGCAATCCTAAATCTGCTTACTGAGGAGTAAGATTTCTGAGTGTGTAGGACTGTGCTACACAAGTGTAGTAGACCATGGGCCTCGGCAGACGACTAATAGAGTCATCTTCTGGGCAGGGAAGAGGAGGGGCAGCCGCACGAGCGGCGCCCCTTCCTCTTCCTGAGGTCGCCCTCGGAGTCGCCGGCCCTCCACACGGCCGGCGCTCCGGGGATGACCTCACGCCGCGGCGACCGTACGCGCCGTGGCGGAAAAGACAGCGAAAGTGCGCCCGCCGCTTTTAGTGCACACTTTCGCTGTCTTGAGGAAGGAGCGCTGATTTAGCGCTCCTTCCAGGGACGCCGCCGGTGCGCTGAGGTGCGGAGGCTGCGGCCCTGCGGTGCGCCGGCCCAGGGCGTCCTGGACGCCCTCGTCTGCTTCCCCCCAAAATTAAGCATTCAGAAATCAGAGTGCTTTCTGTAAAAAAGGGTTAAGCATGCATATTGCTTTCCCACTGGAAGCAAAAAGGCTTCAAAAGTCTTAATTCTTGCTCAGTTGTGCCTTTAATTATCTCAAAAGTAAAAATGTTACCCTATCTAATTGTAATTCAGATTTATGTAATTTTAAACTGTTCCTTTATTTACAATTCATGTATTATTTATTTTTAATTTTACTTTTAATTTTTACCACAGCCTTGGATTTTGACCATGTGTAATTTAATTGAAAGGTAGAGTGATGAATAAAGATGAGACTATAAAGTGCTGTTTCAGTGACAAAATATTCAGAATGTTGTCTCCTGTCATAATTTTAAATACTGAATCAAAGCTCGTGTTGATGAATTTTTGAAGTATGAAATTAATCTTTCAAATCATAATCATAATAATACTTTCGGTGAGCACTAATGTCTGCACTTTTTATTTAAAATAAAATGATGTGAAGTATGTAAAAGAAGGAAACATAATAGAGTAAATGCACAGATCTGTTATTACCCAAACCTTAAAGTCATGTAAAGGCTTGCTCTAGGTGGCCCATAGAAATATGATAAGGCAGGAAAAAACAAGAAGGCAGCTTTTTATCATTGGAGTGCTCTCTCCAAAGAGATATGCCTTGTACCTTGTTATGCTTTTTTTTTTTTTAAACAGGAAGTATTTTCAAGAATAGTTTTTAGTGCTTTGAGATCACCACACTATTTTATTTCTGATGTGGGATTCACTCCTGATTTTGCTATATGTTGCTGGTTTTATCCAAAACTTGAAAATAAAGTATTACTTTGGGGATTTGTTTGGGATGCAGTCTCAAGGTGCCAACATTTACTTTTTGTGTGTGTGTAGGGTATTTTTTTTAAAAAAAATAGGAATTTATTCTAATTAATAATTAATTAGAATATTTGTACTCCATCCACACATTACAATAAGAGGTTTGTGGGTTACAAATATTTCCTCACCTTATCTCATGACAGCATACAGGCAAAAAGCAATCTAAAACACTTTAAAACAATCTGAAAAAAGAATCAAGAGCAATTTCAAACAATTTGAATGGTCTAAGACATCTAGCAGAATATTACTAATATAAGCAATTTAAAACAGTTGAAAACCCTATATTGATACAGATTCAAACCACAATCCTTCAATTCATTTCACTCCGGAGTTGTTCGGAGTATTATTCTACACACTAGATCATTCCTGTACGTAGATAACTGGGGAGATGATTTTTGATTATTTCCTCTACCCTGCAAATCCTTATAACCCCATTCACTGAAGTATTGGAGGATTTTCTTAAGTTATCTGATGTGGGAATTAGCCTCGATTGTGAGCCGCCTCGATTGCGTGACAGAGGGGCGGGATATAAATAAAATTTATTATTATTATTATTATTATTATTATTATTATTACCCCAATGTGCCAACTATATCTGTACACAATGGCTACAATTCTCTCTTTCCTGAAAACTCTCTAGAGATTGCCAGAAGCCAGCTCATGAACTGGCACTGGTTAATGACCACCAGTTTGGTGGGCAACTATTAAGGTCCAAGGTCTGCAGGATACATATGCCCTTCTTGGATAGCTGCCTGCTGCACAATGTCACTCCCTTGATTTATTTTGTTTTATTTTACAAATTATGCTTCCCTTAGGGTAGATTGTATCCCTTCAGCAAGAAATGTTTGCAGGATCCTATTTCTGTCAGTGAACAAAAGGAGCCTTCTGTTCACTGAGGCTACTCTGCCTCCATCTGTGATCTCTAATAGCTCTGAAGTTGTGCTTGTGAAAGAAACTGTGTTTGGTGAATATGCCATTAATCTTCTCTTCAGTTCAAAATGTAAAATAATGAATAGTGTAGTGCTTCCATTTTTCAGTTTTTGGGGATATCAGAGGAACCGCATGTACATGGAACTATCAAAGTAAGAAACAAAAAAAAATCTTCATCCTCCCATGTCCGCAGAGGTAGGTGCAGATAATTCCAGTTATTAACCATTGTGCTCAACTCGCCCTCCACTTTATGGGCAACATTCTTATTCAACTTCAAAAAAACATGAAACACTTTTAAAAGATAGGGAATTTTAATTAAAAATATTACATATATATTTGGACCTCTGCATATGGACCTAAATGTATCGTATTTTCCAGCGTATAAGATGACTTTTTAACCCAGGAAAATCTTCTCAAAAGTCAGGGGTCGTCTTATACGCCAGGTGTCATCTTATAGGGTGGGTGCTGAAACTTCTGAGCCAGACTGGAGAATCTGTGGTCACCGCATATGGTGCGGGGAGCTCAAAAACGGCTGTGGCCACATCCCCGCCGTATGCGGCGACTGTATGAAAGCAGCAAGGGTGGTGCTGTACAAGTACGTTAGAAGAAAATCCACTCACCAGGTGTGCATGTGTGAGATCTGAGAGGTAGAAAAGGCGGTAATAGGATACAACCACAGCATCAGGACGGTGTTGGGCTGGGGTTGAGGTGGCCAGAGTGTGGCTGCTCCGCCCCAACTTCACCCCCAGGCCAGCCCTTTGGGCCAGTCTGCAACGCCCCTAAATTTCACCAGTTTTTGGAGTGAATGCCTAGCAGTAGCAGCAGTTTGTTCTTTGTTTGCCATGATGATTTCCACAATATTGTCCTAACTTCCAACATGCAGTCTGAATGCCAATAATGCTACAAGAGAACCTTCACTTGTAGCAGGGGGAAAAAGGGCCACTAAGTAATTCGCTGTTTCTGAGAAATCTAAATATTTTCATCCCTTAAATCACCAAACTGGCAAGCAATTATTTTGTTCAGCCTTATGACAATACAAGCCATATGTCTTCAGCAAATTAAATCTTCCTGAAACCCATAGAAAATAAGTATTATGATGCTGTAAGCAGGAGGTAGTTTTATAGAATCAAGAGAGAATGGGAGCGAAAGCTGAGACCAAGTATGGGGCTACGAATGCTTGGGCCTAAAAGCACACAATCTACAAGGATAAGGAAGAGACCAAAGAAACTATTTTCCTATCCAATATGTCAACAGGCTCATTCTTATGCTCCTTAACTCTAATCCAAGGAAGAAGGAACCAGACACAGAAATGCTGTCATCTGTGATGGCTGGAAGGGAAATATTTGAAATGTATCACATTTCCAGCTCTATCTGGGAATTCTTGGAAATGCATTTTATTGTGGAAATTCTTTAAATCAGCTTAAAAACAATGTGATTTTTTCTGCATCAGAGGTGCTTAAGCAGCCACACCATGGATTTTACATAAACTGCAAACAACAGAAAAGTATTTCTGGAAGCTCATAGAAAAAAAAATCACAATCATCTTGTGAATTTTGTGAAAAAAGAATCACAATCAGCTAGGCTAGGGTTGTCATACTGGCCACTTGGCCAAATTCTCTAGATAGATGTCTGTTTATATCATTAACTGGTCTGCATTTCAAAAATGTCTGTATCCTTTGTAGAACTGCAAATATGAGATAAAAATGTACAGTATTTATTTGCTCAACCATGCCTAGGGTGGGGGGAATAGTGAACCTGCCCTCATCTTCCTTTAACTTTAATAACTGGACTTGGCATGGGGAATCAGTGATAGCCACAGAGATAAAACAAAACTAGAGTAACACATCCCTGAAGAAAAAGTCTTCCTAACTTGTTTTGAAACTTTTTTTGGGGTACTTCTGGGTGAAAGCAGGATTGCTGTTCACAGAAAATTAATATGAAATCCAGAGTTTTAGTATTAGGGAAATGGGATTTTTACTCCTAAACAAAAGTTAATAGCCAAGACTTCATATTCTTTCTATTCCACACCCTTTTTCATGCTTCCCAAGTATTATTTAGAGTTGAAATTTTGTTCAGAGAGAGTATATCACACTACATTGCTATTTCACTATTATTCCTCTTTAACTGCTGAGGCTGCTTTCTGTGGAATTCTAGGGTTTGTACTTTAGTGAGGCCTAAGAGCTCTCTGGCTGAGAATTCTAAATACCCCTCCCCAAACTGCAAATCCCAGGTTCCACATGAGACAGCCACAGTAGTTAAAGTGGAATAATAGTGCTATAACAGTGTAGTGTGATAGAGTGGTGGTGGGGGAAGCATTGCCTTGAGCCCCTGTGTACTGCCTTGAGCCCCTATGTTGGGAGAAAGGCAGAGTATAAGTAAATAAAATAATAATAGATATAAAATTATTTCAACACTGCAAAATAGTCAAGCATTATTATTCTCATATTCCTGGGTGTGGGTGAGAGAAAGTAGTTTAGGAGAGTATAGCCAATGCCATGAAATCTCTTGGTTCTATATAGTATTAGACTACACTCCTAGTGTCATTTTTTTTTGGGGGGGGGAGAGATAGTTGTTGTGTGGTCTCTGAACTTAACTCTAACAATAGCACTTTTTGAGGTGTAGGATTACAGTGATAGTTACTCTGTCCTAAAAGAAAATGGGGAGGGGTCCCTTATAACTAGTTGTGTGGATACTGGAGGGAAAATAAATGTTATTCCCCTTCCTCAGAGCTACTTCTCTAATCCATTTAATGGAACCTTTAAGAAAGCACTCTCCCTCCAACCTGAAACAGTTGTGAGTGGCTCAGGCCTCATATCTGTCAAACAATGTTTTAAAATGCTTCAGTAGAAGTTATTACCATCCTCTTTAACCTTTGTAAGATACTCAGTGAATATGTTTATGTTTTCTTTGTGCACTAAGAAACAGAAGCAAAATTTTCAAATTACTTTCAAGTACAATCATGCAATTCACCTACATCTTCTATAATTTTCTTCTCATGTTGCTGGGTAATACACATCACTTAAGTTGAGCACTGAAGATGTAACTGACCAAAAATGGAAAATAACTCCATTTTAACAGTACTGTCTCTACATCTATAGCTAAATGCTCCTGACCTTGCTTCTTTATTCTTCCTGCTTGTTACTGTTATATAATAGATTTTGAATTCTATACACCCTCGTGTTCTCCATTTGTACTTCTATTTTTCCCTCTTCACATCACATCCACTCATTTGTGATTTATAACTGAAAATAATATGAGTTGAAATAATATGTAGAACTTCTGACATTTCAAAATCATCTCTAAATTTATGTAATATAATGCACTAGAAATGTTATCCCTATTTCTGGGCAAAATTCAAACTTTAATGAAAATAGGAATTGATAATTGAATTAATGGCTGACAGCCTCTGTCGTACTGAAATGGAGTGAATAATATTTCAGAACAATCATTTCTTACTAATGGTATCATTTTTCACTATGATACAGGAGGCTAATTTTTTTTGATACTCCAGTTTTTCTTGTTTCTGGAAGTGACGTCTGTTGGTGGACACTTATCTTTTAGATAAGTATAAGACAACAAGGGACCTCACTATTGCCTTGCTTCTGTGGTTTCTGTAGCCCAGTCTGATCATGTATGCTCAGCTCTAACCCAAACATAATCCTTATAACATCTCAAAAAGTAACAACCTCTTCTTAAAGTTGCCACAAACACAATAGCTTCAATAACATGCATCACACATCTTACTCCAGATGGAGGGAGCAGGTAGGGTATAGTACAGGAGTAGGCAACCTTTCCCCTCTAAGGGCCGAGGGACTTCAGCTCCCAGAAGCCTCAGCCACATTGGCCAATAGTCCCATGTTGGCCAATAGCTCCTGGGATTCTGGGAGCTGAAGTCCCTCGGCCCTTAAAGGGGAAAGGTTGCCTATCCCTGGTATAGTGGTTTGTGTATTGAGCTAGAACTTTTGGGAGACCAGAGTACAAATCCCCTCTCATAGTTTCCCAGCCTAAGGGGAAGGGAATGGCAAACCTTATCTGAATAAATCTTGCCCAGAAAACCCTACGATAGGTACATCATGAGTCAGGGGGTCTATGCAGACGGGCACCCCTGCTAGCGGTGGATTGGAGCCACGGCAACCCCATGCTGTGGCTCTGATCCTCCCTTTTGCTGCCCCTAAAAGAGCAGCAAAATGTTGCTCCTTTTAGGGGTGGCAAAAGGCTGCCCTAAGAGCTGGCGCTGCAGCTCTTCCGCACCCTTTCGACACAGCATGTCTGCACGCTGCGCCAGGAGGGCATCCTGATGCCATGTGCTGTGCGTATGGGCACGTGGCGTTAGGACAGCATTAGGCTGGGGTTGGGACAGCTGGCGTGTAGTTGACCTACCCCAGCTCCACCCCCAGGCCAGCCCTTTGGGCCTGTCTACAATGCTCCAAGGTCAATGTGAAGGCATATAACAACAACAATGCTGATGTAGAATGCATGTGTGCAGTGGCAAGCAATTATTTATTAATTATTTAATTTATATAATATATTTGTTCCAATACGGGACCAAAGAATGGTCCTGATTTTGACTAAGGAGTAAATACATGGATGTTAAAGAAACCAACCAAGCTTTTAATATGAGAATACAATTAGATAGGAAAGCTAAGAGTGCTAAGATAATAACTAAGCTAGATTAAGAGATGATATGATAGCCCTGTTTAAAAATTTGAAGGGATGTCACATTGCGGATGGAGCAAGCTTGTTTTCTGCTGCACCAGAGACTAGGACATGGAGCAGGAAAAGAGATTCCACCTCAACATTAGGAAGAACGTGCTCACAGTAAGAGCTGTTCAACAATGGAACACATTCCCTTGGAGTGTGGTGGCATCTCGTTTTTTAAACAGGTTTTTAAACTGAGGCGGGATGGCCATTTTTGGAGGTGCTTTGATTGTGAGTTCCTGAATGGCAGGGTGTTGGACTTGATGGTTCTCGTGATATCTTCCAATTCTATAATTCTATTATTCTATGAAATTCATTTATGTTTCATAGGCATCGTGTACACATAGACTGAAGGTATTTTAATTAATTTTGTGTATGAAACAGTTTGTGTACACTGAAACATCAGAAAGCAAAGGTGTCCCTCTCTCAACCAGCCATGTGGACAGTTTTGGAATTTTGAGTATTTTGGATTTCAACGATGTACAATGAAAGGGATTAATGATGGAAAGAACAGTCAAACATACACACAAAATGGTTGAAAAACATGTTTTTTTGTGTTAAGAAACCCTGACAAGAGAAATACTGGCTAGGAATCATAGGGGTGAAGCAAATGGCATAAAAGGTCTGTGCTGGGACTGTGCCACTGCTGTTCATCCAAGCATAGTGGCAGCTGCACATGCTTGGCCTTGAACTGGGCTGCCGCCATGGCCCTGAACCAGGCACCAAAAATAAGTGGTATTTTACTGCTCCTTTTTGGGTCGGTTCTTTTGGGCCATCTGTTTGAGGCCACAGTAGTTGGGGACATAATTCTGTACAAAATTTGCTGTGGTGGTTTTGCACTGAAAACAGCATTTTTTGAACAGAAAACAGCATTTTCTGAAGAATTATTATTTTCTGCATAGAAAATATTTTTTCCTATGTATAAAATGCTGTTTTCAGCACAAAACAACATACTTTGGGCACATCATGAGAAAGCATGACTCATTAGGAAAAGCAATAATGCTAGGAAAGCTGGATGGCAGTAGAAAGAGAGGAAGACCACACTCCAGATGGATGGACCTAATGAAGGAGGCCATGGCACTGAGTCTGCAAGAAGTTGACTCAAAGGCAGTTAACAACAAATTTAACCACACTAATATTCCAGTCTCAAATTAAATATAGCTAAATGTGGCTTTAGTTTTTCATTTCAATGATTTCTGAAGCACAACTCTCCCACTGTTTACAGAGACAGGAGTAACCTCCTTATGAGGAGTAAGACAGACAAGAGAGAGATTCCTTAAGTCAAATGGAGAGTGCACAGGCTGCCATCACTATCATATCTGAGATTATTTGACCACTGATCCCAAGGAGCACATTGCAGTTTTGCAGCTCCTAAAAATGCAGCTATGCATGGATTGCTCTTGATAACTCAGCATAAATCTATTTACTTTAAAATGGTATATTAGCTTGCAATTGAACTTACACTTACAAATTAATCAATTCCAATTGGACATACCAGGCAATGTGCATTTATTATTAAAACACAGAAAGGCAGCTTCTGAATTTTATTCTGTAAAAACGTAAATTTTATTATGTAGTTATGGCTAGTGGGAGAGGATTGATTATATTTCAGTGAAAATGCATACTAAGAGTATTTTAAACTGAAGATAAACCAATTTCATCAAGAAGGCTACTATCCTTTGTACTAGAATGGTGAAAATTTTCTTGGATTTCAGAATGAATAATTGCTCCCCTATGGTATTCACTGACTATTTCCCCCCAGCATGTATTTGTGAATTTGATTTACTCTTAATTGTCAATTTAGATAAGATGGTCATTTTATATTAGAAAAAAATAATGAGCTCTCAGGTGCATATGGAAATCTAGCTTCCTTTTAATGTAATTCTATTAGATACTAAACCAATACTTTCTCTGGTATAAATGATTGGTAGTTAAGAAAACGTGCTTCTTGACCTTGGTATAGATGGCAAGCCTATTGACTTTATGAAACTTTTGTATCACAGGAGATTCCACACAAACAACTTTTACATACCCATTTTGTGCAATCTAGGTATACTCTATAACCTGTGATGGCACAATTCAGTATTACATTCAATATATACTGAGTTTTCTATACACCATCACCTTTTTATTGTAGTATTCATTTTTTAAGAAATACAGATGCCCTTCAGTTTTGTTATACTTTGTTTAATACATTTCTGATAAATGAGCACCTTTGCTCATTTTTTATATTAACCTCTCAACTTCTTTTTGGTTACAAATTAACAGAGTGAAATAGCAAACACCTGTGCAACAAAAAATGTATTAGGCAACATAAATGTACTATAGAATTCAGTTTGATCCCAAGAACCAACACTTCCTCAGAACTTGCTCTCTGTTCACTTGGAATACCTACCAGAAGAAATCCTGGGAGGCAAAGATCCTCCCCGTGTCAGAGGATGTGGGGCTGGAATATTATTTAACAATCCTTCCCTCAGGAATCTCGGGCAAAGAGAGTTCAACCCAATGGTCGGGAAGGATCCTTATAAAAGATAAAAATTGCAAGTCAATAAACAGGCAGTTTAGTTCCTGCAAAGAAGCTGTTGGTTTCAAAAAAGAGATAGAAAGACCACAAACAATGTCATCAATGTTAATTTGTAACCAGCTGTGGTCAGAGAAAAAGTCTGGTAAACTCAGGTAAGCCAAAAAGTTAGTACATGTAGGCCAAACACAGAAATTTGATTCCAATTATTACATTTTATCACCATACAATGAAACAGATTTGAAGAAAGAAAAATGTGAAGAATGGAAATTTTTAATCCACTTGTTTTCCCAACTCTAAGGTCCCACACTTCCATATTTTAGGAGATGGGATATTTTCCAATAAGGTAATGTTAACTTGTTTTAGTGTAATAATCTTCCTCCAACATGGTGCTCTCCAGATTTTTTAGATTGAAATTCCCACTAATTCTTACCATTGGGTGTGCTGAAATCAGCTATGGGAGTTATTTTTCAAAACACATAGAGGTAACATTATGAAAGTCTGCCTTAAATATACTTGTTGCTGAACAACAGGTCCTCTGGGCTCAGACATAATATTGCTAAATGGTCAAGCAATGAACTCAAGAATTCTTTCCTTCTCTTTCCCTTTCTTATCTCATACATCTTGCTTTGAAAGAGACATTCCAGTTTGTCAAATTATAGTTTCCTATGATGTCCAATCTAGGAAACTCTAGTTCAAGCCAAAGGTGAGAACCTTGTGGCTTGCAGACTACATGCAGTCTACCACTGATCATAGTAACCATTCTAAACCCCTCAGCCACCATCATTTGCCCCCCAAAATTAGAAATGATTAGTCAAACTGGCAGAAACTAACTTGGGTTTTGAAAGCAATCCCATAAACTTGTTCTACATATGAAAAAAATGGAAGTCACTCTCTAGTTCTGTTTTTTTAAGGGGGCGAGTGTGGCTTGCTGAGGCCTGGAGAGGGGTGTATGGTAGATGTGGCCCAATTCCCTTGGCAGCTGCCCCAGTTTAAGCAATGCTTACAAACCAGGATTGCAAGGTACTTTTAAAATTTCATTTATAGACAGAATGAAACTACAATTCTCTCAGCTCACCATGAAAATCTGTAATATAACAAACCAGGAGGTATTATCTCAAGTCAGAACGAGGCCTTACATGAGTGACACAACCAAGCATGAGGGAAATAAAATGCTCAAGATCGTTGCTGAAGCAGCAGCAATGTGTCTATAACATTGTATGCCTTAATCTTAATCTTAATTTTCAGACAGATAAATTACACCAATGGTTCTACATCCTAATGGTTCTCTGGGGACATGGATTTTTTTTTTTAAATGTGTAAATTCTGGAAAGTATATAGCTACACCACTGACATTTCCCCCCAAAACTCTATGTTTTAGCTTTGATTCTGAAACTATGGAAAGACTCACAGAAAGGTATGTTACTTCTCAGGTCATCTGATGTGGAGAATTGGCACTGTATTTGTGCCCACTGGCTATGGTTGTTTTCTCTTTCTTGGAAACTTGATAGATACCAGGAGCTAACTGTTCAGGACTGGCACTGATCCTGAGACCACCAATTTGAGTAGTACTTTGTTAGACTAATTCAGAATTAAATCTGATACTGAAAAAAACCTAAAAGTAATATTAGCCAATAGACTTTAAGGAACATTTCCAAATCTTCTATATAGTATTGATATAGGATTAGTGTTGAGGACACAAGCGTAATTGGGTTGAATTCTTATTGATATTTTAATTGCTTCAGAGTCTACCTTCCTCAGCGCTGTGAAAGAACTAAGTAACTGTGGTACAGATTGCTATTTCAAGAGAGAAAAGGAAAATCTTTCTCGCTGTGGTGGTGACCTTAATCTTGACCCAGCATTAACAGCTTGGCAAGGGTACTAACATGAAAAAGAATAGGACAGGGAGTGAAAACTTTGTTGTGTGTGGAAGGCCAATTCACTGAGTCATTCAAATCCTTAATCATTAGTTTAATAAATAGAATAGTGCCATTTACTAGACCAGGTCATAATCACTCAGTTATCTCCAATTGGAAATGTTGAACTCCCCTTCTTTCTTTTTCTAAAAAATGAACTACATGAGTGGGCATGATAAATAAATGAAATATAATTTGAAAAACAACAACACTGAAATTCACCAAAAATGCATCCTGTGGGAGAGGAATATTAACACATTGAGAACTCTATCTAAAAGATCATACTGAAAAGTCATACTGAAAGTTACAGCTATGTCTTTTGTACAAATATTTGGTACACTTCCAAGAAGTGGTTTTGAATTTTTCAAAGCAAAGCAAACATTTGATCAGAGATCAAGAGAAGTCACAAAAAATGAGCAATACCAAGCTTACAGTAACTTGTCTAATAAAAAATTAGCTGAACATAATTTATTTTAATCTTTGGAGAATGATAATTTTATATCTGTGATAATGTAGATTATACATAAATCTTCACATCTAAGGTTGCCCTTAACTAAACTAAAAGAAACAAGACAAATAGAATCTTATGACCACTTATTTTTATTTTTATTTTATTTGGATGTAGAAACTTTTGGGCCTTGGAACTGGCAGAGAAAAATCACAGGAAGCATGTGCTACAAGAGTAATTAAGTGAAAATGACATTCTTTTTTCGGTGATAAATGATAAAAGTGAAAACTCTGAAGCTATTAGTTGGATTATAAAACAAATTGACTCTATTTTAAAAAACATAAAAATTGGCCAGATTTTGCTTAAGGAACTGATAGATTTGGATAAATGGCAGGGTTTTAGCATCTAAAAGAATACACACTATTAAAATGAACAAACTTTGCTTTAATATATGCCTCATTGTCTGCACATGGTCATAGTTACTGAATACATTGAGAACATTTTTAAAATATATCTTTGGAATTTTATTTAGAATCCTGAGATCTGTGACAGATAGCAATCATTTATGGAAGGAGAAAGATTTCATTTCCCTGTTTAAAACTGTATTCTTTCTGGGCATCTGATGACCAGTTTGAAATATGGATAAAATGTGAGAAAGATGATTGATCATTGGAATATGATCATTTTAACCTTTCTAAAATATGTAGATAGCAATCATGATAACAATATTAATAAACAAATAATTATTGTTAACTGCCCTTGAGGCGATCTCAACTCATGGCGACTCTGTTAATGAGACATCTCCAAGACACTCTGCCCACCACTGCTCTGCTTAATTCCTGAAACCCCATACCTGTGACCTCCTTAAAAGAATCCATCCATCTAGCATGTGGCCTTCCTTTCTTCTTACTTCCCTCCACCTTTCCCAGCATTATTGTTTTTTCCCAAAGAGTCCTCTCTTCTCATTATGTGTCCAAAGTATGACAGCCTCAGTTTTGTCATCTTGGCTTCAGGGAAATTTCCATCTTGATCTGCTGCCCATTTTTTGTCCTTTTGGCTGTCCATGGGATCCTCAGCACTCTTCTCCAGCACCACATCTCAAATGCATTGATTTTCTTCCTATTATCTTTCTTAACTGTCCAGCTTTCACATCCATACATAGTAATAGGGAATATAATGGCTTGTATGATTCTAACTTTTGTACTGAGTTGTATATCTTTGCATTTTCTAATCTTTTCTAGTTCTTTCATAGCCACCTTCCCCATTCTTAGTCTTCTGATTTCCTGACTGCAGTCCCCATTTCTATCAATATTTGATCCCAGGTATGGGAATTCTTTTGCTATTCTATTTCTTCATTGTCTAGGTAGAACTTGTGAAGGTTCTCAATGGTCATTATTTTTGTTTTCTTTATGTTCAACATTAAGCCTGCCTTTGTACTTTCTTCTTTCATCTTCCTTAGTAGGTGTTCCAGGTCTGTGAGGTTTTCTGTTAGTACTATGGTATCATCAGCGTTATCTTAGATTGTTGATATTCCTTCCTCCTATTTTCACTTCTTCTTCTGTGTCCAAGCTTGCTTTTCTAATAATATGTTCTGCATACAAGTTGAACAAATAGGCCAGGAAGGAGAAGGAAAGCAGCTTCTGGGCAGCCATTTTGAGTGGGTGAGTGTTTAAATTTTTTTAAAAAACACTTGGGGAGAGTGTGTCTGTTGCTGAACAGGTGGGGCTTTGGTGAGTCACATCTGTGAGTCAATAGGGGTGGAGCTAGCCAATTAGCTCTATACATCTGCTCCCAGAGGGTTTCCAGGCCAGTTCCTGCCAGGAAGGAGAAAGAAAGCAGTTTTTGGCAGCCATTTTGAGTGTGTGTGTGTTTAATTTAACTCCCCCCCCAAACACTTGGGAGAGTGTGCCTGTTCCTGACCAGGTGGGGCTTTGGTGAGTTACATCTGTGAGTCAATAGGGGTAGAGTTAGCCAACTAGCTCTATACAACTACTCCCAGAGGCTTTCCAGGCCAGTTCCTGCCAGGAAGGAGAAGGAAAGCAATCTCTGGGCAGCAATTTTGAGTGGGTGAGTGTTTAATTTCTTTAAAAAAAACCAAACAAACAGTTGGGCAGAGTGTTTCTGTTGCTGAGTGGGTGGGGTTTTGGTGAGTCACATCTGTGAGTCAATAGGGGGTGGAGCTAGCCAACTAGCTCTATACAACTGCTCCCAGAGGCGTGCGCTGTTAAAGCACAGCACAGGTTGAAGGGGGGCTTTGACTTTTCTTTTTAGAGGTTTTAATAATAATAACAATAATCATTATTATTATTTAAAGGGCTTTGAGGGTTTTTTGTGCTCAGAGAAAGAGCCAGAGACTTGCTGCCAAAATAAGGTAGCATCGAGGAGCTCTCTGTAGAGTTAGAAGCCCAGTTGATTGAGCTCACTGACAGAGCCTGGTGAAAAGGCCAAGAGAACAGGAGCCCTTTACCAGGGGACTTTTTGAGGGAGAAGCCCACAGTCCTGTTTCAGTGCTTACTTAAGATTTCTCAGTATGGACATTGAGGGAGTTGCTGCAGTCACCTGCAACACTTGTGGGATGTTTGTCTTCTTGCCAAGAGATGTGGGGAACTTCACCTGCACCAAGTGCAAGTTGGTAGTTCTCCTGGAAGAGAAAGTACAGCAGCTGGAGGCCCAGGTAGCTACACTTCAGCATATTAGGGAGCAAGAGGTTTTTCTGGACAGAGTGGAACGAGTGATCTTGGACAGGGACTGCACAGAGGAAGTTGTTGAGGAGGTCACTTCATGCACACAGGAAGTAGACAGCTGGAGGAACGTCACACACAGAAGTAGGGAAACCAGGGATTGTTCTAGGAGCTTGCAGCTACAGAATCAATTTGAAGCTCTCTCTCTTATCAAGGATGAAGAGGAAGAGCAGCAGGGAAAGTCCTCAGGGACAGTGCATGGGACTCTAAGAGTATCACTGCAGGGAACAGCCACTGCTAAGCCTCAGAGGAGGCAGGTGGTGGTGGAGGATTCCTTGTTGAGAGGCACAGAAGCAGTGGTTTGTGGGCCTGACAAGATGACCCAAGAGGTGTGTTGTCTCCCTGGGGCAAAAATCCGTGATGTGACAGCGAGGCTGACAAGACTTGTCAAGCCTACTGACCATTACCCCTTCCTCTTGGTTCATGTGGGAACCAATGATACTGCAAGGCATAGTCTTCAGAATATCAGAAGGGATTAGGCGGCTTTGGGTAGGAAGCTGAAAGAGCTGGATGCACAGGTTGTTATCTCATCTCTTCTCCCAGTTGAAGGGCATGGTCCAAGAAGGGAGAGGAAGATAGCAGACATGAATAACTGGCTCTGTAGATGGTGCTGCCAAGAACAATTTGGATTCTTGGATCATGGGCTGCAGTTCCATGAGGGTGGACTTCTAGCAAGAGATAGGCTGCATCTCACACCAGTTGGCAGAAACATTTTTGCCAATAGTCTCAAACATTTCATCAGGAGGGCTTTAAACTGAATCATGTGGGGGAAGGAGACAGTATCTTGGAAGGCAGGAGTACATCATGGGCTGGAGATAATAGTCAAAGTGTTATAGAGGGAACAAGGCAAATGATGCAAGGGCACAACAGTGGGAGGCAAACAACCTCACACAGACAGCAAGTGGGGAGGAGACATGCTCTTAGATATCTCTACACTAATGCACGGAGCATGGGAAATATACAAGATGAACTTGAACTCTTTGCACAACAAAGCAAATACGATATAATAGGAATCACTGAAACCATGTGGGATGAGTCTCATGATTGGAATGTAGGAATAGAGGGGTATAACCTTTTAAAGAGAAATAGGCTTAACAGGAAAGGAGGAGGAATAGCATTATATGTCAGGGGTGTTTACACCTGTGAAGAGATCCAGGACTTAAATCCTAGAAATCAGGTGGAGAACATAGGGATAAAAATTAAAGGGGAAGGAAACAACAGGGATGTTGTAGTGGGAGTCTACTACAGACCCCCAAGTCAGACTGAGGAATTGGTTGATGCCTTTCAGGAAATCAGAAGAGCCCTGGTGGCGCAGTGGTTAAATGCCTGTACTGCAGCCACTCACTCATAGACCACAAGGTTGTAAGTTCAATACTAGCCAGGGCTTAGGCTAGATTCAGGCCTGCATCCTTCCGAGGTCGCTAAAATAAGTATCCAACTGTTGGGGGGCAATGAGCTTACAGTTGTAAACAGCTTAGACATCCCATAGCGCGATAGGAAGCGGTATATAAATGAAGCTGCTTTGCTTTCTAGAACAGATGACCACACACTCAGAAAGGAGAGATGTAGTAGTGATGGGTGACTTCAACTATCCAGATATTTGTTGGAAGTCAAACACAGCCAATACTTAAAGGTCTAGCAAATTCCTCACTTGCTTCGAAGACAATTTCTTTGTCCAAAAGGTGGAAGAGGCAACAAGGGGATCAGTTATTTTAAATCTGATCCTAACCAACAGGGATGACCTGGTAAATAGGGTGCAAGTGGTGGGATCCTTAGGTGGGAGTGATCATGTTCTCTTGGAGTTTCTTATACAATGGAAAGGAGAAGCTAGGCAGAGTCAAACACTCATTCTAGACTTTAGGAGAGCTGATTTCAACAAACTTAGGGAAACACTGGGAGTGATCTTGTGGTTAGGAATACTAAAGGAAAAGGGAGTTCAGGATGGATGGGAGTTTCTCAAAAGGGAGATACTGAAGGCACAATCTCAAACTGTTCCAATGAGAAGGAAAAATGGGAGATGTCTCAATAAACCAGGTTGGATGACAAAAAAACTTTCAACTGAACTGTTTTTAAATGGGAGATGTATAAGAAATGGAAAAGGGGTGAAATCACTAAAGAGGAATTCAGACAAATAGCTAGCATATGTAGGGGCAAGGTCAGGAAAGCCAGAATGAGCTCAGGCTTACTAGAAGGATAAAGGACAATAAAAAGGGCTTTTTGGGGTATGTCTGTAGCAAAAGAAAGAAGAAAGAAATGGTGCAGAGGAGATGGAGAAATTCTAACAGGGGACAGAGAAAAGGCTCAGTCTTCTCACAAAAGGAAAAGGAACAGAGGACACAATAGGGGAAATGCAGCATAGAATAAGTAAAGAGGAGGTACAGGAATACCTGGTTAACCTAAATGAATTTAAGTCTCCAGGACCAGGTGAACTACATGGAAGGATATTAAAAGAACTGGTAAATGTAATCTCAGAGCCACTGGCAATAATCTTTGAAAACTCCTGGAGAACAGGAGAAGTCCCAGCAGATCATTGTCCCTATCTTCAAAAAGGGAAAAAAAGAGGATCCCAACAACTATCGCCCAGTTAGTCTGACATCAATACCAGGAGAGTTTCTAGAGCAGTTCATTAAACAGAGGGGCTGTGAACATTTAGAAAGGAATGCCATAATCACCCTAAATGTCAACATGGGTTTCTCAAAAACAAGTCATGCGAGACCAATCTGATCTCTTTTTTTGATAAAATCACCAGTTTGCTAGATGAAGGGAATGCAGTAGACATCTTAATTTCAGTAAGGCTTTTGACAAGGTCCCCCACGATATTCTTGCAAACCAGATAGTAAAATGTGGGTTAGACAATACAATTGTTAGATGGATTAATAACTGGTTGATTGGCCGAGCCCAAAGGGTGCTCAGCAATGGCTCGTCTTCATCCTGGAGATAACCAGTGGGGAGCCACAGGGTTCTGTCCTGCGCCGAGTGCTTTTCAACATCTTTATCAATGATTTGGATAAAAGAATAGGGGACATGCTTCTCAGATTTGCAGATGACACCAAATTAGAAGGAATAGCTAATACCCAAGAAGACAGGATGAAAATTCAAAATGACCTTAATAGATTAGAAAGCTGGGCCAAAGCTAACAAAATGAATGTCAACCCAGAGAAATATAAGGTACTGCACTTAGGGGGAAAAATGAAATGCATAGATATAAGATGGGGGACACCTGGCTTAATGAGACTACATGTGAAAGGGATCTGGGAATCTTAGTAGACCACAAGTTGAACATGAGTCAACAGTGTGATGCCGCAGCTAAAAAGGCCAATCCAATTTTAGGTTGCATTAATAGAAGTATAGTATCTAGATCAAAGGAAGTAATAGTGCTTTGGTCAGGCCCCACCTGGAATACTGTGTCCAGTTCTGGGCACCACAATTCAAAAAGGATGTTGAAAAACTGGAGTGTGTCCAGAGGAGGGCAACTAAAATGTTGAAGGGGCTGGAAACCATGCCCTATGAGGGAACTGGTTATGTTTAGCCTGGAGAAGAGACGGTTAAGAGGGGATATGATAGCCCTGTTTAAATATTTGAAGGGATGTCTTATTGAGGAGGGCGCTAGCTTGTTTTCTACTGCTCCAAAGAACAGGGCCCGGAACAATGGATGCAAGCTACAGGAAAAGAGATTTCCACCTCAACATTAGGAGGCACTTCCTGACAGTGAGAGCTGTTCGACAGTGGAACACACTCCCTTGGAGAGTGATGCAGAGTTTGTATGGCCATCTGTTGGGGATGGTTTGATTTTGAGTTCCTGCATGGCAGGGCGTTGGACTGGATGGCCCTTGTGGTCTCTTCCAACTCTATGATTCTATGAGGGTGAAAGGGTACAGCCTTGTCTGACCCCTTTGCCAATTGAGAACCATTCTGTTTCTTCGTGTTCTGTTCTGACAGTAGCTTCTTGTCCTGAGTACAGATTCCTCATCAGGACTTTCATATGTGTTGCCACTCCCATGTCTTTAAGGGCATTCCATAGTCTTTCATGATCTATGCAGTCAAAGGCTTTGCTATAGTTTATAAAGCACATGTTGATTTTCTTTTGGAATTCGCTGGTGTGCTCTATTAGCCATAATATGTTTGCAATCTTCCTTTCATGAACCCCACTTGGACCTCTGGGATTTCTCTCTCCATGTATGGTTCGAGTCTATGTTGCAGAATTTTGAGCATGATTTTGCTTGTCTGGGAGATTAGTGCTATGGTTCTATAGTTGCTGCAGTCTTTTGTGTCTCCCTTTTTGTGGATAGGGATGTATATTGATTGCTTTCAATCTGTTGGCCATTGTTTTCTTTTCTATATCTGTACCAGTATTATTAATACCGTACTAATATGCTTCTCTAAAACTGAAGCATAAAATGTGGTGTTTTTATCACTGTATGTATTTGAAATCTACTATTCAACATTACATCTCCCTGTGTAGCTGTGTGTACATCAGGTGTAGAATAAAACATAGCACATTGGGGTGGGGTGGAAACTACTAAATAGGCATTATGGGTGCAAAGCCTGTCTTTCAAAGTTACTTCTTGAAACATTTTGGAAGTCATACATAAAATAACTCAATGTTACATTGGGCTACAATATGATATTTACCAAATTAACAACTGAAGCAAGTATGGTGTGGAACAGAGCTTCCTTATGCCTTTCTTCTTTAGTGTTATAGCTTCCTTATCGCTTAATTTAACGCCCAATCCACCACCTCTGGAGAGGCACCTAGTTCCTACTGTATTATTCTCTTTCTTTTGCCAGGGAGGGAGGAAGAGTGTGGCTCTTACATGGTGCCACAGTGAACCATGTGATGTGCAGGAAGAAGGTGTGAGAGAGCTCACAGTATGTGTCGGGGTGGGTGGGGTGGAGATACTCTTTCAATTGCAGCCACTTAATCCATTTCCATCCTATATATATATATATATATATATATCGATTTTATGTCTGGATCTTACTATGAAAGAATCTTTGGATATTCAAACTTGGTAAAAGAAGCATTGCTGCTATTGTTGTTTGTTGCCTATAAGTCCTTTCTGACTTATGGTGTCCCTAAGGTGAACCTGTTGTGGGACTTTCTTGGCAAGGTTTGTCCAGAGTGGGTTTGCCAGATCCCTTCTCTGAAGCTGAGAGTGTGTGACATGGCCACAGTAACCCAGTGGGCTTCCGTGGCCAGGTGGGAATTTCTCCAGAGTCCTAGTCTAACACTCAAACACTATAATTCAAAGATATAGCTGTGTTAGTCTGTGGAATCAGTATGTAGAGAGATCTTGCAGCACCTTTGAGACTAACTGAAATAAAGAAGTTGGTAGCATGAACTTTCATAGACTATTGAGGAAGTAGACTGAAGTCTACAATCGCTCATGCTCCAACTTCTTTATTTAAGTTTGTCTCAAAGGTGCTACAAGATCCCTCAAACACTGTAAGTTACGCTAAGTAGAGGGACACTGAATATTTAAAAGCAATGTGGTCCCTGCTGTTGCTAATTAACTGCCACACTAATGGTTTGTATCAGAACATTTTAGATTGCAGCCCTAAAGATGCAGTGGGATACTTGTTTTGAGCAAATATGCAGGGGATCACATTGTTAGTTTTGATGCTCAAGATTTTTTTAAGAGAAAGCACATAAATAATGGGAAAAATAAGTGCACATCATGAAATAGTGTGGCTGTTAAAGTATATATAATGTTAGTGGATCATTCTACTTTAAAACAATCACAATATTCAGAGATAATACATTGTGTCATTTTTCTTTTAATATATGTAGCTTATCAAGATATATACTACAAGGCTAGGCCAACAGTGAAAAAATCATTATAAAAATAATTGAAACTGTTGACTGAATGAATTTCAAAAGACAGGAAAGAAACAACATTTTATAAATACAATTTCATCGATTTTAAAGATTCCTATATTTTGAAGTAAGCCTCTAGTTGAAGTTTATGTGGGAATTTTCAACTGTTTACAAAAATCAGTAGAAGGTCAATGTACCAGTCTTGTGTATTTGAAAGAAATTGAGAAATTAAACTAAAATTTACTGCACATAATTACTTTAGGAAGTACCAATTCTAGAGGTATACCTTTAGCTACCCTATACTTGGGTTTTTGCCTCTGCATGTGTGTGTTTTAATGATGATGGGGAAGGGCTACTACTAGTATCAAGAATTGCCTTACATGGAGGTTTAACATGTTTTGCTAAGAACTGCATGCTTTCTCCTCAGAGATAGGCAACACCTGCCTCTCATTATAATCAGGAAATAAACAAGTTTCATAATCTTCATGGGATGTAATTTTGTAGTGATTAACAGAAATGCAGAAAAATCCCAGGAAGAAAATTTAAATAAAACATTGTTCATTTGTATCTTTCCAAGTTTATTTAGGCACAGTAACAAAAAGTAATTTTGTCTTTATGTAAAGTTAGAAAGGAATAAATAGTGATGAATTACTTATCATCCTTGCCAAAAACTTTATCATTCTTTTGCACAATAGATACTTCAGTTGTCTTTTTCAGTATGATACATAAATACTTTGAAAATATAAAACTTAATAATGTCATTTTACAGATGCAAGATCTTTATTTATTTACTTTCTCTTGAAGAGATTCTGGCCTAAACTAGATGTTACATACAAATACATTTAACAATAGTTTGTTAACATTTAGTTGAGCAAAAGCAAAAAGCAGGCAGGATCAGGGCACTTAACACTGTGCTGAGACAAAGAGGCCAGACACAGAGTTATGAGTTAAGTGGGATGGCCACAATATTTAATATATCAACTACAGATCAGATACTCTTAAATACAATCTCCCCCCTTTACAAACAATGTGTAGGAAAAGGGTTAGAGGGGACACCCAGCTCCATGATTTTCAGACATGCCCAAGCAGAGTATTAAGCCACAGAGGTCTGGTAAGCATCTGCGCACCTTTCATACTCATCAACTGTGGCAAAGCACTGCAAGAAGTCTGTCCATGAGTAGCGAGAGGAAACCCTAAGGAAGGTACAAAAATCATGCCACAATACAATGAAAAATTCCTTCCTAGCTTCCAAAGGCAACTGACCACAACTTAGGGATTTTCAAGGGAAAATAATGGTACCAATGGTGGAAGGGTGGGTTATATTGTGGGCTCACTGTGGAACTTGTGCCAGGTATGAATACCATATATACAAGGGAGTATCGTAAAGTTTTAATTATCACCTTTTTTAAAAAAATTGACACAAAGTTTCTTTTGATTTGTAGTTGTTAACTTATCTCTACATAGTTGTCAGGGATGATGGGAGTTGTAGCTCTTCACCTCTGGCTCTAACTCACCACCTTGTTATGCAGCAGATCTGACCAGCTTTGATCAGTGGTTGATGCTTCTTTCCCAAGCAGCAGAGTTTCAGAGAATAGGCTGAAGACCCTGACAAACTCTCCAAGCCTTCTCACTCTTCTTCCTGAGATGTCTTCAAACTTCTCCAGGATTCCTCTGGCTCTTGTATCTTCCCTCAAGACACCAGACAACTCAGTAGCCTCAGCTATGTTGGCCAATAGTCCCATGTTGGCCAATAGCTCCTGGGATTCTGGGAGCTGAAGTCCCTCGGCCCTTAAAGGGAAAAGGTTGCCTACCCCTGCCTCAGCCTGTGAGACACAGGGGACAGTGACTGGGGAGAGGGGTGATTGCTGGAAGCATCAGTCCTTAGTCAGTGGGTGTGCTTTGCAACATATTATAGTTGCAGAAGGTTAACACTTTACAAGAATCCTAAATTTGTTTTGCTTTTGGGTTTCCCAGTGTGTGTGTGTGTGTGTGTGTGTGTGTGTGTGTGTCTTTTGGCATTGGTAAGGAGTGTGTGCACCTATACACACTCAATCCACTTTCTTGCTCTTTCTAATTGGAAGAGATGAGCCTGTTCTCTATGGTGGGAGAGGCAGCAGAGAGAAGAGGCAACAGTTGCATGGGCACCCTGAAAGATTTCCCTGTTCAAACCTTTGACAGGCATGCAGTATTTGCCAACATATGAAAGTGAGAACCTTGGAAGTTGTCCCCCCCCTTCCTTTTGTTCCTGGAGGAAGCTGGTGCTTTTTCTCGATGGGAAACCAAAATAAAGAAGACAAAACAATAGATTTTCAGTTGTTTTATGTAAAGCCAAGGCATGTAACTGGACTCTAATGAAGTGTGGAAATGACACAGGATGAGAGGTATGAACAGATACAATCAATCACTGCTGGGGATGGATGGGTCATCACAGAAGGTTGTTCACACCTCAAGCCAGTCCTACTTTGACAGAAGCTCACAATTAAAATAATGTGTGAAAAATTAGATGCATGGAGTTGCCCAGCATAGTATCATTGCACCTACATTTAGAAATATTTCTTTTATCTTTTAGTTCTTAATTTTCCAAATTTCTTTTCAACTGCCTTATGCTGCAGAGACTTTTGTGCTTCTTTTATCCCTGCATTATCTTTAAATGGTGCTGTTTTCTCAAGTACTTAATTTGTTTTGCCTTCTCTGATTTTTGCACTCTGCAGGGTTCTTCATGTTATGCACCAAATCAGTATCTGTTGTGAAGTCCCCACCAGGTAATAATGTCAGGGATGATGGGAGTTGTAGCTCTTCACCTCTGGCTCTAACTCACCACTAAATTTCTTTTTGCTGCTACAGCTAGAACCATTCTCAGACTTTCTGGCTTTGCAGTTGGAGAATATGTCTTATCATAGTTCTCATACTGCTGTTGTGCAAAACCCTTAGCTACTAACCTAGCTTTATACTTAATACTTCCATCTGGCATTTCTTTCTTTTTGTACACCCACTTACAACCAATTACTTTCTTGTCCTTGGGTCTGTCAACAACTTCAAAAACATCTTTATTTACCAGACAACCAAACTCATCATCCATTGCATCAATCCATCTTTCCTGTTCTTCTCTAGACAAACTTTCCAACTCTTCAAAACTTTCAGGCTCTTCCACTGCTAAACAAGCTCTTGCATTTGTCACAACAAACCTATCTGGAGGCTTTCTAACTCTGTGACTACGTCTGGGAATAAACTCTGCTGATCTGCCTCTTTCATCCTCACTTTCTGTACTGGGAGTTATAGTTCTATGACTAAATCTCTTGTCTTCAGTCATTCTAGTAGTAATGGGTCTAGATGGTGTCTCATTATCAGAAGAACTATCACTGCTGCTAGTGGATGCTTCTGGCTGAAACACGCTGGAATGTAAACATAAGCAAACTGTCCAAAGACCCTCAAATACTTGTAATTTGGCACTCTCCCATACAATACCCTGTAGGGAATATCTTCAATTTCTGAATGATACAGTCTGTTACTAATATGTAGTGCTGTCAAAGTTGCTTCTGCCCAGAAACTATCTTTTACCTCTGCATCTGCCAGCAAACAAGCAGTTATCCTTTTTATATCTTGTATTTTTTTTCTCCGCTAAACCATCTTCGTTAGGACAAGCGGGATTAGTAGTTTCATGCCTTATTCCCACCTTTTGAAACCAATGAAACAATTGATTACTTAGAAATTCTCCTCCTCGGTCAGTAACAATGGTGCCTACTCTAATATCAAATTGTCTTTTCACCATTCTCACCCATGCTTTTAAACTTTGCCCAGCGTCAGATTTGTTTTTCAATATTCTTACAAAAGCAAACCTTGTATACCTATCAACAATTACCAGAAAATATTTGCTTCCCCCTAAAGATAAACAATTAGCTTGGGCAACATCTGCATGTACAAACTGAAATGGTCTTTGAGCAATTCTTTTGGTTTTCTTGGCTACTGGAAAAGCTCTGACCTTTACCTGATTGCATACAGTACAATCTAAGTGATTTTTGCATTCAGCAACTTTTAAATCTGGACACATACTGAGTAACTTCTTTAAACATTTGAAACTAGCATGGCCAAATTTTCTGTGGAGTTCATGTATGCAGTCTTTGTGAATTGGACTATTGTCTATGTTATTAGCATTTTCAACACTGTAGCTATCAATTTTGTCTTCCAAATAGTAAAGTTTATCCTTTTTCAAGCCTATGCCTCGCAATTCCCCATTCAGTTTTATCTTACACATGTTCTTTTCAAAAATGACTGTGTAGTCTCTGTCTGTTAATCTGCTTACTGATAACAAATTATTTTCTAACTCCTTTACATGTAACACATCATTAAAGTTTTCCTTTAGCCCTGGAATGAAAACTGTACCCATTTGATTTACAGTACTGAGCTCTTTCCCATCAGCTAAAACTACAGCATTTACATTAGCTGATTTTCTATTACTTATCAAATTAATATTGTTACACATTGAAGATGATGCTCCTGAGTCAATCAACCATTTACAATTAGCATTTTGTTTTTCCTTAATCATGGTTGCAAACCCCTTTTTGTTACCACTGTCTTTCAAAAATGGAGGTTTGGACTGTTTTTGATACTGCCGCGGCTGCCATCTGCTCTCCTTTTGCTTGCTTTTCTCACCAGCGAATTGTTTACATTGTCTCTGTAGATGACCAATCTTTTTACAATAAAAACACCTCCGTTGCTCCCTTGTAGAAGCTGCTTCTTCCTGCTTTCGTAGATCAGGCTTTGTTTGTTGTTTTGGCACAGTCCTTAAACTTGCTGAGTCACCCTGCTCAGACTTTCTTCTCAAGTTCTCTTCCAATATTCTGGCAACAATTAAGTCTCTGTTCAGCTCAGCTTCTGGCAAATTTTGCAAGCTATTTGTAATGTTGTCCCAAGAAGGATCTAGCGATTCCAGCAAAATATAACACTGCTGCTCTTTGCTAATTTCCACTCCTCTCAGTTCAGCTTGCACAAATAAATCTTGCATTGTTTTTAAGTGTTCTATCACACACTGTCCTTTCGTCATCTTTTGTCTGTAAATTCTTTTAGACCAGAGCATTTTTGCAAAAGCAGTTGAAGGAGTGTGTAATCTCTGCAAGGTATCCCACACATCCTTGGCGGACACTTTATCTCTTACGTCGTTAATCAAGTCTTCTTCTAGCATGAGATAAAGACATGCTTTTGCTTTAGCGTCTCTTTCTCGAGTGGCTGCATTAGCATCAGCTGCCAGCCCTGTTTCAACTGTCGACCACAGAGACTCCTTTATGAGTAGAGATTGGGCATATATCGTCCAGGTAGAGTAGTTGTTTCTATTTAATTTACTAAACTTTAGTATCTCCATCTTAATTTGTGCAGTGACTCAATTTGACACAGTCCCTCTGAGTATGCACAGCAGACAAAATACAAAATGATTTACTCACAATGCTCCACAAAACTTTCTTCCACACTCTGGAACTTTCAGCTTCTGTGGATGCTGGTTGCTCTAGTATCTGGGCCCATAACCCTTGTCAGGGATGATGGGAGTTGTAGCTCTTCACCTCTGGCTCTAACTCACCACCTTGTTATGCAGCAGAGCTGACCAGCTTTGATCAGTGGTTGATGCTTCTTTCCCAAGCAGCAGAGTTTCAGAGAATAGGCTGAAGATCCTGACAAACTCTCCAAGCCTTCTCACTCTTCTTCCTGAGATGTCTTCAAACTTCTCCAGGATTCCTTTGGCTCTTGTATCTTCCCTCAAGACACCAGACAACTCAGTAGTCTTATATAAAAGATCTACTTTATTCTACTATATACATAAATACTATATGCCCTACAAATCACAATATCTCCAACACTACTCCACAATGTACATTAGCAAACATTGCAATTTATAGCCATTGTTAGACACCACCCACCAGTCAGTTTCCACCCAGTGGGTGTGTACATACATCTTGATTGGTCCACATAGATCATCCCATACCTAAGACCAACCCAAGTGTTTCATCACTTTACCTTGACCACTTAATGAGTCTTAGGTGTTTGCAGTCTATCACAGGTGTTCTCAATATACCTTCTATAACTTTGTCCTTGGCTCTCAAGGCTTCTTAATTATATTATCTTTTTCACCTGTGTATCTTCCTGATTGCTCCTGCTTAGTCACTTTGACATTCACATACATATTTTTATTTCTATTACTGTATATCCCATGTTGCTTTTTCCTTAACATAGTCACCATCCAGATTTACACATTTTCCCCAGTGTTTCTTGACTCTCCAAATACTGTTATTGTAGAAGTCTGCAGATTGAGCCTTAAACCACTCTTCCACTTCATGAATGACGTCATCTGTGTTGTCAAATCAGTGACTCTGCAATGGATTTTTCATTTTTGGGTGATGATGACTTGGTGATAATGAAACTGACAAAATTTCATCAATATACCATAATAACTTCCAGGTGATAATTATTACTTTATAATACCCCTCATGCTTCTCCATCTTACACTTCAGTCACTTCTTGCACAACCTGTAACAAATATAAAGGACATAATGAACTGATTTTCTCAACATCATGCACTTAGGGACCAATGATGACACTGACAAAACTTCATCAATATACCATAATAGCCTCTGGGAGATAATTATTACTTTACAATACCCCCTCACATGCCCATTGGTTTAGTTGTTTCATTCCTTCTTTGAAACTGGCCAGGGGCTAACATCTAACAGCTCATGGATAGGCAAGGACTCAAGGACTGCAACATTGAGTAGCATTGTTCTATACTATAAAAGCCAAATTCAAGTTTTTTTTTTAATTTCAAGAATTTTTATTGACTTTTCCTTACAATACAATCTACTCAGCCCAACATAATCCACAAACATATCCACACTCTCAACCCATTTCACTCTTTATCTATCTTTCTTTCTCTTTGATTACATTCTGCTAACCCTCTTTCCCCACTTTCTACATTCTTTCTACTTGTTATTCCATATCTTCCTCTTTTTTCTTTTGTTTTCCCTTCCTTCCCCCTTCTCTTAATATATTTTATCCATCCCATTTCTATCCCATACATTCTCTTACCTTCTACTACATGCTTTGCCTTCTAAACTTCACCACTTTTACCTTCTTCCTTATCTTTACCTTTATCTACCCACCCCCTTGTTCTAAAAAAACCCCTTATACTTAACTTCCTCATTATCAGTGTCTCTATTTTCTTTTAAAGTTCTTGTTTTCTCTCCTTATGACCTTACAACTACTACTTTTCTTAATAATAATAATAATAATAATAATAATAATTTATACCCCGCCCCTCTGTTAAAACAATTGGGTCAATATACAATAGGCACCCCGAAACCCACCCTCCCCATTAAAAAAGTATTAAACTAAACATCAATAAAATCTTAAAAAATGCATGAAGAATGTTAAGCCAAACAGCAGGCAGGCAAATTCCAGAGAAGACCAGAGACAAGGGATGCAGCTCCTGAGGCCGGGATCTAATCGGGAAAGGCAAGCCAAAAGAGATCCGTCTTTACCACCTTTTTAAAACTACTCAGGTTCGTAATCTGATGGATCCCGTCCAGCAGGCCGTTCCATAGTCTGGGGGGCGGTTACCAAAAATGCCCTTTGGAAGGTTGCAGACAGCCTAGATTTCTATGGCTGAAGCAAATCCCTCCCAGAAGACCGGAGTGCATGGGGAAGATTATATGGGAGGAGGCGGTCCCGAAGATAGGTTGGACCCAAGCCATTTAGGGCTTTAAAGGTAATAACCAACACTTTATACTGGGCCCAGAAACAAATAGGCAGCCAGTGGAGAGATTTTAACACCGGGGTTATCTGGTCTCTATGAGATGTTCCCGAGACCATTCTGGCTGCCATATTTTGTACTATCTGAAGTTTCTGGACCAAGCATGAGGGTAGCCCCATGTAGAGCGCATTACAGAAATCCAGATGGGAGGTTACCAGCGAGTGTACAACGGCTTCAAGATCCCTTACTTCCAGAAAAGGGCGCAGCTGGCGTATCAGCCGAAGCTGATAACAGGTGCTTCTGACCATCGCATTTACCTGATTTGTCATCAGAAGCGATGAATCAAGAAGCACCCCCAGACTGCGAACACAGTCCTTTACGGAGAGTGTGACCCCATCCAGGACCGGAGGTTGCAACCCAATTCTTGGTTTTGGGGCAGCTACTGTGAGCACCTCCGTTTTTTTCTGGATTCAGTCTCAATCTGTTTTTCCTCATCCAGCCCATTACTGCCCTAAGACATTCATTAAGTGAGAAGACACCATCGGAATTCAAGGCCGACGATCGAGACATGGTGAAATAGATCTGGGTGTCATCAGTGTACTGATAACACCCAGCTCCATAACTCTGAATGACCTCACCCAGCAGCTTCATATAGATGTTGAACAACATCAGGGACAGAATGGCACCTTGGGGAACGCAACAAGTGAGCTCCTTTTTACTGGAGTGACTGTCCCCAAGCAGCACCCTCTGGGATCTGCCCGAGAGGAAGGAACGGAACCACTGGAGCACAGTGCCACCGATTCCCAGTCCACTCAGGCGATCCAGGAGGATGCCATGGTCTATCATTTCAAAAGCCGCTGAGAGGTCTAGAAGCACCAACAGGGTCACACTACCCTGTCGATGCTGAGACGCAGGTCATCAGTCAAGGCAACCATGGCGGTCTCAACTCCAAATCCTGTCCTAAAGCCAGTTTGAAATGGGTCTAGATAATCGGTTCCATCCAAGGCAGCTTGGAATTGAAGAGCAACCGCCCTCTCGATTACCTTGCTCAAGAAGGGTAACAAAGAGACTGGCCTATAGTTGTTCATATCCAGGGGATCCAGGGAGGGTTTCTTCAGAAGCAGCCTAACAGCTGCTTCCTTCAAGCAAGATGGAATATAACCCTCCCTGAGGGATGCATTGATGATGTCCGTAAGGAACCTCCTGAATGCATCTCCACCCTGGACGGCCACCCATGATGGGCAAGGATTGAGAAGGCAGGTTGTTTTCCTCACTCTACCAAGGAGCTTGTACACATCATCAGTACTCACAGATTGAAACTGATCCAGGATAATCTCATCAACAGAGTCGCTGGACACCTCGTCCATTGTTTCTGTTACAATACTGGCGTCTAAGGGCCTTTGCAGACTGCCAGAAATAGTGCACATTAAATTGAGGCACTGCCCTGGCTCAGTGTTAGGAAATCATGGGAATTGTATTTTTTTCTGGGACATTGAGCCTTCTCTGTCAGAGAGCTCTGGTGCCACAATAAATTACAGTTCCCATGATTCCCTAGCACTGAGTCAGGGCAGTGCCTCAATTTAATGTGCACTATTTCTGGCAGTCTGCAAAGGCCCTAAGTCGGCTCTTATCTGAGAGATTTTATCTGCAAAGAAGTCGTTATATGCATCACAGCAGACCGTTGTCAGATTAAGCAATAGGTTCTGCGCAGGAGAAACCTGAGTCAGTTCCCTTACCATCCTAAACAGCTCTGCTGGACAGGACTCTGCAGACGCAACACGTGCAGAACAAAAGGATCTCTGAGCTGCATGTATTGCTTCTCGATAGGAGCAAAGGAAGTTCCTATGATGAGTTCTATTGGATAAGAGTCGAGTTTTCCACCAGTTGTGCTCTAGTCATTGTCCAACCCACTTCATTTTCCTAAACTCTGATGTATACCATGGCTTACGATTAGGAGCGGGTTGGAAAGGACACTTGGGAGCAATCATGTCGATAGCCTTGGTAAGATCGGTGTTCCAAGTATTGACCAAAGCTTCTCTCATAAATTTAATTACCAACTTCCATTCTTTGTTAAATCTTTCTAAAGATTTATTTTTTATTAACTGTGTTAGTTTGTCTGCCTCTATAATGTCAAATGTCAAATAATTTCCATAACTTCTTCTCTTCTTGTGAATATATAAAATTTTCCCATATTTTTTTCTCAGTTTTTTCATCCATTATTCATAATAAAAAGTTTCAGGTTTCATCATTATTTTCTCACGTAGTATTTCCCTAATTGTTGAATTGATCATTTTTCAATATTCTTTAGCTGTTTTACAACTCCACCAACAGTGGTAGAATGTTCCAGGAGGTTTGCCACATTTCTAACATTTGTTTTCTGTTTTTTTAAAATAATTTTTTGCCAATCTGTTTGAAAATAGATACCACCTGTGGAACATCTTGTACCATGTTTTCTTTTAAATGTTGGGATATTGTGTACTTGATTCTTTTATTCCATAATTTCTCCGATTGGGTCCCAAATTCAAGTTTTTGAAAGACATCGTTGATGTGACTCAGGAGTGAGAGAAATAGTTAAGATCAATTCCCCCCATCATGGAGTTAATTTAAATAATTAATGATTTAATAATTATTATTCTACATTTAATCTGATTAGTTTAATCTGAATCTTGTCCCCTTGTTGCTCTCCAGCACTGACCAGGTTTAATGGGGGCTTCACAAAATGATCTTGGTGAGGTCCCTCCTAAATCAGTGGATTTTACTTCAGTCACAAGTGCCCTGGCAGGCTCATTTGGATGCAATAGTACTTTAATAAGCACTAAGTATCTTGGGATTGCCACGTGAATTTCCCAAGTTCTCCTGATTTAGTAACAACCTTAATCTTTCTGGGAAATAAAATGATGTTTCCACACAAGGGGTGCAGTGTGCCTAAGCAATTGCATACTGGAGATGTGAAAAATTTAAATGGCATCCACTGGAACTGGAAAAGAGGTGGAGCAGGAAAGACTTTAGCAGGAAGTCACAGCAGCTGCACAGGGGCTCTGCATGGCCACACCAGCTTCATTTTTCATAACACAGTATTTCTGTATTATTGGGCAGCTCCCATTTTTTCTGAGGACCTTTCACTAAACAAAATACAAGTAATCCAAATAATTTTGACTATTTCACATGTGCATTCATTCCTCCACTTTCAGTGGAATGCTGTACAGGCCTGAATACTGAGAGAAGTATTTTTGTTGTTGTCCTAAATAAAGCAACATTTATTTAAGCAAGAGAAAGCTTTCCTGAAGCTGTACTCCAGTGAGTGGTTCTACACAAGGCAATGACATGCTCTGTTGTTTTGTTCAAGGGGATAATTGAGTAAAAGCAATTAGGTTTGGTTTTTGTAACCACAACTGCTGTAATTTCAACATGCTGGTCTTGTACAGCATTGGGGTGCGGCCCTGGCAGATTCAGAGTGGCATGCTAAAAGCCAAAATATGCTGAGCTCTAAGCACACCACTGAGCCATGCCTGACTGCCTTGACATGCAACAAGTCAAGCTAAAAGGAGCATAAACAGCAGCTGCCACCCAGCCAGTCTCTGTGAAATTCAACCTTTACATCCTGTAATCCCCATTTTCATGCCCTTTCCCTTGCAGATAAGCTTAATAATTATTTTTAGTGTCCTGGTTTTCCTCCAGAATTCCTATTTCAGTAGTGAACCAAAGCTGCATCAGCTCTCCCAGCCTGCTGAGAAAACTACTACAATCAAAGAAAATTGACATTGGCATAAGAAATACATATATGTTATCTGCTATGACAGCAGATAGCAAAGAAGTTGCTAGACTAGATATTGGAAGCACTGTCCAACCTTTTAATCTCCATTATGCCCTGAGGTATCAGAGGAGATCTAGCCAAAGAATATCTACAGGCATCCTACTTCTCTTTTTGTAGTTTTAAAACATGTAATATTATAGAAAGGGATGGTGCCTGTTCTGGATGGAGTTGCACTCCCCTTCAAGAATCAAGTTTATAATCTGAGAATCTTCCTGAATTACCAAATAACTGTGAGCAGGTATGTTTCTGCCCAAGCCGTTGTATTAACAGCACCAGCCTGGACAAAGTAGACGTTCATAAAGTATGATCAGATTATTATTAAAAAAGCAAAGTTCCTTTTGAAAAGGATTTAGAAATGCCTGGTGGCTCAAAATGCTATGACTGACATTTTGATTAGAGCCATATTTTCTGAACACATTACTTCACTTTCTTATAATCAGTTTGACTGACTTCCCTTCCAGTCCATTTTTGGACTTAATTTAAAGTGCTGGAGATTTCCTTTAAATTACAGTCTAAGCAGCTAGGAACCAAAAAAATTAAATGACAATTTCCTTTAACAGAATCCTGTTTGTCCACTTTGATATCAGAGGAGTCTGTTTTGCACGTTTCACCACTATCTGAAATTATAAAAAGTGTCTTCTCTGTTGCTGCACCCAAGTCACGGAATTCGTTGTCCCAGGAGATCCATTCAACTCTCTCCTTTATCATGTTCTATCACCTTTTGAACATATTTGGTTCTTCCAGGCATTTCTCTGGATGCATGGTTTAACCACTTCCTTGATTTGGTTCTTTAATTAGGTTTTCTATATTAGTTGAATAATTTCTGCTTGTGACCTTGTTTGTTTGGTTTCATACTGTTTCTAGTTTTTTTTTTTAAAGAAAAAAACTTTTGATGTAAGTCACCTTCAGATCTTCAATGAATTAACTGCGAGGTATACATATTTGTATTATTATCTTGATTTCACAGCTTATCAGATGTTACTGATGAGCATTTTAGACCATCAATGATTTAGAGTCTATCCAAGAATTTAGGAATCAGTGAAGTATTATCAGATAACATGGCAGGTTCAAAGTAGTCAAAGTCCCCTCAAGCACAGTCATATCTGGTATATTATGTTCTAATTGTTTACCAATTCAAATCATGAAGTCCCAGGTGATTTTTACTTCACAATTTTAAAATAACTTTTCCAGGATAATTTTGTTGTTGTTACTACCATCACTACTATAAGTATTATTGGCAAAAACTCTTTAGGCAGAACAGAAACACAAGGACACAATCCAGAAAAGGTTGTTATATAGAGAAAGAATTGCAGGACTCCCCATGAATGTTCATTCAGCTCAGTAGATAAGATACTCATTATGTGGTATCAAAATAATATCAAAACTGCAAATACTTAGGGGGAAAAAGAAGGATGCTCTAGTGGAGCTCAGAGGTCTTGAGGAGCCTTAAAGTCCAGAGAGATCCAATCCAATTCCCATCACTTGGATGTGTGTGTATAAGAATAAGTTATATATTATGCTTGTGAAAATGTACAGATTTTTCCCCTTGAGTCTATCTATCTGTTGTTTAGATTTTGTGAGATTGCTGAAGCCAAAAGAGAATGTTAAAGCAATGTCAAGCCATATTTTCAAATACTCCACCTCCTGGACTGGCCCCAGACTGAGGCCTTTTCTAAATAGTCAGCCTGTGTGCTCAGTTAAATTCAGGCTGTATCTGCGCTGTAAAAATAATGCTGTTTGACACCCTTTTAACTGACATGGCTCCATCCTATCAAATTGTGGGATCTGTAGTTTGTTGTGGCACCAGAGCTCACTCACATAACTACAAATCCCAGAATTCAACAGCATTGAGCCACAGCACTTAAAGGGGTGTCAAAACTACTTTATTTCTGCTGTGCAGATTCTGGGGACTATGCAGGAATGAAAAACAGAGTTCCTGGATTTGACAACGTTTATCATCACATCAAGAGCTACAAGTACGTGAGTTCCTTATGACTAGGCAAGGAAGAAACCTGGTGGGAAGGCAAATCAAATCACTATAATGCCACGAGAACAAATGCTACTGCTTCTTAGGATTTACAAGCTTCTGAATAAGTGTCTTATTCACTCGCAGTAACAGTTTTGATGCATGTTCAAACAATGTCACTCGTACTTTAGAGCACAGATTTGAAGCAACTAATAACATTAGTTGTGCACTACAATCTTTTTAAAGGTTTATATATTGTCTTTGAATGAATTTTAATATTTTTAATGTCTAATGTTTTATACATTGTTTAATTGCTTTTTAAATTAATATTTATACTTTCATTAATGCTTTTGTTTACTGTTTATTCATATTGTTGTAAGTATGTTGTTAGCTGCCCTGAGTACCGTTACTGGGGAAAGGGTGGGATATAAATGAATAAAATCATCATCATCACCATCATCATCATAACATGAATCATGCTTATATAAAGCCTGCTTCTGCCTCCAATCTTGTAGAGTTCTCATGAGAAAATAGCCTATGGAGATTATTGCATGGTATTTAAAGCCACTTATCCCCAATGGGATACCTTCACGTTTAATTTTGAAATTGGGTGTTATCGCATGTAGTCGCAGCTGGGAGAGTGCAACCCATATGCTGCCCAGATCCCAGCTGTGCTTATCCTGTGGCTTTTCAAAATGGTAAGCTCCTGTTTTTGAAAAGCCACTGGATAAGTGCGGCTGGGATCTAGGCTGCATATGGGTTGCACTTGCCCAACTGTGGCTGCATGCAATAACACCCAGTTTTAAAATTAAATGTGACTGTATCCCGCCAGTGATAAGTCACTTTAAATACAATGCAATAATCTCCTATAACATTCCAGTCTGGGCAAAATGGCCTTGCCTACATCTTTGCTGTTCCACTTTTTTAGCTGCTTTGAAAGTATCCCATTTTTGCTGAAGTTGCTCCTTCTTCTTACAGCAGTTTGTTTTGCCTCCATTGGAGGTGATGCAGGCCACAACATAGATTGTAAATAGAATACCGAAAGCACTTTGTACTTTCCATTCAGGGGCTAAGCAGACGGGCGGCTGGGGGCCACCCCGGGAAGCTGTGGATCGGAGCTGAGGTATCCGCACACCTCGACCCCACAGCGCAGCATCCCAGCCCCAGGAAGGAGCGCTAAAATAGTGCTCCTTCTGCAAGATGCCGAAGGTGCGCCGCAAAAAGCTACCAGTGCACCTTCGGCGCTTCTTCCGCCGCAGCGTGCGTGGACGCTGCGGCGGATAGGCATCCTCGGAGCGCCGGCCGTGTGGAGGGTCCGGCACTCCAGCGATGCCTTTGGGAAGGGGTTGGGGCACCCAGCGTGTGGCTGCCCCTCCCCTTCCTTGCCTTGAAGACGGCACTTTGCGCCATTTGCTTCCCCCCTCAGTTAACTCAGCAAGGGTCAGCTTGAGCTAAGGAGAGCTTGCCCTTCTTAATCAGAAGCAGAAATTGATTTTGCAGCCATTTTGGAGTGGAACAAGCTATGTTATATGGCCACAAATTGCTTGGCAGGATAAGGAAAATATATATATAAAAAATTAAAAGCTAGAGAAGGTAGAGAGTCCTTCCAACTAAAAGAGGCTTTCTTTGAGAAGATCTTCTTTGATTTATAGCATCTCCAGAACTGCTCCCCTCTCTTCCTCCTCCTCCTCCTGGATATACAAATTTCTCACCTTGGATGAATTTTAGATTCACCCTCCACCAGAGTTCCCTAAAATAGGATCAATATTGCAGAGACATTCCTGATTTGAATTTCCCCCCCCTCTTGTTGGCCCACTGATGTAGTTCTTTTTGCTTTTATTTTTTAAAGAATCTTTTTCTGCATAGTACCATGTATTCACAGGAATAATGAAATCATATATTCACTCAATCCAATGAAGGACTTACTCCAAAGTAAATGTGTACAGGATTGTCGCCTAAGTGACAAACATCCCCCACCATATGTTTCTTAACTAGGTTCCATTTATCTTCTAGAAGTAATAATATTGCACATTTTCCCCTGGTCACATTTTTATCATAAGAATAGCACTGTAAATTAGGTTAGGCTGGGAGGCTGATTGGCTCAAAGTGAGCACATGAGTATTATGGGCAAATTGTGACTGATCTGATCTATAATGTGAATTGGGGAAAGGGGGTTGACGGGAGGAAAGAGCTCACGTAATGACAAAGGACTGGAGAGAAAGTTATAATTTTGAGCAGGGACTGAGAAAGGCATTTTGATTTTACAATAATGTATTACATTTATTGTTAATCATGATCTATCCGTGCACAAAAACAGAGGCTGGCATCCTGTTCAGCAGTTATGAGATCATAAAATGATCCTATGATCTTGTAACTGCTGGGGATTCATATTTCATATTGTTAATAATCAAATGTGACCCAAAAATCTAGCTTTGCAGTGCTGTCTCAGTTACAAGGTGCCTTGAAAAATACAGTTGTAGCAGGACCCTGAGAGGCCCTCTCCAGCTGTTTTTAATGCACTTCACCACTGGGGAGATTACTACACACAGCTTTAAAATGACAATTAAAGCTGGAAAAAAGCACCTTTGGCAATACTTATTGCATGCTGCTGCCTCTGAACCACAGCTGCAATGTCCCCGAAGCTTGGTTAGGATCTCCCTTTTCATTGATGGGAAAACCCATTAATGAGTTTGCAATCGTGCTAGTCTGCAGGTGTGAAACATCACTGCTGAGGCAGTTGCAATATTGGCAGGCACATGGTGGTGTCCATATCTCCTCTCCACCTCCCCCCATCCTCACTCTCTCTTACTATTCCCAAGCATCCTGATTGACTTTATCATATTTTTAAAATTTTCTTTTCTTTCTTTTTAAAAAACTTAAATTGAATTAGCAGAACTCCAGAAATGTGTGAAAAGTGAAAATAAAACAGCAGCAGCAGCAACAACTCCACCTCCCAAAAGGCATGCCAGTTAGGGCAGGGAGCCAAGGTTAAGGGAGTGTTCAGAAGAGAGCGTGCTGGCAGGAGCAGTACCAGTCAAGTGATTGACAAGATGTGTGATAATGGCTGCTCTGAAGTCAGTATGTTTCCAATTTTTTTAAACTGATGTGACTGTTGTGAGAATAGGGCTTGTGTGGTAATGTCCTGGGAGAGTGCTGCAGATATCATTTCCCAGCCTTGCAATCTGCAGTGTGATATGCTTTATTTGGGTTGCTGCTGGGCTGAAAAGGTAGGTTATTGAGGGGTGGCATTGACAGACCTAATTACATGATGGAGCTCCATTGTTGTAGTTAATGATACTGGATCTTGGCCAGATTATTTTTTCTTTTTTTTCTTTTGTTATTTCAGGCTTTCCTAAATTCAATACATACAGTACAAAGATTGTTTGCTTAATATAACTTTTGTGCTCTATTTGCCTGGCCACACTCTGATGTTGATTAGCCACATCTTCCATTTTTCATCTGTGAACTATTGGAGGATATGCAAGAGTCTGGTTCTTGCAAGAACTATAATCTCACAGGAATTCCAACCTCCCTAAAATCTTGCAGGGGAGACCAACACCAATTGCATAGTAAGGTAGAGCAGGTGAGGTGGGTAGAATAAGTTTGAGTTACTCTTACATTTAAGGACCTCAGAATATTTGGTATGTAATGTGAGTCCATTGTTCTTGTTGCCTTTGTTCTTTGTCATCAAGTCACCTTTAATTTATGGTGACACAATGAATGAGAGATATTCAAAAGTCGTAAACTGTCCCGCTCAGGTCTTGCTATCTCAGGGCTGTAGATTCCTTGATTGGCCAGGGCTCATTATAAGCTTTTGGTTCTAGGATTTAAAGCCCTGCACTTTAACTTCCCATTGTATTTGGCAGCTTGGCTAGCATGGTATGTACCATCTAGAACAGGGGTAGGCAACCTTTCCCCTTTAAGGGCCGAGGGACTTCAGCTCCCAGAAGCCTCAGCCATGTTGGCCAATAGTCCCGTGTTGGCCAATAGCTCCTGGGATTCTGGGAGCTGAAGTCCCTCGGCCCTTAAAGGGGACAGTTTGCCTAACCCTGCAACGTGTATGGCTTTGTCAAGACTGGGAGCCTCCACGTTTGTAGAATAGCCTTCCTTTGCACCTCTGGCTGGAGGAGGATCTGACTCAATTTTGTAAAGGGTTGAAAACCTTCCTCTTCCATTTGCTGGATTAAGTTGCTGAGAATGCCTAAGGTGGCCAAGATGAGTAGTGACTGAGGAGGATTTGTTTTTGTTTTTTTTAACATATTATGGTAGTATATTATTTTAGTATTTTATAGTGTGGTGTTTTATTGTTCACTTTCTATTGTATGTGTTCTGATGTACTGCCCTTTGGTGTATTATTATTATTATGATTATTGAATCCATTCACCTGTAGTGTGGCCTTCCTCTTTTCCTACTGCGTTCCAAGCTTTTACCAAGCATTGTTGTCTGTTCCAATTAGTCACATCGTCTCATGATATGTCCAAAGTCCAACACCCTTGGTTTAGTTAACTTTGCTTCTAGTAAGAGTTCAAACTTGATTTTCTTTAAGAACCATTTATTTGTCTTTTTAGCAGTATGTGGTATCCATAGCACTCTTCTCCAGTACCACATTTCAAATGAGTTGATTATCTTCCTGTCAGCTTTCTTTATTGTCCAGCTTTCACAACTATATGCAGAAAATGGAAATACTATGGTATGAATGATTCTGATGTCTGATGCCACTGCTGTGTACTAATGGTTTTGTCTTTTGTGAGCATGCTTGGCACCACTCTATCTGGCCAGACCTGAAAATTGCTAATATGGGGCATGGGGCATATAATACAGATATGGGACAGCTCTTTTGGTCCCCAAATCTGGGACATCCCATATACAATGGGATACCTAGTAACCCTGATAGCACTAGATGTTTTTGCATGCTGCCAATGAATGTGACAGGAGCTGGAAGAAGTTTCTGTAAGCTAGCAGCCACCATGGAACAACATTGGTTAAGCTGCTTAGTCATTGTTGAATGTCATCTTGAAAAGGAAATGGAGTTTCAGAAGGCAATTCATGATATTTTTTTAGTTAAAAAGGCAAAAAAAAAAAAAAAAAGCCTCAAAATTAATTAGCCTAAAGTTTGCAGCCACACTGATCCATTAGAAAAAAATCAAGACATTGACAAGATAATCCCTTTATTAATGACCCCAAAGTTATAAAATAGTTAGCAAATCAATAGGGAATTCAGGCTGGGTGTTATTAATTTTTCGCATAGCTCATTAGCTTGTATGTATGGTATGAGGGATTGTGGCTTCAGTGTGGGAAATGGGCACATGTTATAAATTTGCACTGGATTAAGCTTGGGACATGAATTCAAATATTGCATGCTCCCTGCAAATCTGAATGCTGAAGAGTACAGTCTTGCTGCCAGTGACGTGTAAATCTTATTGATTTTCTTGGGAATCAAGAGTAAGCAGGATGTTATTTTAGAAGTCAGTAAACAGCTAGTCTATGTGAAAAATCCATTAATAAAGTGAAAAGGTTCTGAAAAATGCTAAAACCTTTTTGTCTAGAAAAATGGCTACTATGTGAATGGCAAAAAGCACAAATAAGAAAAAATAAGGGCAGAAAGGCAGGCATAGGATTTCAGTAAAAATGAGAAACAAAGTATAGCCATTATTAGGAAACTATATCCAAACCAAGTTAGTTGCACTTAGTTAGACATAATTACCATTTAAAATAGATTCCGATGATAATTAACTGTAACTAATTTCATCTGGAGGAAGGCTTCTGTCTGAAATAGGGCTGGGCCACAGCATGGGGGAAATGGGATAATTTCTGTTCCAGAGCCCCCCCCCCCCCGAATGCACCCTTCTTCCAGGAAGACCAAATACCCCTATTTTCCTCTGCAATCCCTTCTAAACTGGACAAAGGAAACTATGTCATAGTATAGAGAGATTTTTCTCTCCATCCAGGTATTGAAATAAATAGTTTTCATCCAGAATACTAACATTTTGCACATTTTAACTTAGTGACATACATTAATTGGTGTTACTTTTCTTTTCTTTTGTATGGCTAAAGGCACTAACTCCATCAAATTCATAAAATGTTTAGATCACAAGATAAGAAATAGTTTCTTCCCAGTTTGCTGGTTAGACTCAGGGCCTGTACAGATTGCCAGAAATAATCCAGCTTGAGACCACTTTAACTGTCCTGGCTCAATGCTAGGGAATCATGAGAATTGTAGTTTTTTTTTTCTGAGACACTGAACCTTCTGTGTCAGAGAGCTCTGGGGCCATAATAAACTACAGTTCCCATGATTCCCTAGCACTGAGCCAGGACAGTTAAAGAGGCCTCAAACTGGATTATTTCTGGCAGTCTGTACAGGCCCTATGTCTGTATACCTATTATATAAACACTGCATACTGCATTTCAATCTGACTTTGCCAGTATTGCAGTGCATGGAAATAGCTACAGGTACACTCCTCTTATTAAGTAGTTTAATGCAATTCTTCAGCAAATTTACTCTAAGGGGGTAGACCTGTCCTCAATAACAGTTTCTGTATTATCTTGGGTGTATCTAATAATGCAGCCTAGATAATGTTATTGCAGTGTTCTGCAGTTAAATCTTGCTAAGCCTTGCCAGTCCATAATGAGAAGACCGAGTGGGAGTCAGGCACATTCAATTCTAAGGAGCAAGTAATGCTGTTAAAAAGATTCATGACTTTCATTTAAGCATGTTTTTTGGCAGTGGTGTGCATTGTTGATAATGACCTCATTAATGGGTTCCTCAGAGTAAATTACAAATATGATTTTCTGGTACAAAAACAATTACTGTACAATTGCACCTGGCTTCTGTAATGCATTATATATATTTTTAAGTCTTTGTGAAATTGTAGAGTTTACTACAGTATCAAAAGTTTATATTCTCCATATTATTAAAATACGAGCACACCTAAACACAGTGGGCTGGATTTAGATTTAGTCATTCTTAGAATAAACCCTCTGATATAATAGAGGCTTAAATTACTCAAGACACCTGAAACCCTATTGATGTCATGCATGTCAAGTATGACAGGGTTTTGTTCCAACCTGATATGAAGTTTGTGCTATAAACTATGTACTTTGTATAACCTTATTTTGTATGATTTACTGTGCAAGCTCTGCAACAATGACCTGTACTGTTCCAAAATTGCTTGTCAAACAATATGCTGGTCAAAATGTGCATGTCAAACAATGGCCTGTGCTTGTTAAAACAAGTATCTTAATCTGTGAGTATTGATCCTGAAAAGATGAGACAGGTAACTTTACAGTGATGACAGCCAGGGATCAGTTTAGCACTTATGCCCTGGATAAAACTGATGTCCTGGCTACAGCTTAAAATATTTGTTGTTGTTGTTAACCACCCTCAAGTCGACCTCGACTCATGGCTACCCTATGGATGAGACATATCCAAGACCCCCTATCCTCCATTATTCTTCCCAGTTTCTGCAGATTCATACCCATGACCTCCTTAATTGAGTCCATCCACCTAGCACAGGGGTAGGCAACCTTTCCCCTTTAAGGGCCGAGGGACTTCAGCTCCCAGAAGCCTCAGCCATGTTGGCCAATAGTCCCATGTTGGTCAATAGCTCCTGGGATTCTGGGAGCTGAAGTCCCTCGGCCCTTAAAGGGGAAAGGTTGCCTACCCCTGACCTAGCATATGGTCTTCCTCTCTTCTTAATTCCTTTTATTTTTACCAACATTACTGTCATTTCTAATGAGCTGTGTCTTCTCATGATGTGACCAAAGTACAACAGCCTCAAATTAGTCATCTTTGCCTCCAGGGAAATTTCAGGCTTGATCTGCTCTAAGACCCATCTATTTGTTCTCTTTGCAGTCCATGGTATCCTCAGCACTCTTCTCCAGCACCAGATCTCAAATGAATTGATTTTCTTTTTGTCCGTTTTCTTAATTGTACAGCTCTCTACATGGGAAATACAATTGCTTTTATGATTCTGACTTAGTTGTATATCTGCTCTTTAGGACCTTTTTGAGTTCTTTCATAGCTTCCCTCCCCATTCTTCTTCTTCTTCTTCTTCTTCTGATTTCTTGACTGCAGTCCCCGTTCTGATCTATGTTTGAGCCCAGGTATAGAAACTCTTTTACTATTTCTATTTCTTCATTGTCTAGATTGAACTTGTGAAGATCCTCCATGGCCATTATTTTTGTTTTCTTTATGTTCAATAGTAAGCCTGCCTTTGTACTTTCTTCCTTGGCCTTTCTCAGTAGTTACTCTAGGTTTCCAATGTTTTCTGCTAATAGTATGGTGTCGTCTGCATATCTTAGATTTTTGATGTTCATTCCTCCTATTTTTATACTTCCTTCTTCTGTGTCCAAGCCTGCTCTTTATATAATATGTTTTGCATACAAGCTGAAAAGACAGGGTGAAAGGATGCAGCCTTGTCTGACCCCTTTGCCAATTGGGAACCATTCTGTTTCTCCATGTTCTGTTCTAACCGTTGCCTCTTGTCCTGAGTACAGATTCCTCATCAGCATTATTAGATGTGTTGGCACTCCCATGTCTTCAAGGGCGTTCCATAGCCTTTCATGATCTATGAAGGCAAAAGCTTTGCTATGGTCTATAAAGCACATGCTGATTTTCTTTTGGAATTCCTTGGTGCATTCCATTAGCCATCACATAAATATACTTACTAAATATACTTAAAATATACTTACAAAAATAATTAGATACATTTAAAGTGTCATGCCTCACCCAGTAGTTGGGTACCATTATGCGTATAATTCCTCCAAAATAATTAAATGATGAAATAAATAAAATAGCTACTTAAAACACACAGATATCAGTGTGCCACAAGCCAGTGGTCTCTGGAAAAAAAACACACCTAAGTAGTGAAACCACCCTTTGTGGTAAAGGGCCCTTTCACACTGCACAATTGTTGCACTTTGATTTTACTTTAACTGTCATGGTTGCATCCTGCGGAATCCTGGGCTTTATAGTTTGAGGAGGTAGCGAAGCTGTCTGGCTTACAATTCTGAATACCGCATGAAACTACAAATATCACAGGATTCCACCTGATGAACCCATGGGAGTTAAAGTGTAAGTGTGACGGAGACAAAATAATTAACGCTAAGTTATACTGTAAAAGGAGTTGAGCTGTCCTTTGTTACAGTTCAGCATGATGTTATTTAATTATGCCTTAGTGAATGCAAAAAAGGAATTAGTTACAAATAATGTATATCTAACTAGCTACTTCTAACCTCTGACCACATTAAAATATTATTTTGGCAGAGAGAGAAATTCCAAATTTTCAGACAGGGATAATTTAAATAGAGTTTGACACACAAACCTGTTACATCTGGTTGCTGGTAACAACAACAACTAGAAATAAATCCTTTTAAAATTGCATACTGATTCAGGTGATACTGTGAAGGATGCTATAATTCTAATTTTAAAGAGAGTTTAATGTTTAATCTTAATATTTTGTGCGATTTTAGTTATATGTGGTTTTACTTGTACTTCTTTGCAGTCTGTAGGCTGTCTTAGGTCCCACTCTTGGGAAGGCAGCATATAAATGAAGTGACTGATTAATACTGCAAATGCAGAGCAGTTCAAGAAAATATCAAAACTGGATCCTAAATGCCAATGTTCAGGGATACACCTACTCAGCTCTATGTGCTGAGAGGGCTTTGGTGATTTTGTCCCAGTAAAACAGGCATGGTCCCAAACCCTGTCTTAAAACTGAGGGACTGAGGGTTTTTGCCACTTGTCAGGTAAACCTCTGTTTGAGGTTCCATTATCACCTTCTGGTTACCTGAGTGCCCAATTCATGATGTTGGTTGAACAGACAGGCCAAGTTAATATCAACAATCCACTTAAACATTCTTAAATACTGGAATCTCAATATATTTATATGGGAAACAAGCAGATTCTTTGGTAATCTTTTAGGTTATTATATTACAAATATCATTCCCTTAGGGGAAAACACAGACATCTCAGTGTCTGGGCACTTGCTTTCTTTTTATTACATTATGTTATTCCTCTACTTTCATCACATCTCAGTATAAGGCCATTAGGATGTTACACTTTTATAATGACAGACTTGTTCTTTCTCTACATCTTTTTAATAAGCTTTGTAATAGTACCCTCTTAAGCAGTATCACTTAACCATTTATTAATCATCATCATCATCATCACCACCACCACCACCACCACCACCACCACTACCACCACCACCAGCATCAGGGTCTTTCATACTTTCCATAGTGCCTGTAAAGGCATTACAGAGACATTTCATAAAAGCTTTCACATGTACAGAATTCTGTCCCTTATATATCATAACTTTCTATCAACCAAGGAATACAATCTCATTTGTTGGGGCACTACACATCTTTAAACAGGCCACTTTAAACAGGCCATTGAAATAAGATTCAAGTACTGGTCCAGCTGGGTTTTGTATATGGAAATGAGGCAGCAATAGTTTGTCCTTTAATCAAGCAGCAAAATGTCATGAAGTGTTTTTGACAAAAACTAGCTTACCATTTTCAGATAAAATGGCAAATTGCTGATAAATGCAAATTGGGAGCATTTATCTCCTTTCAAGAGAATAGGAGAGCACATGTTGCAAACTTACTGCTGCTCATTCCTAGTCTTCTAAACCAGTGCTGCATAAAACGGTGGTCTGTGGGCCATTGCTAATTTCTAAGCCATTTGATACTGGTCCCTTGAGAGCTTCCAAGAAATAACTAAATAATTGTATCTAATTGTTATGGTTCTCTCTCAGAAGATGGAACACTTTATTTTTTCTAACCTCTCACTCAGTAGCATCATGAAGATTTGAACTTCTGTCCAACTTCCCATCTCATTGAACAGTTGCCATCTCATCACTTGTGACATAACCCTCATTAAAATGTCCTTCTCTCAACATTTAACCCTTTGTTATCTGGAAAGAAAATTCTGATAAATGAAGCACCCCCATTTATCACACCAATGGACACAAAAACATTCCCAGTCTGCAATATATTGGGGGGAGAAATACTATCCCCCTACATCAGATAGGTTATGAAGCACTGTTCTAAATTACACAGGTTTGGATATATATCAAAGTTTATTTTCAGGTCCTTGTATAGATGTGTATCTCCCATTATGTATTTCAGTGACTCAAACTAGCATTGTATAGTCTATGATCTCATTTTCTTGGTTTAACATATATATGATAAGGATTTTTAAATGACAAATTGGTTCAAACAATTTAGATTAACACATTTTTGTTTATGGCTGGCCTATTTAATACTAAATTTAATATAACACATCAAAATTAGCTGGATGCTGACAACAGCATATAATGGATTTGTTATACATTTGTTATAAACAGCATGGCAAAACCCCAAGCTCTGCTGGGTGAGCAAATAAGTGTTCAACTGTATTAACTCTGCACAAGCAGAACACCTCAAACTGTGACCTAATGCTTGTACTGCACTTAAAGTATGCTAGGGTTGCAGACAGGTACAATTCCTGGCTGACTCAAATATTCAAGAAGAAGCACTATGTACAAGTTGCTATAACCACACTGAAAATGCTAATACCATTAAAAAAAATCTGATGTTTGTTAAGTCCACAGACATGGAATCTGTTATGTTTCAAAATGCTTGTAGAAAAAAAATGATAAGTCAAGCTGCAATTCCAAGACCATTTTATTTTATAGCTCTTAAATCAACACATACTTTGAAAAAATGTAATTGAAATTACGTAGAATGATAGAATCATATAGCTGAAAGGGACTACAGGGGCCATCAAATCCAAGCTCCTCCTGTACATAAATCCACAGCTAAAGCATCCCTGAGAGATAGCCATCCAACCTTTATTTAAAGAATCTCTTATCACTTTCTGTTGTAATCTGTTCCAATGTCAAACTACACCTCCCATTCCCAATATTTAGTCAGAATTTCCTTTCTGTAATTTGAACTCTTTGGTTCACATCTTCTCTAGAACAGCAGAAAAAAAAATAAAGTGTTCCATCTTTCACATTCCTTCAAATATTTCAACATGCCTACCATATTACCTTTCACACTTCTCCATGCTAAACATCCCCAGTTCCCTCAACCATTCCTTATCCAGTCTGATTTCCTAATTATTTAACATCTTAGTTGCCCTCCTCTGGACATGTTCTGGCTTACTGATATCCTTCTTAAGTTGTACTGCCTAGAACTCCATGTGAGCTGCAGCTAAAGCAGAATAGGCTGGTATTATTACTTCTCTTGATGTGGACTCAGTAGTTCTGTTGATGCAGCCTAGAATTACATTGGCATTTTTTGCTGCTGGTTCACACTGTTGATTAGTACCTTTCTTGTGATCTACTAAGATCCCCTAGATTCTTTAAACATATACTGCTGTCAAGCCATGTGTCACCATTTCTGATTTTCCCTGCTAACATGTAGTATCTCACATTTATGCCTGTTGAAATATATTTTGTTAGTTTCATCCCCACTCTCCAATCTGCTAAAATTATTGTGAATTCTGATCCTGTTATCTGGGATATTAGTTTTGGTATCATCTCCAAATTTGATATGCATTTCTTCTGTTCCAACATCTAAGGGCTTTATCATAGAAGGCAATTACAGCAGGATGGATAGCATCTTCAGTTGGGGCTAGTTTGGGTGAGAATGGATGGTTGTTGATTGACCAGAAGAATAGATGATCCCAGCATTTGCCTGATTGCGCTGGTTGATGATAGCAGTTCTGATCTTAACCAGCCTTCAAATGAGAAAGTTTGCTAGCTTAATGGTCCAGAGCCACTGTGGTGTAGTGGTTTGAGTGCTGAGTCCAGCAGCCCAGGAATCTGGGAGACTAGGGTTCAAATCTTTGCTCAGCCATTGAAACTTGCTGAGTGACCTTGGGAAAGTCACACATGCTCAGCCTCAGAGGAATGCAAAAGCAAACCACATATGCACAAATCTTGCTAAGAAAATCCTGTGATAGGGTGCCTTAGGATTGCCATAAGTCAGAAACAACTTGAAGGCACACAAAACAAGATTAATGGCCCTTCAATTACAGAAAAATTCAAATAAACATGTTACTACTCGAAAAGTTTTGTGGCTTCTTGGTCTGAGCCATTTGCAGCATTTCTCCATCAGTAGACCTCAGCATGCTGAAAATGTACTCTGAATAAAGGCCATTTGGAGCTTTAAAGATTAATGCTGACATTTTGATGCTTAAATCAAACTGGGAACTAATTAAGAGTTTGTGTGTGATATGTTGTCTGTAGCTAGCGGTAGTTAACAACCATGCAGCTGCATTATCAATATTTTTCAGTACTTTTATTAACTATTACACCAGCTATGTTGATGAAATATTGTTTAGTACTGTTTTAACTATCTGCATAAGCTATGTGGTGCAGTGTCATAATTCACTCGGGAACATGAGAAGCTGTGTGGTTGAATTAGTAGTCAAGAGGTTGAGAACCAGGGTATTAGTCCAAAGCTGGGGAACCAAAGCTGGCTGAAGGGCATGTGGAGGAGTAGTCTAGATTCAAGAATAGGGCAGACTCACAGAGGGCTTCATCACACCAGCCTGTTGTCTTGTAGCAATCACATTTAAGAAAAGAGAAACAAACTGGTATGGAAACAATCACTATCACATTGTCTGTGCAATAGTGCTATTATGCAACTTTGGTGATGCACATTCCCATAGTCAGTCTTCTGCAATCTGTGCAATCAGGCAAATGCTGACCTTGCCCCCACCCCCCCATGTTCATCCTATAAAGCACATGCACACTATTTATTTTCCTTTTTTTTTTTTTTTGCTGCAACTGTATCCCCAAACTATCAGGAAATGGAGTAAAAACAAAGTTATTCCTGTGCACCATTATGTCTCCTTTGTCTGGACACCAGAAGTGGGGATAGAGAAGAGAAGGAAACTCACACCACAGGACTGCTAGAATATCAGAACAGCAGCTGAACAAAACGATTGCATGAAAAGCAGTAGCAGAGCAGCAGTGATACTGGAGCCATTAATGTTTTTTTTCCATAAAAAAAAAGATGTGATCCAATAATGAAGGAAATGCAGTGCAGCAATGGGAGAGTCATGATGTCATGTGATAAGGAAGATCAAGCACAGAACAAAGCCAGTGCAATCATGCAACAAACCTATCGTGTGACAATGACCTACATCAATGTTGCTGCCAGTGGCTGTAGAGGGTTTATTCCCTTACCAGGGAGCCTGATTGTTCCATTCAAACAGTTGGGACAGTTGGGTCAATGCCAATAAAGCTGCAGGTGTGTCAAGCATTTCCCCAAATATTCCAATCTTGCTACCCAATTTGAGGGAGGCACAACAGGGTGGTAGTTATGCAGTATGATGGTACAGATTAACTTTGGACACATCATGAGAAGGCATGAATCGTTGGAAAAGACAACAATGTTAGGAAAGGTGGAGGGAAGTAGAAAGATAGGAAGGCCACATGTTAGATGGATGGACTTTATTAAAGAGACTATGAATATGAGTTTTCAGGAGCTGGGCAGACCAGTAGAGGACAGGGGGGCCTGGAGATGTCTCATCCACAGGGTCCCCATGGGTTGAGATTGACACGAAGGCAATTAACAACAAACCAGTTATATGCGCATTTAACCAACTCCTGGGTTAAATCCTGTTGGAAAAAATGCCTCATCTAGTCTAAAATGTTTTGCCTCCAAATGCCTCCTCATGGCAGCAAGGAGTGTTTGTGGGCATGTCAAGACAATTTATTTTCAAAAAATAAAAATAAAAATTGGGTAGGCCCTAGTGACCACAAGAATGGTCACTTGCTGTAAAGGATACATTTCTAATATCAACAGTCTCAGTTTGGGTTAATTGGGTCTAGCTTGTGGATCTGCCACCATGGAGGTGGCAAACTCACTCTTGAGCTTCCAGCTACCTTTCCTGCAGCTGCTCAGAGAGGAGTCAAGCTTTTCAGAAATTCAAAGAGTACTTTAATAAAGTCTCTAATGAATTTGACTAGAAACTGAAGAGCCTGCACATTGACAATGGCACTGAATTTGTCAATGATGAATTTGATGAATTTTTGAAAAGCTTGACTCCTCTCTGAGAAGATAAGTATATATGTATCTACTGAAATCATTAATAATAGTCATAGAATAAGAGTTACCTCCTGCTGACATTTGATTTTGATGCAAATGTAATTTTTCCTGTTTGTCTTGCTAACAGTCAGAGAAAAGGGACTGTTATTTTACCAATAACAAGTGCTGTTTATATTGATGAAAGACCACAGCCAAAATCAACACCAAGATGTCTATCAAGATTTATTTGCAGAAGAAGAACACTCCCACCTGCAACAAGAACACGTGGATTTCTTTCATTCTCCAGAAGTCTTGCATCCAGAAGGTGCTATACCTGCAGTGGACCAGCCTAATGACGAGGAATCAGATGGCCTACAAGAAGTGGAGCTAGGTATCCAAATCCAGGTGAACTCAGAACACTCCAATAAAGGTATGCCACCTGATAGATTCTCTTATCAAGCCACAGAGGAATTAATTCCAAAATCCTCTGATTGGAAAAAGATCAATGGAATTCCAACAACAGATTCTGAGAAGTGGCTGCAAGCTGCTAGCGAGGAAATGCAATCTTTGTATAAAAACACAACATGGACTTTGTCAGAACTGACAGAAGGAAAAAGGAAAATTGGCTGTAGATGGATCTTTACCACAAAGCTAGATGCAGAAGGGGAGATTCAAAGATGCAAAACACTACTTGTTGCTAAAGGCTATACTCAAAAGTATGGTGAGGACTATAATGAAATTTTTGCTGGGGTAGTCACTCATGCAATCACCAGAACTCTCCTATCTGCTGCAGCATACAAGAAAATGAATGTTCAACATCTGGATGTTTGTACAGATTTTCTGTATGGCGATCTCACTGAACATCTATATATGGAACAACCTTCAGGATTCCAAGTACCTGGAAAGGAACATCTTTTATGCAAACTGCTAAAGAGCCTTTATGGGTTAAAACAGGCCACCAGAGCACAAAGTGAATAACTGAACCAGCTTCTTCTCAAAGAGGGGTTCACTCCAGGCACTGTTGACAGATGTGTATACAAGAAATTCAGAAATAACAAGTGGACTTACATCACAAGTTATGTTGATGATTTGATCCTGTGCAGTGAGCTCAAAGCAGATAGTGAAGAGATAATCCAGAATCCCAAAATGGAGATTGATATAAAGAATTTGGGAGATATCTCGCACTATCTTGGAGTGCTAATACAAAAAGGTAGTGATGGAAGTTTCTTCCTGAATTAAAAGCAGAAAATACTGGATCTTCTGGACTGTCTTGATCTGAAAGATGCAAATGCTATGCCAACTCCAATGGAAGTAGAATTCTTAAAGGACATTTGCCCCCATTGCAGAAGGCACAAAGTGCCATCTTCTATCCCAGGAAAGGGAGCGGCAGCTGGACGCTGGGGGCATAATAGATATTGAAATATGTGAGCCATAGAAAATCCCCATTCTGTATGGTCCTTGCAGTTAGCTTTCTTTTTGCTAGAAAGAAATCTAGGATTGAAATGCATGTGCAAAACAATGGACTCATTTAATTATTTTGATTTTCAGCAATAAACACTTTCTGAGACTATGTGGACTGTTGTTTTTCCAAAATAGTGATATATGTTATATAAATGTCACCATTAATATAGATTCTGATCTGTTGACCTAGAGGTGGACTTTAGAAGGAAAGTCCAGAGGAATATAATAGCACTATTATGCCCCAACCCCTTCATGAAGATGTCATCAGAGCACCCATCGTTGAACACGATGGGTGCTCCGATGACTTCCTTCCAGCTCAGCATCCGGACAAGCTGAGCCAGAAGAGGTGCAAAAGAGCTGCATGGTGGCTCTTCGGGTGCCCCTTTTGCGGCTTGTGGAAGGAGCACTATTTTAGCGCTCCTTTCCCAGGTGGCTAAAGGGAGGATCAGGGCCGAGGTGTGGGGCAGCCTTGGCCCCAATCTCCCTCTTCCCAGGGTGACCTACAGCTGCCAGTGTGCATCCTCCCTAAGAAATCCAAACCTTTGAAAAATGGAGACAAGCATAGGACTGCAGTTGGAAAACTCCTATATATAGCTAACTTTAAGACTTGCCATAGCAAATGATGTTGGCATCCTACTGAAAAAGATTTCATTGCAGTTAAGAGCTGCCAGATACTTAAAAGGAAACAGCACATTACAAACTGATGCTGCCAGCCTGTCACCAACCACAGTCGATCACTTGTGCAGATGCAGACTAGGCTGCAGATCTGGCAGGCAGAAAGTCAATCACCAGAAACCTGGTGGTTTCTGTAAGGAGGAGCTGTAGGTTGGATAAATAAGAAGCAATCTACAATCACAGATTTTATCTACAATCACAGATTTTTCTACAAGTGCTGAGTGTGTTTCAGCAAAAGCAGCATGTGATGAAATCAAATGGCTGCACAACTTACTCATGGACTTTGGGATCACAGAACCCAAATCAACCATTTTGATGCAAGATAATCAAAGCTGCATCAGTATTTCTGAAAATGAAAAGACACAATAAAAATATTGACATCGCTTTTCACAAAGTGCAAGAGATATGCAAAACTGGACTTGTCCAACTGGTATACTGCAACACTGAGGTGATGATTGCAGACATCCTCACTAAACCTCTGCCAAAAGATCGATTCCAGAGACTACGTGAAGGGATGAAGATCTTTGATGTCAGTCCAAGAGAATGAGAAGGGGATTGTTGGAAACAATCTTTATATAAGAACAAGACATAGTCAAAATTGCCAGAAGGAAAAAGAGCAATTGACTATAGATAGGTCTTTACCACAAAGCTAGATGCAGAAGGGGAGATTCAAAGATAAAAAGCAAGACTTGTTGCTAAACACAACCAAAAGATCTAAAAGTTTTACTTTCATCCCTGCATATTTTAGTTTAACTTTAAAAGGGTTAACACCCTGGGAAACTAAAATTGCACCCGACAAAAGTGCACAATTTTGATAAAACATATCAAATATTGATTATAAGAACCACATGGGACTGGGCTGGAGAGAGAATGTGTCACTATTCAAGTTGTCCAGTCTCGTTTTACAAGCTAATTAAAAATATTAAGGCCTAAATACATTTAGCTTCAACTAACAGACACATTGAATTGCTGGAACTTATATAAATGTTGACCTACCAATTTCCCATTGATCCAATATGCTAGTTCATATTAACAACTGCATTTAGGCCTATTATCCCTGGAGTTCACATTTAATGACAAACATCCTATCAACACAAAAACACATAGAAAAGGGGCTTCATGGCTACGGTTTCACTGAAACCTTATTCAGTGCAAGACATGAGTATCATGCTGTTGCATATTAAGCAAAACAGAATGTCATGGCAACCTGATTTTATTTCTAATGACAAATGGACCAAAAGGTATCTTAAGAATAACCTGTGGTCAAAACACTGATGATGTCACAGTTGGTATACTATAGATCAGGGGTAGGCAACCTTTTTGAGCCGAGGGTCAGGTTGCTGTCCCTCAGACAATTGGGGGGCCGAAGCACCAAAAATAAATAAATAAATAAATAAATAAATAAATAATTTAAATTTAAATTTAAATTAAAAAAATAAAAAAAAATATATGCATGCACACTCTCTCAGCCCCAGAAAAGCCATGACAAAACCCCTGTGGAGATTTTGCCAAGAAAACCCCAAGAACAAGTAATAACAACAATAATCAATATCATCATGGCAGGTGGTGGCGGTGGAGGCGGCAGGACTGGCCTGGGGGCGATCCAAAGGCCTTGGGGGGCCGCATCCGGCCCCTGGGCCTTAGGTTGCCTACCCCTGCTATAGATGCTTGTGTCAACCTTTCAAACTATTCATGTATTCAAGAGCTAAAAATTACCACAACTTAGCATTCAATGAAAGGAAAGTACTTTCTCAGTTTCACAGAAAGTTGTCCCCATACTGCTTACTATCAGAGACAGAACATTCATTTAAAATATTCCTCTGGACTTTCCTTCTAAAGTCCACCTCTAGGTCAACAGATCAGAATCTATATTAATGGTGACATTTATATAACATATATCACTATTTTGGAAAAACAACAGTTCACATAGCAGTCTCAGAAAGTGTTTATTGCTGAAAATCAAAATAATTAAATGAGTCCATTGTTTTGCACATGCATTTCAATCCTAGATTTCTTTCTAGCAAAAAGAAAGCTAACTGCAAGGACCATACAGAATGGGGATTTTCTATGGCTCACATATTTCAATATCTCAGGCAATTTGAAGCTAAATCAATGCCTGCTCCCCAGGAGTTCATGCACTGGTTTTTCAATGGAGTTTATTACATGGAACGAATCCCATGCAGAAACTAGATTTAAAGTGAAAACAAACCACTTTTGTGGGTTGTTTTTCACATGACATTTGGGGTTAACCCAAATAGAAAGTAGAAAACCCCTTCAAATGTGGGTTGTTTTTCAGAGACATTTGTATGAAAGAGAAATAGCATGAAAATAACTCGAACAGAAAGCCAACAATACCCGCTCCTTTTTCCTTTCAGGAAATTCTGAAAGTAGAAAGGAGTGTTTTTTGTCAACTTTCCGTTTGTGTTATTTTCGTGTTATTTCTCCTTCTGCCAGTACGTCTGAAAAACAATCTGCATTTAAGGGTGTTTAGTGGATTTTAAAATCCCGTTTCTGCACGGGATTTGCCTCCGTGTGCCTCTGTGTGATAAATTCCAATATCAGATCAAGATGCACATTCTCTCAGATCCATTTTGGAAAGCTTTCTGTTTCAGACTGTTTTGAGCCCAGCCTAACAAACTCAGTGTAAAAGCCAAAACTGGTACATATAAACAAACTTCCAAAGGCAAGATGAAAACAATCAATAAAGCAGACTGACCTCAAACAAACAAACAAACCCCATGTTTTCTACCTCTGCCATTCTTAGTAAGCATATCATTCAATGGATTTTAAATAAAACAAATGAATCCCAAACCACAAAATTAATACTGTTTCTAAAACAAGACCAGAATGAACAAATACTTGTTTTGTTTTTTTATTGAACAGCTTTTATTTATGTGTAAATGGCATAACCAAGGTGACCACAATATGTAACAAAATGGAACCAAGAAGCATTCTTTTTCTGTATGTCTCAACTCAAAAATTGGAAACATTTCAGAATCTACCCTTTTAGCATTATACAACAATAAACTAGATGAGAGAAATGCTGGATGAATCTACACACAGATATATACTCCCTGGAGTTGTGAATGCTTCAGCAATCTTTTTTCTTTTCCTTGTTTGGTGTTAAATCAATGTAGTTAATCACATTACTTCCCAGAAAAGTTCCCTTTTCTGCACAACAAATGGTTTCTGTTCTTTCACACACTCTTGCAATTGTTTTAGTTCTTTCAAAGTGGGAGTGATTAGGGGAATGAATAATCCTGTGTGATGTAAATGTGCCACTATTGATGTTGCCAGCCTCTTCCACCCAAATCATCATTATGTCCAAGCTGTATGATGCCTTACTAGCCTGATGTAATCCATTTTATTTAGATTTTTTTTAAAAAAATGCCTTTCTGTGAAAACTCATTTGTAGTTTGAATTCTTGGGAACACAGAATATGCTTTTCTGCAGTTCAAAGGTGTGGGAAAATGGAGTTAAATTAATCTTACTTACCTCTGTGTCTCCAAAAGGTAAAAGGAGGAAATATGTGCATACGTGCCCCTGCCCCACTAGCTTATAATTCACACAACCTTCTCTTTTGTCCTTGAAGAGTTAGAGGGAAATGGCCCACCTGGCCAAACAATAACATATACAGTTGGGAGAGGGTGCAGGTAAATCATTAGGGTTAGGCAGATTGGTTAAACCATCTTCAGTTCCCTTCACTGTTGCCTTGAAGCAATTTCTCTCTAATTTATAAACATTCAGAACAACTCTAACAGGTAACTAGGAAACAAAATAAAGGCCATCTTGTTTCAGGTGCATGATTGCATAGCAAAACTGAAAAGAACTGAGTTGTTGAATCTCTACAACCCCTTCCTTGTACTCCTTCACACCCTGCATACAACAGAGGAAGGGCAAAGAGAAATTTTCAGGAGAAAAGAGCCTATGTAAGTACTGTACATATTCTCTCAGTATGTACACAGGAGGGGGAAAATATCCCTTCCATCTGCAATCCTTTCCCCCACTGGAAAGAAAGACACATAAAGATACATTTTATGTATTTCAACACTAAGCCTGATCTTTCCTTCTGTACCTGCTATAGGCTAATCATGACAGTGGATATGCTTCCTGAGAAATGCACCACTTCTGCCTGAGAGAAAAGCTGCAGGCATACACACTCAGAAAAACACACTCGTTTGCAGTTCACATGGCCTTCCCTTGCCCACCCTGAAAGTTAATGAAACTGGCCCCACCTAGCCAAACAATTACATGCATAGTTGCTCAGCTTTTTAAATGAAATAATGCAAAGATCCATCATGCCAGAGCTGGCAATGTCCATGAGGGAAAGGGCTGAAAAAGCAGAGAGAGAAAAGATGGGAGGAGCAAAGAAGTGAGCTAGGAGGTTACAATGAGAAGAACCAGAAGATGCTTCTGCTGTGTTTTCACATTATGGTTTACATGGTGTGATGGTCTGTGTAGGGATACATATATTCCTTATGCCGTGCATAAAGGAAGTCAGGCAGAAAATGTGGTTGAAATGTGGCCAGAGGAAAGATGATAGGCATGACTTTAGTAATTAGGCCAGAATGTTACACATATGGGAAGAAAACAAAAGGAGCAAGGGATTGTAGGAAGATGGAATACATATCCCAAAGAAATAACTGCAGCTGGAAAAAAATATTACTGTTATAATTCTAATAATTTTCTAATAAGACAATGACAAAATACTCCCTTTCTGTCTCTGCTCTGTGTAGACAAGTAGAAACACTGAAACATCAAAATATCTGTGAGCAGAGTCCACTCACAGAACACTCCTGCTAATGGAAGTTGGGGAAGCAATTTCAACTGACTACCCTTCTTCCTGCAGGTCCTTGCATCACCTGAAAAGCTGATCATGGGCTGTGGAAAGTGGCACGAGGCTCCAAAATCAGGATCCTTCTGTGAGTGGAACCCTCAAGTGGATCTGAGTAAAAGGGGTGCTTTGTGTGGATTTCCCCCCTCAAAGAATAAGAAATACTGAAAAGGGAGGAATACTCTCTCACACACAATCCTTCATTCTGAAGATACTGGTTCAGATATTGAGTTAATACAAAATAGAAGAGCCAAGGTAGTTGCCATTTATTGTTCCTAGATCATCTTCCATTATCAAAAGAGATTGCTTCCTTGTTTCTAAAACTTATTAATGACTTAATAGGACCACCTCTGCTTTGGCTCTCCCAAGGAAGCCTTTCCACAAATGAAAGGGAATCTCTGTTTGTTGAAAAGAACCTACGGAGACTGCTATTGGCAGAAAGGACACAGGGTGATCCCAGCCCGCCCCAGCACTAAGTGCAGTCCTCTTCTAGAGCCCACGCCCTTCTACATCAGCTTCTTGGTGGCACAGGGACTACAGGAGGAAGGAACTTATTTCCCTCCTCTTCTTCCAGTGGGAATGCCCAGTGAGACCCTCCCAGAGGAACTAAAATCTAGACCATAAACTGACCGGAACTGGATTTTACATTAATTTGAGTTTCTGGGATTGTAAAAAATAACAATCAGAATTTTTCTTATACAATGGGGAAGCACTTTGTTTTTTCATTCTTCAATAATTACTGATTGGACCAAACTCTAAAATTTATTGCAGTGAAGTAATTTAGTGGCTTGGTGTTTTTTTAAAGGTCAATAGATAAAAACACTGTGATGTATCACTTTTCCTGGTAACTGAAGTAAGATCTTTAAGCAATGCTACAGCTTAATAACGAATGGCTAGTAGAGGCAAAAGTGTGTGCCTAAGCATTGTAGATGAAGTCTGTTTCTCACTGCTGGACAGTGATTCATTAACCACTTACAGTGGTGTATGTTTCAATGAGTTCAAAATGTCAAGATTCTATCTGATAATTATCCTATAGCTAGGGATACCATGACCTAACTCCTAGTGCTAGTTCCAAATAGATTAATTACCTCAGTTGGAACATGGTAAGTCTTATGCAATTTACACTGATTTAATGGATTTACTCTATTTGGAACTAGCAAAGGGATTAAGGGCCTGAACAGACTGCCAGAAATAATTCAGCTTGAGACCACTTTAACTGCCCTGGCTCAGTGCTAGGGTATCATGGGAATTGTAGTTTATTGTGGCACCAGAGCTCTCTGACAGAGAAGGCTCAATGTCTCAGAAAAAACTACAATTCCCATGATTCCCTAGCATTGAGCCAGGATGGTCTTAAAATGGATTAATTCTGGCAGTCTGTTCAGGCCCTAAGGCTGTGTTGCAGCTCAAAAATTGCACATACGTACTACAGTATTCTCATAGATCCCAATTCAACTAATTTAGTTTAAATAGGCTTTTTTAAAAATGATACTCTTATGTTTAAAAAGCCATTAGCCAAAGATTTTTCATGTTGATTAATTATAAAAATTAACTGATAATTGATTTAATGATCAAATAATAATAATAATAATAATAATAATAATAAGTTTTATTTATAACCCATCCCTCTGATCGGCAATCGGGGCGGCTTACAGCAAGTTTAAAAAAAAAATACAACAGTTAAAACATCCCAACATCCCACATCCTTCACCCCTTCACCCCCACCCCTTAAAACTAAATTAAACTATTGTAAAATTAAAATCAATTAATCATAAAGTACAAAACCAGTTGGCAAACATATCATGGTAATTGATTAACTGGTAATTGATTAATCATCTAAATTAAATTAATCTTTTCAATTGAAATGATTTGCCCTACAACCCCATAACCCTTTTAAAAAGATAAGATAATTTACAGCAAACAGATACTACCAATAAGAAAAGTGCTATTCCTCATTCACTCTTTACCAGAACTCTGTACTACTGTACCCAACATGGCTCACACATACAGAATCAATGGTCAAAGCCTATTAGAATCTACCCAAGCCAATATTAGCCAGTGGATTGTTTATAGCTGCAAAGAATTTATATTGCAAAAAACTGAAATCCCTCATTGTTGCAAACAGAAGTACATTTTAAAAGAACAATAAGAAAACATAATTAAATATTCATTATTGAATAGCTGGAAAATGTATTGGTAAATTGAGCTCTATTTTTTTATTCTCAGCATTCCTTATCTACAGTAAAGTCAATCTAAAGCTAAGTATACAAATTTTCAGTATTTTCAATTATTGCTTTAATCCTGAAATATGATTAAGTAGGAAGTAGATTTAGCTTTGGGAAGCTTCTGCTACAGGAAAATATTAGAAAACTGAGTGACAAATTTGAAGTCAAAACATTTTCTTATGAATTACCATATATATTTTTGTATAAATCAACCTTATGTATACGTTGATGGCAGGTCTTGTGGCCAAAATATGGATTTTGGTATGACCTGTGGATAATCAAGGGTAAAACTTAGAGGCATGTAACAATGGATGTAAAGGATGAAGCAAGGGAAGACAATGCCAAAGAACTTACAAAATTCCAGCAGATGTAACTGTTTGTGCTTAAAGGCTGGATGGAAGAGAAGGGGACTATGGTAAATGGTGGCTGTGCAATGTGTGGGTGAGGTGACCAGCTGCCGGTAAGACTAAGAAAACATGCATATGTCAAAAAGGACACCTTCTACACTCTTGGCACTCCATTGAGGGAAGCACCAAAAAGCTGCTGCTGCTGCTGCTGCATAGGAATTCACTGGGTTCAGAAGGACACCACATTATAAGAAGTATATATAAATGTCCAATCTCAACTAGTTTAGTCTCATTGAATCAATTGTTAAATGACGAGTCAACACTTGATGCTGAACACTCAAACCTTCCTTTGGATGTGTGCCATTTCAATACCCTGCAGTACACTCAAATTCACAAATTCTAGACATTACCTGACATCTTTATTTTATTTTTCCTACTGCAAGAGGCATCACTGTATTCCAATTTGAAGTCATCATTGTATTACAGTTAATAGTCAAAGAGAGCATTAATCTCTACTCAGTTTCTAGAGGCCAGATTCTCATGTTAACAAACATTCAACAACTATATCATGCACAGCATTGGAAATCCAAAGAAGCAACCTATAGGAATTTGCAGCTGGTACCCCAAATACTGGTACCCCAAAGTGTCAGTTATTATGCATTCATTCAATATTTATATGATGAAAGGCAGCATTAACATTTCCATGGTAAGATTTAGTACAACGGTGCAGAAAGAGTGAGTTGCTTGCAGGTTGTGAGCATCTGTTTCTAGAGAACGCTATCAGTCACAACAGAACACCATTCTGAGTAATATGTTCTCTGATGGCTCACTACCTAGATTATTAGCATGTTAGCATTACAACAATATTCTTCATTTTAAAAATTATCAAAAGCATTCCTTCTTTTGAGCAATGCTACTGAGATGCGGTTTCAAAACTTCAGTAGCATTTAGTAGATGAAATCTTAGTAAGAACAGAATTTGGTTTGATTTGGAATTGTTCCTGACTGTGCAAGCTATCTTCTGGAAAACAAAGATACAGCTTGTTTTTCTCAGCTCCATTCCAAATTTTTGAGGTCTGAAATATGTAACCTGGTGGGCTTTCAGTGCCTTTTTCTGAGGTTTCTTCACAGGGCAGTTCCTTGAATTCTGCAACAGCAGAGTCCCAGGCACTACTGAATCAGTATTCTTCACAGGATGCTTACATTCTTACAAATCATGCCATAGTATGGAAATGCCACCCCTAAGCTCTTTATATCAGGGATTCTCCTGAACACAAAGAACTCTGAGAATTTAGTTACAGGCACCCCAGATTACTATGAAATTTTTAAAAAGCCAAAGAATGGAGCAGGATAGATAAGATAAAAAAGCTTAGATCAGGGGTAGGCAACCTTTCCCCTTTAATGGCCAAGGGACTTCTGCTCCCAGAAGCCTCAGCCATGTTGGCCAATAGTCCCATGTTGGCCAATAGCTCCTGGGATTCTGGGAACTGACGTCCCTCGGCCCTTAAAGGGGAAAGGTTGTCTACCCCTGGCTTAGATATTTATTTTAGCTGGACAAGAACTGTAGGAAAAAATAGTACTCAGTACAGATTGAGTCTCCCTTATCTGGAATTCCAAATTCTAAAATATTCCAAAACCCAAAACGTTCTTCATGGGTGGTTGAGATGGTGACATCTTTGCTTTCTGATGGTTTGGTGTACACAAACTTTGTTTCATGCACAAAAATACTTAAAATATTGTATAAAATAACCTTCAAGCTATGTGTGTAAGATGCATATGAAACATAAATGAATTTTGTGTTGAGACTTGGGTCCTGTCTCCAAGACATCTCATTATGTGCATAGAAGCAAATACAGGTATTCCAATATATATATAAAGAAAATCCAATATCCAAAACAACTCTGGTCCCAAACATTTCAGATAAGGAAGACTCAATTTGTAATACTGTCAAGCATTATAAGTAGTATAAGATTGTGTTCTGAGGTAAGTAGTTTCGAATATGATACCATCATACTTCAATTCATTTTATTACATAATATCTTGACTTAGGTTATGGTTTCGTGTGCATCTGTTTTTGCCACTTTGTGTTGTGGTACTTTATATTTTATAATCCAGAATATAGACCACAGTTATAAAAGAAAGGCTTAATCATACTGCAGTGATATGAAGACATACTTTTCTTATACTGTCAACATTTCAATTTTGCAGAAACATTGAAATACTTTAAAAACAGTAATGAACATAAAGAAGGACTGCAAATCATCTGATTTGATGAGATGGTGAGAGTAAGAATTTTGTCTGGAAAACATTACCTCTACTGCATAAGTCTTAGCAGATTTTTTACATGCATATATGGCTTATCAAATGGCTTTAAAAGCAGTCTGCTTCCCGCTCCATCTGTATTTGGAGAGCCTTCCAAGAAACAGTGTTTTAAAATGATGTGGGATTGCAAATATATATTTAGGGATATGTACAAGCTTCTCAATTATTTGACAGACACTAATAAACTACAGTTATCCCTCCTGATCCATGGTGGATCTGTTCTGGACAGCCCCCCCCCCCACAAATTGGAAAAATCACAAATATCCAAGTCCCATTGGATATAATGGCCACTCGCGTGTGCAATGCCATGGGCACACACATCATTTTGTCCCTCCTGGCTTCCTGTCCATGGAAATGCAAGACCATGAATGGGAAGTCCATGAATTAGGAGGGACGACTGTATATTTTAAAAAATAATTTTCTGAATTCTTTGGCATGTTAATTTGTTTGATCCATAATACACAATGAATTAGTTGACTCCCTGTCATATATAATGCAAACCTATTTGACACACCACTGCCTGTTTAAACAGCTAGCCAGCTTCCAATAGAGTTTAAGCCATCAGGCTAGAGGACAGTTCTGGATTACTCACAGCCCTGAGCCAAATTTCAAAAACACTGTACAAGTGATCAGTTCAGTACTCTCGTGAAAATAACCAGTGCCTCTTGTCAGCTCTCTAGGTGGGAAGCAAGAAAGGAAAAGAGCGAAAAAAAAGGAAGTGATGATAACAATAAAGTAAGTAATAAGAAAGAAAAAACATAGGGGAGTAGCAGTTAACGAGAGAGAGAGAGAGAGAGAGAGAGAGAGAATGCATAATGAGAGAAATAAAGAATTGGCTCTCTACCTTTGACTCTGGTCCAGCATCCTACTATTTTCCTCTCCCATTGACAGGCTGTTGCCCCTGACACTTTACTGTGAGGAACTATGGTTCACAACAGAACAAAGGCTCCACACCATCGCTATATGGAAAATCTTTTTATCTTTTGCAGCTGATTTAGTCTTAATTTCCCAAGAACCTTTATTCTTTTGTTCTGCAGATTCATAACTCCTTAGAAATCCTTTCATTTATTTGTCTTTTGCTCCCAATATAAAAACCATTGATAACTGTTGCATTCCTCATAATGGTATTGTTTTAAATATATATATATTTCCTAAAATTTAATTATACAAACATTGGAAAAAATTATACTGATATATGTAAAATAGTTATGTTTACCTTCCTTAAATTAAGTTTTTACAGAAAATACTATACAAATATGTATATATTAAGCATTCATGTTTTTAAACCAATGATTTTGGAATCGGGACTGAACTGAATTGAATATCCTGACCGAAGGTGCTGAAAATGCACTCTAGCAAAATAAATATATACCACTTAGCTTTAGATTCAAATACAACCATCCAAACTATACAAAACATCAGTTTGTATGTAATGTCCATATAAAGCAGCATACACCTGAAAATTTCATTGGCATGTGGACTTCTCTCACGGATTGGGATTGGGATGAACAGACAAAAGTACAACAAGAATTTTGGAACAAGAATATACAAAATACAAAAGCAAGCAAAAATGTTCTAAATAACTTACTTTTGGTAACAACACCTTCAAGGCGGATAATATTTGGATGGTCAAACTGTCCCATGATGCTAGCTTCTCGAAGGAAATCCCGTCGTTGTCTATCTACATATCCACCTTTCAAAGTTTTTATGGCTACAGGAATCTCCCTTTTTCCAGGTGTTTTCAAGCGACCACTGCATACTTCTCCAAATTCACCTGAAATTGAAAACAAGGTTGTTAGTCGTTAGTAATTTATACAGGTATGACAATTTATATATTTTATTCCAAATATTTTTATACTTGTTTCTGCACAGATAATTCTGTTTCTGACCAAAAGACATCTTTGTTTCTCAACAAAAGGCTCCATGGAATCTATGGTCCAAAACAATACAGGAATAATCCAGTTTGAGATCGCTTTAACTGCCCTGCCTCAATGCTACAGAATTCTGGGAACCGTAGTTTTATGAGACATTTAACGTTCTCTGTCAGACATCTCTGGTACTACAATAAACAATAAATTCCCAGGATTCCCTAACACTGAGCCAGGATAGTTAAAGCAGTTTCAAACTGGATTATTTCTGCAGTGTGTTTTGGACCAACATAACATTTACTTTATATTTTATGAGCTACAAAATGGGAATAGCTAGGAACTAAGACTTCTGATCAGTGACAAAATGTAAGGTGAGAGAAAAATAAGCCAAGTCACACATATACCTTTCTAATCAATGCTTAAAGTGTGATGGGATCCAGGGGATTCCATCATATTTGTTTCTATGAGGACCTAAAGAATTATGTTCAAGGGACATGATCAGTTCTGGTCTAAATGGATATGAAGCCATTCCACCTCTACTCTGAGGACTAACCCAAAGACAGGAAAGACAAAATTCCCTAGTCTTCATGTCTTCACATTGCTTTGGAGTGATATGATAAAAATAGTTTGGAAGAGATATAATTTGAGTAGATCTTGTTTGATTTGTGGTATTTATCTAGCAAGTTGATGACTTTAGAAACAATAATTGGAATGTTTCAACAAAAGTGTGAAGTAGGCTGGATTCATACGGATATGGAAACACATGAATTGGAACCTGTCAATCCTTAGAGGAGCTGTTTTGTGTGGTAGGAAACTCTCTGCTGAGGAGAAGAGAAGCAGTGGTTTTCAGGCCTCAAAGGATGTCTTGAGGTCTCCCTGGAGTAAAAAATGTATGATATAGGAGAGAGGCTGACAAGACTCATTAAGCCCACTGACCATCACTCCTTCCTTTTGGTCCATGTGAGAACCAAAGACACTGCAAAGCATAGCTTTTTTTGTTTTGTTATGTCAGTAGCAAAAGGAAGAACAAGGAAATGTTAGATCCATGGACTAAGATGGCAAAATGGTAACAGAGGACAGAGAAAAGGCAGAACTACTCAACACTTGCTTTGCCTTGGTCTTTTCCCAAAAGCAAAACAGAGGTCAACCTGGGCGAAATGGGGCAGTTAATGCAGTAGGGGAAATGCAGCACATAATAGTTAAAGTGATAGTATACAATAGGTAAATAGGTAGTACAGGAATACCTGACTGCTCTAAATTAAGTCTCCAGGGCCAGGTGAACTACATCCAAGGGTATTGAAAAAACTGCCCTGGCAACAATCTTTGGGCCTCAGCAGATGACTAAAAGAGTCGTCTGCAAGACCCGGAAGAGGAGGAGCCACCGCACGAGCGGCGCTCCTTCCTCTTCCTGAGGTCGTCCTGGGAGCTGCCGGCCCTCCGCACGGCCGGCGCTTCCAGGGCAACCTCCCGCCGCAGCAACCGCACGCGCTGCGGCGGAAAAGGCAGGGAAAGTGCGCCCTACACGTTTAGGGCACACTTTCCCTGTCTTGTGGAAGGAGCGCTATTTTTGCACTCCTTCCAGGGACGCCGCAGGAGCGCCGCAGTCTGGCTGCCGAGGTCCCGCGGCGCTCCGGACCAGGGTGTCCCTGACGCCCTGGTCTGCATCCCCCTTTTGAGAACTAATGGAGAACAGGAGACGTCCAGCAGATTGGAGGAGGCAAATGTTATTCCCATCTTCAAAAAGGGAAAAAAGAGGACTCAAATGATTACTGCCCAGGCAGCCTAACATCAATATCAGGAAAAATTCTAGGGTAGATCATGAAACAAACAGTCTGTAAGCATTTAGAAAGGATGCTGTAATCACTAAAAGTCAACAAAGGGCATTTACAGAAATAATGCAGCTGGAGTCCACTTTAACTGTCCTGGCTCAGTGCTAGGGAATCATGGGAACTGTAGTTTTTTCTGAGACTTTGAGCCGTCTCTGTCAGAGAGCTCTGGCACCACAATAAACTACAGTTCCCATGATTTCCTAGCACTGAGCCAGTTAAAATGAACTCAAGCTGCATTATTTCTGGCAATCTGTAAAGGCCCATAGATTTCCCAAACATAAGTCATGCGAGACTAATCTGATCTCTCTTCTTCTTCTTCTTCTTCTTCTTCTTCTTCTTCTTCTTCTTGAGCTACAGTAGATGAAGGGCATTACTGTGGATGTAGTATATGCGTGTTAGATGGATTTGGAGTTGGTTGACTGACTAAACCCAAATGGTGTTCACCAATGGTTTCATCCTGGAGTTAAGTGACTAGTGGAGGGCTACAGAGCCTTGGACCCAGTGCTATTCAACACCTTTATCAATAACTTGGATAATGGATCAGAGGCAAACTTATTAAATTTGCAGATGAAACCAAATTAGGAGAGATAACTAATACCCCAGAGGACAGGATCATAAATAAAAATAATCTTAATAGATTAGAGAGCTGGGTCAAAACTAACAAACAGAATTTCTGCCGGGAGAAATGTAAGGTATTAATTACACTGAAGGAGTTAAAAAAATAAAATGCACAGATATAGAATGAGTGACACCTGACTTGAGAACATTACATGTGAAAGAGATTTGGGAGCCTTGCCTAAGAGATTACATTAGGAAGAACTTGATGGTAAGAGCTGTTTGAGAGTGGAACACGCTGCCTCAGAATATGGTGGAGTCTTCTTCTTTGGCGTTTGTTAAACAGAGGCTGGATGGGCATCTGTCAGGAATGTTTTGATTGTGTGTTTCTGCATGACAGGGGTTTGGACAGGATGGTCCTTGTGGTCTCTTCTAATTCTATGATTCTATGATATAATAGATGATCACAAGAATTTGAACTCAGTTTCCTCAGTTTCAAGGAGACATCAAATTTTATGGAATATAGATTTTGTTTGACATATAGCAATCAAAGAACATTCTATAGTGATAAAGGGATTTATCATGTTTCAAAGTGATAGAATTTCGAAGTGACATTATAGTCAGCAAAGGTAAATAAAAAAGTTTTATAGAAATAGAATGACAGAATCCAGAGTTTTCCAACATGAATGTTTTAGTTTAGGTAAGAGGTAGACAATGCACATTGGCTTCTAGGTATTACTGAATTGCAACTGGTTGCATCCCTTTGTACTAGCTATATTGACCAGGACTGATTAAAGTTGCAATCTGACAATATCTGCAGGGCCACAGGTGCCCACTTCTAATCTGGACTGAAAAAGTCATGGATTCAGGCATTTGTATAGTAGAAGACAAAACCTAAACAGTATTGGACTCTTCTTGTGAACCTAAGGCTGAAAAAATATTTTAAAAAAATAAAGAAAAAAAAAAGGGGAAAAAAGAACTCCAGTCCAGAGGAACAGTATTACGGCTGTCAGGGTAATCTTCAGGTAATCTTCAGGTCCTTTCCAAACAGGGAGCTCTGATGCCAAGTGGCTGCTTCTTTCAGTCTAATCTCCATGTCATCAGAATCTGTCATGACTTTTGCTCTCTCTTACTTGCAAGAATCTAACTTTCCTTACAAACAGGTGAGGGAGAAGACAAATTGCAAGGATCAAAGCAGGATTATTAGGAGACATGCACACCAGTCTATGCAAGGAATAATAAAAAAACTCAAGGAGAGGTACATGTGTTATAATAGACACTGCAAAACAATCAAAAAGTAGTCCAGGATGTGTTGTTTCTGTCATCTTAGAATCACAACAGATTTTATATGTGGGCTAGACAAGGCAACTGTTACATGAATTTGTAATTAGTTGACCAGCCGAACCCAAAAGATGCTAAGCAATGGCTCCTCTTCATCCTGGAGAGAAGTGACCAGTGGAGTGCCATAAGGTTCTGTCCTGGGCCCAGTGCTATTCAACCTCTTTATCAATGACTTGGATGAAGGAATAGAAGGTCTCAAATTTGCAGATGACACCAAATTAGGAAGAATAGCTAATACCCAGAGGACAGGATGAAAATTCAAGAAGACCTGAATAGATTAGAAAGCTGGGCCAAAGGTAACAAAATGAATTTCAACACAGAGAAATATAAGGTACTGCACTTAGGACAGAAAAATGAAATGCATAGATATAGGATAGGGGACACCTGGCTTAACAAGACTACTTGTGAAAGGGATCTAGGAGTTTTAGGGGGGAAGCAGACGGGTGGCACGGGGCCGCCCCAAGAAGCTGCGCCGCGGGGCCAAGGTATCCGCACACCTCAGCACCGTGGTGCAGCTTCGTCACCCCTGGAAGGAGCGCTAAAATTAAAGAATGCACAAAAAAGTATACACTTCCTACCACAAGTCTCCGAAGGTGTGCCGCAAAAGGCTGCCGGCGCACCTTCGGCGACTCTTCCGCCACAGCGTGTGTGGATGCTGTGGCGGAAAGGCATCCTCGGAGCGCCGGATGTGTGGAGGGTCCGGCGCTCCGACGATGTCTTGGGGAAGGGGTTGGGGTGCCCACCGTGCAGTTGCCCCTCCCCGTCCTTGCGCTGTCTGCTTCCCCCCTTAGTAGACCACAATTTGAACATGAGTCAACAGTGTGATGCTGCAGCTAAAAAGGCCAATGTGATTTTAGGCTGCACCAACAGAAGTATAGTGTCTAAATCAAGGGATGTAATAGTGCCACTCTATTCTGCTTTGGTCAGACCTCACCTGAAATACTGTGTCCAGTTCTGGGCACCACAATCCAAAAAGGATGTTGACAAATTGGAGCGTGTCCAGAGGAGGGCGACTAAAATGGTGAAGGGTCTGAAAATCATGCCTTATGAGGAAAGATTTAGGGAGCTGGATATGTTTAGCCTGCAGAAAAGACGGTTAAGAGGTGATATGATAGCCCTGTTTAAGTATTTGAATGGGTGTCACATTGAAAATGGAGCAAGCTTGTTTTCTGCTGTTCCAGAGACTAGAACACGGAACAATGGATGCAAGCTTCAGGAAAAGGTATTCCACCTTGGAGTGTGGTGGAGACTCCTTCCTTGGAGGTCTTTAAACAGAGGCTGTATGGTCAACTGTCGGGCATGCTTTGATTTTTGAGTTTCTGTATGGCAGGGGGTTGGGCTGTATGGCCCTTGTCTCTTCCAACTCTATGATTGGACGTTATCACACGTGGGCCAGTTTCGTTGTTAAAGAGATAATAAAGTGGAAATGAAGCATCCCGAAAAGAAAGCGAAAAAAGAGCTTAATTGTGCAAAAGCTTTTCACATGTAATTACAGTAATAACAGAATTAAGTTAAAAGCAAAAAAAAAGACGTTTTTAACTTTCATACACAAGTGAAAAGAACCCGTACATGTACAGGAAATGGGTGTGTTTCGTGACCAGACTCCTCCTTTTCCAGGGCAAGTCCTGCATTTCCCAGGAGGAAATGTCAGACTGTCCTCCATTTGGGGTCATGTCCTCCTGCACAGGAGAAGGAAGGAAGGAAGGAAGGAAGGAAGGAAGGAAGGAAGGAAGGAAGGAAGGAAGGGCTGGGTGATCCCTGGGGAGAGCCAGAGCCTTGGATGATGCCCAGGAGAGGGGGAAATTGGAGGTAGCACCCATGCCCCCCCCATAAGCCTTTCCCCTTTGTAGGACCTGAAGGGCAGAACTTCATGGTGAGATGGAGCTCCAAGTTGCTCCACAAGCACACCCCACACTTGCACCCACATCCACCCACAGCTGCTGTGAGGGAAGCCTTCTTTCCCCTCCTTTTCCCTCCATCCCAAATGCCAAACTTCTCCTCCGTTCCAAACTTCCCTCTCCTTGCCTTGCCATGCCTTCCCTGCATGGCAGGAGCCCAGGACTCTCCCTCCCTGGAGACCCCTCCTGCTCCTCCTCTTGCCCCTCCTCCAGGTTTTAAAAGAGAATTGTCCATGCGTATTTGCTTCTCACATTACAGTAAATGCGAAATTACTGTAATTTCGCAAATGCATTTCCTCTAAACTCCCGAAATTAAAAAGATCTCAGATAATACCAGTTTCTGTCCAGTTTCTGTCCAGTTTCTGTGCGACATTGTGTGAAATCGTGAGGCGCAAATTCAGTTTTTGTTTGGGATTTGTGTGGATTAACCAACAGATTTCCCCCGTGTGATAATGTCCTATGATTCTATGTTAAACAAGTAGCACAAGCACAAAAATGTCTTTCCTAACATCAGATATGTATCTGATTTCACCCGTAGCCATTACTGAGGCTTAACTACCATGTATTAACTCCAAATTTTGTTGTGGCTGATAAAAAAATGTAGACCATATATCCTGACATTTCTTAGAGTGAGTCATCATGATTTATTTTCATTATAAGTTTTCTCCCTGCCACCGCCTCCACTTTAATCAGTCTTTCCTGCCCACAAGGAGCAAAAGGTTTCATATTATCAGTAGCATATTTAGCTGATACAGCTATAAAATATCCCTATATTAATTCCAGAGATAAATAACATCTCTGGTGGCAGACATTTTATCTTAAACTGCAATTATTAATTGCCTGTGCTAAAAATAAGTTGTTTTTAAATACATGTATGAATAAAATGTCACCACAGAAACATGTCTTGTGGCATAGAATGGATACAGAAGATAAAATACTTTGTTGATCCCTTAAGCAAGTGTTCCTTATTTTTGGATTATCTCTTTGAATCTAGTAAAGGTAGGCATTAATATCAAACTGCTTAGCACTAGTCAATTTGTATTTATACCTGGAAACAGTGATAGTCCAAAATTATGAATTAGAGACAACATGGTGTGGTGGTTTGAGCACTGAACTATGACACTGAAGACAAGGGTTTGAATCCCCACTTAGCCATGGAAACCTACTAGGTGATCTTGAGTATGTCACATTCTCTCAGCCTTACAGGAAGGTAAAGGCAATGGCCCCTAAATAAATATTGCCAAGAAAACCTGTGATAGAAACCTTAGGGCTTCCATAAATTGAAAACGACTTAAAAGCACACAACAAAAACTGATTCTCGCTTCCCCCCCCCTAGCCTTTGTGTCCATATAATTGTGTCCTCATAATCTTGTTGGTTCAGTTCAATGCATATCACTGATCCAGTATCACTCGATACTCCCCTGCCCAAATGGCTGAAGATGGAAATGGGCAACGAAAAAGGACACAGAAATTCTCTCTCTCTCTCTTAGTATCACAGAATCACTGATCTGGAAGTGGCTTTTAAGGACTCACCAAACTATAGCAAGGAATATCCTTCATGCAAGTTGCTTCTGTCTTACAAGATGGGAGCTAGGATGACTAAAATGAGGACATTGTATTTTGGCCATATCATGAGAAGGCATGAATCATTAGAAAATACAATAATGCTAGGAAAGGTAGAGGGTAGCAAAAAGAGAGGGAGATCACATGCCAGATGCTCGGACTCAATCAGAGAGGCCACAGGCCTGAGCCTGCAGGACCTGAGCAGAGCAGTGGAAGATAGGGGGAATTGGAGGTGTCCCATCCACAGGGTTGCCATGAGCTGAGGTCAACCTGAGGACAAGTAACAACAACAACAACTCCTTCCTGAAGAATGCAACTCCATCTGGGACAGGTTTCTGGGCCTGAGAACTGTCAACCCACAGAGGCTACAATCATACTGCTGAAATAATCCAGGTAGACAACAATTTAACTACCATGGTATGCTATGGAATTCTGGGAATTTTAGTTTTATGACACATTTAGCCTTCTCTGTCAGAGAGCTCTGGCACAACAACAAGGTGCAGTTCCCAGAATCCCATAGCACTGAACCATGGCAGTTAGCAGGAATCCCCAGTGCTACTGTCTGGAACCAGCCTCACTGATAGGAGTGGAACCATTGTACTGAAGTGTCTCCTGCTTTCATACAACAAAGCCAGTCCAGTGAAGATGCCATCATTAACCCGTGTTGAATCCCATCATCAGAGAAAGGCGGGACGTAAATCCTTGAAATAAAATAAAAAGAAATATCTGTATGAAAAAGCCTTGGGAAATCCAAGAAAATCAACTGGGAAACACTCCACTCTTTTTCACCTGGATTAGGTAATCAGTTAGAGTGACCAGGGCTGTTTGAGTTTCGTGTGATGGCTGAAACCAGGCTGAAACAGGTCCATATAATCTGTTTGCTCCAAGAATCCATGAAGTTGTCCAGCCATTGCACACTCCACCATCTTGCCCAGAAAGGAGATTTAAACAATAAGGCTAATCTCACATACATCTGTGTTCAATGAGAACCTCTTCAGGAAAGGATGCATAGCAGTCTCCTTCAAGGTAGCAGGCACCTTCCCCTGATATAGTGAGGCTTTTACCACTCTCTGGACTGGTGTGATCATTCCACTTCTGCTAGATTTGATCAGATAAGATGGACAAGAATCAGACTATGTGAGCCAGGTCAAACTGACAGAAGCATATTGTCCACATCATCAAGCCTCAGCATCTGATCCCAAGAAAACTAACCAGATGGTGCACTGGACAGTTCTTCAGAGTGCAATGTTATGTTCTGAGTGAATATGAGTGATTTCTCTCTACTAATGATTTCTTGTTATTGTGTGCCTTCAAGTCATTTCCAATTCATGGTGACCCTAAGGTGAAACTATCACAAGTTTTTTGGGGGGCTGAGAGTATGTGACTTGTCCAAGGTCACCCAGTAGGTTTCCATGGCCAAGCTAGGAACTGAACCCTGGTTTCCATGGCCATAATCTGATGCTCAAACCACTGCACCATACTGGCTTGCTGAAGACTAGTATGTGTTATAGATACATACTCATTTTTTCAGGACTGTGCCTTATATGTTTTTCTTCTTTTTATCTGATATATAATACAGTTAGCCCTCCTTATTCATGGATTTTTTATCCACAGATTCAAGCATCTACAGCTTGAAAATACTTTAAAAATATAGAAATTCCAAAAAGCAAACCTTGATGTCTCAATTTTGTATAAGGGATACTATTTTTCTGTGCCATTGTATTGAATGGGACTTGAGCAAACATGGATTTTGGTATCCATGAGGGGTCCTGGAACCAAATTCCAGTGGATAACAAGGGCCCACTGTATTTGCTATCTATTATATATATCAGATGATGAAGAAGAAAAACATAGAGAACACAGTCCTGCAAAAATGAATTGCAGCTATATCTAATTGAAGGCAATTAATTGTGAAATCTCCAATTATTCAAGCCCTTTAATCTTAGTGGGATTTAGTTGACAGATTAAAGGGGGAAGCAGATGAGAGGCTCTGGGATGTTGTGGGATGGTGCGCCATGGGACCGAGGCATCTGCACCGTGGCGCACCGTCGGCATCCCTGAAAGGAGCGCTAAATCAGTGCTCCTTTTATACGTCGCTGAAAGTGCGCCCCAAAAGTGTGGGCCGCACTTTCGGCGACCCTTCCACCGCAGCGTGTGTGGACGCTGCGGTGGGAGGTTGCCCTCGGAGCGCCAGCCGTGCGGAGGGCCGGCGGCTCCGAGGACGACCTCGGGAGGAGGAAGGGGCGCCGAGCGTGTGGCTGCCCCTCCTCTTCCCTGCCTCGGAGACGGTGCAATTAGCCGTCTGCCGAGCCCCTAAGTTAGCATACCATAGTGGTTTGAGTGTTGGACTACAACTCTGGAGACCAGGGTTCAATCCTAGTTTGGCCATAAAACCCACTGGGTGACTTTGGGCAAGTCACCTGCTCACAACCAAACTCCCTCTGAATGAATCTTGCCAAGAAAAATCCCATGGTAGGTTTGCTTGAAATAACTGCAGGACAGATTTTAAAAAAATCTAAAGGAAGAAGACTTTGAAATAAGACAGAATAAATTAGACAAAATACTACAGGGGAGTGAAGAAAAAATAGTTTCTAAGCTTTACAAATTGTTATTGGAAAGAAAGCTAGAACAAAATGCCACAATACATGATCCAGTGGGCACAAGACATAGGAAAGCTGGCATTTAGCAAGAGAAAGAACTGCCCAATTCACAAAATCTTAAGAGTATATGGGAAAATTAGTTTAAAAAGTCTTTCTGCTGGCACCTAACACCAGAAAAAATAGCAAAAATATACAAGAATAATAACTATAATTGCTGGAAGTGTGAAACTACAAAATTATCCTGGATACGTATATGGTGGTACTGCCAAAAACCAAAATATACATTCATATATATGTAAGATTTTAAAAGTAAGCTTTAAACTAATACCAGAAGTATACCTGTTAAGTATGACAGACAAGATATCCAACCACTAAGCAAAAAAGAAATGGAAGCAAATCCTATATATAGTTACAATTGCTAGAAACTGTTTCGCGAAAAAGTGGAAACAAAATGAAAAGCCAGATATTGACAAATAGTTAATGGAGTTATTAGATGTCATTGAATTAGGTAAATTAACACAACTATTAAATGGAAAACCAACAGATAATGTGAAGAAAGATTGGGAAGAATTAATAAAGCTATGAAAAAATAGAAGGAAAAACCCGTAGATCAACAGTCTAAACATCAAAGAATTAGTAAAGCAATGTAAAAATAGATGGAAACAACTGTAGATCAACAGTTTAAACATCAAAAGAAGTTTTAAAAAAATATGAACTTTCAACTGAATAATAAGAAAGCAATAGTTAACTGAAAAGACATAACATTTTCTTTTAAGAGAAATAAGGGGCTGTACAGACTGGCCAAAAGGGCTGGCCTGGGGGTGGTGTGGGGGTGTGGCGACTGCACGCCGGGTGCCCCAACTCTGCCCTGATGCCACCGTCACACCACCCACCCAACCAGATGGCGGGAGGTGTCAGGGTGCTCCCTTGGCACAGTGTTCACACACGCTGCACCAAAGGAGTGCCGAAAAGCTGCTGCCACCACAGCAAGGGCAGCTTTTTGCCACTCTAGAAAGGAGTGGCATTTGTCAGCCCTTTTTAGAGGCAAAGCACCAGACTGGGGGCACGGTGTGCAGTTGCTGCGGCCCCAGTCTGGCAAGGAAAAGGGCTTCGGGATGCTGCCCCTTAGGGGCCGTCTGTTTAGCCCCTAAGTAAGATTAAATAAGCTAGTCTGTATCAAAAGGAGGAATGTAAGGAAGTCATTCTAGAAGATATAATTAAAGGCAGAAAATAGAAGAAAAAAGAACTAATACAAACATCTCAATAAGTATGTTCTTGTTTATTGAATGGATAGATAGCATGAATGTAAAAGGTTTACTTCTGAATTAAGAATGTACAGGAGATAAAATGTAATGTAGAGTTCAATGACAATATGTAAACATGCAATGTTAAATATGTTTTTTAAAATAAAAATAAAGAAAAAAATCCCATGATAGGTTTGCCTTAGGGTTGCTATAAATCAGGAATGACTTGAAGGCATACACACACAAATTGGGAGTTACAGTGTCAAAAAATGATTGCTTTAGCTATGCCAGACTGATATAGAATAATAGCTATGGCTACAACTGTCAGGGCGAACCTAGTGAACAAATTTCCAGTGGATAAATAGTCTTGGATCTGTATGAGACTGAAGTAGCTAAATGCTTGTGTGTGCTTATTAAGCTTTTATAATGCGTTTCTATGATTGCTGTTTGGGGGTCAGACTAGATAATCAACTGGGACTCTAGATAAGACTTTGGAAATTTTTCTGTCTCTCTGTTAACATTAGAAGGGGATAAACTAGATAAAGGGTGGCATAGATATCTATACTATGAGCATAAAAAATTGATAAAGAATTCAACACACACATAATAAGAAATACCCTACTTAAAATTTGGAATAAATATATACAACACTTCTAAAGTTCCAAGGTGGGTTTCACCCCAAGAAGCCTTTCATAAAAGTGAAAAACTTTGTAAGGGGAAATGGCTCACGTATGAAGATATATTGATTCAAATAGGAAAAGAACAAAACATAAAATCATTTAAAGAACTCCAAGAAGAGGGCAAAGAATTGCAATGGCTAGCTTATTTTCAGATGAGAGAAAGATTTAAAGAAGACAAGCAATTGATTGGTACAGAAACAGAGAAGAAAGAGATAGAGAAAATTATAGAGAAAGGAGATAAACACATACTATCACGAATGTATAAATTGTTATTAGAGATAGAATTAAGACAGGAAACAATCAAAGAATGCACAATTAAGTGGATGCAAGATATCTGAGAGAACATTGATTTAAGTATCTGGGAAAAAGTATGGATCAACACATCGAAATTTACAAAAAGTGCATATGTGATCGAGAATTACTACAAAATGCTCTGCAGGTGGCATTTACATCCCCAAAAACTGGCTAAGATGAAAGGCAAAGGAGATAGTAGGTGCTGGAAATGTGAACAAAATAAGGCGGATTTGATCCACATGTGGTGGGACTGTAAAATGGCTGTAAAGTTTTGGGGAAATATTCATGGAAAAATACAAGATCTATTTGGAATTAAATTAAAATTAGATCCAAAGTTCTTTCTACTAAATATAACTGAAGAACTGAAAGGAAAATTGACAAAGGATGAAATCGGTGTGGTATTGTATTTAGTGACAGCAGCTCGTATAACCTTTGCCAGATACTGGAAAGTAGAAAAAGATGGTATGGCAGATGAATGGATAGGGAAAGTGTACGATTTAATGACAATGGACAAACTGACAATGTTAATTAATACTAAACCAGACCAACAATTTAATAAGAAATGGGAAAAAATAGAAAAACTATGGAAAGAGCCAATTTTGACTTCAAAGAATTAATTAATTAAAAACAAAGATAAATAAAGGTTGTTTAAATAGTAAGGCCTTTGACAAGGTTCCCCATGACATTCTTGCAAACAAGCTGGTAAAATGTGGGCTAGACAAAGTAACTGTTACATGGATTTGTAATTGGTTGACTGGGCGAACCCAAAGGGTGCTCAACAATGGCTCCTTTTCAACCTGGAAAGAAGTGACCAGTGGGGTGCCACAGGGCTCTGTCCTGGGCCCAGTGCTATTCAATATCTTTATTAATGACTTGGATGATGGTATTGAGGGCATAGTTATCAAATTTGCAGATGACACCAAATTAGGAAGAGTAGCTAATACCCCAGAGGACAGGATCAAAATTCAAAATGACTTGAACAGACTAGAAAGCTGGGTCAAAGCTAACAAAATGAAATTCAACATGGAGAAATGTAAGGTACTGCACTTAGGACGGAAAAACGAAAAGCACAGATATACGATGGGGGACACCTGGCTGAATGAGACTACGAGGTCTTTAAGCAGAGGCTGGATGGCCATCTGTCGGGGATGCTTTGATTTTGAGTTCCTGCATGGCAGGGGGTTGGACTGGATGGCCCTTGTGGTCTCTTCCAACTCTATGATTCTATGATTCTATGATTCTATGAAATGAGAAATAATGTATGCACTTAATGCAAAATGTAAGATACTGATAACAAAAACAAAGTTGGTAAAATTATTTAGCTTTAATATTGAGAATGCATAAGTTGTACTTCAGAATTGATGGAAATTGCCTCTCTGTAACTAAGTTTTATCTGTATGAATTCTGTATGGAGAGTTAATAAAAAAAAGAAAGAAAATTTTCTGTCTATCTGGTTGCTTTTTTTAGCTAAGCTCAAGCAATGCTCTGTACTGCAGTTAAGATTTGCACTGATAAGACCGCAGACTTCCTGTACTGTAAACATTTTCTCTGCCCTACATAGATTTTCCTGTTCTGTAAACAATGTCTGCTTAGCAAGAAGTGCTGAATACTGTGAAACTAACTGAACTAGAAAGGGAGGGGGGCGGGCAGTTTTCCTATATGCTTGACATGTTTGTAAGATCACTGTAAAAGATTCTCAGTTGCTCAGTTCAGAGCTCAGCGTCGCTGGAAAGTTATTTCCTGCTGTGTCCGTAAGCGTTACTTTCTTCAATAAAACTCATTTCCCTTCAGTCCGTGGTGTCTCTGGTCCCATTTTTCTGCAACATGTCTGGCAACTCAGGTGGGACCGAGAGGTGGCATGAGCCTGCTCTGACTGCTGTGCCGAAGAAGGGGCCACGGCATTAGCATCCCATTCTTGGTGCACCACTGACCATTTGTTGGAAGAACAGGAAGCCATGACCCTGAATGGCTATGCACACTAGGAGGACCCAAAAACTGGAGAAGAAAACCTGAGTCCTGCCTGCAATGTCAGGCAAGTATAATACAGGGAAACATCAAAGTCAGGTTAGCGGCCTGCTGGCAGGTTAGAGGCCCATCATTACAGAAGTCAGGTTAGAGGCCTGTTGACAGGTTAGAGTCCTGTTGAGTCCTGCTAAAGGGAAAAGGTGAACAACAGGGTTGGAGTCCCTCTATCAGGTTAGAGGCCTGTGGTGACCCACTCTTGGAGATGAAGAGGGGGCTGATCACTCCCTTATAATAGCCAATACCTGAGTATTCAGCAGGGAGTTGGGGAAACTGCTTGGCTCAGGTGGAAAGGTAGGAAGGTAAACAGAAAAAAAAGGAGATGTGGAATGGTGGGTGGTTGGGATGTATGAGTGAAGTGGTTGTAACGTGTCTTGTGTGATTGGCTGCTGCGGTTCCTGTTGCAGACTGTTGAGAGTCCAGCTGCCCAGGCCAGTGGTGAGAGAGTGGTGTTAATCCTCTTGTGTTGGCCGGTGAGACCCCTTACTCATTGCCCATCTCCCTTTCTCTTTTGTGTCTGTCTAACTTTTACTTGGGAAAAACATGGGAGGCAGCGGGAGTGAAACTACTCTGCTGGATGGTACGTTGAAGAACTTAGCTGGTAAATATTGTACAGAAAAATGGCCAGAAATTGATCCCTTAATTTTAACATCATTGAACAACTGCTGCAGTCATGTATGAGAGAGAATAAAGAATGAGATGAAATTCTGTGTTTTTGTATGCTTGAATAGAGATGCTATTTGTATGAGAGATGTGAGGGAAGGAAAGAGCAGACTGCTTTAGAATAAGAGGTATAATGGTGGTTCCTTGAAGCTGAGCCAAATACTCCCCTGACTCTGGAAAGAGGGGTGGCTGTGTCTCCACTTTGCATTCTCTCCTGCTCAACTATAATTTTGAATTGTTTGTAAACTATGTGTCACTGGGGTGTGGATTCCAAGAAAGGGGAATAGGGAAAGGCAATGTTGTAGTTTAGGATAGCTTAAGTTTAGGGATTTGTCTAAATTCCATTGATCCAGCCAGCATGTTTCACCAGCCAGCCACTTGGTCCCAAGACACGCTTCTTTTAGTACCAAAGAAAGAGACTGAACTCTACAACGAGTGTCAGAATAAGGTGCCTCGCTTGTTTCCTATCATCGTGTATAATAACCCCGGCTGGGAGGACTGTCATATTTTATTGAACATCTTTTTGTTTCCTGAGGAGAAGTGTAGGATTTGGCCAAAGACAATAGATATGGTCTTCTGTCCAAAGCATAATGTTTAACCTCAATTTGCACTGGAACAACACCTCGACACTGAAGATACTTTCTTTTTAATTTTGGATTTGGAACATGTTTTCTCATGTGTCTCAGCACTAGAACCTGAGGTTCTAATATTTGAGATATTTGCCTGTGTTTGTGTGTGTTTTCTTGGGTTGGACTGAATGTTTTGCTTGCTTCATATACATGAGCAGTGGACTAACAAAGAAATTTATCTAGGATCTGACTTCTAGATTTGGGATATTAGAAGTCATACAGATGGTCAGAGACTGACCCTACATCATAGAACACATCAAGGGAGTTGCAGAGCTTTTGCAAATTGATTGGAGATACCATACTGTTTAGCGACTAAGGAATGTGAACAAGTGAAAAGTTTTGAACCAGACTTTAAGAAACATTTAGTCAAACTCTACTGAGAGACAAGGTTAAAGTGGCCTGAAGCTTTAATCATTATGCTTTGCTATGCCTCAGGATAACACCTAGATTAGGAATGAAAATTGGCCCATTTCAGATGAAAAAACATACTTTGGTCATTTATTAGTGACACATAGGGACCAAATGTATGTAATAAGAACCAAATAACATTTGCTAAATAAACAGAGCCTGTCTTTTGTTTTGCTTTGTCTTTTTAAACTGCACCAAGGAATTCATCTTAAGTGGACAGTGATATTACCCTTGATTTTATCCAGCCTCAGAGGTAATAAAACCACTTTTGAATTGATGTATGGCGGACCCCCTTAGATTTTGGTTGGGTTAAGGGGGGATATCCAAGAATTGGGAAATATTAGGGCCTTTACAGACTGCCAGAAATAGTGCAAATTGAGGCCACTTTAACTGTCCTGGCTCAGTGCTAAGGAATCATGGGAACTGTAGTTGTGGCCTCAATTTGCACTATTTCTGGCAGTCTGTAAAGGTCTTTAGTCTGCAGCAAGAGATACAGGCTTTGGGAAAGATATTGTAGGCCCAACACCATTATATACTGGAAAACAGGCCCCCATTCCCATCACAGAGGTTCACCCTTTTCATCCTGGGGATGAGATATGGGTTAAAGAATGGAAAAATGACCCCTTAACTCCCCAGTGGAAAGGACCAAAAACTTTAAATATATCCTTTCCACCCCCACAGCTGTAAAAGTTGCTGGCATTAAGCGCTGGATACATTGGACTCGAGTGAAGAGAGCCAAAGGGGGATGGACTGTGACAGGGAACCCTGATAGCCCTTTAAAAATAATCCTGAAGAGGCAAGGAGTGACCTCTGGCTCTGACCCTACTGGAAACAGGCAGATCCACAGACAATGAGATAGTGATAGCCCTGTAACCACCCTACTGGAAATGGGTGTGTTAGCACACAGCTGAAGAATCCATCATGGAGAAAAGAAAATTCAGGCTAGACACTACTGTGGGCACTCCTGGAAGCTTCCCACCCGGCATATGGTCAGCCCTGCAACTGGGAAGGATGAGAAGAAGGGGACTAGACTTTACCACAGCTGACCAGGAGATAGCTGCCCAGTGTACGGCCAGATCCCAAAGATAAAATAATGCAGGGTGTTGCGCTTACTTTGTTGTGTTCTGTCCTTTTGGTGCCCATAGTGAAAGGGGGGGCTCTTTACTCAAAGTTTCTCAGAGAATATATGGATACACTTGGCAAATATTTCTGGCATAGACCACTTTTGCTTGTCAGAAAAGGTGGCTAGTGGAGACCTTATGAATTCCCGTATCATTCCATTTTTTAAATACCCACAGATGATTCAGCATGACACTCAATTCTATAATTTTAAAATTAGCCTAGATTATAACCATAATGTAGATTGGGGAAAAAATCAAATGACCCTTCCACCTGTAGAATTCGCTTTGCGCATTCCTGTAGTGGCTAGTGGGATAAATACATCTTGTGCTCGAATGGTCAATTGCTCAAGATCACCTGAGGTCAAAAAGTGCAAGACCATCACAGGCTGACCATTTAATTGTTCACATATTCAAATCATATCTTTCAATTATCTCATGTGATTTTGCCCCATGGGTGGTTTTTGGACTTTTAAAGACAAGACCCAAAATTCAAGGTTTACTATGACATCTTTGAAAATAGATTTTAAAATTACTAACTATAATCTTAGCTTAATATTTCTAGAACAAGACATCTGTTTTTATAGCAGGTCTACATGAACAAAAATTATCAATGGGATTACAGTATTTTCTGTGAGAGGTTTTCCAATATATCTCTCACTGCATAATTTCAGTAACATATAGTGGCAATTTTATGTAGTTCCAGAAAAGAAGTATACACTTAAAACTTCTCCAGTTTATGTAATCTTCCTTTGTATGTATGTAAAATTTTAGCCATTTGTTAACAGAACCATTACTTGAGTGTTCACTAGAGTGAAAAATGTAATTGGTTTTGGTGATATGATACTAGATAAGAAATATCCTAACACAATATGTATTGACAAATAAAAAGGAAATGTAGAACAGATCTGTTTTCAATTTCTTGTTTATCCCGTTAAATAACTCTAACTCTGTATAATACCTTCAGATCAGTTCAATAAAACAAGGTAAGGTAATGGCTTACACATATTTTCCCTTTTTGTGTTTTATGTTATGTAGACAAGTGATGCAGACGATGGGTTCTATTATGTACATTTAGATGCAAGTCTAGATCTAATGTCTAAGACCAGGGGTAGGCAACCTTTTTGAGCTGGGGGCCAGGTTGCTGTCCCTCAGACAATTGGGGGGCCAAAGCACCAAAAATAAACAAACAAATGAATAAAAATTAAAAAAAATTAAAAAAATTAAAAAATATGCATGCACACTCTCTCAGCCCCAGAAAAGGCATGGCAAAACCCCTGTGGAGATTTTGCCAAGAAAACCCCAAGAACAAGTAATAACAACAATAATCAATATCATCATGGAGGGTGGTTGCAGTGGCAGGGGGCAGTGGTGGCAGCGGTGGCAGGACCGTCCTGGGGCCGGTCCAAAGGCCTCAGGGGGCCACATGTCTAAGACTAATATTTCGGCAATGATTTTCATTAGATGTCTGGGAGATTAGGTTAGGTTACCCTGTTGGTGATAGTATTACCTTTATTTTATTTTATTTTATTTTATTTTTAATTTTATTTATAACCCGATCCTCTGCTCAGCAATCGGGGCGGCGTACAACAGATTAAAAATACAACAGATAAAAACATTCCATCCTCCCCTCCCTAACTACCCACCCCTTAAAACAGGATTAAACTATTAAAAACAGATTCACAATTAAAACAAAAGACAATACTTTTGAACATAGAAAAGGCATGACTGTCCTAACAGTCAGGAAAAAGTGACAGGACTATGCTCATTATAGAAGCCTCTCCCAAGTGAACTAGTAATATTATTCTTGAAATAATAATAATAATAATAATAATAATAATAATTTTTTATTTTTAACCCGCCCCTCTGCTCAGCAATCAGGGCGGCGTACAGCAAGGTTAAAACGACAACAGTTAAAACATCCATTATCCCAGACCCTAGCCCTCCCACCCCTTAACACAAAATTAAACTACATTGGAATTAAAATCAGGTTAACACAATTAAAATACAATAAAATCAATTTTTTGGCTGACATGCCGTGGTGACAAGAGGGGTAAATAGCAGATCACCTCCAGTTAGCCAGGTGGTTATTCCGGGAAGGCGTGCCGGAAGAGATCCGTCTTTACTGCCTTTTTAAAGGCAGCAAGAGTGGTAATAAGATGGATCTTGTCTGGAAGACCATTCCACAGTCTGGGAGCAGTCTCAGAGAAGGCCCTCTGGGAGGTCTGTGAGAGCCTGGTCTTAATGGGCTGCAGCAGGTTCCTCCCGGAGGACCGAAGTGCGCGGGGGGGGGGGATCGTATGGGGAGAGGTGGTCCCAGAGATAAGATGGACCCAAACCATGTAGGGCTTTAAAGGTTAAAACCAACACCTTGTACTGTGCCCGGAAACTAATTGGCAGCCAGTGGAGGGATTTGAGCACAGGTGTTATATGCTCCCTCCTAGATGTTCCAGTAATTAACCTGGCTGCCATATTTTGTGCCAGTTGAAGTTTCTGGGTTAGGCACAAGGGTAGGCCCATGTAGAGTGTGTTACAGTAATCCAGATGTGATGTTACCAGGGCATGTACCACAGTTTCCAGGTCCCTCATGTCCAGATAAGGGCACAGTTGGCATATCAGCCGAAGCTGATAACAGGCACTCCTGACCGCTGCATTCACCTGACTAGTCATGTGAAGTGATGAATCTAGGAGTACCCCCAAACTGCAAACACAGTCCTTCGAGGAGAGTGTAACTCCATCCAGGACTGGAGACTGTATTCCCAAATCTGGTTTCGGGCCCGTAACTGTCAGTACCTCCGTTTTGTCTGGATTTAGTTTCAATCTGTTTTTCCTCATCCAATCTATTACCGCTCTGAGACAGTTATTAAGAGGAGAGATGCCATCTGAAGTCTGAGCCGATGATCTGGTCATGGAGAAGTATATCTGGGTGTCATCAGTGTACTGATGACACCGCGCTCCATGCCTCCGAATGATCTCACCCAGCGGCTTCATATAGATGTTAAATAGCATCGGGGACAGGATGGTGCCCTGAGGCATGCCACAATTAAGCTTGATTTTGGAAGAACAACTGTCCTCGAGCCTCACCCTCTGGGATCTCCTCGAGAGGAAGGAATGGAACCACTGCAAAGCAGCGCCTCCGATTCCTAACTCTCTCAGATGATCCAAGAGGATGGAATGATCTATTGTATCAAAAGCCGCTGAGAGATCCAAGAGCACTGCAGGGTCACACTACCCCTGTCCATGCCCAGGCGGAGGTCATTGGTCAGAGCAACCATGGCAGTCTCCACTCCATATCCTGTCCTGAAGCCGGTTTGAAATGGATCGAGATAATCGGTTTCATCCAAGACTGCCTGGATTTGGGAAGCAACTGCCCTCTCGATCACCTTGCTTAAAAAGGGTAGCAAGGAGACTGGTCTATAATTGTTACTGTCCAGGAGGTCCAGGGAAGGTTTTTTCAGGAGTGGCCTGATGGCCACCTCCTTCAAACACGATGGTACAATGCCTTCCCTGAAGGACACATTGATTGTATCCCTTAGGAATACACTCAGTGCGTCCCCCCCCCCCCCCCCGGATGACCAGCCAAGATGGACATGGATCGAGAGGGCAAGTTGTCTTCCTCATTTTTCCAAGGAGCTTGTCCACGTCATCGGTACTCACAGATTGAAACTGATCCAGTAAATCACCATCAACGGAGTTGCTGGACACCTCGTCTACGGATTCTGTCAGATCAATGGCATCCAAGTCGGCTCTTATCCAAGAGATTTTATCTGCAAAGTGGATTTTAAATGTGTCACAGCAGGCTGTCATTGGGTTAAGTAGGGGGTTTGGCACAGGAGGAACCTTCATCAACTCCCCCACCACCCTAAACAGCTCTGCCGGATGGTACTCTGCAGACGCAATACGTGCAGAACAGAAGGATCTCTGCACAGCACATAATGCCTCCCGATAGGAATCAAGATGCTTCCTATGGTGAGTTCTGTCGGATAAGAGTCGAGTCTTCCAACATTTGCACTCTAGTCGTTGTCCTGCTCGCTTCATCCTCCTAAGTTCCTCAGTGTACCAGGGCTTACGATTCGAAGCGGGCTGGAAAGGATGCTTGGGAGCGATTGTGTCGATAACCCTGGTAAGATCGATGTTCCAGGTATTCACCAAGGCTTCGACAGAATCACTGGCGTCACCAACCATTAAACCCTCTAAGGCCTTCTGGAAACCAATTGGTTCCATTAGCCTTCGAAGGCGGACCATTCTAATAGGCCTGCCACCCCTGGAGGGGCAGACAGTGGCTCTTAGGGGGGTTGCAGACTGCCAGAAATAGTGCAAATCGAGTCTACTTTTAGGGTTAGGGTTAGGGTTAGGGAATCATGGGAACTGTATTTTATTGTGGCACCAGAACTCTCTGACAGAGAAGTCTCAATGTCTCAGAAAAAAAACAAAAAACAATTCCCATGATTCCCTAGCACTAACCCTAACCCTAAAAGTGGACTCAATTTGCACTATTTCTGGCAGTCTGCAACCCCCCTTAGTTCCATCCTGAGAGAAAACCTACCCTTTCCCACAAATCCCCAAGACTTAATGGCTTTCAGCTTATTAATAACAACTTCTAATAAGCACAGTGTCTTATTAAAAAATGTAAAGACACCTTCTTAGAGAAAAGGCAGGGTGCTAATGTAACACCCACCCACTCACATCACTTGGTTGTTTGTTCTTGTGTGCCTTCAATTCATTTCCAACACATAGCAACTCTTAACACAACCCTATCATGGGGTTTTCTTGGCAAGATTTGTTCAGAGAGGGTTTGCCTTTGTCTTTGCCTGAGGCTGAGAGAGTGTGACTTGCCTAAGGTCACCGTTTTCATGACTGAGTGGGGATTCAAACCCTTGTCTCCAGAGTTGTAGTACAATACCTAATCCACTTCACCACACTGGGTCTCGTAACATTAAATGCCCACAAAACAATTATATTTATTTATATCTCATCCTTTTTCCAAAACTGGGACTCAGGACAGCTCACAACATTAAAAAAGTACATTTTCCCCCATGGGCTTACCAACGTATGTGTGAAAATTCAATGAAGCGTGTGAAGACTCAGGAGTACTTTGAACTATTAAAAAGGTCCAGTCAGCATTACGTTTCCATGTAGGATTTAACAGAGGTTTTTTTTTTTACATATTAGTGATACAGTATTTGCAAAGGAAAAGTGATGTAATTTTTTACCTGCTCCAATAACTCTCTCAATTCGAATTCTTGATGGATCTATCTCCTTAGCAAACTCATGAACAGCAAGTGACGGGTCTTCATATGTGTCTGGATCAATATATGTTTTGGTTCCTGGGAATCGCACTGTAAATACAGAAAGGTGGTTCCTCCATTAGACAGAAATAAGTCAAGCAATACATGAACTAGAAAGAATAAAATAAAATAAGATTATTAAGAAATGCTACTACAGTGTTATAAATGTGATATTAGCTGTTGTCCAACAAACCTTCTTCCAATAGAGAGCTTTGCAACAAGTATTCTGACAACAGTACTTTTGAAGAAAGGCTGTACTTGGTGTTAGTTTATAAACAGCCACAATTATCAGGAGGACTCCGCAACAATTTTTTTGTATTATCAGCCTCACTCAGCCTCACTCCTTACTCAAACAGTACTTTGGAGATGGGAATGGCATTAAAACTGCAGAAGGTACCCCAATGAAAGCCATTGAGTATAGGGAAGGAATATTTAATCCCTGTAAGCTGTCATGAGATATGAACTTGAGTACTATTGTACTAAGCGTCATGTAGGTATTTTTGGAAAGGGCTGTGGATCCAGTCCCCAGCTTGAGCATCATTGTGGTGAAGAGGCCAATCTTGAAACCTCTCTCCATGGTCTATGAAGGGGTGGAGAAAGTGTAGACAGCAGGCTACATGCAGCTCCTCAATGTTGTGTTTGAAGTGCCTCAACACCTCCTATTTTGTTTGAAAGGGGAAACTGACTTCTGAGTCATTATCTGTTGAAATAGAAGTCTTCTCCTGAGTCTAATATGCCTCCCAGAAGGCACAAAATGCCCCAGGAAGGACCCAAGCATGTGTAATTGTCCCACCCCTTGATGGTGTAGTGGTACAAAATATTTTGTTTTTAAAATAAGTGTGGGGTAAAGGTCCTGAAATGTCTTGATGGTGGTATGATATAGTTTTCAGAGAAGTAGCCATTTTAGTCTCTTGCAGCCTGAAAAAGAGAAAGGGAGGAGGAGGGGGGCAGCAACTTTAAGTCTAACTGATTTTCACTTTAGCATGAGCTTTTGTAGATATAAACCCACTTCTTTAGATGCAGTACCATGCACTATTAAGGCTTCAGGTATAAAGCATATTTATACAGTTGTGGGAGTGGGATAGAATGTAATAGGATACATAAAAATGTAACTCATGTCCTAACTTTTCAAAGGGCTGGGTGAAAGGTCAGGGGTGAAGCAGACTGACCTGAAGGAGTGGCTCTATGCCACCACTTTGAGTGCCGGATCAGGGCCATGGCAACTGCACATTGTGGCCCAGATCTGGAATTGGTGCTTCTTTTTGGCCTGGAAAAAGGGTGCCCTTGCCACTATGGCAGCACTTTTCCGCGCTCCTTTTGATGTGCGGTGTGTGAACCCTGGAGCACCATAACACCGCCTGCCATGCACGTTATCACACGTGGGCCAGAAAGCGAAAATAAAAGTGGAAATGAGGCATTACGAAAATAAACCGAAAATAAACTTGTTTCCGCAAATGTCATTGCTTCCGCAAACGTCATTACCTTAATTGCGAATTTACAGCAAGTGCAAAGAATGTCCCCACACAAGCGAAAATATCCCGTAAATGTAGTAGAAATGAGCCTCTTGCACATGCGCAGATAGAGGAATGCTTGCGGGAACCATGGGTAATGATGGGGAAATGCTCCCCAATATGTATTTGGTGATCACATTTGCGGTAAATGCGGAATCACCCTCATCGCGCAATTGCATTTCCTGAAGAAACCGAAATTCAAAAGATCTTGGATCTTTCCACTTTCTGTCGGGATTCTGCCGGGGTTCTGTGTGACGTCGTGTGAAAACACGGGCCAATAATCCGGTATCGTTCAGGATTTCGTGTGGATTTTGTTTGGATTGGGCCCCGTGTGATAAAGTCCATAATGAGGAACAGGTGGAAATGTTCAAAAAACATCCTCAAAACTGATAAAAAAACCCCCATTTATTTTGAAGTTTACAAAGGCATTTGGAATTATTTTCCTTCCTAAGACAAACATCTTAGAATAAACATAGATTTAAAAAAAAACTAATGAAAGATACTGGGACTTCTTTTGTCGTGCATGTATATATATATATATATATATATATATATATATATATATATACACACACACACACACATATAAGAGCTGATGTGTTTATTTACTTGATATATTATACATACAGACTTGACTGAGCAGAAGGCACCCCAATTACTTCAGTGCTGGGGGAAATTATGCAGCGATTATGGAACTTCTCTTAACTTTGAGGTGAATGTAACTGCTTTTGTTCATGAGCAGTTGTAAGCATGCATTGCAGATACACACTAATTTGGATCATGGTAGAAATTATTAAATATGAGCCTTAGGGGATATCAAGCCACTTCTATCAGCTAGATCAGGGGTAGGCAACCTTTTTGAGCCGGGGGCCAGGTTGCTGTCCCTCAGACAATTGGAGGGCCGAAGCACAATAAATAAATAAATAAATAAATAAATAAATAAATAATTTTTTAAAAAAATATGTATGCACACTCTCAGCCCCAGAAAAGCCATGGCAAAACCCCTGTGGAGCTTTTGCCAAGAAAACCCCAAGAACAAGTAATAACAATAATAATCAATATCATCATGGCGGGCGGCGGCGGGCAGCGGTGGCAGGACCGGCCCGGGGCCGGTCCAAAGGCCTTGGGGGGACTGCATCCAGCCCCCGGGCCTTAGGTTGCCTACCTTGAGCTAGATATAAGTTGGGAAAGTGTATAAAATACAAGGGTTAATCTATCTATAGCTAAGTATGAAACATCACTTATTGTTTCACTTACAGTGTCCATTTTGCAAATGAGCTCTTCGTTTTTCTTCAGATTTCATTTTTGCCTTTATATACCATTGGCACCTTGAAAAAAAAGAACACTATTTCACTTTTTAAAATGCCACAAAACAATGATATTGAATGTACATACTGATTGTTTTTGGTTCAAAATGTAAAACTAGCTAAATTTCATTTCACTAAAAAGGGCACAAGAAAAACAGCATACAAGACATGGACTGGAATCATATTGGTTAGACCTACTGAATCAATTTCAGAATGGTGAGTGGACACATAGGCAAATTCCATTGATTCAACGGTTCTGCTTTAGTCACAACAGGATTCAGGCCAAGGAATTTGATAGTAAAGTTGGCCCTTCACATTTACGGCTTTGACTTTTGTGGATTTGATTATTTGAGGACTTGATTAATATGTTCTCTCTAGGAATCTCTAGGTCCTCCAGTGCAACTCTGCCAGAAGTTGACCACACAGTTGTGCTGGGCAACCTAGAAGTTCCTAGAGAAAACACTTCTCTAGGAATTTGGATATCACCATATCACAATAATTCAAGTATATGCACCAACCACTGAGGCAGAACAAGAGGAAATTGATATATTTTATGAAGGAGTACAGGAAAAAATTGACAACACACCAACATAGGATATCAAGCTGATCACTGAAGGTTGGACTGCAAAGATTGGAAGTTAAAGAAGAATAAAAAATAGCAGGCAGATTTGGACTAGGCAAAAGGAATGAAGCAGGTGAGCATCTGATAGATTTTTGTGAAGCCAACAACCTATTCATTGCAAACACATTTTTCATACAGCCAGAGAAAAGATTATGCACATGGACATCACCAGATGGCAAACACAAAAATCAAATAGATCACATAATTGGAAGTCAAAGATGGCGAAGCTCCATACTGGTGGCCAAGACTAGAGCAGGTGCTGATTGTGGCACAGATCACAAACTACTCATTTGAAAAATAAAAATAAAACAAACCAGTCATCATACCAAAATACAATTTAAATAACATTTTCACAGAATTCATTGACAATATAAGGAACAGATTCACAATACTAAGTATTATACATTGTGAACTGGAAGAGCTTTGGTCTGAAGCCAGGGACATAATAAAAGAAGAATACATAAAGACACTTCCAACAGATAAAAGGAAAGTGAAGAAACCATGGATGACAGATAAAATGCTACAAACAATAAAGGAAAGAAAAGAAACAAAAGAAAAAGGAGATAGGAATAAACTAAGAAACATGAATGCAGCAATACAATGGCTAGTGCGCAACGATAAGGAAAATTACTACAATGACAAATGTAGAGAAATAGAAGACAACAACAAAAAGGGAAGAATGGGAGACCTATTCCACAAGATTCAAGAAATCAAGGGAAAGTTCAAACCAAGGACCAGGACGCTCTACGACAATAAAAATAACATAATTCAAGACCAGGAAGGAATAAAAAGACATTGGATGCAATACACAGAAGAACTATACAAGAGAGAGGACAAAATAGAGGACACATGGAGTGAAGAGCCATATGAAGATGAACCCCAAATTCTAAAAACTGAGGTGGAAGCTGCAATAAAAGAAATGGCAAAAAACAAGTCTCGAGGAATAGATGATATACCAATAGAACTCTTGCAATCCACACTGACAGAATCAACTCTAATGTTAACCAACATATGTCAACAGATATAGAAAACAAAACGATGGTCAACAGATTGGAAGTGATCAATATACATCCTCATCCACAAAAAAGGAGAAACGAGACTGCGGCAACTATAGAACCATAGCACTAATCTCCCATGCAAGCAAAATTATGCTCAAAATACTGCAACATAGACTCCAACCACACATGGAGATAGAAATCCTAGAGGTTTAAGCAGGGTTCAGGAAAAGAAGAGTCACCAGGGATCAAATTGCAAATATATGATGGTTAATGGAGTGTAGCAGGGAGTTCCAAAAGAAAATCAGCATATGCTTTATAGACTATAGCAAAGCCTTTGACTGCACAGATCATGAAAGGCTATGGAACACCCTTAAAGACATGGGAATAGTCTTAATGAGGAATCTGTACTCAGGACAAGAGGCTGCTGTCAGAACAGAACAAGGCAAAACAGAATGATTCCCAGTTGGCAAAAGAGTCAGACAAGGCTGCATCCTATCACCCTACCTATTCAACTTTAATGCAGAACATATTGTAAGGAAAGCAGGCTTGGACATGGAAGAGGAAGGAGTTAAAATAGGAGGAAGAAATATCAATCTGAGATATGCTGATACCATAATACTAGCAGAAAACCTCACAGATCTGGAACACCTACTAAGGAAGATCAAAGAAGAAAGTGCAAAGGCAGGCTTACTGTTGAACATAAAGGAAACAAAAATAATGTCCATAGAGAACTTACACACATTCAGACTAGACAATGAGGAAATAGAAATAGTAAAAGAGTTCTCATATCTGGGATCAAACATTGATTGGAACGGGGACTGCAGCCAGGAAATCAGGAGAAGATTAAGAATGGAGAGGGCAGGTATGAAAGAACTAGAAAAGCTCCTAAAATGCAAAGACATACAACTCAGCACAAAATTCAGAATAACACAAGCCATCGTATTCCCTATTACCATGTATGGATGTGAGAGCTGGACAGTCAAGAAAGAAGGTAGGAGAAAAATCAACACATTTGAGATGTAGTGCTGGAGAAGAGTGCTTAGGATTCCATGGACAGCCAAAAGGACAAACAAATGGGTCCTAGAACAGATCAAGCCATAGATATCCTTAGAAGCCAAGATGACAAGAATTAGACTGTCGTACTTTAGACACTTCATGAGAAGGCATGAATCATTGGGAAAGACAATAATGTTAGGAAAGGTGGAGGGAAGTAGAAAGAGAGGAAGGCCACATGCTAGATGGATGGACTTTATGAAAAAGACCACGAATATGAGTTTGCAGGAGATGGGCAGAGCAGTAGAGGACAGAAGGGGCCTGGAGATGTCTCATCCCTATGAGCCCTCCTCCCCGCCCCCCATCCTCTGCTGCTCTGCCCAGCACCTGCAAACTCATATTCGTGGTCTCTTTAATAAAGTCCATCCATCACCATGGGTCAAGATCGACATGAAGGCAATTAACAACAACAACAACCAGAACAACAAGGCATTTGGATGTCCTCCAGTATGGTTCTTTGATCAACCTCTGGCAGAAGTTGACCACAGTGTTGCAGTGCAGGACCTGGAGATTCCTTGAGAGGTGTTCTCTTAGGTAAAAAGAATAGTATTTTTTAATTTGTGGTTTTTCCACATTCATGGGGGGTCCTTTAATCTTAACTCCAGAGAATGTAGAGTGATCATTGTAATAAAATCAATTAAACTAAAGACTTCAGTTATTTTGTCTGAATGCACCAAAGATATGAAGGGTGTTCTGAGACTATTCCAGCTAACTGTCTGCAGAGATACCAGACTCCAAACTTGCTATTCCCCTCAAAATGGGATTAAAGGAGTCAGAAATCTTCCTGAGATGCAGATTTATAAACTCCATGGCAGCATCTAAAACTCTGATGCTTCATTTGCTCAATTTATCCCTGCCAATGACATACTCCATTTTTTGCTTTTACATGCATAATATTTTGATTCATTTATTACATTTAAAACCTGCTTTCTATAATTGTTTATGGTGGCTTACAACATTTTGGTCTTTTTACACATTTCAATAATATTTATTATTGTGGAATTATTGTTGTTGTGTGCTGCAACTCCTTCCCCCCAAAATACTGAAGATGGAAAAAGTCAGTTTGAAGGCGACAAGTGAAGATTTGCATGTGATGAAGATGCTGATGCATTGCACTCCGGGTGTGCTGACCCCTGCGATTTCCCCAAATGCGGGAAACTCGACTGCATAATTTGTGGTAGTGCATCAGCATCTTCATCACATGCAAATCTTCACTTGTCGCCTTCAAAATTGACTTTTTCCATTGACTTCAGTATTCCTCCACTATTTTTCCTCCAGATTCCTAATTCTTGCTCACAGTGCCCACTTAGACCTACAGCCACTCTTGTCTCTGGGATGACTTCCACTTTGTCTTTGTACCTTCTAGGACTTGCTGTCCTTAGTGGTGTAGCCTGTTTGGGGAGAGGGAAGGAGCAAAATCAAATCCTCCTTCAGTCTCCAAGTTTCTAGGACTGCAGTAACTAGAAATTTCAGTCGAGCATGAAAAAACAACAGTTTAGGCATCCAAAGAAAAGGGACAGGCAAAATTGCTAAGGGAATGTGGACACAGTCAATGTAACAGTTTTAGCGTGATCTATTTTCATTGTGCAATTCTAGAAATTTGGGAAGTATAGGAAAATATCCTGGGAGGGATTTTTCTTCTTCTGAGTAGTAAAGGGCTCATTCTATCCACCATTCATAGCTATTCACTTGGTTTTTCAAGGAGCTTCTCAGTTCTTTCAGCCTTCCTCTCTATTCAGATATTGCCCCCTCGGGGGCACAATGTAAAGAACATCCTTAGCAAGACTGAAATTTTCTTTAGAGAAGCTGGATGATTTTTTTTTAAAAAAACCAAAACTCAAGAGATTCTTTTATTCTCCACCAAGAATGTTCATGAACATCCTATGACATCACAGGAGCCCAATTATTGCACAAATTCTCTAGCCCTTGCAAATCTGGCTACTACCGCAATATAGAAGTCTTATATTGATCATGCTAGACTGAAACTGTTACATTCTTTGGCATTTATCCTCCACTCTGTCACATAATGTGTCCTAGTTTTTATCCTTCCATTTTATTATCCAAAACCTGGCAGAAGTGTTCAGTGTTAGTAGATAATAATTCAGTCAAGTACAGATGCAAGTGTTTATCTCCTCACAACTCTTCAATATGAATAGACTCATTAGCAGCCTTGTGATTTAACATTACATCAAATTACTGATTTGAAAAAGTGAAGCAGAACTCATCTGTAGGACACCAGCCCAAATACTTTAACATTTGCTTGAAACCCTATAATACATTATTTGTTTTCTTTGTCCTGCCAGTTCTCCTTCTGCTGGCATTTAGGCAAATTCAGGAAACAAATTCATACCTTATGTAACTGAAAAAGCTCATTCAAGGTGGAAGCACTGAAAAGTTAAAATAGCTCCCAACGTTCTTAAGGTAACACTTCAGAATGTGATTTTTTCCTTCCTGAACAAAATCATTTATTTCAAAGGTTAGTACACTGATTATTGTATTTGTCCTGCTAGTCTAGATCTGATATCTAATTAGTAAAGATATTTTCATGCAATTGTAGGATTTACTTTCTCACAACTGGACTTTCAAATAATTAATACCCATAATGTATCTAGACTCATTTCAGTCTGGTTTCAAGCTAGGGCACAGTACTGAAATGACCTTAGTCATTCTTACTGACAACTTACTCCAAGTGAAAAACAGGGGGAGCACTTCCTTGTTGATATTTCTGGATCTGTCAGCAGCTTATGATTTCATCATGGTATCTTACTGGACCTGATCTACTGGATGAAAGTAAGAGACACTGCAGTACAGTGGTTCTGCTCCTATTTGTGAGGTCCATTATAGAGAACAGTATTGGACCATTAAACTGTGGGCATGCCACAGGATTCCATGTTGTCTCCTATGCTATTCAATATCTCTACAAAGCTCATAAGATCATAAAGTGGCTGGGGCGGGGTGCCATCACTATTCAGTTGATGCCCAGCTATAATTCTGTTTATTGACAGACTCAGCTGAGACTGTGCAGGTGCTGGACCAATGCCTGAATAGTGTAATGGACTGGATGAAGGAAAATAAACTGAAGTTGAATCCTGGTAAAACAGGTTTCTGTGCAGTGGTGGTTCTGAAGTCTGGGAACTGGGCAAGCAACCTGATAATAATAAATAATAATGAAATTTATTTATACCCCGCCCCTCTGTTAAAAACAATCGGGGTGGATTACAGCAATTAAAATGACATTAGTACAATCTAAAAACCCCAACCCCCACCCTTCCCCATAAAAAACCTTCCCTAGATGGGGATGCTCTTTCCCTGAAGGAATAGGTGGATAGTTTATGAGTATTCCTAATCTACCTCTTTCACTGGAGGACAAGTAGACTGTGTGGCTCAGAATTAGCTACAGTAGTCCGTGCACTGTTAAATTTCCTGATTATACTACTGTAATGCATTGTATGTGGGACCATCCTTGAGGATGATTCAGAAGTTATAGCAGTGCAAAATGCAGCAAGATTGTTGACTGGAATATCATATAGATCAGTGCTACTCAGAGTGGTGATCCCTGCACCAGTGGCAATCTCCAAGCCATTGGTTACTTGTCCCTGGCACATTTCCTGGATAGAATAATAATAACAATAACAACAACACAACAACAACAACAACAACATTTATTTATTTTTATCTCGCTCCTCTGCGTAACACAATCGGGGTGGTTTACAACATTAAAATATACATTCCATATCCCACAATCCTGCTCCCCCTTAAAATACTATTAAACAGTTGGCAGTTTAAAACACACTTAAAATAACAACACAAATAAACAATAACTGCTGTAGAATTAGGGATAAGCAGGTTGGGCTATCTTTTGGTGGCCGGGATATCTATTCAGGAAAGACCTGCCAGAACAGATCCATCTTAACAGCCTTTTAAAAGCTGTTTAAGGTGGTAATATGATGGATCTCTTCCGGCAGGCCATTCCATAATCTGGGAGCAGTTGACGAAAAGGTCCTCTGGGCAGGTCCTCTGGGCAGTTGCAGACAGTCTAGTTTTTATAGGCTGCAGCAGATTCCTCCCAGAGGACTTGAGTGCATGGGGTGGATTATATGGGAGGAGGCAGTCCTGAAGATAGGTTGGACCCAAGCCATTTAGGGCTTTAAAGGTGATAACCAACACCTTGTACTGGGCCTGGAAACTAATGGACAGCCAGTGAAGTGATCTTAAGATCGGTGTTATGTGTTCTCTTCCTGAGACCAGCTTGGCTGCCATATTCTGTACTAGTTGAAGTTTCCAGACCAAGTATGAGGGTAGCCCCATGTAGAGAGCATTATAGAAATCGAGATGAGAAGTTATCAGCGCGTGCACCACAGTTTCAAGTTCCCTAACTTCCAGGAAAGGGCACAGCTGGCGTATCAGCTGAAGCTGATAACAGGCACTCTTGCTTTAACATCTGAAGCGATGGATCCAGGAGCACCCCCAGACTGTGAACACAGTCCTTAGAGGAGAGTGTGACCCCATCCAGGACTGGAGGTTGCATCCCAATACCTGGGTTTGGGGCTGCTACTGTACGTACCTCCATTTTGTCTGGATTCAGTCTCAATCTGTTTTTCTTCATCCAGTCCATTACTGCTTTAAGACAATCACTGAGAGGAGAAACGCCATCTGAAGTCAAATCTGAAGACTGAGACATGGAGAAATATATCTGGGAGTCATCAGCATACTGATAACACCCCACCCCATGTCTCCGGATGATCTCTTCCAGCGGCTTCATATATATATATATTGAATAGCATCGGGGACAGGATGGCGCCTTGTGGGATGTCACAGTTAAGCTCTTTCTTTGTAGAGCAACTGTCCCCGAGCATCTGCCCGAGAGGAAGAAACGGAACCAGTGCAGTGCAGTGCCTCCAATTCCTAACCTTCTCAGGCAATCCAAGAGGATGTCATGATCTATTGTATCAAAAGCCTCTGAGAGATCCAATAGCACCAACAGGGTCAGACTACCCTGATGACGCCCAGAGGAAGGTCATCAGCTAAGGCAGTCTCAACTCCATATCCTGTCCTAAAGCCACTTTGAAATGGATCTAGATAATCACTTTCCTCCAAGACAGCTTGGAGTTGAAGAGCAACCACCCCACCCTCTCGATCGCTTTGCTCAGAAAAGGTAGTAGCAAAACTGGCCTATAGCTGTTCATGTCCAGAGGGTCCAGGGAGAGTCTTTTCAGGAGCGACCTAACTGCCGTTTCCTTCAAACAGGATGGAACATAACCTTCTCTAAAGGATGCATTGATGATGTCTCTAATAAACATCCTCAAAGCATCTCCCCCCTGGATGGCCAGCCATGAAGGGCAAGGATCAAGAGGGCAGGTTGTTTTCCTCATTCTACCAAGAAACTTGTCCACGTCATCAGTACTCACGGATTGAAACTGAACCAGTAAAATTTCATCAGTCGAATTCTGGACACATCATCAATCCATTCTGTTCCAACACTGGCATCTAAGTCGACTCTTATCTGGGAGATTTTATTTGCAAAGAAATTGTTAAATGCATAACAGCAGGCCATTGTAGGGTTAAGTAATGGGTTCTGCACAGGTGGAATCTGTGTCAGTTCCCTTACCACCCTAAACAGTTCTGCTAGATGGGACTCTGCAGATGCAATATGTGCAGAGGAGAAGGATTTCTGCGCTGCACATATTGCCTCTCTATAGGAACAAAGAAATTTCCTATGATGAGTCAAGACAGATAAGAGTTGAGTTCCAGATGCACTCTAGCCATTGTTCAACCCACTTCATTTTCCTAAGCTCTTCAGTATATCATGGTTTACAATTTGAAGTGGGTTGGAAAGGACACTTGGGAGCGATAGTGTCGATAGCCTTGGTGAGATCGGTGTACCAGGTATTAACCAAAGCTTTGACAGAATCACCAGTGTTACCAACCATTAGACTCTCTAAGGCAGGGGTAGGCAACCTTTCCCCTTTAAGGGCCAAGGGACTTCAGGTTCCAGAAGCCTCAGCCATGTTGGCCAATAGTCCCATGTTAGCCAATAGCTCCTGGGATTCTGGGAGTTGAAGTCCCTCGGCCCTTAAAGGGGAAAGGTTGCCTACCCCTGGTCTAAGGCTTTCTGGAATCCAATTGGTTCCATTAGCCTTCGAGGATGGACCATTCTAATGGGTCCACCACCCCCAGCCGGGTAGACAGTGGTTCTTAGTTCAGCCTTGATCAGGAAATGATACGTCCATGAGAATGCAGTAGTTTTCTTGGAGGAAACTGATTATCTAGATCCATTTCCGCCCATGGATATTCCTGTTCCGTACTAAAGACCGCATTGAGGGTATGACCCGCACAATGAGTGGGCCCAACAATCAGTTGGAATAGGCCCATGTTTGTCATGGATTCCATGAACTCCCAAGCCACACCTGTTAGATTTGACAAACTGGTCTTGAGTGGAATGTTGAAGTCACTCAAGACTAAGAGCCTAGGTGACTCCAACAGCAATTCTGAGACCAGCTGTGTCAGCTCGGTTAGGGAGTCTGTTAGACAATGGAGTGGATGGTATACTAACAGAATCCCCAAACTATCCTTAGTCCTCAGGCATAGGTACATACACTCGACATGGACTGTGTTCTGGACAGGTATCCTGGTCAGGTATCCTGGTCTTGTGAACCAGAGCTACACCACCACCCCTGCCCACTTCCCCTTACCTGCTCACTAACAAGGTACCCAGCTGGGGGGGCCTGCATCCAAGTTATAGTGCTATCCTCTCCCAGCCAGGTCTCTGTAAAGCAAGCCAGGTTGGCATCCTCATCTAAGAGGAGATCACAGATAATATGGGTCTTATTTTTGACCGACCTGCCATTGCAAAGGAGCAAGGTAAGGTTCTGTGGAACAAGAAGGATGGCTTTCAGACATCTATCCCACCTTCTTTTGTAACACCCTTTCATTCTGTGCCTGCCATACCTTCCTTTCCTCTGCACACCCTCAATTTCCACTCCCAGATCACTCCTGGCCACACATAGTTGTCCTTTGTTCATAAAACCTTCCCACATCCCTTAGATCAGGGGTAGGCAACCTTTCCCCTTTAAGGGCCGAGGGACTTCAGCTTCCAGGATCCCAGGAGCTATTGGCCAACATGGGACTATTGGCCAACATGGCTGAGGCTTCTGGGAGCTGAAGTCCCTCGGCCCTTAAAGGGGAAAGGTTGCCTACCCCTGCCTTAGATCTCTGCTGTACAACAGGAGCCACCAATCGTCTGGGAGGCCATTAAACTCCAATAGTCTGGGAGGCTCACCCCCATGCTTCTCCCACATTACATGGCTGGCCCATGGCCAAGATACATTGGACAAAAGAAAAAAGAGGAGAAAAAAGCAGGCTTGGCAGTGACCTCTGGTCGTTCAGTCCAAGGAGGCTAGCAGCAAGCAGGAAGCTGGTCTTTCAAAAAGGCCTCAGTCCTGCGAGTCAAGGCCTCAGTCCTGCAGGAGACCAGTCCAGTGAGGGAAGCCGAGGTCCAAGGCAGCAGAAACAGAAGCCTCTTCCTCCCTGCAGCCTCCAGACAGACCCTTGGGCCTCTTCTAGATATTATATGAAGGAAGGAAACAACTGTAGTTGATGGAAACAAATATAGTGCAAATCTGGTGCACTGGGAAAAAATAACTGCCAGTCTCTCACATAAGATCCCCTGAGAAGAACTGATATAGACAGCACATAAGACGGTTCTGGACGGAGATGCACTGGCTACTGATTCACTTCTGGTTTGAATTCATGGTGCTGGTGATGACTGTCAAACCATTAATGGTTTCTAAATATCAAGGTCATCCTCTGTGTCAAACTGATGGGAGTGATACATTGCACGGGGACGTGGGAGAGGGTCTTCTCTGCTGTGGTGCCCAATTTACAAAATGTCATCTCCTTGGAGACTAAATAGTGCAGTTTTAGGGAAAAACAAGCATCTTGCAATAGCCATGTTGGCCATATAGCAAATCCAGTAACATCAAAAATCCACCAAATAGTGATACTTTTATTGGGGCAACCAAAATGCTCAATATTCATGGGGGTCCTTCACCCCTAACCCCAGTGCATGTAGAGAGACCACTGTATAAGGATTGTGATTCCTCTAGACAATACAGTGCTTGCAATCTCATCTGATTCATATTCTCTCAGAAGCCAACGACCATATTGTACAAATGTGTCTTTTGTGAGCCTCTTATATACTAAAAATATAGGGTTCTTTGGTTTTTGCTAGATAATACTGAGGCTTACATGCAGTTTCTAAGAACAAATCATATTTTCCCAATATTAATAATTATATGTTTTCTTTCTTTTCCTGTCATTTTAACTGGAAAAAGAAGACACGCTTGAGCAACTTAACCAAATGCAACATGCTGTAAATCTGTCTGTGGCACTGAATGTGTGCTTGTAATTATTATCTGAATAGCATAAAGGTATTTATGTATGATTAAAAATTCTAGAGATCTACCAATGGCAATATTTTAATGTGCAAAGTTATAGGTTATACATTTCATGTTAAATAAAGCTTAGATTTGATCAGAAGATCAGTATATCAATTTCTCATGCTTTTACTCTTTTTTTTTTGGAAAATGTGTGTGTGTGTGAATTAATGAACATGCTTATTATTTTATTTTATCATCAAGATGGTGCACTGACCTACCCTGTAGGATTACTCAGTTCCAATTCTAAAATAATCTTAACTGTACTACTGAACATGGTCACTGCTTTGCACAAAAATTAGTTACCATGACAATGTTACCTTCCAGTGATGAGGAAGAACAGAGTGAGAATAACTAGGAGAGTGAATCCACCAACAGCTGCTGTGGCGATGACCAGAATCTGTCCCTGTTCTGCAGCTATATCTGAAGCTGAAACAGAAATACAAAGGGGTAAATGCCCATTTATTGGTTTTACTTACTTCACTAGCCAAATACATCTAATACAGCCTAATGCAGTAATTATATTTCCTATGCTTTGACTGTTGATTCAATGAAAACAGAAACACTGAAGTAAAATGGGGGTGGCATGACGGCAGGAAACATCTAGTAGTATTGCATGGGTGTTTTGTTTTTCTTGATTTTTAACAGCAAGTAGAAATAAGAGTAGCACTTAGACAATTATACATGACCTACTTCATTTATCAATTCATTATTGCATTTTGCTGTACACTTTCCCCTTACAGCAATCCAGTGATGCAGAACTCACAAAGAGATAGTCATCCAATGTGGCTGAACATAAAGTTAATGAACTTAATGTCTGAACAAAAATTTGAACCCTGTTCCCATTTCCAAATCCAGCAGTTTGTTTTTGAGCCACTCTCTTTCTAACTATGCAGTCTGCATGCATTAATCCAGCATATGTAAGGGCTGGGTAGGGAAGTTAAAGATGCAGGTACTGCCATATTGTCCTTAGAAATCTAGTTGCCTTTTAATAGATTATTACAGACTAAGCATGAAGATTTGAGAGGGGGTCAAAAGCATCTCTGGCTAAATCTTCTTGTAAATGTCCCTGTATTGTGCAACTTTGATAAGGACAGGTTCTAAATCCTATACAGCCAAATGGACTTACAACTCCTTTGCAGCACTAAATACATTAATATTACCTGTCTACTCAATAACTATTGTAGCTCTCATCTGTACAAACCAAATACTACATATTGTTACTGGGAAAGCTAAGAATGAAAAATGGAAGTGTTTGAAGACTAAATAAAACACCTCTATATTGGGACAAAAGAAAAGAAAAGTCATCCTTCACTAGGGGGCATGCGACCTTTGTAGGGCTGAAAAATGAAAGGGGGAGGAACACATACAGCCCACATTTTGTCCACAACTGTGATATATCCTGAAAACCTCTTTTCCAATAATATTTTAATATATTTCCTGTATGGGATTGTCCTGTCTCAGTCTTGGCTCTTTTCAGTGTTTGCTTTATTTAACTGCTGAAATTATGCATGATTTTATCAGATATTAGATAAGGCATTTCTCATGGCTACCTTGGGGATTCTGGGAGTTGCATTCTCAAAAAGTAACTGTTCCAAGTTCTGTTATTTCTGTTTGCTCAGGCTGATGTACCTGCTTGACGAAATTGGCTGAGCGAAGCAGAAAAAGGATGGTACTATGGAAAATAGTGGTAATGTTCTGAAGAATGTCTGAAGACGGAGAGGGCCAACATTACAGCATTGATACATTATATCATACAGCATTTTGCATGACATAAGAGGGCAAATACTTGATGTAGAGGGCAAGTCTATCCGATCTATTGGGATTAAGTACATAAGACCCACCATGCTACATCAGGTAAAAGGCCTATTTTGTCCAGCACCCAGTTTCTCACAGGGTTTCCAAGACCAACTGGTCTTGCCACCTCATTTCCATACCCAATGACTATGTCTTTATCCACAAACAACCATTGTTAAAACTGGACTTGCTATTTCATTTTCATACACAACGAATTTTGAATTTGAATTGACATTCTCACCTACCAAGGGCATATATTTGTCTGTCCCTGGCTTCCACTCCACCAAAAGCATCTGAGGAAGTACAGTGATGTCTACAAAAGGTCATGCTGCCAACTTCTTTCTTTCACTTAGTCTCAAAGGTGCTACAAGATCTCGCTACACAGTGATTATACAGACTAACACGGCTATATCTTTGAATTCTACCTGCTTCCCACAGTGACCAAAGAAATGCATATTGGAAGCCCCCAAATCTTACTGTTCCTAAACAGCAACTGGTATTTTGAGTCAGCAGACCTCTAATCCTAGAGCATCATATAGCCATCATCGGTACCTGCTGAAAGTCATATCATTAATAGTGACGAATGGCTACTGATATACGAAGGGCAGTTATCCACCATCTTATCCTTCATCTTGTCTAATACTCTTTTAAAACCATCCAAGCTGGTGGCATCATCTCATCATGTGCAGTGAGTCTCATAGTTTACGATGCACTAATTCATTTTATCTATTCTGTAACTTCTACTATCCAGCTTCATTCAATGTGTCTAATCCTGGTATAGTGAGGGAAATAATTGTCTGTGTTATATATAAATGTATACAATACCTCTTTTATATTTTCTCCATTGCAAGGCTTTTTCTTAAACCAAAATAGTTCTAAGCATGTCATGATAAGGACCTTGCTTATAGGAGAAACATATTAAAGGTAAGAGCAGTTCAACATGAGAATCAATTACCTAGAGGTATGGTGGGATTTCCATTGCTGGAGATCTGCAAGAAAATATTGTATAACCATACATTGTATAACCATATTATAGCTCTGGATTTCCTTCATCAAGCAGATCTAAGTGATCTATAAGGTTTTCTCTATTATTCTATAATTTATGTATATTTTTTGTCTAATATTATCTCATATTGTTTGAAATTGAGTTTTTGTAAATTGCTTCTATGTAGGGCAGTGGAGAGGTCAGTATAAATATTTTTGATAGATAAAAAGAAAATATGAAAACATTATCACATCCAAAAGATAGTAGCAAAGATCATGGGTTGGACATGAGTTGTAAGTGACTGAATTAAATCATTCTACATTGCTTTGAACTGAGCCCTAAATTTCCAGAATGTGCACAACAATATATTTATATATTTTATTTATTATCACATTTTAAAATTGCTCTTCACCCTTTGAAATACCATGGCAGTGTACCATGGCAGGGTGTTAGAAGATTGGTTTGCTAACAAGATACTTAAAAAACAAACGTACAGATAAATATCTGAAAGACTGGAAAAAAGTACTTAGTTATCTCTCCCAAGAATGGGGAGAGAAGTTTGTTTTGGATTTAAAAAGTGTGATTAAGTGTTGTGGAAATAAAATAAACATGATGTTAAGCTAAAAAGAAAGTAGAGAATGTTGTAATGGGGAACTTAAAAATGTATATGTAAACTTAAATGTAAGTGTGTGTGTGCATGCATACACGCACACGCATGCGAACGCGTGTACACACACACACACAGCTAGATACTTTGTTATATATAACATCAGTGTTGGTATAGAAAAACACTAGTATTAACAAGGAAGATAAAATAAAATAATTTGATTTGTGTATATGTCAAATGTATATGTCAAATGTAAAATGGATGAGGATCATATTTTGTTATGTTATTTTTCCTTTAATTTTTACTTTATGTTTTTAAAATTCTGAAAATAAAGATATTTGAGGGAAAAAAATGCTTTTCACTCTTATAAATACCACTGCAGTCTAGAGATATAGTTAAATCATTGAATACCTGTTTCTAACAAACAAGAGATAAAATAAAAATAAGCCGAGAAGCATGTAAGCCAAAGTAAAGCAGCATATGCTATAAAATAAACAGAACAAATATAATGCCATGGCAAAGAAAAAGCTGAAATGTTAGCAATGTTGGCACCAGGCATACTTGCATAGGGTGGTGATTCTGTATGTCCAGCCCCACTAATAAGACAACCCTCTCCCTTGTTGACACATTGTGTGCCCCAACTATTTCACAAAGAGCCTCTCCTGGTAATGTGGTATATACTGCTTTCCCTTTCTCTAGCCTTGGAAACACAGCCTTCCTCTAAACACCAGACAGCAATGGTTAGCTGCTCTGTTGAGGACCCTTGAGCTGGGGCATGAAGGCACACTGCAATAATAATAATAATAATAATAATAATAATAATAATAATAATAATAAATTTGTACCCTGCCCCTCTGCATAGCAATGCCAGTCTTAGCCTCATGACTGGCACTCTGCCCATTCCATGTTGCCAAAAAATGTGATAAGGGGAATATGTAAAGGAGTTGGAGGCAATTATGAGAGGGCACCTGATACAAGCTACTATTTTAACTGTCCTGGTACAGACAAGCAATTATGTTGCATTATTATCATTAACTGCAAAACCATCTATCCAAAAATGTTTCAAGAATTCTAACTGTAGTTTTTTAAATCACCACTGAATTTAGCAGGATCAAGTTATCACTTCAGAAATGAAGTGTACATGCTGCATTGGAAAATTTTAAATGCATATAAGAGCAGTAATAATTCATGTCCAATTTGGAATGCAAACTATTCTATGACTAGCATTAATTTCTTGGTATGTGATGACAACAAACCAGGATAATGCATTTCATGTTCTTTCTCATAAACTATTCACAGACAAGTCAAGCATGTGGAGTGACCACGGTGGAAGTGAAGAGTTGAAGTATTTTTTTTTTATCAAATATTAAATAACGAATCTCCCAGATACCAAATAGCTAGTTATGTTGAAGCAAGAATTTCACACTCCACATCATGTTCTGGTCTTTAGTACCCACTGCTTGGAAAAATCCAACATAAGAAAATATGACACAACCCAGGTTATTATGAATTCCATATAAAGTTTCTGGGAATGCCTTTTAAAAGCAATATTTGAACTGCAAAGTAGCTGCTTCAGATGTCAATAAAGCAACAAAAAGTAAAGCAGAAAAGGAGTCCATGACCCAAAAAAGGTTAAGGACCATTATTTTACAGCAATAAAAAGACAAAGAAAAGACAACCATGTGCAAATTGTCATAATCTATTGGGGGCAAATTGCCATAGAACATCAATGAAGTATAGTGGTCTGAGTGTTGGACTAGAACTCATGGTTCAGGGTTTCAATCCCTGTTCAGTCACAGATACCTACTGGGTGACTTCTCAGCAAGACAATAGCAGCAGAAGAGTGCAAGAAGCAAGGGGGAAAGCATGAAAAAGGTGCAAGGTGAGACAAAGGAAGTGGAAAGAGGGAAAGGAAGATGAGAGGTAGAGTGGTGGAATGCAAGAAGCATGAGGACATGTCAAAGGTGTGAGTGACAGAAAAAGAGGGGGAGGCAGGGAGAGAGGGAGGAGAGGAATAGTAGTGGTATGCAAGGAACAAGCATGAGGGGAATGATGAAGTTGAAAAGGAAGGGAAGGTGAACCTTGAAGTGGCAGGGTATACATAATAAAACAGGTAGACACATGGTGAGACAACATGCAAAGGATGGAAGGAAGTGCAGTAGTGGAGTACAGGGAGTGTGGAAGAACAATATGAGATACAGGGAACAAAAGATTGTGGCATAAGGTAAGGCAAGGGAGAGGGAAGAAATGGGAAGCAAAGTAAGATGGTTTAAGGTAGCAGCAGCAGCAGCAGCAGCAGCAGCAGCTGTTCTCCTGGATGGGTAGAGCAGCAAGGTATTTTTAAGCATTTAAGATATTCCAACTGCACAAATTCCTATCTGATACCTGACAGTAAAGCAAAGAAACAAACAAGCAAGCAAGCCAAACAGGATGCATGCTTTCCCATTTGCAAGCCAAACAGGAAGCATGCATTTCCCATATTGTATTAGTGGCAGTTTCTTCACAGTAGTCACAGTTTTTAATCTACAGCAGGTACTATACAGCAATAATTCATTTATGACTCTGCCTCTGTTAATTCGCCAGCAGGATAATGCAATGGTAAAGCCATCAATATAATTCTCAACTGAGGGGGGAAGCAGACGAGGGCGTCCAGGACGCCCTGGGCCGGCGTGCCGCGGGGCCGCAGCCTCTGCACCTCGGCGCACCGGCGGCGTCCCTGGAAGGAGTGCTAAATCAGCACTCCTTCCTCAAGACAGCGAAAGTGCGCCCTAAAAGCGGCGGGTGCACTTTCGCTGTCTTTTCCGCCGTGGCGCGTCCGGTCGCCGCGGCGTGAGGTCATCCCCGGAGCGCCGGCCGTGCGGAGGGCCGGCGACTCCGAGGGCGACCTCAGGGAGAGGAAGGGGCGCCGCTCGTGTGGCTGCCCCTCCTCTTCCAAGCCTCCAAGACGACTCTATTAGTCGTCTGCCGAGGCCCTGAATGACCCCTAGGGCAGTGTAAGGACCATTTCTACTGTCTTATCAGATCTCTGGTGCCAAAACTGGTACATTGCCAAAATTGGGATCATCCGTTTTCACCAGGATCACCTACTCAATTCAACAAAATTACACTGCAGTCAATAGGGCCTACAGTACTTTCAGTAGTATGATGCTGAGTGGAACACCAGGCCAGCTGTTTAGCTGACAGAAACCCTCCACCCCCAGCTTTTGAGGTAGAACTAAGACACAAAAACAGAAGTACTTCAAGAATATAATCAACCTAGAAGGATGTAATCAACTGTTACTTGCCCAAAGATGATGGTCAAAAGGAAGGCGTTTGAGGGGCTAAGCAGATAGGCCAGGATAGCACGAGCCAAGCTTGTGCTATCCTGACCTAGTCCTAACCTGAGTTGGTAGTAAGGGATTTGGAAACTGTAGTACATGTGCTGGTAACCTCTCATCTCGATTTCTGCAATGTGCTCTACATGGGGCTACCCTCGTGCTTGGTCCGGAAACTTCAACTAGTACAGAACATGGCAGCCAGATTGGTCTCAGGGACATCTAGGAGAGACCACATAACACCTATTTTGAAGTCTCTTCACTGGCTCCCTATTAGTTTCCGGGCTCAGTACAAGGTGCAAAGCAGCTTCATTTATATACCACTTCATATCGCGCTATGTGATGTCTAAGAGGTTTACAACTGTAAGCTCATTGCCCCCCAACAGTTGGGTACTCATTTTAGCGACCTCAGAAGGATGCAGGCCTGAGTCTAGCCTGAGCCCTGGCTCGTACTGAACTCGCAATCTTGTGGTCTATGAGTGAGTGGCTGCAATACGGCATTTAACCACTGCGCCACCAGGGCTCGTTTAAAGTCCTGAATGGCTTGGGTCTATCTTATCTTTGGGACCGCCTCCTTCCGTCCAACCACCCCGTGCACTCAGTTCCTCTGGGAGGAATTTGCTACAGCCTATATAAACTAGGCTGTCTGCTACCTCCTAGAGGGCCTTCTCGGCTACCGCTTCCAGACTATGGAACAGCCTGCCAGATGAGATCCATCAAATTACGACCTTAATAATAATAATAATAATAATTTTTATTTTCATGTCGCCTCTCTGCAGCACAGTCAAGGCGGCATACAGCAGATTAAAACATTACAAGTTAAAACAGTCAAACAACCCCTTCCCTAACCCACTCACCCCTTAAAAATATATTAAACTATAACAAGATTAAAATACAAATAAAAGATAACAATACAATAGAAATAAATAGCAGCTTAGCAACAGCTTGAGTAGCTTTAAGAAAGCTGTTAAGACAGATCTCTTCCTGCAGGCCTTTCCTGACTAGATTCCCTGCCTTTGGTGTTAGTCTTCCTCTCCTTCCCTCCTTCTCCTCTCCCTGTTGTAATGGGAATTGGCATTTTTAATGTCTCAATGTACTATTTTAACGTGTTTTAAAATTTGTGATTGTTTAATACTTTTTTAGGGATGGGTGGGTTTGGGGTGTTGGGATGGGATGGGAATTGTATTTATGTATTTTAATGTTGTAAGCCACCCTGATTGCTCTGCAGAGGGGTGGGGTATAAATAAATTTTATTATTATTATTATTATTATTATTATTATTATTATTATTATTTTAAAGTAAACGTTGGAAAGGTGTTGTTAGGTGGACAAGTGGAACAACATGATTAGACCATTTTCATTTTTTTGCTATGCAAACCTTTCACAATTTTCAAGTTGCAGTTTTAGTCTGTGTAGCAAAAACAATGTTTAATGATAACAAGTGGGTCCTAGAGCAGATCAAACCGGAAACCTCCCTGGAAGCCAAGATGACCAAACTGAGACTGTCATACTTTGGACACATCATGAGAAGAGAGGACTCCTTGAAAAACCAATAATGCTGGGGAAGGTGGAGGGAAGTAGGAAGAGAGAAAGACCACATGCTAGATAAATGGAATCTACTAAGGAGGTCATGGGTATTAAGGGGTTGCAGGAATTAAGCAAAGTAGTGAAGGACAGAGTGTCTTGAGAGATGTCTCATCCACAGGGTCGCCATGAGTCAAGATTGACTAGAGGGCAGTTAACAACAACAAGAACAAGTGATAACTTAAAGATTAGGAAAATGCGATTTGTCATACAGTTTTTGTGGAACCCACTTCATCAGAAGCATGGAGTATTGTCTCACTTGGGACATTACTTTCTAGCTAGATAGGAAAATTTGTTAGTAAGGTGAAAGAGAATGGAAATGTAAAAAGTATAAAACATTTGTCATTATCTCAACTGGTCTTTAACAAAAAGAAAGACTAGATGATTTGTTGGATTGTTGCTGTTTGCCTTGAAGTTGTTTCTGACTTATGGCAACCCTAATTTTTATGACTCTATCACAGTTTTGCTTGGCAAGATTTGTTCAAATAAGTTTCTCTTCCTCTGTTGTAATAAACTAATCAGTATCTCCAAAGAAAATCAAATCTTGCTTTCTTACTGCAATTACATCTGTTTGTCCTTACTTTTCTTTGCATTTCCCCTTGTAAATCAGGTTGCAGTTACTTCCTAGAGCTTCTAGTGATATTTTCATGGATCTATAGCTTTTTCCCCATCAGTAAAAATAGATAGCAAAAAAACTCTACAGTGACTTGATTAGGAAAGCACTAAAAATACCTGTGCATGACAAAATATCAACATCATCATCGTAATTGCTGCCTGTTGTTGTCATTGTTGTTGTTGTCTGCCCTCCAGTCAACCCCGAATCATGGTGACCCCATGGATGACACATCTCCAGATGTCCCTATCCTCCACTGCTCTGCTCATGTCCTGCACACTCAGGCCCATGGCCTCCCTGATTGAGTATCCATCTGGCCAGCAATATTCCTGAGCATAATTTATTCAGACACAGTTTGAATAAATTAGTGACAGAATTAAGCAATTTTTTATGCAGGTTGTCAAGAATAGACAGAATGTTTGTAATTTCTTACACCAAGGTGTTACCTTTAATATTTGTAGTCTGCTTGTACAGAGAGGTCTTTCAAAAACTAAACAAAATACATTCTGAGGCTGAGCAGATGGATCACATGAGCTGCAAGACACACATCTGTGTGATTAGTATCAGTCACCAGGAGTCTAAACATCAGGATTATAAATATAAGTTACAAGGTAAACATGGGTTAACAGTGTGATGTGGTGGTCAAAAAACTTCACATTGTATCAGTAGGCATATAGTGTTCAGATTAAAGGTGGTAGTAAGACTACTCTGTTCTGTGTTGGCGTGTGATTCCTGTTCTGGGAACTACAATTCAAGAAGGATATTGACAAACTGGAACGTGTCCACAAGAGGCTAACCAATAATCTTAGGTCTGGAAATCAAGAAATGGCTTAGCAAGTTGAGTAGGTGTGAAGAGGTGAAGACCAAGAGGAAATAACAATCATTTTTAAATATCTGAAAGGATGTCATATAGAACATGGAGCAAGCTATTTTATTTTATTTTATTTTATTTATGGCTCGAGACTAAAACTGCTCCAGAGACTAAAGGCCTTTACAGACCGGCCTAAAGGGCCAGCCTGGGGGTGGAGTTGGGACTCCAGCCTGATGCCGTCCTGACAGCGCATGCCCGACACCACCCTAAGGCGCCAGCTCTTAGGGTGGTTTTTGCTGCCCCTAAAAGGAGCGGCCTTTTGCCGCTCTTTTGGGGGCGGCAAAAGGGAGGATCAGGGCCATGTGGGCCCAATTTGTCACTCCCAAGGGCAGCTCTTTCAGTGTGTCTGCAAAGCCCTAATGGTCCAAAATAACATGTAGAAATAATAATCCAGTTTGAGACTGCTTTAACTGCCCTGTCTCAGTGATAGGGAATCCTGAGAATTGTAGTTTATTGTGGCACCAGAACTCTCTTACAGAGAAGGCTAAATGTATCACAAAACTACAGTTCCCAGAATTCCCCAGGGCTGAACCAGGGCAGTTAAAGTGGTCTCAAACTGGATTATTATTTCTGCAGTGTGTTTTGAACCTAAAACAGCTAATTTAAATTACTAGAAGAGATTCCACTAAAACATTAGGAAGAACTTCTTGACTGTAGGAGCTATCTGACAGTGGAATAGACTGCCTCAGAGAGTCCCCATCTATGAACAATGTTGGATGGCCATCTTTCAGGAACCCAGAAGAATTAACATCTTCTATTTTGGAAGTGCTTTAGTTGTATATTTCTGCATGGCAGGAGACTGGACACGATGGTCCTAGATGGTCCTTTCAGTGCCTTCCAGTTCAATGATTGCACTAGAGTGCAATCAGTTTTTTCTAACTTAAGTCATATTGTGCTGATTCCAAAAAATTATGAAGGGAAAGCAAGATGGAAAGGAATCCCAAGGTGGATATCCCAGTGTAAAATGACTTAAGTAGGATCACTTCATTTTTCTTCCTAAGTAAATACCAAATATTTAATTAACTGGTACCAGACATCTAGTTGGCATTCTATTCATGAATTATGACAGTGTAATTCTGAGTCAAACAATTTCATAGAATCACAGAATTATGTCAATTCATAGCAATTCAAATGTGTTGTTCTTGAACAGGTTCGTAGTCTCTTCTGACAGCACAATGACCAAAAATCCTATTTAGTGTTCTCTGGCCTCCCCTGCAGATACCTGTTGCAGCATGTCTTGATACAAGTAAAAAGCTGTTCTCACCCCTCTTCATCCTGCTACATGGAAAACCAACATGGAAATGGCCAATGTAGCAATGGTGATGTTGGGGAGGGCTGTGTTGCTTAAAAGGTAGGGTGTTTTTGGAGAGGGTTGCATTAGGATATCTCTCCTTATTCTCTGCCATTTATATCCAGCTCTATTAGGATGAAAGATTTTGGAGTAGTTCACAATTTAAATAAAGCATAAAAACACATAGTTTTAAAAACAGGAGCAGCAACAGAACACTCAAGCTCAGTTCCTGTTGGCTGGCTTAACTACACTAGAGTATGTGGGCAATGATGGCTGTGAAGTCACAGTGACAATGACAGGAATAAAAGCACAGTGGGCCCAGCAGTGACAGGTGGGAAGGAAAGAAAGCCGTTACTGTCAGAAGAGACAACTGCCCTGACAACTCCTGAGCTACTCAGGAGTCAGAAGGGCTGATTTATTTCTTGTCAGTGATGGCTTTCTCTGTCTTCATGTTGCTGCCACTGCTGCAGATTCCTGGAAAAAAACTGCACTATGCTTGTGTAATAGGCCATTATAGTGGCATAAACCATCAACAGTATTTAAACCTTAAAATTGAAAATATCAGATAGAGATGGACAGATTTCACAGTCCCTCCCCCCATATTCATATTTTTTGAATATCAAGTTATTTCAGTGCTATTTATAAATAATTGTTATCCACCACTTGCTCTTGATTTAAAAACCTGTTGACTACACTAAGAGCATGGACAAATAAAAGGTTGACCCTATTCTGTGAAAAGACAGAAAAGTCAATGGTAGGTCAACAACCCTAGAGACAGCAATCAAACCCCAAGATACCAAGTGTAAAAATAAAAGACATTATTTGGGATTACAATCTGCCTTATTTTAGAAGTCTGGAATGTTTGGGAAAAAGCCTCATGTTCATGTGGGAAAATACAGTCCCTCAGACAATTATAAATGAAGTTCTCCCCCTCCCTGACCACAGCCCCGTTTGCTGTTAGTACCCATCTGCTATCATTAATTTAATTTTGTTTATTTGTATTCTATATGAAATAGTAAAGTAAGTATTGATAACTTTTGTTGACCTAAGAACAAACACTGCAATGAAAATCAGCATGCTGTGTCACTTGTATGCTGGACCCTATTCTTCAAATTTAATTGTGGTTTAAAAGTCCTGTGTGGTAAGGTCCTAGGTCTGTGATGGCAAACCTATGGCACATGTGCCAGAGATGACATGCAAAGCCATTTTTCCTGGAATGTAGAGAGCAGAGAGGAGGGGGAAGAGGAGCGTGTCTGTTTCTCCTCCTTCCTGACTCTCCCTGGCCTTCAGCTGCTTCTCCAGAGGCAGCTGAAGGCCAGGGATGGTGTAGGGGAGGAGAAGGAAGAGGCTCACACTTGTTCCTCCTCCTTCCTAACTCTCCCTGACTTCAGCTGCCTCTATGGATGTCTTTCTACAAGAAAAGAGCTGTTCTTATCCCTCTTCAGCCTGCTACATAGTCCTGCCTCTATGAATGCAGCTGAAGGCTGGGAAAGATGCTGGGGGAGGAGGAGGAAGTGGCACATCTGCTCCTCATCCTTCCCAACCCTCCCTGGCCTTCAACTGCTTCTCCAGAGGCAGATGACAGCTGGGGACAGCACAGGGGGAGGAGTAGGAAGAGGCATGCCTGTTCTTTCTCCTTCCTGACCCTCCCCAGCCTTCAGCTGCTTCTCTGGAGCAGCTAAAGGCTGGTGATGGCACCTGTTCCTCTTCTTTCCCCTGCCTTTCCCCCTTCTGGAGAAGCAGCTGAAGGTCTGGGGGGGGGGGGGGGAGAAGTCCTGCCCCCATGGGGTGGAAGTCCTGCACCTGGCACCGGTGCCAGGAGGCCTTTCATTCTGGGCACTTGGCCCCTAAAAGTTTCACCATCACTGTCCTAGGTCTTCATTATTTCAACTGGAAAAAATATAGGGATTCTGAAAGGTTTATCTGCATCCAGTGTCCTGTTTTCCATAACAGCCAACCAGATACTTTCAGGAAGCAGATAAGAAGCAGGACTTGACCAAATAGTATCAGACCACCTCTCTACTTACTCTAAAATTGATATTGTATCTTAATGCTGTATAACTGGTGACCTGCTCATCCAGATAGAAACAACCAGTCATATACAGTAGCTCTTCAATATACTTTTGAGGTTTATTTCCTGCCTGGGACTGGAAAACAGGACTTTGGGATGGTGATCTGGAAATAAGCAAGCAGTCAAGAAGGAAATGGGCATGGATGGTTCAAAAAAGTAGGTTGGACTGAGGAGCCAGGGCAGTTCTATAGGACTAAGTTGAACCCTGCTTGATCCCCTATGTCACTTGTATAATGCTGGGTTGCTGGCTACAGAGCACCATCTTCTTGTCTGCTGCAGTGATGATGGTACAGAAGAACAGAGAGGAGAGTGGCAGCTCCTTCTGCAAGCTACACATAGAATAAATTATCTAAATCCCACTATCCAGAGTCAGGATCCTGTCCCTGTAGAGACAGAACACACAACTTATGAGTTTGTTGTTCAGCATCGTGGATCACAAACTGTTTGGGGTTGCTGTATCTAAACTATAAACAGTCTTTTAAATATGTCCTCATTTTAACCACAGTTGTAGAATGATTGAGCTTTATTTCACATTAAATCTCAGGCTGAAAGTCTGAAGAAATCACATACAACAATGCAGCAACGAGAAAATATAGATTATAACTGTTACTGAGCTACCATGTTATTCAGCCTACATACAACCAGGAGGCAGCAGTCCATTTTCCTTTGCACAAGTTTGGATATTGCCCACATTTACTGTACAGCATGGGGGTAGGTGGGAAAGGTGACTTGAACTTAATTTAAAGGGTGTAAGGATTTTTCTTTAACAGTTGAGCATTCAGCCATCTGTGAGCTGGCACCCTATTACCAACTCAATTTTGTCTGTTAGCTATATGCTTTAGTTATTGCAATTTGACATCTATCAACCAGCAGACCCTCCAACAGAGTGAAAGATAGGAAAGTGACATTAAGACAGCTGGACAGATAAAATAGAGCAGCTGCAAGACATATAGCTACAAACTGCAGGGACTGGAGCTCTAATGGACAGGAATTAACAACAGCAGTTTAGACCGGGGTGCACAACCTTTTCAGTCCTGAGGTCACATACATAAATGCAGAAAGACACATATACAGAGGCTCTCTTCTGCTCTCAAACAAAACACACTTTAGAATTTCCACCTATTGTTTCTAACAGCAGGAAAACAATGATTTCAGAAGTCAGGGGAGAGTGGTTTTCCCCCTGTAGCCCAGTTGATTAGCACTGAAGGGTCACCCTTGAAGCAGATGGGACCTGGAGGTTGTAAACCTCTGATTTAGATAAAGGCAAAGGTGTAATTAAGAAGCAAAAAGAAATAACAATATTGCTTTTAAAATCCTGTGCTAAAGATCTGGTTTAATAACCTTTAATTTTCATTTGAGATATAAAATCCTGTTGAAAAATATAGACCATTTTAATGTAATAGGAAATACAGGAGAAAGAACTAATGCAATGGTTAGTATTTGGATTTCTGAAATGGCCAGGTCGCCAAAAAATAAAAAAATAAAAAATAAAAAATAAAAAAAATGCAAGCTACCCATTTCAGAAATCCAAATATGAACATGGTAAGTAATGATTGCTTTGTATCAATTACATTTCAGGTTGCTCCTCCCACAGATGAAGAATGTATATGATGGAAGGATTACAGTACATAGTTTTGTAGTACGAGAGGCATTAATACCCTGTCCATTCTAAGTAAGGTTCTCTACAGGGCTATTAATATAATTCAATTGAATAAAACAAACCAGGTTTTTCACTCTTTCAGGACTGTCCAGCACTAGGCGAATACAAAACATTATTCTTCCAGGTTAGGTTGAACTGAGTAGTTTCTCAGTACAATTCTGCAAATTCATATGCTGTAACCTGAAAGAAAGATGCTTATCTTATTGAATCTGCATGGCAGGGGGTTGGACTGGATGGGCCTTGTGGTCTTTTTCATATCTATGATTCTATCACACTTTCTTACACATGCAGGGGCAGGATTTGCCTTGTAGCTGCAAATGTATTAATCAACAGCTAAGGAGGGTGGGAGAGACAGAGGGGAATAGATCCCTGTATTAAACATCTGATATGTGCAATCATGACCTTTAGAGGCGTACTTAATGCAAACACAATGGCAGCTGGTTCTGGGAGTGGAACTGCACAGTATCTGTTGGTGTGCTCAGTTCCCTGTCCACCTAGAAAAATAAATATAAAATGCTGTTTCTACATACATGGTCACTAGCTGGATCCATATTGATTAAAAAGCTGAATAGAAACTGCAGGACTTTTTTTTCAGTGCTATATTTGGTAGACCGGAAATATAAAATCTTAGCACCAAATCTTCAGTCTTACATTATTGATTTGTAACCTTCTCTCCTCTTGCAATTCCTACACATTCTCCCCCAAATATGTCATTGCTGATCATTTTGCTCAATGATGCCTTTTCTAATTTTTGCTGATATAAAAACTGAGATTTTTATAACTCTTTTTCTGAGGCAAAAGAATCATCTCAATAAGACTGTACAAATTATATTTCAATCCTATATCATATGGCTAATAACTGAATGCAGTCCTTAGCATAACTGCTGGGGTGTAAAACACATTAAACCCAGAGAGATTTCCAAATAAACATGAATGTTAAGCATCTAAAACTCTGAAAATAGATGGGAAAAATGAATATTATTCCTAATTCCTGCAGTACTGAATTCTTGTATTCCACGGTATTCCTCCCCATGGCACTAACATTCTACAGCATGTATTTGTTTAAAAACAATTAAAATCATCTCATAAAACACATTAAAATCATTTTTAAAACAACTACAAGTTTAAAAATTAAATAAAACATCCCCAACAAAAAGCACCCCCCTATATATTAAAAGCATGCTTAAACAAATATATCTTTGCCTGGCAGAAAAAGAAAAGCAGTGAGGGGACAAGCCTAACCTCTGGTGAAAGGGAGTTTCACAGGGTGGAAGCAGCCACCAAGAAGCCTCTCTGTTGTGTCCTCACCAAGCAAGCCTTTGAAGGTGGTGGGACCAGGAGAAAGTCTTGTCCTGAAAATCATACTGCACTTTGCCACATACCAGGGCTATTTCTCAACAGGCTGCAACAATCCCATAGGAATAAATATAAAATACCCAATTGTTGTCTGAGCAGAGACTAAGGACTTTGTCACATGTGGGTTTTAAACTGCAATTGTAACAGGAGAATTACATTTTTGGAAGGAGCTATCACATGATATCACCTCTGATCTGTTGCTGCTGTGCCTCTGAAGTGTTGTCAGAAAGCACTTTTTGATTGATGGGGAAACCTATCAATAACCAGCCAATTGTGCTACCATCCCATTACTCCACAGGCATGATAAGTGACAGTCCACAGCAGTCCCAATATTGAGCAGTGACTTGATATCAGTTGCTTCCTTTCCCCTACCCCTTGCTATTCCCAGGCAACCTGTCTTCTTTCATCCTGCCCCCACTTCTTCCCTCTTTCCCCCCCTTCTTTTTAAAAATTAAATAACATTTCCATAATCCCAGAATTGTGTTACAGATTAAAAAAAAAAAAGCAAAAGGCAGGCATGCTAGGTAGGTTATAATGCAGGAAGTTAAAGGGGAGTGTGGAAGAGAACTCATGGGACTCACATGTATATATTGGTAATGTTAGAAATGGAAAAGATTGGGATGACTGACGGTAATGAAAGCTACAGCAAACTGTACATACAGTTGGTGGACAAATTCTGAAATAAAACTGAATACAACAATAAGGACTCCTCAGGCATCAATTCCAATTTACTATTCATTTAATTGATGTCCTGCCTATCTTCCAATATGGGACTCAGTAATTCCAGAATGTGGGAACAAAGGAAGATGAAAATTCTGGGATCCACTTAAGTTGAGAAACAAAATGGGACAGCTCGGTAGGATGAGGGAAAGCAGGAGACGAAGAAAGAAACAAGGAGAAGAAACATGGTTTTCAAAGAGTACACAGAGAGAGGAAAATTGAAGCAAAGGAGGGAAATATGTTCCAAATCCAAGCAGGAAGATAAACTGGGCCTTGTCTTTGCCTATCTATTCCATTATAAGACATATCTGTGGCCACTTTTGGTGGACATTTCATTGGCTGATGTATATCTCACAGGTTTAGTTACAAAGATACTATATTGTGCACCAAATCTTAGTCAGCCTTGTAAACCTGTTATTGATTATACTGAATTCCAGATAATATTTTATACACTACTACATCTCTAACTAGTCACATTTTATATAGAAAATCTTTGATTAATTAACTTTTCTTTATTACTCCTGCAGGGTCAGACAGTCCTCTTTCTGCTTGATGGACCACCATTAATAACTATTCCCAAATTTCTGGCTGTTCCTCATAATGATGTATCTAATTTCATTCCAAACAATTGAAGCAGCACAGATTGTATTCCATCCAGCAACTGAGGAATGTGTGTCATAGATGTCAGCCACGAAGGGTCAAAGGACCTTTGGAAAATAGTAAAGAACCCTTTTCTGCAACATATTACAATCACCCTTACCTTCCTTACTGCCTTTATGTATAGATTATTGTAACAAGATGAAAATCTTCTGATTTTAAATTAAAATTTAAAACTAATATTTCATCACAAAGTAAGTGGACATACTTTTTCTATTTTGACAATTTTCACAGACTTTTGGCTTTCTTTTGTGGGGAAAGGAAAAAGAGTTCTGTTTGCCAAATTGCCAACAATCACGTGTATTTATCATGAAGTAAATTCCATTGAGTAAAAATGGGTTTATTTGTATGCATGCTTGTATAGAATTGTATGCACACTTACAAATAAAGTGTTATTTATAAGTTTATATTGTATTTACAGTTTATGACTTTAATGCTATTGTTAATACCAACTAGAGTAGAAGCACTGAATCAATGACATTTGCCTGTTTGATGACTCAACATTCTGCTATTGATTTAACAGGTCTATTTTAGCTTAGACTAACTAGTTAGACCTAGACCTTTGTTTCTGGTCTACCATCACAACTATCAGAGTGATACTATGGCTCATGCATGCTCAGCAGAATTTGAGCCCTGTTACTAAAGTGAGTCATGCTTTTATAGCTTTCCAATTCTGACATGGATGACAGTCCTGTGGACATTCATGTTTGTTTTTTTAAAAAATTCAGGCACAATCCAACATCATTTCATGAAAAAACATGGCTAGGGCAATATAACACAGTGCAAAGGTTTACAGTCATGACAAGCACATGTAGGATGAATATCCAAATATATATTTTCCGTACATCAGATCTTCATAGATACTCCCATGCTTGTTCTTATTATTCTTATATGTGCTTTTGATAGAAACACATAATAACTTTAATGAAATATGGATGTGTACATTTGTCTCAAAGAATAAGACATATGTGATATAATCTTGTACAGAGATCTGAATGTGAAATCATAAAAGGCCACCTCCCTTATGCATGGCTTATAAAATTCTTAGAGGAACTTCCAATGGTCATTGTCGGAGAGAGAGCACTAGACTAACTTGCTCTAAAAGCAGAGCAATTTTTATGTTCTTGTAACCACTCCAAATATGTTCTCTGTTTGAATTTGCAACCCAGTATGAATAATTCTGAAGTCTTAAGGAAGTCTGGGTTTATTTTAGCAGCAACAATAAGGCATTTACACTGAAAATAATTCAAAAGCCCAACATTTAAACTCACTATTATGTTTTATCTATTTTACTGTATGGTTTTACTAAAACTGCTTAATGGATATAATTAAAGGTAAGTTAAAACATTCCATTGCCATTTCAGGCCTAAATTCCACATTCAATTACATCCCTTGATTGTGTTATAGCTTGCATAAAAGCATCACCAATTATTTATTCAGTAAGAAAACTGAAAGGTACCTCATATAGTCTTTAATTGGATGACATTGTTTTCCTAGTATTACTTCTTAGATCTGAAATTCTCCTGTTATGTCTCTACTAAAGGATGTAGGAGTTTTAAACAAATTTCTGAATTGCTCATTTTTGGTCTGAATTGTTGATGACTTCATCATTTGAATTTCTCTTATAACTCTTAAGGAAATAAATAAACAAAAAACCACAGTTCAAAAGTGGTTCTTAAATACAGCCTAATAGTATTTATCCATTTGAACGCAACTTTTTTTTTAAAGACCTGTTTAATGTACATTCATTAACAGTGAAACCCATTCTTAACACACACACACACACTTAGAGGTCCAGCCCATTGATTTTAATATGGTTCATTTTCAAAGACTACAAATGAAATAAAATGCATCTCAATGAAAATGTTGTGGATATGTTTTCACAGTGAAAACTAATGAAAACTAACTAATTTCATTTCCTCACAGTCTGAAAATGGTGATGCAGAAGCTGGTTTTTTGTGCATCTTTCACCACAGTGATTGCTATATGAAACTGCCATCAAGTACAAAGTGCCTTCTCACATGAGTTGCCCTAACTTTGTGGAATGTCCATGTTTTCTAGATGTCCTTGGTGCCAGATGAAGGTGGCATAGGGACTAACTTCATGGCAATAAATACTCCCAAATTACAATAAATACTCCCAAATTTCCCTCTGAGTGAAGCAACTAGGAAAAGCTGCTTTCTTAAAGATACCTCACATATTGGAGCTCTAGAGTTACATCTAATATTATATGAGTAGATTTTTCTTTATACAACATGACTTTTCCTCCCCTCCTCCTTTTTGTAGATTCCAATGCTCACGCAAATCTGCTCCAGAGAGTTCTGGTCCGGGGGGGGGGGGGGACTTGATCTGACAGTGGTGCCATTCTGGAGGAAGATACACTGTTCAACACAACCTCAAGATATTGCCTAATCCTAGCCATTGATGTGCTCTCAGTTTTATATGTGAAACATTTTCTGACTGAAATCTCCTTTCAAGAGTATATTTTTCAAGTAATGTTTACAAGAAAATCTCCCTTGATATTATTCAACTTATTATTACAGTGCTACAATAATAGTCCTATTTTAAGGCCAGGTCAGATTAATTGCGCTCTGGCACTGAACTACATTCAGCCAGAAGTTGGCAAGTGTGGCCCTTAACAGCTTTAAAATTCCATTTATGGTATTTATAAATTTAACATCGAAAGCCCTAAGAACAATGGTTAAATGGTTCCCTTCACATTGGGGTAGCTTTAAGAACATTCTGCAATGGTTTGTGAATGCCTCATGAGTTCTGATTGCCCACACAGCATGTGCTACTTGGCAAGAAGCTATCATCTGCTGATTCCCAATATAAAGCACAGGAGTGGGCATGGGCATTTAACGGCCGAGCTCCAGCCAAGTCAAGGTGAGAACAGCAGCCGCTTATAACCAGATTCTGGACTTGTGATGATCTTGCAGGAAAAAGAGATAACAATTTGCCCAAAGTAAGGTGGGAAGCAGACGGGAGCTTCCCGTGCGCCGCGGGACGGAGCGCCGCTGGACCGCGGCAGCCGCACCGCAGCGCACCGTCGGCGACTCTAAAAGGAGCACCAAATTGGCGCTCCTTTTAGATTTCAGGGAAAGGGCGCCCTAAAAGCGGCGGGCGCACTTTCCCTGACTCAAACGCCGCGGCGCGTGCGGTCGCCGTGGCGTGAGGTCATCCTCGGAGCGCCGGCCGTGCGGAGGGCCGGCGACTCGAGGGCGACCTCAGGAAGAGGAAGGGGCGCCGCTCGTGCGGCTGCCCCTCCTCTTCCCTGCCCTGAAGACGACTCTATTAGTCGTCTGCCGAGGCCCTAAGTTACCAGGTTCATACTGAAGGAGGAGCAGCAAGCAGTAGTGACAGTGAGCAATTTATGAGTTTCTTTCAGAGTTTTTTTTTTTTTTAAAACAAGCATTCTGAATCAAAAATCTACAAGAAGATTGAACCTTTGGAAATAGTTGACTTGAATATTTCCAAAGGCCTAATCCCTTTTAGGGCAAGCAACAGGATGTTTGTACATTCTGGTCTAAGAGCCAAAAGTTCAAGTTTTTTTTTTTTGTGTGTGTGGTTTTCTTTTTTAGATCATGAGCTAGTTTGTCAAGACTAGGAAATTGCTAAGACCTAGGAATGTCAAAAATAATAGCTGAAGAAAAAGGTCCAGGAACTGTTCAGGATATTGATAAGTAATAGTTGGTTTTGAACCATGGCACATTTAAAGTGCATTTAAAAATTTAATCTAGATTTTGTGTCAATAGTGGAATTTAGTAGACCTATTATTATTGATATCTAGCTGCTGAGATGCTACCTGCTACTTCTCTGTGTCTTCAGTTAAGACTTACTTTCATCTCCAGTTTCAAATTCAAACTTCTGGCTATAGCCGCTGTATCCTGTTGCAGTCCTGACTCTGATATGAAATATGTACTTGGTGGCTGGCTTGAGGCCTGTGACGATAACACTTGGAGCCTTCGACCTTGTGGAGGAATAGCTCAGCTGCTCATGCTCCTGAGAGACAAAAAAGGGGGAAAGGGGGAAATGATGTCAAGCTGAGTTGTGAAAGCTACATAATAATAATCTTTTAGAACTAAATTTCTTATGAATGTCAAAGTGTGTTCATTAAAGGGGTAAAAGCTGTCACTATGATGTATGGTACAAGCTAGGCTTAGATATATCTTAAATGTTGTGTTATCATTCGTATAGTGAAATCTGTGTCATTGTGAATAAGGTTAGTAATTACATTGGAGTCAAAATAATATGAAATTAGTACAAAGCTGCATCCAAAGGAAATGGCAGCTAAAATAGCAGCTTTACCTTTTGAATAATGGACAATTTAGGAATTTAATAAGTACCAAGATAATTTAACACATAGATGTGGGAATATTAAAATCCCCACTATTCTCTTCTACCTGCTGGTAGTGCCAAAATGCTGGCGCTATCTATGGGTATACCTGTTGGTAAAAGAAAATGAAAAATTATCTCTTCATTTTTAGATTTGCAACCCTCAAACAGGGAATTATGCTGTCACTGGTTTAGAAAGCTATATTTAATATATGTTAATTTTTTTTTTTTGGAAGCATAAAATATCCCACATAATTTAGTTGGGAGCAAAAACACACACCTCTGTTGCTAAATTTCCACCAAGTATCTAGGTATTTAGGGAACTGCTTCTCATATTGTGTTTTGCACAGGAATATAAAGGGTACCTGTATGCATATTTCTACATAATATGTCATGTGAACCTTCATATAGTTCTACTCAGCTGCCTCATCATAATGTGAAAGTAACCCTGGGCTCCTAAAAGTTATGCCAGCCAAGTGCATTTTATTTAGTAAGCCCTATCAAGCTGATAAAACTTTAGAGTACAGCCCCTGTGGAGACACCTAAAAACTATCCTAGCTAAGTACAGAGGGGTGGCCACCAAGTGACAAACTGGATATAGAAACTATGAACACATGGATGGTATAGAACAGCTGTGATTTGCATTGCCAAACTGCCTACCCACCCAGATGAAATCATAGATCTTCAAGGTAAAGTACAAACCAAAGGCAAAGGAAACTGACAGTGACTATAAATATATTTAATAGATTAGAATATGGTAAATGGTAATCATAATAAGAAATCCATAACTTAGCATTGGCAAAACATAAAACTAAAATTAGTACACTTGAATAGTCTTCACCAACAGGTTTGTACTGGCATGACTATAATGGCAAATTCAAGCACTAGATTTTTTTCCAGTAAGAATAAATCTCTTTCTGCAGGATGAGGAAGTGGTAACATCCTTACAGAAGAAATCTGTACTTGGGGTTGCCTGTTTATCAAGCTTCTTTATTTGTTAATTACTGTTTCCTAATTGATCATAAAAGTTTTTTTTTTTTAAGCAAGTAGACCACTGAGGTCATGTGCTGCCAGCCTTCTAGGAGTTCATCACAGTTGTGCCTATTTCATTTTGGATATAACTACTGATGAAATTAGTCAATGTTTTCATCTTGCTATAGCAACATCTCATCACCTATGAAGGTTATGACTTTAAAAAAATATAGAATTACACAGTACGTTGTGTCTGATATTCTTTTGTACCCTATGACTATAATGCAACACAGTTAAGCTTGGAACTGATAGGGTGAAATTCATTAACTGTAGCTAGAATATTTTTTCCATTTTGTATTAAATAACTGCCTTGGTGAGATATCTTATGCAGTCACCAGTTCATATGCTTTATACCGAACAAGGAACATATTTCTAGTTCTCACTGGCTTTTCATATTTTTCTACCTTGCTTTGAGGTTATTGAATTTCTTGTCTGTAATTCAGGGTCAGAACAGAAATGTCTATAAGAATCCACATAGCATATATCTGGCACCAACAGAGCAACATAAGAATACTGAATGCGATTTTTTTAAAAGAAGTTCAAAAATGTGGTCATCAAGCCAATAGAATGTCTTCATATTCTGTCAGTCCTATTATCACAGTAAAAATAAATTTCACTGAAAACATATGGGGCAAGGGATGGGGAAGAACAAAGGACTGACACTTTGGAAAGTGTATTTTTGATATAAAGAACTGCACTGTAAAGTATATAAATAAAAATATAAATCCTTGGTTTAACTAACACTAATCTAATGCTGATGAAGTGAAGTGATTTATGACACAGCAAGGTTTTTAACACTGATCATGAGAAACAGTGCATTACCACTATCTCAGCAGCAGAAAATGAATGTAACAATTGTTGTATGATTAAGTTGCAGTGCTTAGGGAAAATGAAGCACTGGTTTGTGTGTGGGGAATTAAATGATATGTGATGCTCATCATTCAAAATAGGGTAGACTAGTTTTTTAGAACAACAACAACAACAACCTTATACTATGGGGTGTCTCCAAACTGCTATTTATTTTTTAATGAAGTCTCCAGTATATTATTATATTTTGCAATAGGAATCAACATGTAAACCAAACAAGGAAGATATAAAATATTTATATACATATAATTGGAATATACAAAGGATACCAACAGCAAACCAAATATCATAGGACTGTATTTCCTAAAACCCAATTAAATTTTGCCTGTTCAACAAGTGTTAAGATTATGGCAATAACAAGAGGCAACCAGACTCTGTTAAAATTCATACATGTTTGCAATATAAGATACCATGGCTCAGTTGCCATCTTCCCCCTTAAAGCTAAAATGTAATGTAATGAAAATTTAATGAAAACATTTGTGTACATCACTTGTAGGCAGATAACAACTGCAACATTTCTTTTCAGAATAGATGAAAAAAGTCTACAAAACACTGCTAGGTACTAATTTTGGCTTCCTATAATATCTTGTGGGTAGAGAGAAGGATTTGACGCAAAACAGTTATAAATGAATCCGTACTGAACATCTCTGCACTGGATAAAAATGGTTTGTGGCCAGTCCATCTCTTATAACAGGTGCACCACAGTATATTTATTTCCATAATCAAAGTAATTTAGAGATAAAACATTCATCTCACTTGGTTCATTACTAATAATGATTGGTTTTTTAGAGGGTCCTCTTAACTAACAGGAACATTTATATTGTATTAGGTTGTTGGGAAAGATTCCTTATATTTACGTAATGCAAAGTGTATTCCAAAGAAACATTACATCCAAAGGATACCCTATGTTTTACACAGATAATGAATAAACTGGAGAGCCAACATGGTACAGTGGTTTTGAGTGCTAGAGTAGAATTCAGGAAGATCAGGGCCAAACCTGCATTTTGCTATGCAAACCCACTGGATGTCCTTGGGAAATTCACTCTCTCTCAGCTTCACAGAAAGGCAATAGCAAGCTTCCTCTGAATAAATCTTGTAAGAAAAGCCTATAATAGCACATAACATTTGACAAAATGAAAAAAACCCTTGACATTTTATAAAACAGAATATATTTTGAAAATGAAAAAGTTATAGAGATAGCGGTTGTGGTCTAGCTAGAAGCATTTGCATGTAAAAATTAAATATTTTCATGAAGAAAACAGGAAAAAATGCAACAGTTGAGAAAATACTGGAGAAGATAATCCAGGCTTGCAAACAAATGCCTGCTCAAAATCTAGTAACTGTTAGTTCCTACTGTTTGTCAATGTCTGAGAAAAATCAGATTAAAATGAGTTCAGTAATTTCAATGAAAAGTCATTAAGAAAGAGAATCAGACAAATCAAGTACCATGGGCAAAGGCAAACTGCTCAATGTGGGCAATGTGGACAAAGATGATGTATATCAATACTGAATGAGAAACTCCATTTAGTACTCGAAATGGATTGGCAATAAAACCATGTTGTTATAAAATATAATGAATAAGTGGGACCTGAAAATCAAGTGCTGTAGTATGAAGTGCTCTTGTTCAGGTTCATGCCAATCAGCTATATCATCTTTCAGGGCAATCTATTCAATCCTTTCCTTGCCTTTTCTGTTTTGTCCTCCTTTTCAACAATCACAGTCAGCATCCTGCATCCACCAGGTATGCTCTACCCTTATAGAGATGGACACACTTCTTTACACAATGCATTATTGAACTATGAAATGCACTGTCACAAGATGTAGTGATAGATGCCAAGGCAGATGGCTTTAAAAGCAGATGAGATCAATTCATGAAAGTTAGGGTCATCTATGGGTATAGTTATGATGTTCATAGGCTTCCTCATGTACCAGAGGAAGTGTGCATCTCTACCTTATTTGCTGGGAGGATGATATGGTCCATATGTCCTGCTGGCAAGTTTCCTATTGGCAACTGTTTGGCAGTGTGTGAATTAAGTGCTTTTTGTAGGACCAGGCATGACCCTATTTTCTTTCTACTTTCCTTTATTTATGTATTTCTCAAAATGTTGAGGTTCCTCTGAGGCTGTTGATACCTCCCTCTTGTGGATGTGTATGCTGTTGTTTTGACTACATAAATAACTATGCTTGGAAAATGAATCACTCTTCATTTCTAAAATAGCTGCCTCCATGAATGGGTGAATGTTCAGATTATGTAATTAGTTGACATACAGGGCTTCTTCAGGAACTATTTAAGCTTATGGATGTTCAACAATTGCTGATCATCATTGCCATGGAAAAGCCAACCTTTAAATACTGAATTCCTTATTTTAAATTGCCCACAATAGTTTTCCAGAGCAAAGAAGATCAAAGTATATTGGGATAATCAATCACATGTTTACGCCTCCACCCATTGTCTGTATTCTGGAAAACAAGTTTTGCTGCTTGAAATAATGAATATGCATTTTGCCCTTTGGAAGTTTTAGATTTGATTTCCAGCCAGTGCCTTAGCAAAGCTGCCAACAAGATGATAAAAATACATACAAATAATTCAGCTAGGCCAATTCCACTAAAATATTGCTTTAAATGGATTATATACCCAGGAAGAAGAAATAAAGAAGAAATCTTGATGAGAGGAGTAGAGATGGGAAACTTTCAGGAACCAAAGAGGCTACAGAAGGTGTATGGGTAATTTATGATATAGGGTAACAAAATATTAAATTTATTTCTGGTGGGACCTGGAACCAAGAGTTCAAGGACAGATGCTGAAGATCAAAGTAGATGTAATCTATAAGGTTCAATATTGCTGAAAGTCAGGCTCATGCCCTAAATCAAATTTAAAGCAGTCTGTAATCAGAGTTAGTTAAAGTAGAAAGTCTACTCTAGGGAAAAAACAATACTAAAATGGCCCAAATATTGATTGCTACTTTTCCATCTGCAATATAATGCTCCAATAATGCTTGTTTTCCTATATGAAAGCTTCAGAATCAATATGTCAAATGGTATGTTGTGTATGCTTATGAAATTGTCCCAAAATAATACAGGTGATGTCATTAATTCCAATTCCCACTGACATGAACAAAAGAAGATAAAGCAGTGCTGAAGATAATGACAACCTCATTCTACAACATGCTTAAAGTACCATAAATATTGATTCACCTCCATTGTCTCTGTAATCTCTAGGATCTTATGAATTTGAGCTCCTATTTCTCCACTGGATTTAAGCTCTGCTGTGTGAATTGAACCAATTATAAAAAACCCCTCAAACTTTATTTTTTGACCTTAGTACTTTAAATTGTTTCTGTAAGGAATTATTATCAATATTTTTCACAATAAAATATCTAGGACTACTGATCAACTGAAATTCTGTTCAGTGACCAGAGATCCCTTCTAAGTACTATAAAATAGAAAGGTTTATTTTAGCCCAAGGAAGGGCTGCAATAGTTATATAATTAAATAAAACACTTAGGGCCTTTGCAGACTGCCAGAAATAGTGCACATTAAATTGAGGCACTGCCCTGGCTCAGTGCTAGGGAATCATGGGAACTGTAATTTATTGTGGCACCAGAGCTCTCTGACAGAGAAGGCTCAATGTCCCAGAAAAAAATACAATTCCCATGACTCCCTAGCACTGAGCCAGGGCAGTGCCTCAATTTAATGTGCACTATTTCTGGCAGTCTGCAAAGGCCCATTGAGAAGTAGCCTATAAAGATGAACATAATAGCCATGAGGATGAAAAAAGGCCAGTTACATGATCAGTAGCTTTATTTTCTCTACCTTTCTATTATTTATGAGAATTCTAGTGAAGTAGAAAGTGGGAAGATATCGTCCATGGTCAGGAATCATGTGATCCTTCAGTGCCAGCAGCCTTAAACACCATGGGCAATGGAATGGGCAGCTGGGAGTTGCAATCCATCCCCTCCTATATATAGTTCACCATTGGCTTGCTAAATATTATGTGATGCAATGTGTTTAATGAGCTTTCAGTTTACACTAGAGGACATGCAGTGTGATATAGTGGTTTGAGTGTTGGATGATTCTGGAGACCAAGGTTCGAATCCCTGCTTTGCCATGGAAACCTTCTTAATGGCTATGGGCAAGCCACACTCTTTCAGCTACAGAAGAAGGCAAAGGCAAATGCCCTCTGAACAAATCCTGCCAAGAAAACCCAGCCTTAGGGTTCCACAAATCAGAAATTACTTGAAGACACACAACAACACTTTCCACAAAGCTATTTCCATGTGTCTGTTCAGGGATAACTGTATGGAGGAATCTAATATCAGAAATGTAGGCATGTATCACTACCTAGCACAACTAATCAAAAAGTGGGGAGGATATTAATGTATAATTCCAGGACATTTTCAAATATAGGGCCTAAGCAGACTGCCAGAAATAGTGCACATTAAATTGAGGCACTGCCCTGGCTCAGTGCTAGGGAATCATGGGAACTGTATTTTTTTCTGGAACATTGAGCCTTCTCTGTCAGAGAGCTCTGGTGCCACAATAAATTACAGTTCCCATGATTCCCTAGCACCGAGCCAGGGCAGTGCCTCAATTTAATGTGCACTATTTCTGGCAGTCTGCTTAGGCCCATAGAAGTGGAGAGAAAGGCAGACCCAAATAACAATCTCCATGAGGAACTGGGCTTCTAAAACTAATGCCATTCTGTGCTAGAAAATTCCAGATGGTTAGCCATATTGATGTGTTGCAGATAACCACAACAAAGAAGTTTGGTTTTTTTAGTGCCAGCAAGGAATACCTTAGGAGGAATCTTACTGTTTTTAAGTAGAAGTTTGGGCACAATTATCACACATGTAAATACAATAGCCAGAGAAGAATAAACATTTGCTGTAATTTTTCATTATTGGAAAATACTTCCATGCATGTACACATCTATAAACAAATAAACTCTGATGGTACAGTGAAGTTTAATGCAGCTCCACATGTATATAGTTATGGAATCATGTATTCACTTTTAAATGCCTCCTTACTTTTAAGTGTGTCTCTGCTAATATGATTTATACTAACATAAACTTCTTGAACAAGCATGATAGATGCTTTGGTTGAAAAACTGAGAGCTATTATTAAGAAACACACAGTTTGTACAAGGTCACTGCAAATACAAGATGTATCAGTTGAGTAAAATATCTACTAAAACATAAAGGTTTTTATGAGTAGCAGGTGTATTCCTGAAAAAGACTATAAAGCTATTAAGTGCTCAGTAAGGAATACATAATAATATGTTGTTAACTGAAGTGCTTTGACAAGAGCAGGGAAAAAAGACACTTCAAAATCATTAGTAGGGCTTGCATAAAATGACTAAGTCAAAAATGGATTTGAGTCAAAAAGACTCAATAGCTTGGATCTTCAGACAAGTAACATCTGTGCTGTTCTTTTACTTGTAAGTACCATGTACAGTGATAGTACTAATAAATGATAATAATAAAGATTTTCATAGAAAGAGAGTTTCCTGGTCCATCCAGTGCTGTGCAGCCATGTTACCCCCTCCCCAACAAGCCATATTGTTGGAGTATTGGAAAAGGGCCTCTTGAACAATGTGGAATAAGGTTCTTGGGGTGACTGGGGAAAAATAGAGATTAAACTCTGATTTTTTGAGCTTCCTTAAGTCAACAGAATCTCAGCCTAATATGAGGCAACTGCTACTTCTGACACATTCCTACCATCCCACATTATTGGAAGGTCCTCTGAAGCTTTGGAGCAACTTTTCAGTGGTTGCAGGAGGGAGGGCAGCAGAATAACCTTTCCTTCCATAAATTTCCTAAATTAACCCAAATTGACTCAAATCTTAGATTGATTCAATGTGTAACTTAAACAGTTCACTCCATGAATCTGAAGAAGTAGACCAAATCTATGAAAACTTATGCTACAACTTTTTTCGCACAGTTAGTTTCAAAGGTGCTACAATAATAATAATAATAATAAATTTTATTTTTACCCCGCCTTTCCATGAATATGATCAAAGCGGCTTACAAAAAGTTAAAATTGTTACAATATAAAGATTAAAAACATCGGTGCAGGAATCAAATTACAAACAATCCGGGGTCAATAAGAAAACACATGGGGCAGAGAAAGAAAAAATACCATTACTTAAGGTGGAAATGCCAACTGAAATAAATACGTTTTTAAATTTCTCTTAAAAGAGACGAGTGATGCAGAGGAGCGAAGCTCTGCAGGAAGCTTATTCCAGAAGGAAGGGGCAATGATGGAAAAAGCCCTCTGAGAGGTCCAAGATCCCTTTGCATACTATTAGCTACATTGCTGTTCTCTTTCCTGGAAACTCTCCATGGATTGGCAGCCAACAGTTCTTGGACTGGCAGCGGTCTACAAAAATTACTTTGACTAACACTGCTATAAGTACACATTATAGGTCTGATCATAGTGGCTATTTTCTTTTTCTTGAGGGGAGAGGATAAAAAAACCCTAGCAGAACAAAAGCACTGCTATGCACATCACAACTAGTGAGGCTAGCAGCCTAACAACCTAAGCTCTAACTCAGGTGTTTTCCAGAGTATAGCTGAGCATCAGCCTTTAAAATCAGCATCCAGTAAAAAGTAAACAACCAACTAATGAGTTTCTACAATCAATTCCCAGTTGTTTGTGTGTGTGCATGCACACGTGTGCCTTTGAGTCATTCGTTGACTTTTGGCAACCCCATGAATTTCACAGGGCTTTCTTAGCCAAGGAATACTTAGAGATGGTTTTGCCCATTCCTTCCTCTGAAATATAGCTTACAGCATCTAGTCTTCATTGGCAGTCTTCTGTCCAAGTACTAACCAGGGCTGATCTGGCTTAGCTTCCAAAATAAGATGTGATCTGGCAGCCACTCAGTGAACCCTTAATATAGGGGGGTTGCAGACTGCCAGAAATAGTGTGAATTCAGTCCACTTTTAGGGTTAGGGTTAGTGCTAGGGAATCATGGGAACTGTTATTTTTCTGAGACATTGAGCCTTCTCTGTCAGAGAGCTCTGATGCCACAATAAAATACAGTTCCCATGGTTCCCTAACTCTAACCCTAACCCTAAAAGTGGACTGAATTCACACTATTTCTGGCAGTCTGCAACCCCCCATAGTTTCCACTTAAATTTCACCTCCTATCCCCACAATAGTCTAACAGGTAGGAATGTTTAAACGGCCAGGAATAAGACTAGGAGGAGGAAGGACCTTAAAGGAAGAATTAACAAACACATCTTAAAATATTTATTTTCTCTCCACTCTTACCTAAACTTGACGTATGTCAGGCTTTGTTTACTTGCAAGGATAAAAACCAAGATCAGGACTATATATCTATATGCATATGTTAGTCTGGTGTCCTCACCCAATAGGAGAAAATTACCCCCCCCCTCTTGGAAATCCATGGGCCTACATGAAGTGTCAGGGCTCAAGATGTTTTATCTGTCCCTGGCCTTGCAATAGTGTATCCTGTCTAAACAAGGCATCGTCAAAAGTACTGTTAGGCCACAGCCTTTTGTGAGTCCCTGGCCTTTCTTCTGAGGCAAAGAACCCCTGCCTAGGTAAGCCTTACTCTTGGGGCTCCAAAGTTCTTATTCTCTTATTTACAGCTCTACACAATAGCAGACCAGCCTGCTCCTTCTAGGTTCACTGAGTATGGTGATGATCCCTAGGTCTCCTCTTTTGTCTGAGTTGCCTGTTGAACGTCCTGCAACAGTTTCTAGCCCAGCAATCCCAGGAAGAGCTGCCGGCCCTGTAGTCTCACAGCCTGCACTGTTCACCTGCAAAACCACACTGGCTCCTCCCACTTGTTTCTCTCCCCTTTTAAATCCTGGCTAGCATTTCCAAAGTAGTCTGCTACACCCACATCCTTTATCAGCTGTTGCAGATTACCCTGTTGGGGCCAACAAGCAGATGAGTTGTCTTCTTTCTCCTTTGGCATTGCAGGCTCTATTAATTCCTCCTGACTGCTATAGACATATCTCCCATTTCTTTTGGGTGTCTGAATAAGTTCTACTTGGCTGAGTCCCTCCAGCTTTTTACAGACAGTCATTAAATTCATGGTGTTCGTACTAATTTGTTAACTTGAACTTTACATAGCCTATTATGTAGGTTAACACTCTTACTGCATGGAGCAGGTGATATGACAAGGTCACAGCTTCTCTCTTCCCCTGGAATGAGGTCTGGTACTCACACCATCTCCAGTCCAGGCTGGGGAGCTAACATGTGACTCCCCTTCCCATGACACACCTAGAAATGTGGCTATATCACCTAGCAAAGAAGGTTGTTTAAATGACTTCAGTGACTCTCCACTTAACATGTCACTAGACTTCAGTTTTGTGTTGTATGCATCAGCTATTCTGACAATTGTTTCACTAGTTCCTTTCAAGGAAGGTACAATTTGGAAATGATCATTTGATTGCAGGGATAATATCTAGTTTTTAAATTCAGATAAATCAATGTCAGAGAATACTCGGCTTACCAAAATATAGCTTAGAATTTGGCATATACCATCTCAACAGAATCCCTATATTCTTTGCCCTTGTTGTGCAAGAAGGCACTGTGCAAGCAAGTTACAAAAAGATGTATTAGTATTTATAAATGTAATTGTCAAGATGTTAAATATTTTTAATTATTTCCCCTTAACAGAATTAAGAGGAATTAGAAGCACAGCTGATTCAGGGCCTTTGCAGACTGCCAGAAATAGTGCACATTAAATTGAAGCACTGCCCTGGCTCAGTGCTAGGGAATCATGAGAATTGGATTTTTTTCTGAGACATTGAGCCTTCTCTGTCAGAGAGCTCTGGTGCCACAATAAATTACAGTTCCCATGATTCCCTATCACTGAGCCAGGGCAGTGCCTCAATTTAATGTGCACTATTTCTGGCAGTCCGTATCTCCCCTCACATTACTACTTTAGTCATGGTAGACATCCCTTGCTCCCTTCCAGGCCACATACACTTTAGGTATAGTGAAGTAGTTATGTGAACATTTCTTCAGATATTTAGATCTCATTTCATGTGCTAATGACATAGAAAGGTATATGAGCCCACTTTACTATGTGTGAAAACCAGGCTGAAAATAATAAAAGGCCAGATGTCATGAAAATAACCATATAAATTGGCCCCAACACAATAAAAGACCAATTGTATTACTAAATCTCCAAATAAATAGTAATTTATTATTACTATTTTAATAAATATGTATAGGCTATATTACAAATCAATCTACAAAAGAGGGAAATGTAATAACATGATGGTTTGAGGGGTTTATTTCATTTTAGTCAAGACCTACTTTCTCATAGTACTTGATCTCGTAGTCCAGAATGGCTCCATTAGGAAAATCAGGCTCTTGCCATGAGAGGGCAATGCTGTTTTGGGAAGCCCAGTCCTTCCTGACCATACCTATCAAGGATGGTGCTGAAATGAAAAGGATAACTATAGGTTAAAGACAATGCAATATATTTATAATATAAAAAGGAGGTAGCTTTGGATGATGTCCAAAGAAGATGATCAGTGGATCACACTGGCAGATTCAAGAGACTGGAACATGGTGAGAATTCAGTTATGCATTACTAAGTTTACTGTAAAAACAAGATCCACTCCAGAAATCTATTCACATGTAATTCAGCATATAGAACTGCACCCAGTATTGCATTTGATCATTTCAGTGCCCAAAGTCAGCTTACTAAACTTCATACCTAGATTTGCTGTTTTTCTTTACACATTGTCCATTCTATCCAGAAAAGGGCGAAAAAATGCCATTCTTCTTGAAGTTTTGTAAAATGTTGCAGTAAATGAAATCTGTTTGCATTTTATGCCCATTTTTAAGTGTCACCACAACATATTAGAAAAATATTTGGATGACTGTAGAAAATTATCAAAAGGATCCAAGACTCCTACAGATCCTTAGAAAGTTGTTTTAAAAAGTAGTTAGTTCCAAGTTTAGTTCCAGTCTCAACTAAGTATGAATTGTAATTATTTGTAACTAGTTACACCCAAGCCCTGCTATGGAACTAATGAAAGGACAGGCATGATAATATAGAGGCATATATTGATGTCATGTGTGCAGAGACTGACCAATTAATTCAACTTAGGAAGCAGGAAGGATAGATGGAGCAGCTTCCTCCTCTGGAATGAATGGGAGGGAAAGGTCTGACAATACACTGGGGATCATGTACCATTGTAAAAATTCTCAAGTCAAGTGATACAATTCAAAGATATAGCTGTGTTAATATGGATCAGTATGCAAAAGGATCGTGTAGCACCTTTGAGACTAGAAAGAAGCTCATAGCATGAGCTTTTATAGACTTGAGCCTACTTCCTTAGGTGTGGGCTGAAGAAGTAGGATCAAATCTATGAAAGCTCATGCTACCAGCTTCTTTCTTTTAGTTAGTCTCAAAGGTGCCTTTGCACACTCAAGTTAAGTGAGGGCCTAAGCAGATGGTGCAAAGTGCCATTTTCGAGGCCAGGAAGGGGAGGGGCAGCCTCATGCTGGGCACCCCAACCCCTTCCCGAATACGTCATCGGAGCGCCCATTGCTCTGAATGGCTTGCGTTCTGACAACACACTTCCGCTGCAGCGTCTGCACATGCTGCAGCGGAAGAGGCGCCGAAAGTGCGCCAGAGGCCTTTTGCAGCACGCCTTCGGCGTCTTGTGGAAGGAGCACTATTTTAGCGCTCCTTCCTGGGCCTGGGCCGCGACGCATTGGGGCCCAGGAGTGTGGATACCTCGGCCCCTATCCGCAGCTTCCCGGGGCGGCCCCGTGCCGCCCGTCTGCTTCCCCCCTGAATTAAAACTTGTCATGCACCTTTCATATTTGTTATCTAAGATACAATAAATGGAGAGCTTTAAACATTTGTTCACATGTATCATTTCTGAAATGTTACTTTCTGGCATTTGTTATTTTATTTGTAGAATATTTATCGTTTAAAGAAGTTCTTGATGAATATAATTCTAGTTGAGCAATAACATCTCTTTGGAGCCCTCAACAGTGAAGAACAGGTGAGCTCACCAAGGATGACAACAACACTTACAATGGATAATCATGCCACAACTTGTATTGATTACAACTGAGAGATTGGCTTGGATATGGGACAGGGAGCATGGATATTTTGATCAATCCACACAAATGCTGACCAAACAGACCAACATTCTGCCAGCATCACAATCTGAGCAACAGGGAGAGAGGGGAAGCTGCTTGAATGCCGAGTGTGACAGTAGGCACAGAACAACAATTATATGGGAAGCAGGTGGTTCTGACTGAAAACTTAATCAGGTTGGCATGCTAACTTTGCCCTTTACAGACAGCCAAACCCAATCGTAATTGGCCGGCTGTGTGTGCCACTGTCAGGAGCCCACAAAAAACACAATGGCTCCTTGCTAGATGCCATTGCCCTCTAGGTGCACTAGCTTTTCACACTTCCCAGGTGCAAATGGAGTGTTCCCAGGTAAGTCTGGGATCTGAAATAGCATGCATTATAAATGTATAAAAGGAGAAAACTCTTCTTCCTTGTATTGAGTGTTAAGCGCAAATTCAAATCTTTTTAAATACAGATTTTATATAAACTATCCATGTTGCATTTAATCCATCTCTAGATGTGATTTTGATCTATTTTTCATTATAGCAATTTGTCATTAATTGCCCCTGAGTCAATCCTGACTCATAGTAACCCTGTCAATGAGACATCTCCAAGATCCCCTATCCTCCAATGCACAGTTCCTACAAATTCATTTTGTGATCTCCCTGATAGAGTCTGTCAATCTGGCATGCTGCTGTCCTCTCTTGCTACCTCCTTTTACCTTTCCTAGCATCATCATCTTTTCTAGTGGTCCATGCCTTCTCATTATCTGGCCAAAGTATGATAGCCTCAATTTGATCTTTTTGGCTTCCAAGGACATTGCAGGCTTAATCTGTTCAAGGACCCATTTATTTATCTTCTGGCTGTCCATGGTATCCTTAGCACTCTTCTCTTCTTCTCTAACACCACATCTCAAATGAGTTGATTTTCTTTCTGTCTGCTTTCTTTACTGTCCAGTTCTTGGATGCCATATATGGTGATGGGGAATACAATGGCTTGGATTATTCTAACTTTAGTACTTAGATGTATATTTTACTCCTTAGGATCTTTTCTACTTCTTTCATAGTTTTAAAAATATAAGAAAGTTGTATTTGCTGAGTGGGGAATATAATGGATTATGTTTTCAAAATTGTAACTTTTAAATATTCTAAACTATCCTGAGTGTCTTTGTACCAGAAGGACATAATATAAAATGAATAAACAAATAAACGACTACAAGGAATTCCACATTTTAATAACAAAGGAGGAAGACAAATTAAATATATTAGCTTGTCTAAATTTGTCTTAATTAAATAATATATTTGTCTAAAATTGCCAAGCTTTGAATGTGTTCTAATTAATAAACTCATTTAGAAATTTTAATACTTTAAATTAGGGTGAGAATCATGTGGTCTGCCAGATGTTATTGGACTACAAGTTCTAGCACCATGTGTCCATATAGCCAATGGTGAGGAATTTCCAACACCACTGGAAAGCCACATGATTTCCATCCCTGCTTTACAACAAAAACATAGGAATTTACATGACATGAAAGACTTCAAGTAAGCCAAACTGCACATTGTGCTTAATGTGTCACAAGTAGCTATGCCTGTTTTACAAGCTGGGGTATCACTCATTATTGTTTGGGCGGTTGCAACATAAAGAGAAGAGTGTATTATCCCTTTACAGCAATGATCCCTCCAAAACTACCCATATCCAAGTGGCAATGGAGCTTGCAGGTGGGGGAGGGGGAGAAAACAAACACATTTTAAGATATTGTTGTTGTCGTGTGCCTTCAAGTCATTTCTGACTGAAGGTGACATTACGGCAACCCTATCATGTGGTTTTCTGGACAAGATTTGTTCAGAGGAGGTTTGCCATTGCCTTCCTCTGAGGCTAAGAGTATGTGACTTGCCCAAGGTTACCCAATGCATTTTATGGCAGAGCAGGGAATCAAACCATGGTCTCCAAAGTGATAGTCCAACACTCAAACCACTATGCCATGCTGGCACCTTTTAAAAACTAATCCTATACAAATAGGAAGGATTTTTAGGAAGGTAGTGACTGAGCAGGGAAAGAATAAGTCTCTTCTCCCTGTGTGCTACAATTTGGATGGCAAAACATCCTACTTACTATGGTTACTGTTAATTAAACTTTTTTTAAAAAAATAGATGTGTATGTACTCATTAAACATAATATGTAGTTTGGCCTTGTGCAATGTCAAGGAGACATATGGGAAATGCCATCTTAGTTAATGATTAGTCTGTAGAGGAATTTGTGGGAGGCACCAGTAGGTGGTGAAAATAGGGCTGTTAGGCCTTGCTTTGACAAAAAAATGCAATGGAGGAAGAGGAAGAGGAGGAGGAGGAAGCTAAAAATTATATGATTATTATAGTATTGAACCTTGCTGTGGGCTCCTCAGCAACACTTAAAGAAAGCTATCATTATTAAAACAGCAACTCATCAGCACCAAAGAACCCTATAACAGAGATCCAGAGCTAGGAATGTGGTGCCCCAATAAACTGAGATGCAACCTCTGTATCTACATATGCACTCAGGAACCAAAATTATCAGTCTGCATTACATTATCTTTCAGGAACAATTCTGCTACTCATCCTCTAACAGCTTAAGTGCCATCACTGTCAACAATGTCATATATAACATAAGCAACATATTTAACATTAAGAATATAGTAGAACATTTCAGTCTCCTAGGACTGTCTGATAGCAACCTGTAAAGTTTTTAAATAGAGGATCTTGTATGAAATTGCTGAATTATATTTTTATAAAAATGATTCTGTAGCATTGTTATTCTATACAGTTGAAAATGTGATTGTATCTCTTTATATTATGTACATTAAGAAAGATTAGTGACTAACTGTATTTTTATCATGTATGTGTTTGGTCTTGAAACAGAAGTTGCACATACCAATAACTGCTGTTCCATTTCATGGTATTTTAGCCTTCCCAAAAGTTTGCTTGCTTTTGTACTTATATATCAGGAAAGCCAAAGCACAGAATGAGCTCAGGCTTGCTAGAGGGGTTAAGGACAAGAAAAAAAGGGTTTTTTTTTTTTGGTATGTCCATAGCAAAAGAAAGAAGGAGGAAATGGTAGGGCCATTGCACAGAAAAGATGGAGAAATTCTAACGGGACAGAGAAAAAGCAGAACTACTTAATACCTTCTTTTTCTCAGTCTTCTCACAAAAGGAAAAGGGTGTTCAATCTGAGGAAAATGGAGCAGAGGACACAATAGGGGAAATGCAGCACATAATGAGTAAAGAGAAAGTACAAAAATACCTGGTTAAACTAAATGAATTTAAGTCTCCAGGACCAGATGAACTACATCCATGGATATTAAAAGAACTGTCAAATGTAATATCAGAGCCACTGGCAATAATCTTTGAAAACTCCTGGAGAACAGGAGAAGTCCCAGCAGACTGGAGGAGGGCAAACATTGTCCTCATCTTCAAAAAGGGGGAAAAAAGGATCCGAACAACTATCGCCCAGTTAGTCTGACATCAATACCGGGAAAGATTCTAGAACAGTTCATTAAACAGAGCATCTGCGAACATTTAGAAGGGAATGCCATAATCACAAAAAGTCAACATGGGTTTCTCAAAAACAAATCATGCCAGACTAATCTGATCTCTTTTCTTGATAAAATTACCAGCTTGCTAGATGACGGAATTCCTGTAGACAAAGCATATCTTGATTTCAGTAAGGATTTTAACAAGGTCCTCCATGATATTCTTGCAAAGAAGATAATAAAATGTGGACTAGACAATACAACTGTTAGGTGGATTAGTAACTGGTTGACTGACCAAAGCCAAAGGGTGCTCAGCAATGCCTCTTCTTCATCCTGGAGAGAAGTGACCAGTGGGGTGCCACAGGGTTATGTCCTGGGCCCAGTGCTATTCAACATCTTTATCAATGACTTGGATGAAAAAATAGGGGGCATGCTTCTCAAATTTGCAGATGACACTAAATTAGGAAGAATAGTTAATACCCCAGAAAACAGGATGAAAATTCAAAATGACCTTAATAGATTAGAAAGCTGGGCCAAAGCTAACAAAATGAATTTCAACCCAGAGAAATATAAGGTACTGCACTTAGGGGAAAAAATAAAATAAAATAAAATAAAAATAGATGTAAGATAGGGGACACCTGGCTTAACAAGACTATGTGTGAAAGGGATCCAAGAGTCCTAGTAGACCACAAGTTGAACATGAGTCAACAGTGTGATGCCGCAACTAAAAAGGCCAATGCAATTTTAGGTTGCATTAATAGAAGTATAGTTTCTAGCTCAAGGGAAGCAATAGTGCCACTGTATTCTGCTTTGGTCAGGGCCCACCTGGAATACTGTGTCCAGTTCTGGGCACCACAATTCAAAAAGGATGTTGAAAAACTGGAGCATGTCCAGAGGAGGGTGACTAAAATTGTGAAGGGTCTGGAAACCATGCCCTATAAGGAATGACTTAGTGAACTGGGTATGTTTCGTCTGGAGAAGAGATGATTAAGAGGGGATATGATAGCCCTCTTTAAATATTTGTAAGGATTTCATATTGAGGAGGGCACTAGCTTGTGTTCTGCTGCTCCAGAGAACAGGACCCAGAACAATGGATGTAGGCTACAGGAAAAGAGATTCCACCTCAACATTAGGAGGAACTTCCTGAAAGTAAGATCTGTTTGACAGTGGAAGATCTGAGGGAGTGTGACGGTGTCTCTTTCTTTAGAGATCTTTAAATAGAGGTTGATTGGCCATCTGTTGGGGATGCTTTGATTTTGAGTTCCTGCATGGCAGGTGGTTGGACTGGATGGCCCTTGTGGTGTCTTCCAGCTCTATGATTCTATGATTCTATGTATAGGTAAATGTTCAAGGTATTTCCTGTTGACAAGGTTGTGAAGTCCTGTCTAACCATACGTGGCGGTGCTCATCTCTGTTACTAAGTCAAAGAGCCAGTATTGTCAGAGACTACTCTGTGATCATGGGGCCAGCATGATTGCATAGAATGCTGTTTATCTTCCCACCGAAGTGGTGCCTATTGATCTACTTGCATTTGCATGCTTTTGAACTGCTAGGTTTGTAGAGGCTGGGACTAGTAACAGGAGTTCACCTCATTATGCAGTTATATGTATATAATTCTCTATATGTATCTGCCAGCTGAGAATAATGCTTTCTGCCTGTGATGAAATGGGGTTTTACTTATAAGCCAATAAATCTGCTAGACTTTAAGGTGTCATCAAACTCTTTGTTGTTTTTGCTGCAACAGACTAACATGACTACCCCTCTGGAATTTGTTACTGTGCTGTAGCCATCTGCCATCTCACAGTTCTCCAATTACTTTTGAGAATGCCATCTGGAATTGTCAAAGGCCTTGCCAAAGCCACATTATATACACTGCATTCTTCTTATCCATCAAACCAATTACCTTGTCAAGGAAGGGAATGAGATATGTTTAGTGATTTTTTTCTGCTCCACCTTCCCCCAAGAGATGGAAAGTTCAGAAAAGGTTTTACAGGATGAAGACACCATGGAAATCTACAGTTTCTGATCTTTTACAGACATAGAGGTTACACAGGCATTTATCAGCATACATAGGAATCATAAATGGATCTATTACTTAAGAAGATATTTACAGCCATCCCAGTACAAGAGAAGCTAACATTTAATTTCCTTAACTCATACTGGAAATTGATACTTAAAATATTTTATGCATAATTCTGCTATAGTATTTTTAAAATTATTTATTGAAATGTTTTCTGTTTTATTTTTTGGTCATTCTTAAATCTGGATTCTTATGATATCCCTCTTCTAAAACCATGCAAATGTTGTATAAAGCAATACATTCAAACGTATACAAACATAAAAACAAAACTTTTAGATTAGTTATTGTCAGTTTTTTTTTGACATGGGGGACTGACCACTTTGAGCTCCCTGGTTACATTTCTTTCTTTCTTTCATGGAAACTTGCCATAATCTGGCAACTGGTGGTTCGTGGACCACCACTGGACCAAGGACCACCATTTTGAATAGCATTGGTTTAGATTATGATGATAATGATTTGGTGAACTGTAAGCTTCCTCTATTCACTCTGTTCTCCCTCCCACCTTGATCAGTCCAGTAATGGAGATTGTGAGGCCATTATTTATAGGAGCACTGTATAGTAGATCCCTATGAATATTTACTCAGAATCACGTTTCACTTAGGCCTGAAATAGATAGATCAAAAAGTGTGGCTTCCAAGCCACTTTGGGGGCATGGTGTGCAGACAATGCACACCCTGGATTGGTCAGAATCTGTTCCATGGCTGCCTAAGGAGGCTTAAACCCAGCCAGAAAAGGAACAGTAAAAAGCTATCGGTGGACTGTGGCAATGGCCGGCTTTGGGACTGTGGTGTCTAGCCACCATGATTCCAGGACAATCAGGGGCCAACTGGGGCTGGAGGGGCCAGAGGCTGCTCCAAGCTGCTGGTGTGCTTTGACCCTTATAAATGGGATTTACTGTAGTTCACTGTGTTTTCATTAATAGCCTTTGGCCAAGATCCATTGGTGTACTTCTATAGGCAGTACTGATAGAATTTAGACTTTTTCTCCTCACCCTCTGTGGCATTGTAAATCCACTCCAGAGGATCTCTGAACCCAGGCTTTTAAGATATTTGAGGGAGCTACAGGAGCAGAGGAGGAATGCTGATTCTAGCAGAGAAAATGGGATATAATAATAATAATAATAATAATAATAATAATAATAATAATAATTTTTATATACCGCCCTGTGGCGAGCCAATCCGGGCGGTGAACAAGAATAAAGCAATACAGCATAAAACAAGACAATTCCCTCCTCCCCCCCTTAAAAAATTATTAAATCAAGGTCAATTTAAAACAATCGAAATTAGGTTAAAACAGTATTACATAAAATTAAATATAAAATTAAATTTATACAAACCATTATCCCCTGTTGGTTAAAATTCTAAAGGCATTGTATAGGTGTATGAGGGACGGTCCCAATAATCCCGAGGCCTGGCAATTTAGTCCGGAAAGGCCTGCCGGAAGAGATCCGTCTTGACAGCCTTTTTAAAGCTGTGCAGAGATGTTAATTGACGGATCTCCTCTGGCAGGCCGTTCCAGAGTCTGGGAGCGACGATAGAAAAGGCCCTCTGGGAGGTTGCCACCAGCCTATATTTTTGAGGCTGCAGCAGATTCCTCCCAGAGGACCGGAGGGCGCGGGGAGGATTGTATGGGAGCAGGCGGTCTCTGATATAACTTGGGCCCAAGCCATTTAGGGCTTTAAAGGTAATGACCAACACCTTGTACTGGGCCCGGAAACCAATAGGCAGCCAGTGGAGGGACCTCAAAACCGGAGTGATGTGATCCCTCCTAGATGACCCTGATAGCAACCTGGCTGCCATATTTTGCACTAGCTGTAGTTTCCGAGTCAAGCACGAGGGTAGCCCCATGTAGAGTGTGTTACAGAAATCAAGGCGTGAGGTTACCAGTGCGTGCACAACAGTTTCGAGATCCCTTACTTCCAGAAAAGGGCGCAGCTGGCATATCAGCCGAAGCTGATAACAGGCACTCCTGACCGTCGCATTCACCTGATTTGTCATCAGGAGCGACGAGTCGAGGAGCACCCCCAGACTGCGAACACAGTCACTGGAGGAGAGTGTGACCCCATCCAGGACTGGAGGTTGCAACCCAATTCTTGGTTTCGGGGCCGATACCGTGAGCACCTCCATCTTGTCTGGATTCAATTTCAATCTGTTTTTCCTCATCCAGCCCATTACCACCCGAAGACATTCGTTGAGAGGAGAGATGCCATTGGAATTCGAGGCCGACGAACAAGACACGGAGAAATAGATTTGGGTGTCATCAGCATATTGATAACACCCAGCACCATAACTCTGTATTATCTCACGCAGCGGCTTCATATAGATGTTAGATAATATCGGGGACAAAATAGCTCCTTGAGGGACCCCACAAGTGAGGTCTCTCTTACCGGAGCTACAGTCCCCGAGCAGCACCCTCTGGCACCGACCCGAGAGGAAGGAAGTAAACCTACAGTGTCATTTAAAGTGTTTGTCTATCTGCTATACAAATCCACAAGACTGATCACAGATTCACCAAACATATCTAGAAGGATCAAAATAAGATAATAGTTAAGATTTTGGAGTTGATCCAACAACTACATGGGTAGTTTCTGAACTAACATTTTGGATTTGTGTATTTTTTTACACACTAGTGAACCATATTTTACATCAAACCTGATATTTACTCTTTGGTTGAGTGTTATTTTCATTCATGTTTGGAACTAATCACCTAATATTAGTCATTTTTTGAAAAATTCTGGTTCTGGTCCATTTTGCATAGAATGTGATGTGAAATCTTTTAAAAGGATCATTGGTGCTATTATTCAAATTCTTGTTGCATTGAATGTACTTTAATGGGATCAATTTCTTACTGTTTCTTAACATCATTTATGTCATCATCTTAACATGTTATCATCATAACATCATCTACTTCATCCTATGTTTATTGAAATAAAGACCCCTTTCTGTTTTCAGATGATCATCTCTAAACTACTGATAACGGAAGACTGAAATGTTTACTTAAGAGAGAGAGAAGGAAATATAACATGTTTGCATGCTACATAATGTGTATAGAAAGGCGAGGACGAAAGGCAAATTAGAAGTAAATATTACCAAACATTGTTAATTATAAAATGTGTTATATAACTTTGCAACTGAGGCTATTAGCAACAATATGTACTTTCACTGCTTCCAGAAAATACTATATTTGTAAATGAAATGCCTCAGCCTGGATTTCTGTAACTGGATTACAATGGCTATGAAGTTTGACAGTAAGTATAACGTTATCTCATATATAGCAATAAACTGAGTCTAAGGTCATTCGCACTCTTGAGCTGAGAAAAATGCTATTTCTGGGCACTGCCACAACACAATTTATTACATTTTGAAAAGTCTGCAAACAAAGTAATAAGATTTTTTTCTTGTGCTTTTTTAAAAAAAATCTTGGTAAGGAAACTCAGAATAATGAAATGTTGGCCAGAATCTTGCTAGGATATTATGCTGGCATAGCTCCTTGTTACACCAAGATTCTACTCTTGTGGTCCAAAACACGCTGCAGAAATAATACAGTTTCAGAATGCTTTAACTGCCCTGGCTCATTGTTAGGGAATCTTGGGAAATGTAGTTTAATGTGCCACCAGAGCTCTCTGATAGAAAAGGATAAATGTCTCAATTACCTTCCCTAGCATTAAGCTTTAATGTTTTGGATCTTGCTTGTGTGAGGAGGTAACCAATACCTTGTTATGCAAGTAGTTTCTCATTCACCTATATCAGAATTGTTCTTGTTGTTGTGTGCCTTCAAGTAATTTCTGATTATATGGACCCTCAAGGTGATCTATCATGGAGTTTTCTGAGGCTGAGATGTGTGACTTGTCTGAGGTCACCCAGTGGGCTTCCATGGCCAAGCAGGAATTCAAAGCTTGGTCTTCAAAGTCTTAGGGGGGAAGCAGACGGCGCAAAGCGCCATTTTCAGAGCAAGGAAGGGGAGGGGCAGCCACATGGTGGGCGCCCCAACCCCTTCCTGAAGACATCGTCGGAGCGCTGGACCCTCCACATGTCCGGTGCTCCGAGGATGCCTCTCCGCCGCAGCGTCCACACACGCTGCGGCAGAAGAGTCACCGAAGGTGCACCGGCAGCCTTTTGCGGCACACCTTTGGTGACTTGTGGAAGGAGCGCTATTTTAGCGCTCCTTCCAGGGGCGGCGAAGCTGTGCTGCGGGGCCGAGGTGTGCGGATACCTCAGCCCCGCAGCGCAGCTTCCTGGGGCAGCCCCGTGCTGCCCATCTGCTTCCCCCCATAGTCCAATGTCCAATGCTCAAAGTGCTATGCCATGTTGGTTCATCTGGCCTAAAGCCCTAAACCCCTAACTGCAACAGCTGCATAATATCACTGCTGCCTTCATTGTTTGAACATTTATGTTGGCACACTCTGCCTGATGTTTTCTTTATTCATTTCAATGGACTTGATCTAGGCACACATTTAAACGTTATGTGTATGTAATGTTCCGGACATCCCTTGATATAAGGTTCAGTCCAGATACAGTTTGATACAGCATTAAAGCATCAGTAGGAGCAGATATGGTATGTGATGACATACATAGCACTGGACACAGGTCATGTGAATGGCATGTAGCCATGCACAAAGGTGTGGGTAGGAGGAAGCTTGCAAGAAAGAGCACTGACATACACCCTCCCACTCTGCATTTCTGATGGAAACCAACAGCTAAAGTATGAGTTCTGCCAGATCAAACAAGACTAGCAACCTCCTTGTTGTCTTTCTGCCAGAAGATAAAGACTACTTTTATTCTGATAGTCTTTTGGGAATTCACTGATTTTAAGACAGGGCTTTGATCTGCTGCTTTCAATTGTTTTTTTTTTTTAAATGGGTGGTTGAAATTATTTTTAATGTTATAAATTGGTTAATTCAATCAATTTCATTTGTAGTCTTCAACCAAATTGTCTACAATCAGTACTAGTATTAACTAGTAGAAACAAACCTACAAACATACTAATACATTTAAGTAAAATCAGCTAAAATGTAAAACTACATATAGACTGTCAGCATATTACACACCAGATTGCTGGGACCTATCTTTTAGCATCTCTCCCCCCCCCCCCCCATTTAATAATAAATCTGGACCTGGGTATTTTGTCTGCGTGTAGTAATGGCAGCTGCACAGAACTGAATCATGATCTTAGTTATTTGAGAGTCTACATCTTCAAGCAGTAATGTCAAGTAATAATCAGCTGTTCTTCCTGGGAATTTCTGTAAAATTGGGTAGATTAAGGTGGAACACACATCTTGATAGAACAGACAATACAATATGATGTGCACGATAGCAATAGTAATAACAAATACATTTCTATGCTGCTTATCAGTGAACTAGCACTCCTTAAGTGGTTTACAATGTGTAAGACAATTTTCAATTTTCCCCAACAAACTGGGTATTCATTTTACCGGCCTATGAAAGGATGGAAGACTGATTAAAACTTGGAGCCTTTCTCTAGGATCGAACTTTCAATGTTGTGGCTGTAGTACCAGCATTTAACCAGTATACCACCAGGGCTCCTCCTAGTGATTCAACAAGTAATTCAACTGAAGTTATAAGCATGTATGTTTCTCATAAGGGAGCTTTTTATATTTTCCTTTCAAGACAGCAGAAGGAAGGAAATTAAAATGGGCTGCAGTGAAAGCTGCCCAAAGTTTGGGTACTGTTATAGGTTAGTCTAGCAAAAGTCACTTCCAAACCTCCTAAGATTGGGATGTTCCTAGTTTTACCCCTATGGTTCTGTAATTCTATATCCTAGATACACTGTCTAAAAGCTAATTTTGCCCTTTCATAGCCCATTTGTAATAAGTTTATTTTAAAATGTCCACACATATACAAGATGCTGTTTATCATCAATTTCCAAGAGGAGGAGAAATTGTCTAATAGAACCAGTAGAGCCAACCCATGTGGAATAAACATAAGTTTAAGCCAGATGTTAATTATCAAAATCCAAGCTCTTACTTTGATGTTGATCAAGCCTAACTACATTAAATGCTACATTTAAAACATAATACATTCTTCCTCTTTATCTAGTGCCTTGAACTTTACCAAACTTTATTGCTTTTTCTAATGCATCATATCTTCTCATAATATGACCAAAGCAGAGGTAGGCAACCTTTTTGAGCTGGGGGCCGGGTTGCTGTCCCTCAGACAATTGGGGTGCCGAAGCACCAAAAATAAATAAATAAATAAATAAATAAATATAAAAATAAAAAATAAAAACAATGCATGCACACTCACTCAGCCCCAGAAAAGCCATGGCAAAACCCCTGTGGAGATTTTGCCAAGAAAACCCCAAGAACAAGTAATAACAACAATAACCAATATCATCATGGCGGGTGGCGGTGGCGGGGGGCAGCGGGGGGTGGCAGTGATGGTGGCGGTGGCAGGACTGGCCTGGGGAGGGTCCAAAGGCCTCGGGGGGCCGCATCCAGCCCCCAGGCCTTAGGTTGCCTACCCCTGGACCAAAGTATAAAAACCACAGTTTAATCATTTGGGCTTCTGGGGAGAGTTCAGGACTAATTTTTTCTTGAACCCATTTTTTGATTCAACCCATTTTTGGGTGGTAGAATTCTGCTTCAGCATCACATTTCAAAAGACTTGTTTATTTTTCTGTCCAATATTACTTTCTATAGTAAATCCTGAAAATGTTCACTTATGTATTTAAAACAAGCAATAGCTTCCTGGTTTGCCATTTCACATAACTGAGTAGCCTGAAATACTGTTTTGAGATTATTTCTTGCCACTGGAAATTTGAATTTCCTGTTGCTGAGAAAAATGTATTAGCAGGAAATGTAAAGGCTAGAAGAATTGACAATAGAACAGGAATTCTCTTCCTTCTGAGGACAGAGTTACACTTTCAGAAATATGCATCACAACCCTTTCTTTCTCAGTTATTCTACTTTAAATTTCATAATGCTTTTCCACAGTGGAACTTCCTATATTCCAAGAAAAAAAAAGAACACATTTTGGTGAAGATTAGATTAAAACTGCTCTTCCTGAGATGCTAGCTTTTCAAAAGCAAGAAGCTTTAAGTATGGAGCAACTGTCAGTGCCAGATGAGCCTTGATCTTAGTATCTTTGATTCTGTTTGCCATCCCTTTGTATTATAGTGGAAACAAAGAGTGGAAACAGAAAGGGGTCTATCCCCAGTATAGCCCAGGTCTTTCCTAGATTACTTATTAGTTTCTTGATTTTGTGCTGCTACCTTATCTCCCAAATTCTTATATCTTGTTTCCTTCAAAAAAAGAGCTCAAAGCTTGGACCAGTACTGTAAACTTTGAATCAATGGGTTGTGGAATACATTATGGAATACATTTTACACATTATGTAAAAGACCAGCTGAGAGGCTCCCTGTATCGCAATACCATTGAAGTGAGGTAGCTGTGGCTGAGGCAACAGAGGACTCTTAAGCTGCCTTCACAGCCAAGGAACATCCAGCCAACTGTAAAACACTGGCTGAGAGCCTCCCTGTATCCCAACACCACTAGGACTGAAGTGAGAGAGCTGTGGCTGAGGCAACAGAGGACTCTTAAGCTGCCTTCACAGCTGAGGAACATCCAACTAAATGTAAAACACCGGCTGAGAACCTCCCTGTATGCCAACACCACCAGGACTGAAGTGAGGGAGCTGTGGCCAAGGCAACAGAGGACTCTTAGGTTCTTAGACCACCTACCAGCAAGGAAGCCAAGTTGCAAGCCAGGAGCTGTGCCTCTTCATTTCCCCTCACCATTGGGACAGTCTTTGGAAAGGCAGCTGGGTGATGCCCAAGTCCTTCTGGGCCTGCTGTATGATGTGGGAGTAGTCTGGAGGTGAGCTGACAAGTGGCCACTTGAGAATGCCCCATCTTTCTTCCAGGCTGCTGAGTCCTACACCAAGGTCTATTGATCAGATTCGTAGTTTTAAGGGTGATTATGGAGGGAGTTGGCAGTGGGAGGGCAATGTATGATGTCATGGGCAATGTAAAGGAGGCAGTCAATAACAACTATGGAGCGGCTATTAGAGTTGTACAGGGAAACGGGAGGTATGGCGTTAACAGGGCGAGTTTCGGTTATAGAGGAAGGCAAGATAGATGCTTAAAATCCATCTTACCTTCCTGTCACCCTGTTAACCCTAAAGTACTGGAGAGTGTGCCAACCCAACCACAGAACCTTTCTCTGCTCTTCTGCAATGCCAGGTCAATTAAGAATAAAGCCCATATACTATATGATCTACTTCTACAGGAAGATCCAGACTTGGCTTGCATTACAGAAACTTGGCTGGGAGATGATAGCACTGTAACTTGGGCTCAAGCTCTCTCAGCTGGATATGCTGTTAGTGAGCAGGTAAGGGAAAGTGAGTGAGGGGGGAGAGTGGCTGTAGACCATAAGAACAACCTTACCCTGACCAGGATACCTCTCCATCAATTAGATTGCATCAAGGGTATTTACCTTCGCCTGAAGGCTGGGGACATTCTGGGGATTCTGTTGGTTTACCGACCACTGCATTGCCTAACAGACTCCCTGACCGAGCTGACACAACTGATCTTGGAGCTGGTGCTGGAGACTCCCAGGCTCCTTGTTCTGGACTTCAACATCCCCCTCGAGACCAGCTCTTCAAATCTCATAGGTGCAGCTCGGGAGTTCATATCTGCCATGATTAACATGGGCCCGTCCCAGATAGTCTCTGGGCCTACACATTGTGCAGGACATAGCCTTGATGCAGACTTCTGCATGGAACAGGAACTTCCGTGGGCAGAAATGTCTTCCACTTCCACTCTGTCATGGACAGATAATTTCCTGGTCAAGATTGGACTGAAGGCCACTGCCCATAACCCCCTCTGGGGTGGTGGATCTATTAGAATGGTCCGCCCTCGAAAGCTGATGGAACCCAAAAGGTTCCAAGAAGCCCTAGAGGGTTCTATGAGTGGCAACGATGGTGATTCTGCCAAAGCCTTGGGGACTACCTGGAACAACGATCTCACCAAGGCTATTGACACAATCGCTCCCAAGCGTTCTTTCCAGCCTGCCCCAAATCATAATCCTTGGTACACTGAAGATCTTAGAAGGATGCAGCAGGCTGGACAACGATTAGAGCGCCACTGGTGAAAAACTCAGCGTTTATCTGACAAGACCCATTATAGGACTTTTCTTAAAGCCTATCGAGTGGAAATAGCTGCAGCAAAGAAATCTTTCTACTCTGCATTTATTGCATCTGCGAAGTCTTGTCTGGCCAAGCTCTTCAGGGTGGTTATCTCTCAGATAAGGGCCGACTTAGATGCTGGCATTAGTACAGAAACAATAAGAGAGGTGTCCAGTGGCTCCGATAATGAGGTTATTTTGGATCAATTTCAGTCTATGAGTACTGATGACGTAGACAAGCTGCTTGGCAAGGTAAAAAAGACCACTTGCCCTCTCAATCCCTGCCCATCCTGGCTGGCCATCCAGGGAGGTGAGGCAACTATAAATCTGTGAAAATCTATAATTAATGCCTCCTTCAGGGAAGGCCATTTTCCAATTAGTTTAAAACTAGCAGTAGTAACACCTATACTAAAGAAGCCTTCCCTTGACTCCCCGGATAAAAATAACTACCGGCCAGTATCTCTTCTTCCTTTTTTGGACAAGGTGATTGAGAGGGCAGTTGCAAACCAACTCCAAGCAGTCTTGGATGAAACCAATTATCTTGATCCATTTCAAATTGGCTTTAGCTCAGGATATGGAGTGGAGACTGCTCTGGTCGCCTTGGTCGATGATCTTCATCGGTGCATCGACAGGGGAAGCATGGCCATGTTGGTGCTCTTAGACCTCTCAGCAGCCTTCGATACCATAGACCATGATATCCTTCTGGAATGCCTGAGAGAGTTAGGAATTGGGGGCTCTGCTTTGCAGTGGCTCTGTTCCTACCTCTCGGGTAGATTCCAGATGGTGATGCTGGGGGACAGCTGCTCTTCTAAAAAAGAGCTGACATCTGGCATCCCTCAGGGCGCCATTCTGTCCCCCATGTTGTTTAACATTTACATGAAGCCACTGGGTGAGATCATCTGGAGACATGGGGAAGGGTGTTAGCAGTACACTGATGACACTCAAATTTACTTCTCTATGTCTTGGACTTTTTCAATGACTGAGGAGGGCATCTCCCCTCTAAATTACTGCCTGAGATCAATAATGGATTGGATGAGGGAAAATAGACTTAAGCTGAATCCAAACAAAATGGAGGTACTCATGATAGGTAACCCTAATCCGGGTATGGAGATAAATTCACCAGTCCTGGATGGGGTCATACTTCCTCTAAAGCACTGTGTTCACCGTTTGGGGGTGCTCTTGGACTTGTCGCTCCAACTGTCACCTCAGATTGATGCGATGGCTAAGATTGGCTGTTATCAGCTTCGGCTGATACTCTAGCTGCGACCCTACTTTGAGCCATGGGACCTAGAAATGGTTGTACATGCACTGGTAACCTCTCATCTCGACTTCTGTAATGCGCTCTACATGGGGTAACACTTGTGCCATGTTTGGAAGCTTCAACTGGTACAAAATATCGCAGCCAGACTGGTCGCAGGTAAATCTAGGTTCGACCGGATAACACCTATTTTGAAATCCTTACACTGGCTACCTGTTAGCTTCCTGGCACAGTACAAGGTGTTGGTTATTACCTATAAAGCCCTTCTTGGCTTGGGTCTAGCTTAATTGAAGGAATGCCTCCTCCCATATAATCCTTCCCACACACTCAGATCCTCTGGGAGGAACTTACTACGGTCAATGAGAACTAGACTGGTGGTGACTTCCCAGAGGACCTTTTCAGCTGCTGCTCCTAAAATTTGGAATGACCTGCTGGAGGAGGCTCACCAGATTACATCCCTTGACATTTTTAAAAAAGTGATAAAAATGATTCTCTTCTGGCAGGCCTTCCCAGACTGACTTCTGTCCTGATCTGAACTAACTGATATTTGATCTAGCTCGCCTAGACATTGCCACTGTTATTGAAGGGAGGGTGGGTCAAAAGGGTGGGATGGGGTTCAGGGATTATTTTCTTATTATTATTTCTGTAATTGTTTTAATCTTTGCTGTTACCCGCCTTGATCCTTAACAGGGAGAGGCGGGATATAAATAAATTGTTGTTGTTGTTGTTGTGTAGTTTCCCCTCAGCATTTGCTCTTGTTATCTATCAACAATCTGTGCTGGTAAAATTAATGAAAAATATACATTTGATATTTTTCAACATGTGTACTCCCAGTTTGACTTTAGTGAAAACAATTAATTTATTCTAGGGAGTTGGATCTAAAAATGTTGGGCTCCAAGATTTAGAAGAAAACAAGTCAGTCAAAGAACCTTATCACAGAAGAAAACAAAGCTGAAATGCCTCAGAGCATGGTGTCATAGTGCTTAAGCTCTCTTCCTGTGGAAGATGGTCACTGAAGTGAGATTTTTCTGCCTAGAAGGAATAGCAATAGCAATAGCAAGTACATTCCTATACCACTTATCAGTGCACTTAAGCACTCCCTAAGTGGTTTACAATGGGTAAGCTAATTGCTCCCAACAAATTGGGTGCTCATTTTAGCGACATCAGAAGGATGCAAGCTTGTGGTTTGTGAGTGAGTGGCTACCGTACAGGTATTTTAACTACTGTGCCACCAGTATCTCCCACAGGAAGATAACTTAAGTGCTTCAATGTCATGCAGTAAGGGACATGGCTCTAATTTGGCTTTGTTTTCTCATGAGATAAGACTTTAAATTGAACAGCATTGTGTGAGGGATAACAGAACAGAATGGAAGATCTCAATGCATTGTACATTCAGGTTGAAGCTGTGCACAAGTCCCACTGTACTGCTGGCTTGGGAATCACTCTTTCACCAACAGATGAGTTCCCATTATGGAGAACAGCAACCATCTGCTGTTATAGTAAATGTTGTACACACCCATTCCATGAAAATTGAAGTAATATATAACTAAACTCTGAAAGGCAAGATTCTATAGAATCTTACACATTCAATATTGAATGCAAGATCCTATAGAAACCTGTTCTATTTCTATTCTATTCAATTTTTGAATATCCTTTCCATTCCTGTTATATTGGCCAGTATCCATCACTGTGATTCCATTTGTGCAACACAGAATTATGGGATATTTCACTTGTGCAACATAGTTCCATGTAGAAGGAGGGAATATAATGCCATTTCCAGTTGAACATTCAGTTGCAGAAACAGTTGTGTAATGAATCAAAAGTATAGATGCACTGATGCTTGCACAACCAGAAAAATTAAAGGAACTCCATCAATGCATGGCTTTCAACTGCTAATATTTTGTGGATTTGGTCAATAATTCTAATAGCAAAAAGGATTTCTCTGTTTGTTCTTCACAGAGAATAATAGAAATTCTAAAACCTTAAAATCAAATAAGTTTATTTGATTACTGGCAAATGTCAAAATAAGTCACTGGGACTTAGACTCATAGAATCATAGGATCATAGAGTTGGAAGAGACCACAAGGGCCATCCAGTCCAACCCCCTGCCATGCAGGAACTCAAAATCAAACCATCCCCAACAGATGGCCATCCAGCCTCTGTATAAAGAGCTCTAAAGAAGGAGACACCATCACACTCCTAGGGAGTGTGTTCCACTGTCAAACAGCTCTCATTTTCAAGAAGTTCCTCCTAATGTTAAGGTGGAATCTCTTTTCCTGTAGCCTGCATCCATTGTTCTGGGTCCTGTTCTCTGGAGCAGCAGAAAACAAGCTAGTGCCCTCCTCAATATGAAATCCCAACAAATATTTAAAGAGGGCTATCATATCCCCTCTTAACCATCTCTTCTCCAGGCGAAACATACCCAGTTCACTCAGTTGTTCCTCATAGGACATGGTTTCCAGACCCTTCACCATTTTAGTCACTCTCCTCTGGACACGCTCCAGTTTTTCAACATCCTTTTTGAATTGTGGTGCCCAGAACTGGACACAGTATTCCAGGTGGGGCCAAACCAAAGCAGAATACAGTGGTACTATTACTTCCCTTGATCTAGAATTCTACATACTATACTTCTATTAATGCAACCTAAAATTGCATTGGCCTTTTCAGCTGCGGCATCACACTGTTGACTTATGTTCAACTTGTGGTCTACTAGGATTCTTGGATCCCTTTCACATGTAGTCTTGCTAAGCCAGGTGTCCCCTATCTTATATCTATGCATTCCAATTTTTTTGCCTTAAGTGCAGTACCTTATTTCTCTGGGTTGAAATTCATTTTGTTAGCTTTGGCCCAGCTTTCTAATCTATTAAGGTCATTTTTAATTTTAATCCTGTTTTCTGGGGTATTAGCTATTCCTCCTAATTTGGTGTCATCTGCAAATTTGAGAAGAATGTCCCTTATTCTTTCATCCAAGTCATTGATAAAGATGTTGAATAGCACTGGGTGTGGCACCCCACTGGTCATTTCTCTCCAGGATGAAGAGGAGCCATTTCTGAACACCCTCTGGGTTCAGTCAGTCAACCAGTTACTAATTACCTAACAGTTGTATTGTCAAGCCCACATTTTACTATCTTCTTTGCAAGAATATCATGGAGGACCTTGTTAAGAGCCTTACTGAAATCAAGATATGCTATGTCTACAGCAATTCCTTCATCTAGCAAGCTGGTAATTTTATCAAGAAAAGAGATCAGATTAGTCTGGCATGATTTGTTTTTGAGAAACCCATGTTGACTTTTTGTGATTATGGCATTCCCTTCTAAATGTTCACAGACTCTCTGCTTAATGAACTGTTCTAGAATCTTTCCTGGTATTGATCTCAGACTAACTGGGTGATAGTTGTTGGGATCCTCTTTTTTACCCTTTTTGAAGATGCGGACAATGTTTGCCCTCCTCCAGTTTGCTGGGACTTCTGCTGTTCTCCAGGAGTTTTCAAAGATTATTGCCAGTGACTCTGAGACTACATTTGCCAGTTCTTTTAATATATTTGGATGTAGTTCATCTGGTCCTGGAGACTTAAATTCATTTAGGTTAACCAGATATTCCTGTACCTCCTCTTTACTTATTCTGTGCTGCATTTCCCCTATTGTTTCCTCTGCTCTATTTTCCTCAGGTTGAACACCCTTTTCCTTTTGTGCCTTTTCTCTGTCCCCTGTTAGAATTTCTCCATCTTCTCTGTGCAGTGGCCCTACCATTTCCTTCTTCTTTCTTTTGCTACGGACATACCCAAAAAAGCCCTTTTTGTTGTCCTTAACCTCTCTAGCAAGCCTGAGTTCATTCTGTGCTTTGGCTTTCCTGACTTTACCCCTACATGTGCTAGCTGTTTGTTTGAATTCCTCTTTAGTGATTTCTCCCCTTTTCCATTTCTTATATATCTCTCATTTAAAACTTAGTTCAGTTGAAAGTTCTTTTGTCATCCAACCCAGTTTCTTGAGACATCTTCCATTTTCCCTTTTAATTGAAACAGTTTGAGATTGTGCCTTCAGTATCTCCCTTTTGAGAAACTCCCATGCATCCTGAACTCCCTTCTCCTTTAGTATTCCTGACCACGGGATCACTCCCTAAGTTTGTTGAAATCAGCTCTCCTAAATTCTAGAATGAGTGCTTGACTATGCCTAGCTTCTCCTTTCCACTGTATAAGAAACTCTAGGAGAACATGATCACTCCCACCTAAGGATCCCACCACTTGTACCCCATTTACTGGTTCATCCCTGTTGGTTAGGATCAGATCTAAAATAACTGATCCGCTTGTTGCCTCTTCCACCTTTTGGAAAAAGAAATTGTCTTCAAGGCAAATAAGGAATTTGCTAGACCTTGATGTATTGGTTGAGTTTGACTTCCAGCAAATATCCGGATAGTTGAAGTCACCCATCACTACTATATCTCTCCTTTCTGAGTGTGTGGTCATCTGTTCTGGAAAGGCATCATCCAATTCCACAGTCTGACTTGGGGTCTGTAGTAGACTCCCACTATAACATCCCTGTTGTTTCCTTCTCCTTTAATTTTTATCCAGATGCTCTCCACCTGATTTCTAGGATTTAAGTCCTGGATCTCTTCACAGGTGTAAACATCCCTGACATATAATGCTATTCCCCCTCCTTTCCTATTTGGCCTGTTTCTCTTAAAAAGGTTATACCCCTCTATTCCTACATTCCAATCATGAGACTCATCCCATCAGATTTCAGTGATGCCTATTGTATCTTATTTGCTTTGTTGTGCTAGGCATTCAAGTTCAGCTTGTTTATTTCCCATGCTCTGTGCATCAGTGTATTGCTGCCTGTGTGAAGTTTTTTGCCTCCCACTGTTGTGCCCTTGCATCATTTGCCTTGTTCCCTCTATAACACTTTGACTATTATCTCGAACCTATGATGTACTCCTTCCTTCCAAGATACCTTCCAAGATACTGTCTCCCTCCCCCACATGAGTCAGTTTAAAGCCCTCATGATCAAATATTGGCAAAAATATTTCTGCCAACTGATGTGAGATGCATCCCATCTCTTGCTAGAAGTCCGCTTTCACAGAACCACAGCCCATGATCCAAGAATCCAAATCGTTCTTGGTGGCACCATCTACAGAGCCAGTTATTCACACCTGCTATCTTCCTCTCCCTTCCTGGACCATACCCTTCAACTGGCAGAAGAGATGAAAACAACCTGTGCATCCAGCTCTTTCAGCTTCATACCAAAAGCCTCATAATCCCTTCTGATATTCTGAAGGCTATGCCTTGCAGTATCATTGGTTCCCACATGGACCAAGAGGAAGGAGTAATGGTCAGTAGGCTTGACAAGTCTTGCCATTCTAGCTGTCACATCACAGATTTTTGCCCCAGGGAGACAACACATCTCCCAGGACATCTTGTCAGGCCCACAAATCACTGCTTCTGTACCCCTCAACAAGGAGTCCCCCACCATCACCACATGCCTCCTCTGACATTTAGCAGTTGCTGTTCCCTGTGGTGGTACTCTTAGGGTTCCCTGCACTGTCCCTGAGGACTGTCTGTGCTGCTCTTCCTCTTTATCCTTGATAAGGGAGAGAGCTTCAAATCGATTCTGTAGCTGCAAGCTCCCAGAATGATCTTTGGTTTCCCTACTTCTGTGTGTGATGTTCCTCTAGGTGTCTTTTTAAAAAGTTTGAAAGAAAGGACTTTTTTGAATGATTCAGAGGTGACAGCAGCAGCAGAGCAGTATTTCAGAGATCACATTTTAGAATTTTATGTGGAAGGGTTAAAGAAATTGGAGAAACGATGTGCCAAGTGCATTGAATGTTGGAGTCCATATGTGGAATAGCATGTACAATTCATGGCTCTAGGTCATTCCCTCCTTGGTTGAGCTGAGAACTTTTCAGTGCTCACTTGTAACATTCTATTATTTAATCCTTGTAGAAAGGGATTTTCTTTCTATGAATAGACTTTTGCGCTGCATTATTAAAGATCATGATAAGACATCTTGAAACTCGCATAGTTCCTCATCCCTAACTCTTGGTTGAGAGACTGAAGGTTTTACTCCTCATGTTTGTTAATCTGCATTTAGCTAGAGTTCTTTACTGTTAAACAGCAGCATTATAATATTTATTTCAATCCCATCTTCCAAAATTAGGACTCAAGGTGACTGGTTGATAGGCAGGTCAATATTTAAGAATCTCTTAAGACTATGGACTGGAAATTTATATAAGAAGGGAATAAAATACAGAATTATAATATTTTATATATTTGTTAAATATAACAATTAGTTTATGCAGTTACACAATTCTTGTGGAAGAGTATCATATCACACAGACATCTCAGTCTAGGCACGCTTTCCTTCATAGACATTACATAGTCTAGGCACATTGCTTCTATAGACATTACATAGTCTAGCATATTATTTTTTATGAAGAGCACAACTCAGACTTTAAAAACACATGATATTTGTAGTTTTAAGCATTGTAAGATCATGGTAAGATCATGGGAGCATCAAATTACATAATGTAATTTATATTTCATCTGTTGAGGATTAAGCATTTACATACACTGCAGTATTGGGTTGCTTTTCAGCATTTAATAGTAATGTAATAGTCCCATCATATTCTGCAGTACATAATGTTTTACAAAATATCATTCTGATACCTTTGCATTTTGTTCAGCATGGTAGCACATTTGCATGATTTGCATTCATTGGACATACCTATAGTATTGTTTCAGAATGGCATCTAAATCAGAGCATTGTAAAGGAGCACTGTAAAATATTATCACCCATCAGCATTTGTATTTTCAACTTGGTTGCACTAGGCAGATCAGCCATTACCTACCTTTTTCTCCACCTTTATAGTTGTGGCTAACAGTTGCATGCAGTTAACAGTTGCATAGAAGGCATTAGTCTGCATTAATAGAAGCAGAGTTTTTATTTCAAGGGATGTAATAGTCCCATCATATTCTGCACTAGTCAGGCCTCATCTGGAGTAATGTGTTCAGTTCTGGGCACGTCATTTTAAGAAGGATATAGACAAGCTGGAGCAGGTTCAAAGAGGGACAACAAAAAAGATATGGAGAAAAAAAACATATGAAAAAGACGGAGGAATGACATAACCAAACTCTTTAAATATCTATGTCACAGAGAGGAAGGGGTAGGCCTATTTTCTGCAGCCACAGAGGGTAGAACCCGATCTGATGGTTTCAAGTTACAGGAGGGTAGATTTCAACTGAACATTAGAAGGAACTTCCTGACAGTAAGAACAGTTTGGAAATGAAACCAATTGCCTAGAGAACTGGTGGGGTCTCCTGCTCTTCAAAAAGAAACTGGGCAGCTTCGTGCTGAGGATATTCTAGCTGGAGTTCCTGCATTGAGTGGAGGACTGGATTTGATGGCCTGTGGGTCCTCTTCCAATTCTATGGAGATTATCACATGGAGGAGGCAAGCATCCTCCCCTGTCATTAAATCGTCAATCAGGGGGAAGATTATCAGACCCCCACACACTTCTCCCATTCTTGTCCCGTCTGTAAACAGTAATGGAGGTGTCATTTGGTATTAATAGGAGTTTACAGATGGGAAAAGAATGGGAGAAGCATGTGGGGTGGGGGGTGGGGTGGGTCTGATAATCTCCATGTGATTAACACAATTTAATGATGATTTAATGATGGGAGGAGGATGCTTGCCTCCTGTGTGATAAACTCCTATATTTCCCTGCATGTTATATAGATCCTTTGAGATTTATGACTTTTAGAACATTTTAACTCTTAAAATTCATATGTAGATCCCAACGTGGAATAACAACAACAACAACAACAACAACAACAACAACAACAATTTATAGAATTCTCATACAGGCTGACTTCAACACTGACCTTTTTCTGAGTACACCTTTGAACATAATTTTGGCATTGAGGCTTAAACTAAGAATGAAAGTACAGATGGCAGTGAAAGTAGTCATGGAGCTTTGACAGTATCCTACAGTTGTTCTCCAGGTGAAGGAAAAACTGAAGTGAAGTTTTCAAGGGTTCTTTTTTTCTGGAGGAAAGCATAAAGGCAAGCAGAGCATGTGTTTTAGGCCTGCTGGGTGCAACTTTGGCAATGGGTATAATACTGCATTTGCACTCAAACCCTGCTGGTGATCTCCTTGTGGATCACTATGGAAACGGAAAATTAAACTGTAGCTAGGCTCTTGGTCTATCCAGCATGGCTCTTCTTATATTCTCAGTGTTATGCCCCTTGTTCAAGAAACATTAGTATTCATCAATTGTGAGGGTTTTGCTTTTGCAATCCAAGCACTTTATAAAAGGCCCCACAACATCAGAGACAGCTAGATACTTTGAAGGCAGAAACTAAGTCATCACTTACCACCACCTTCACAATGTCAGAAAATAATAAAAAAGAGAAAAAATCTAATTCTAGGTAAAGTTCTCAAAGATACAGATTTTACTCTGATTATAACTCCTCATAGATGCTGGTTCTCTGTGATAACTTTGTAGGAGAGCACTCACTCTCCTTCAGAGTATCTGCAAAGAAAAAAAAAACCAACCACCCAGAGTCAGCATATTGTAGTGATTTGAGCACTGGACTATGACACTGAGGATTAGGGTTCAAATCCTTTGTTAGCACACCCTGCATACTCTGCACTGTATTTGAGCCCATATTTCATATTTCATATCTGGAGCTAGCATGTTCTTGAGAGGTCATAATGACCTTTAGGAATACTAGATCAGGAGAAAAGGAACAAGACCTAAAGCATGTGGATGATCCAGGTAATAATACAATCAAAGTTAAATGGGTGTACTAAGTGTTTCTTCCTTCCCCCAAGTAATCTGCATTTTCTCTTGCAATGTGAGACAAAAGATCTCCTTATGCCCAAAACAGTGAGCCAACCTCTCTGCCACCCCTTGCTGTGTTCCCAACCACCTTATCCTATCCAGTCATCCTGGGATTGTCCTAATCCAATTGCTGCTCTTGTCACACTAAAATTAAAGCCATCAACCATTGTTGATTCCTGGGAAATGACATTCAGTCTTTGTTACCTTACAGGATAGCCCACTGCTTGGCCTTAGATTTCAGGTATAAATATTGGTCCGAAGAAATTAGTCTTTGCATGCTCATATTAAGCATACCTTTGTCCCAGGCCATCTTCTGTGTATGAAACTGTACCACCCTCTGACCTCCTAGTCTAAGCTACTCCAGCTTTCCATGGTTTACTCTTCAGCTATTAGGTTGTTATCACCCCCATTTGAACCCCTCAATTGCCACTATTCAATTTCTATATTTCCATTTCATTTATTTCTGGATGCTGTATGAATTGCTATTATGTCTGTGATTGTACAATGCATTTTTCTAAATAAAACTCTCTTAATTCACCCCAAACCTGGGTTCTCTGCAATTATTACTAGTATATTTAGGTGCAAATGGTCCTAAAGGTTACTCAGCCTCTAGCAAAAGCTAATTTCCCCAACATGCAAAACAATGCTGACAAATTTGCTGGGCATATCCTCAGTCCCCCACCCTTCTTTGGGAAAGACCTTGATCAGCCATGGAAACCCACTGGGTGACCTTGGGCTAGTCCCACTTCTCAGCCTCAGAGAGAGGCAAAAGCAACCCCCCTCTGAACATATCTTGCCAAGAAAACCCTGTGGTAGGGTTGCCATAAGTCAGAAATGACTTGAAGGCACACAACAAAAATAACATTCCCAACTACCTCAAATGGCCAATGATCATGGAACTTATTCAGCTAATTTGCCATTGAGAATGACATCTAAATATTTGGGTGCAGCTTGCAGCTGGGGCAAAAATTGGTCCATCCCTGATTTAGTAATACACAAGATCAACCTCAAAATGGTTGCAGATATGACTGTACCTGATCTGAGATTCAGGCCACACTAATTATTGCAAGAATTGTATGGAATGACTTTGGACATGAAAGCAAATGTCATTTCCTTCATTCTTACCTCTTACCTTTATTTTTTAATGTTATAAACTACTTATACATGCCACAGGCAACCAAATTCCTAAAAATATTGTATTTTCTTTTTATAATATATTGTAAATCACCCTCTGTTTATAGTCATTTGAAGACCTTACTCTTTTAAATTACCTTCTCTTGATGCAATTTTGATTGTAGTCTCATGAACAGCTAGACACAAAAACAACATGCATTTTTCATTATCACATGACAGCCCCATGAAGTATGAGACCAAGATTAATCTTCAGAGATTGACTCCTAAATTGGCAGCATGATTGAAAAATTATTTGCTATTTAAATTAGTACACCTGGCAGCTTAACTTTGCTGACTCCAATGGCATCTGAAGTATCATAACCAGCAAAAAGTTACCATATCACTGAATTAAAAATGGTATTGAAGTCAGTGTGTTACTATGAAGAGACTTATTACTTAATAAATCTTGTGTTATGCACTGAAGTAAATCATGAAATGAAGTAAATCATGAAATCGAGATTTACCTGGTACATTCTGCAGCACGTAAAACAAAGATTGTATGGAAACACTCCATGAATAAAAAAATATTTTAGAAAATGTCTAAATATTGCAAAAAATTTCAATTAATTTTGCATGACTGAAGAACTATAATTATTTAAAATCTTTTTCCTTACTAGGCCACTGTAGTATAAGGCAATTGCATGTGTTACATTATTTACCAAGTAAGTCATGGTATGTTCACAGTGAAGTAGAATCACTGAAAATCACTTTTTAAAAGACAATTCCATTACAATTCATTTAGGAAGATAGAAATTGTGAACTACTGTTGAGGATTTGGATCAGAAAGTTTGAAAACATGTTTACTAGAGTTATTTAAAAAAAACATGATTTAAAAGTTCAGCTTTTTATTAAGTCCCCAAAAGTTACTTTTTAAAACATGATTTAACTATGATGTGCAGCACAATGTAGAATTTCTCACATTATTAAGCAGATTAGTTCTCTGGACAGCTTTTGAAAGATGTTAAGACTTTTGTTTTGCAGAGTTTAAAAAATGAGAAAATTACTTTTTTAAAAATAGTTTGGACCATCCTTTCTTATCTTGCTGCAGCTCATGTTAATCAAATAGAACTTGTATTGGCCATTGATGTCTGAGTTGTTCTAAGGACCTGAGTTCCAACAGATATCCAGAATGTGTAAACCAAAAACATCTTATATTTATAATACAAATAAAAAGAAGGATCATACTCTAATGCATTTAAGTAGAGAGGTGCACAGAAAAATGTTATTTGAATCTCAATTTGCTGGTTCAGATAGGAGGCAAGTTTACTTCACATTGCTTCAAGCAATACCATTTTGCACTGGATTAAAACAGGCAATAGTTTGTAATGTTTACCCAATACTTTAATGGAGAAATCAACAAAAAGCTATGGCTTTTTAAAATGTATACTCAGAAGTGGATGGAATTATAGTTCTTTTTTTTTTATAAAAAATGTTATTTTTTTACAGAATCAAATCAGTATTCCTTTCTGAGAGAAAGAAGGCTGCTAAATTTCAGATACACAGATACAGGGGTTACTACACCATCCTTGTGCCATATAAAGTGCAGCTTAATCACTCTCTTGGACTTTTCTGCATCTTGTTGTATTACAACCTGGAACTAAAATGGACTTTGTTGGCAGAAGTACACAATATCCTTAACATTGTGAAGGTGCAAAATATTTTACTGTGTCACAAAAGTTAGGTCAAAAGAAGCAAACTAGTACTTCCAGTAGCAACATTGGGATGAGGATAAGTGAGTTCATTTTCTCATTTAAATTCATTTCCCCCTATTATATTCAAGAAAAATACTTCTCTTTTAAAAGCTTCAAATCATTTTTTTTAAAAATACTATTTTTAATGTGCTGGACCCTTGTTCTTCTTGACTTATCAAACAGGCTACAGGGGGACTTGCTGAATGAGTAAAAGGGGTAGTCAGTGCCTCCCTACAACAAGGCAGCATTCCAACTTGCCTAAAGGAGGTAGATGTGAGGCCTTTGTCCAACCTACAATTTTTGGGCAAGGTATTGGAATGTGTGGGGGCTTCCCAACTCCAGGGGCTTCTGGATGAAAGAGATTATCTAGATTCATTTCAATCTGGTTTCAGGCCTGGCTATAGAGCAGAGACAGCCTTGGTATCCTTGGTTGATGACCTACGCAGGGAACTGGACAGGGGGAGTGTGTCCCTGTTAGTTCTGCTGGACCTCTTGGCAGCTTTCGATACCATCAGCCATGGTATCAGTCCGGGCTGCTTTGCTCGTATGGGACTTGGAGGTACTTTTTACAATGGCTCCATACTTTCCTGGAGGGGTGAACCCAGAAGGTGGTGCTGGGGGTGTTAGGCATGGTAAAGCAGCGCGTGGAGAACATTTAACGTGAAACACCAGGATCCAGACTTCTCCGTTGAAGCAGGCTGCTTGTCAGCTGGAGAAACTCCTCTCCCCTTCCAGACAGAGCACAGAGACTCTACAGCCAGACGTCTCACAAATGAGGCTTTAATCTTTGTTGCTCTATATACAGATATGTACAGCATACTCCAACAGCAATCCGCAATCCACCATCCAACAAATCCAAACGTGTGTCCAGAGGCTTGTGCTTTATATAGCCTGTGCTCCACATGGCTTTCTGGCCCTGCCTCTTCCTGCTGGACACCTGTCACTCACCTGAGTGACACAGCACTTTTTCAGCAGTTTCTGCACTATCCAGCACCAGGTGACTACCCCCATATTGTCATGTCCTGTTACATCAGCATGAGGCTGCATGACTCAGCTGTGGCCAAATGCTGTGTCATCATGGCTGTTGCACTATCACACAATGTACATTTTCCCTTGGGACTAAATCCTAACAATCCCCTCCAAAATGTACAATGTGTGCACATCTCTTAGCTCATTTTTCATGGAGTGTTTGTGTGTGAACCTTTTAGTTTCCTTTGTGTGTTATATCCTGCCAGCCTGACATCACCAATGTCCTCCTGCTGGCTCCCAGTGCTCTGGTTCCCTGTCTGTGCCCTGTCAAGACAGAGGTGGCCCTGGTCAGTAGGAAGGCAGATCGGGGAATAGGGATTCAGCCAATGTTAGATGGGTTACACTTCCCCTGAAGACATAGGTTCACAGTTTGGAGGTACTCCTGGGCTCAGCTTTGAACCTGGAGGCCCAGGTCTTTGCAGGGACGAGGAGTGCTTTTGCACATCTAAAACTTGTGTGCCAGCTGTGTCCATTCCTTGATATGCCAGATGTGGCCTGGGTGATACATGCCTTGGTCATTTCCCATTTGGACTACTGTAACACACACTACTTGGAACTGCTTTTGAAGAATGTTCAGAAACTTCAGCTGGTCCAAAGAACTGCAGCCAGGCTGTTAACAGGGGCAGGTTACAGACATACAATGCCCCTATTGAAACAGTTCCATTGGGTGCCAGTTTGTTTCTCAGCACAATTCATAGAGCTGGTTATGACCTATAAAGCTCTATATGCTTAGGTCTAGGCTATTTAGCAGACCATATCTCCCTGTATGAATAAGCCTGGAGTCTGAGATCCTCAGGAGAGGCACTTATCTCAGTCCCACCACCATCACAAGTATGGTTGGTAGAGACATGTGAGGGGGCTTCTCAGTGGCTGCCCCTAGACTGTGGAATTATTTCCCCAGGGGGGCCAAAATGGCCCTCTCCTCATTGTCCTTCCACTGGCAGGCTAACACTTTTTTATTTAGACAAGCATTTAAAACAGAACATTTTTAAAGAACAACCTGGGGGTGGTGTATTATGGTTTTTAAATGATTTTATCTTTTTAAAAATTGTATTATATTTAAATTGTATTCCAATGATCTTTTTAATATTGTAATAGTTTAATACCAAATATGTCAATTTTGTAGGTTTTTAATTGCACTGCATTTTTTAGGCTGTAAGTCACTTTGGGCCCCATTCTTGGGAAGAAAGCAGGATAGAAATAAATATAACAATAGCATCATCAACAACATTTATTTATTTCTATCCTGATTTCCTCCAAGACTGGGGCCTAATTTTTTTGTATTCTGTTACTATTTCTGGCACTATTTATTTTTACAAAACATTTGTAAAAAACATTAAAATGTTGACAGTGTAGCATACCATCTAGACAGTGATCATTGTTTATGTGAATCCTGTTACCTTTTGGTCAGGCCATTTATGAAACCCACTGCCTTCTCTTTCTTCCTTACTTCTCTCTGGTTAGTAACCACTTTCAAAGTCTTCCTCCTCTCCCATAATTTCAGCAACATCTGTGCATTGTTTATCCATCAGTGATATCTTGGTCCTTTTATCTATTACTTCTAGCATCCCTTTAGTAGCTTTGCAAGTTGTGGTATAGATGTAGCAAGAGCCGTCAAAGGATACAATGCACAGTTGGACTGAATCACGTCAATAAGGATCCATAAATATTACCATTATCCAAGTATATGCACCAACCACAGAAGCAGAGGAAGAAGATATTGACAGATTCTATGATGGGGTTCAGGAGGAAATTGACAACACACCAAAACAGGATTGCTAGATAAGGATAGGTAGCTGGAATGTTAAAGTAGGAAGCAAACAAGAATCAAAAGCTGTAGGAAAATTTGGACTAGGTACAAGAAATTAAGCAGGAGAGGAACTGTCAGAATTCTGGAAGCCAATGATCTGTTAATTACAAATATCTTCTTCATACAATCAGAGACTATACACATGGATATTACCAGATGGACAATACAAAATCAGATAGACTACATAATTGGAGGCAGAAGATGGAGAAGCTCTATTCTTGCAGTCAAAACTAGACCAGGAGCTGACTGTGGCACAGATCATGAACAACTTATATAAAAAAATTAGAATAAAGTTGAAGAAGATGACAAAACTAGTCCTCATACCAAAATATGATCAGAACAACATCTGAACAAAAATTACAGAAAATGTAAGAAATAGATTTGCATTATTAAGCATAAACAACTGGGAACCAGATGAACTATGTTGGAAGAATGCAGAAAAATACTATAGATGGCCCAAAAGAAAAAGAAGAAACAATGGGTATCATAGGGAATGCTTCAAGCAGTAAAGGAAAGAGGAGAAGCAAAAGAAAAGAAAGATAGGAACAAAATCAGAACTTTGAATGCAACTGTTCAATAACTAGTGTGCAAAAATAAAGAGAACTAAAATAAACAACAACAAAGGATGAGTGATAGACCTTTTTCATAAGATCTGGAAACACAAAGGGCAATTCAAACCAAGAGTGGGAATGCTTCATGACCAGAAGAAGAACATACTACACAACCAAGAAGTTATTAAAAGATGTTGGAAGCAATACACAGAAGAGCTATATAAAAGAGATGATAAAATGGAATGGAACTCATGGAATGAGGAACCATATGAGGATGAACACCAAATTCTAGAAAGCCAGGTAGAAGCTGCAATAAGAGAAATTGGGAAAAATAAATCACCAGGAATAGATGATACCAGTGATGTCACAGGGAACTGCAGCCTGCACTGGGTGATACTTCGAAAGAGGGGTGACACTTGGTCAGGCCCTCATCCCACTGTGGGGTAAGGAGAAGCAAGTGCGCCCCTCCTGGCTTCAACATGGTGGTGGCCTCTTCCTAAGAAAGGAGCTGGATATACATGAAACAAAAATTATGACAGTGATACTGCACAGTTTTTGTTCCAGCTTTATAACTTTCATTGTTGTCATGATGATCTTGATTTTGATGATCAACAAGATTGACTACTCTTTTATAAGGTCTGAACTATCTATTTCAAGCCTAAATTGAATGCCTTTTCATTTCAGATTCATACTCAAAAGTGCATTAACTTCTTTTGCAAGACCATGCCACAGTTAATAAATACACCATATCATAAAATAGGCATCATCAACTTTATAATCACTATTAAAAACAAAAACAGAAAAAAATAGGACTCTAGTCTGAGCTTGGAAAAAGTAACATTTTTAGATTCAAGTATCCCAAATCCTATGCTGGTTGGGATTTTGGGAGCTATAGTCTAAAAAACAACTTTTCCATGTGTTGAGGAAAGCAATGTTCCACTCAAGCAAGGAAGCAGGCAAGTAAACAATTTTTGGAGGAATCACTAATGTCTTCTTGTAGCCATGAGATTTCTTTTTAAATATGACAATTGCCTGTGAGGAAAGGGACCTTTAGCTTTTCACTCCACACAAAGTCCAGGTGGCACTCCAAGAGCAAGTTGACTGAAGCATGCTTTCTAATCTAATTTTCTCTGAGCTACAGTGACATTTCAAACAAGCCATGCCATCCCTTTCCAACTATATCAATGTGCCTTCTTCAATCAACAAATTGCACTTTGGCACAAGCAGAAGGTTTTGGATGGACTTGTGCCACCCTCGCAGTCCTGAGCTAAATAGCTATGAACATATGCACAAAGTGTGCTGTTCATTTTCGAGGTCTTTTGATGGTACAATTAATTGTACTAAAAGTGCAATTGATGGAAAGTGAGTTACGGATTGGATAGGCAGTGCAACAGATGCAGAAGGTCATTCAACAAGGACTACTCATTACTTCAAATTACTACCCTCGAGGAGAAACTATGGTGTTTGCCAGGATGGAGCTCTTTCACTGACATCTCATCTTTCAGCTTTGCCCCAGAGGCTTCTTTCTCTTCTTGCAGTGAACACAGTCCAATTAAAACTGGTTGCCTACATTTACAAGAAATCTACTGCCATTTCAAAAAGGATTTAGCTAGCCAAATTGTACAAATACTGGATGAGATCACATTAACAAGACAGTTGCCTGCCAAAAGGGTTATAAAATATTTTTCCATGGATCCAGACTGACTTTTCTGCTTATCTACTAGGAAATAATAATGTTTAAATACACAGTTTGTATGTACAATCAGCAGCTACAAACTATTAACTAAGAAAGTCCTTTTTAAAGGTTTTCCTCATCTTTCAGTTCTATAGCATTTTAAATCCTTCACACTCTTTCAATTATTTATACCCATGATATTCTTTGCAAGGTAAACATTTCACACAAACTAAGTGCTGAGAGAAATCTAGTGATTTTACCAAGGTCACATAAAGACCTCTCCCCAACTGGTTGGGAGGGGCTCCTTGTTGTGCTGGCCATTTTTGGAGGCCGGTGCCTGTGACTGGAGGAGGCCACAGGAAGTCCCGCTCTTCCTGTGGCTCCCAGCCAATGAGATCCCCAAGCAACTCCTATAATTTCACAAGATGGCATAGTATCATGAGATTCTGGGTGAGATTTGGGGCCTATATAAGGTCCTCTCCACACTGCAGCTGAGAGACCCAGCCCATCCACCCTTGGTTTAGTATTTTTGTTGCCATGCCCTCAGGCTCTTGCTGGTCGCCTTCAGGGGCCAGGAGGGAATTTTCCCAGTGTATGGGTTTTTTGCCCTCTCTGGGAGATTTGTGGGACATTTAGTTAGTCATTATGGATGTATCCATTATTTAGCCTGTATGTAGATTGTTTATGTGGTTCAACTTTTAGTTTGTGTGTTAGTCTAAATTTTTGCTTGTTACAACTTGAATGGGGTCATCGGAACAACTAGTTGTAGTGGTCGTTCCTTATATTACTAGCTCATTTATCGATATATTGTGATTTATGATGGATAATTGATTTATGATCTTTTTAACTGATATAATTAATTACAGGGGATGACCTATGAATGATTTATGACATGATTTATGATTTTATTTATGACCCATATTTTGACATACGGTTGACTTATGGCATGATTTATGGCATGATTTATGTATGATATGGGTGTATACACATATGTAATCGAATAGCAAACAATATGATTGATTTATGGCTGTCAAACTGTGATTTATGACCACTGTACAGATTAATAAAGTTGTGGCCTTTTATTACTCACTAAAAGTGAACAGGCTCCTTTGTGCCAATGCACAAAGTTCAGTTCTATAGATTTGAAAACCTTCACACTCTTTCAACTATTTATACCCATGATATTTTTTGCAAGATAAACATTTCACACAAACCAAGAGCTGAGAGAAATCTAGTGATTTTACCAAGGTCACATACACTTGTAACAAAGTATTCAAGAAAGCTGACTTCTTTAGTTTAGTAGATCAGCCTGCAATCCTTACATCTTTCACTCCTGAATTATTATACTGAAACTGAGAACATCATAGGCTTGTTAAATTGCACACAAATATATATTCCTCTCCCCTGAGTTTGGTACCATCAGTTCACTTAATGTAATCATGTCACTAGAGTTAAAGCTACTGAAACGACATCAAATCGATGGGGATCATCCAGCTAGGCTTACCTATTCAGTGTGGTTTCTAATTTAAATTACGTTGATTTTAAATATTTGTTTGATTTAATATTGTTTTAAGGGTGGGTGGGTGGGTCTTTTTGTACTATATGTTTTATGTGAATTGTGATTTTAAATTTGTAATCCGCCCTGATTGGGTATCCATTTTATTATTATTATATTATTATTATTATTATTATTATTATTATTATTAAATGTATTTCTCTATATCTGCATTTGGTCAGCGGTATAAACTGAATGTACATTCCTTTGAAATGATGTGACAAGTGGTCTATTAAAAATGCTACAACTGTATTTTGCCTACTTTAACCACCCTAAGTAGTGCTTATACACAAGAGCATGACAAGACCATCACTAATATTCATACTAACAGTCATTATTTAATGACATAACTATTATTTCATACACCAACAAATATACAGCTAATCCAGAAAGTTAAAACTCAGTGTAATCTTGAGATGATGACACATAGGAAATTATCACACTCTAAATAATGTGACTTATCCCTTACAGGATACAGTCGCGCTTCTGGTTAACAGTGGGTATTATTGCATGTAAATTGTTGTCGCTGCTTCCAGGCAAGTACAAGCCAGGCGCAGCCCATGTCTCAGTTCACTCAGCCGGCCACTTTGCCAAAGTGACCAGCTGAGCATGGCTAGGACCCGGGCTATATGTGGGTTGCAGTCTATTAGTGCAGAGAAAACTGAGTCCATATGCAGAAGACAGCTAGCCAGGAAACAAACGCCATTGGAGAGTCTTGAAGAGAAAAAACGTCTGCTGAACAGAGTTTTACTCACAACTGCTGAAGTTCTTCTGAAGAGGTTTTTAAATCTTAGTTGCAGCAAATATTTACAAGAATGATATAGCAATATTTACACCATCCGACATAATGCTCTGCCACCAACCAACATTGGAACATTCTTCCTTACATACACAAAATCTGGCTAGGATTTTGACCCAAGCCCCTGCCAGTGTTTCATCATTTTTCTGTCATATGTCCACAGTGATTAATCAGTTTTTAACTGTTACCACACAACTTCCTGCTGAAGTTTCATCAGCTTCCTCTGAGTCAGCTTTTCTCTTTTTTGCATACTGCACACTGGGACATTTTACATCCTGGGGCAAAGTCTCACTGACACAGTCACCTGGAAGCTGTGATGGTAATTTACATGTGATAATACATGCTGTTAACCCAAAAAATGTAACTGTATCCCATTGAGCATAAATTGCATTATTTAGAGTGTGATAACCTTCATAGATTATTCTTTCTCTTTAGAATAGATGAAGTAGTGCAGGTGCCTTGCTACAGTATACATCAAATGAGTGCCAATATACTGAAGCTCAATTTAAGTTAGACAAAATGTACTACATATGGGTAATCAGTCTATCTAGTGTTCTTTATGTTCTGGAAATAGTTTCACATCCAGTTCATAGAATACATCTTTATTGAATAAGTCTCCAGACCATTTCAATATATATATATATATATATATATATATATATATATATATATATGTATAATGACAAAAATGATAATGATAAGATATATAGTTTATATTTGAATCAGGTTACACCCCATCCAGTTCATAGATGTGGAGACAGTGAAAGCAGAGGCATTGTGGTTTTGTATTTGTCATGAAGAGGACAAGTCTCTTCTGTGCTATTCCTACTTTGCTTTTCTATCATTTTAGGATGATATGTCAGATTAAGCCTACATCTGAGAAAAAACTTGCTTTCAGTTATCCTTGGACTGATAACTTGCTGCTTAGATTACTACAATCTATTTTACATGAGTGTGCCTTTAAAAAGGTCAGGAAACCTCTGTACTACAACATATAGAGCAAGAATACTAACTAGAGCTAGTTGCTATGATCATACTATGCCAGTAATAGTTTCTGGTTCAAATTCAGAGTGCTGGTTTTAAGCTATAGAGCTGTTCACAGCTTGGGGCCACAGTATCTGATGAAGCACCAGTTTCCATATATTCCTGTCCATGCCTTGAGATTATGATCAGAAGCTCTGCTTCAAGTGCCTTAAAATGGCTTCTTGTGAGGTGTCTTTCTCAGTGGTAGATCCACAGTTATAGGAAATCATCCTGAGAGTGGTCCATCTGGCACCTGCCCTAATGTCTTCTCCATACCAGACAAACACATTTTTATTGTCATAAACTATTAATATATTTGCACACTCTTGTTTCTTAATTAGTATCTCTAAACATTAATATGCCTGAAAGACTCTGCTAATTTATAATGAATTTTGCATGCCATTATAGATGTCTATCTTATTATGTGTGTGTGTGTGTGTGTGTTTTATCTGTATTTATGTAATTTGCCCTCAGAAAAAATAGTTATTAACACTGAATGAAAAAATAAAAATGTGATGACACCTACCAAACATGGTCAACACAGGAGGCCGATCTGTCATTATTCTTACTTGACTTTGTGTCACATACTTTCAGGATGTTATGTGATGAAAAGACACAAAAGGAAATAGGACACAATAATACAATGATGTTATACAATACAATGATGTTATATGCTATTAATCTGCATTGTGAGATAAGTGAAGCTGGGAGCTTCAATGATAAAATAAGAACATAGCCTGGAGGAAAAGTAAAAGAAAACTCAACTGAAAGTATTTCTTGTGTATGTGTTATTTAGGCTACTGGGTTAGTGAAATACTGAACCTGATCAGTCACACAGAAATAGCTAACTATTAGTCGCATTGTTTCAAAGACAAATCAATCTGATTTCAGAACTACAGCATTCATTTATTAATTTTATGGCTTGAATCCAATTACTAGTTACAACTACAGAAGATTCACTGAACCAATAGGATTTATATATGTATTAAACTTATTGCTGAGCAACTAATTCAATGGGTCTATCAGACTGTGGCCTGTATCTCCATATAGCAGTCAAGTTTCAGAAGCAGATACACACAGTCTCTCTCTCTCTCTCTCTCTTCATCTCCCTGTAACTTTATCTGGAATAGTACTAAAGCCTTATCCCCATTCTTCACCTACAATTACTCATCATTGTGTAAATAAGAGTTGAGGAATGTGTAGTCCCCAGGTCTATTTCTTCCAGCCCACCAAGAACCCCCAAACCCAACACCTCATTTTTAAATATTTCTTTCACTCACTCATCTTATCGAGTAATTTCACCATGTGCTGGACCTCCTGTCTGTTTTAGTTCCAGGAGAGACCTTTACTTTACAAGGAAATAAGTTCCAGAAGTTGAGTTCTGGTCTTCTTTCTTGTTAAATAAAGACCACTCCTCATCATAAAATATAATTGCCTTCATAAAAATATGTATTTTGAGTCCATTTTTTGGATAAAATATCATGGAAAACACTGGTGTTCAAGGAATGGCAGAATATGCAACCCTGTGCAGTCTTGCAGGAGGATCCTTCTTCCTTATATTCCTTCTTCTATCCTTCATCTTCATTTCCTCCCTCCCTCCCTTCCTTTTCATTCTTCCCTTTTGTTCACTTACCTACCTTCTCCTATCTACATACACACACCCTCTTCAACTTTCTCATACCCTCAAGTCAACCACCTCCTCCTCTCTCTTTCATTCATCCTTCTTTCGTCACATACATTTGTACTTCCTTCTTGTCCTCACTGGATTATCTCTTGTTCTTACAGGACTTTCTACTTGAGAATATCCAAGCTCAGGGCAGAAACATTTTCACTAGACACTGCAAAACAGCTTGGGTTGCTGATAGTTGTGCCACAGTTCTGTGATTGATGATGTTTTCTGTCCTAGACACTGTTTAGTTGTAGGTTTCAACAATAGCTAAAATGATAAATCACTCTTATACAACAAATTAGATCTGAATGGGTCAAGGGAGGAGGGGATGGTTACCTTATTCCTGTCAGTTATTAATCACCTTTCATATTATTTTTCAGTCTTTACTTTGTACAATTTTTAAAAAAACCAATGGCTTCTGAAAATAAATAGTATAATCATACCTCTTTTAGCTAGCCTATCTGGAAAGCTGAAACATACTGTGCAGTTAGATGACTTTCACAGAGGCCCATTTAGTAAAACAATGACATTATCACTAGCTAAGTCCTTGAAGATTAATAGCACCCATTAACAGAACAACAGATGTATTGTGGCATAAGCTTTTGTGGACCTGAGATCACTTTGTCAATTGCACTGAGTAAGCTCTTATCTATGAAATCTTATGTCATAATACATTTGTCACAGCTATGCTGATTGACAAGGATTAAGTTTATTAATTCAAAATATAAGGATAGAAGAGTGGAAGCGATGAACAGAGGGAGCATTGTTTCACAAGTATGGTGCATATTTAGGTTGAAAGGAGATTGTATTATGACGACTAATATTACTAATATTACTGTCATTACTACACATACATATATGTATATCAGTTTGTTAGTCCTTAGGGTGCCACAAGGGCCTTATTTTGCTGCAAACAATTAGCATGGCTACAACTTTGGAAGCTGTAAATATTTAAAGGATTTGTTAAACAGTGGAAAATGTGGCTTTCCTGTTTAGAATTCTATTCAGTTCTACAAATATTGGGTGGGGGTGGGGAAGAGGAGGGATGCCAGAGAAAATGTTCATTATCTGGGTGGAATAAGTATTCAAAACTTTTGCAAAGGTCAATAGATCATGATTACATATCATGAATACCCTACACAGCAGCTTTAAGGGACATACTTTCAGAATAATAATAATAAAAAATATGGCTTACTAAGTTTGATGTTACCTATTGTGATGCTCTTACTTATTATTTACCTCACTTAACTCACTTTACTTTTCTTGTGACTTCCAATCTATTTGTGAAATGGTTTCACTTTTGTATAAATGTCATTGGTGTACTTTTACTATGCTGTAAAATACTTTGACAGTTAGTAGCATGGATATTCAATCAAGCTGCAGACAAGCTTTTACTAAAGTAATAACAAAACTTTATTTAGAAGATGTTTCAAACCAGGGGTTGGCAAACTATGGCCCAGGGGCTGAATCCGGCCCCTCGAGGCCTTTCAACTGGCCTGTAGCCGGTCCTGCCACCACTGTCACCGCTGCACATGCGCGTGACGCGGGGCACCATTTTGTGTTCTAAAATGGTACCCACACTCATGCACGCATCCGCACGACTCTCGGCATCGTGCGCGTGCGTGCGTGCGTGAACGCGGGTGCTATTTTGGAACACAAAATGGTGCCCCGCGCTCACGCACGCATGCGCATGACACCGGGAGTACCTCCGGCACCATTTTTTTCCTTCAGCCCACCGATGATCTGGGGAACTGCCCCCCCCCCCAAAAAAGGTATGCCGATCCCTGTTTCAAACGATAGATACTTAGTTATAGGTGAATAAGACATTTGTTGCTTCATATTTTTGTGTTACTTGTTTCACTTGAGAGTTTTACTTTCTTAGTTTCAACTTTGTTACAATGACAGTTTCTTTTACACCACTCTCCTCAGAGAATAAGAGTTACTGTTACCTAGGATCCTCATATAGTCCTTCTTTTGGATTACTTTCATTGAACCTAATTAATAAACCTCCCATTATTGCTATCTATATCCCTCAGGATATCTCTTCACTATTACTCCCTCACTTGGAGTTCTTCACAGGTATTAAGTCCCTCACCTCTGGACTTCAGTTTCTATTCTATCCTCACAATAACTGGCCCTCTCTAGAAGCCTCACCGTAACTGGCCCTCTCAGCTCTAAACTCAACCCTATCTGATTCCAACAGTCACCAACCAACTATTTTTCATATCCAGCCTTTGATTTGATTGGCTGCTACCAGCTCACTTTCTATTGGCTGTTGCTAGCGCTGGTGAAGTTCTGCCTTCTCTCTGTACACCTTACTCTTAAAAAAAGGTCATTGACACATACAAGTTCCTTTTCAGATGGTGTGTTTCAATGAGAACTATTTTTAAACATTTACCTAGCTTTCATACTTACCATTACCATCGAAACAGATCATCACATCACATAACAATTTTCCTTAAAACCCATTATACAATCTCAAAATACTTACTTTATCATATATATCTACACACACACACACAACCATTATACCTTCCAATCATTATGGCTGTATTTAAATATACTCTGGAAATCTATATTTACTGTCACTCCATTCCAATACACAACAATTTTTGTCTTCTGTTTTCAGTACCTTATCCTATAATCATAGAATCATCCAGTCCAACCCCCTGCCATGCAGGAACTCAAAATCAATCAATGTATGACCTTAGGTATAAACCATATCATTTGTTTGTTTTCAACTCTTTAACAACATTTCAACCTAAACTTAAATCTTTTATATGCTCCTTTTAAACTCATTACCCAACATTCTCAGTCTTCTAATACTTCTCTGTTACTGGCTTGAAGAATGATGGAGCCTTATATCTAAATGCCCTTTTCCTGTTCCCAATAGGGGTCTGAAAATTTCTCTCCCCCCCCCCCCCATTACACCAATGTCATACAACAATACATTTGTTTTCCAGTCTATTATCTCATTTTACACTGTTGTCCTTCTCGGGAACTTTTACTGGATCAGTTCTTGTGAATGCCAACTTATTTCTTACCACTGGCCAAAGAATCAACACTTCATCTTTTGGTAAAAAGTCTTTATTTCTCACCTTCTTATTGTACCAGGTCTGTTGCTTGCATTGAACAGTCTTTCATTTCTCTCTAACACACTGCAAAGCTTCTCTTAAAGATGTCCTGTGTTCCTGTATATAAGTTATCATGATCCCTGGTTTTTCTTTCTCATTTGGTGGATTTCTTCTGGTATTCCCTTGATAATTGTTTGCTTTCTTGTCCCCACAGATACACTAGCAGTGAAGTTCATAGATGCTATCATGTCTTTTACATAAATTATAAGCTGTTCCAGTTGTCCTTCCTAAGAATTCTCCAATAGTTCAATTTCTTGGGTGGCACTGTTTAGTTGCCAGGTTACTAATTCTTTGTTAATGTCCAATTTAATGTACAGTTTTCTAGTAGATGTCAGATCTGAAGAAATAGAAATTTTATCTAGGTGAGATTTATGTAATTCTTCCTCCATCTTCACAAGAGACTTGCTGAAAAAATAATTCTGGGATTTGTATGTTTTCTCTGCACTCCATTGTTGTTCAATGCAATATTCCTGCGCTGACTAACTTATGTGAATATCATTGCAGGAGCAATACATCTTGCAAAAGAAGCTTTCAGCATTCAGTTTATGACCAATACATCTATTTGGCCTTTCATAAAAAAATTCTCCATGGAAGAGACCCCATTCTAAATTGCTTTGCATTTTGCTTGAGATAAAATTTTGGCAGCAGTTCCACAGTCAGGGGGCAAAGAAGGTGAACTGAAAGTTTTGCCATATGTTGTTCACAATGGTAATGGGTAGGAAATACATTTAACACATCCATGATGTTTCAGCAAAAAGTGTAAGTAACCCAATCACTCCAAGATCCCACAAACAAATCTGCCAAACACCTTGGATAATTCTTCCCCTTCCACCATATTCCCTCATATATCATCTAATTGATGTCTTGATGCCAGCAGTAAGTGCATACTTATTTTAAACGTAATGGCTACAGTGTGAAACAAAGGGATGAGAAAATGTCACAGTTAAAACAAGCATCAGGATCAATGAAGATGTAAAACCCAGGTATTAAGTTCACTCAACAACCTTAGGGAAATCACTATCTCAGAACCTCAGTGGATGATGATGGTGATGATGATGATGATGATAAAAATCACGCTGCCTGTAATTTTTTTCTCTTTAAGAAAAGAAAAAAATTAATTTGGAGAAGGAAATAAGTGTTTGAATCTATTATACCACTCATTGACTTCTCATTATACCACTCATTGACCTGGCAAGCGGCGCACCACCTGGCGAGCGGCAGCGTCCTCCAGGCTGTGGAGGACCACTTACCAGCCCCGGAAGACCAGCCCCGGGAGACCAGCTGAGCGGACTGAGCCGCCCCTCCTCCGCTCCACCCCCGTGGATGCCAGTGGCTATATAGTGCCGCCGAGAACACCCTCGCCTGCACCACCTGGCGAGCGGCAGTGTCCTCCAGGCCATGGAGGACCACTTACCATCCCCGGAAGACCAGCCCCGGGAGACCAGCTGAGCAGACTGAGCCGCCCCTCCTCCGCTCCACCCCCGTGGATGCCGGAAGAGCGCCAACAGCTACACAACGCCGCCGGGAACACCTTCGCTATGGAAGACTATTTTGCCATCTTATAGCTCTTGGAGGACTACAAGACAAGAAAATTATGCTTCTTAAATTGTATTTTTGATTATTGTTATCTAAATTGCTTGTATGTTTGGGGGGGATGGGTGGGTGGGTGAAGGAAGGATGGGATTTTAATTTGATGTATTGCTTTGAAGTTTTGTGATGTTGTACACCGCCCCGATTGCCTGGCAGAGGGGTGGGATATAAATAAAAATTATTATTATTATTATTATTATTATTATTCTCTACATAATGGCATACTTCCCAGCTTGGTTATACTCATAACGTTGCATAAAAGACTCCTTGCAAAAAAGTTGTTTAGTTGATTGAATACATGGAGATGCAGAAAATCTATAGGGGATGTTACTGATACTTCCAAAATTGAGTTAATTAACTTTCCTGTTTTGGTTCCCCCCTGCCCCCTTAAATGAGATATTGGAAAACTCTGAAGAAACAACAGTCGATTGACTTACCATTGAGACAGTTCAGCATTGAGGCACTCTGCTTAATGTTTCAAAAAGATAAATAAACAATTTAAAACATTACTCTATCCAAACAATAAAAACCAGACCTTAAACCTGACATTTCCAAAGTCATAACTCTTAAATTTAATCATTTGAAATGTCAAAATAAAGGAGGGAGAAGGAATCAATAGGTGTAGAGAGAAAGCTACATGCGGTCAGTCATCTCATGCTACAAGTGTCAACCTGATGTCTTTTTAATAGAAATAGTTTTTAAGAGCACAATGCATGAAATGTGCTATGTACACACACACACACACACTCTGAACATCCTCCTGGCAGGATATTTATTTATTAAGATGCATATTTGAAAACACTACATATCTTCAGGATGGGGTGAGGTAGAGTGAAATACGATTAAAGCAAGTTTAAAGAAGCTTTAAGCTTTGGAATCATTTATTGGCTATTGCCCATTTCACAGTTATTTTTAAGAAATTGTACATTCTGAACTCTGACAGTCATTTCATATGATATTGAACTGCAATGGCATGATGGTGGTATTTTCCAAACACTTTTGCTTCCCAAATACTATTTCCTTATTTTTCAGTATCATTATCATCAGCACCATGACTTCTTATTTATTTATTTATTTATATCTCACCTTTCTCTTAAATGAGACCCAAGTTGGCTCACGCACCCGTAAGCACATGAATTTAAAAAATGTAAAAAGTTAAAACACAATTAAGATGTTATATTAAGGACTTTATCACATAAGGCTAGCAAAGTGGAATTTCAACAGCATAAAAGTGTCTTTGTGCTGTACTTTTTACATGATGTTGTGATTCTCCTGTTGCTGCCTTGCACTTAAATGGTGGAGTGCATCTTTTACTTGAGAGGGAAAACCCATCAATGGCTTCCAATATTGCTGTTATTCCAGTAATCCCTTGGTGTGACAGATCCCTTTTGCTATAGTAACAATATGACAGCAGTCATGTGAAATTAGGGGGTGTGATTCTCTTCCTCTCCTCACCCTGCTATACCCAAGCAGCCTGAGGTTGTTTTTACTGTATAGATTTTTTATTTTTTATTTTTTTCTGTGATTGTGTAATAATGGCAAAATGATAAAATATTTTGAATCATTTATCTGTACATAAGGAATCATGGAAATAATAAAAATACAAAATTTGAAAGGCACATACGGCCTTTGCAGACTGCCAGAAATAGTGCACATTAAATTGAGGCACTGCCCTGGCTCAGTGCTAGGGAGTCATGTGAATTGTATTTTTTTCTGGGACATTGAGCCTTCTCTGTCAGAGAGCTCTGGTGCCACAATAAATTACAGTTCCCGTGATTCCCTAGCACTGAGCCAGGGCAGTGCCTCAATTTAATGTGCACTATTTCTGGCAGTCTGCAAAGGCCCATACACTCACAAATAGATTGGAACATCCATCTTAGCCTTAGCCTGGGAACATCCACCAAGCAGTCTGCCTCCCACATCATCACAAACATAGCAAAGAAGGAAGTAGGGCTGAGAAAAAGCCTGACCCCAAGGATCTTAAAACTCAGACAGGCTGATATCAAGAGATACAGTCTTTCTGATAGTCTGGATACTAGCCATATAGGGCTTTATAGGTCATGACAATCACTTTGCATTGTGCCCAGAAATGAATAGGGAACCAGAAATGTTGTTTCAACATCGGAGTTATACGTTCCCTGTAACTGGCCCTGTTACATTAATCCAAACAGGATGCAATAAAGACATGTGTCACCATAGGCAGATGTAGCAACAGACAAAATTGGAGCACAAGTTTTAATCTGTGTTCAGTTGGACTTGCTATGAAATTTCCACTATTGATACTCTAGTCTCTGTTCCATTTGTTTGATCACAAAACCTCTCTAATAAACTAGGGAGCTTGCTTGCCTCTACTCTGTGGGAGGGGATGCTTAGGAGCTATTCTGTCTGTCATCTTTGACATTTCCCTATTTCAGAGATCAGCCAAGGCATCAACAGGATCACTTGTCAAGACATCAGGAAACTCCCCCAAAGCCACCAAGAAGCATTCTGGATCCATTAACCATTTGGGATGGACCATGATAAATGGTCCCCCACCCTTGCAAAGGCTTCAAGTCTTATCAATGCTAAATCCCACCAGCAGTGATATGTCAATAACATCAGAATAGAAAGTTCTGTTACACCTAGATCACCATTATCTTGTCCAGCACAGAAAACTACATCACGTCTGTAGCCTGCAGCATGGGTGTTACCAGATACTACTTGAGGCACAAGAACTATGGTCATATGGAGGACATGAAGTCCCAAGCAGCTCCCAACAGAACAGTATCAGTAGTAGTGCTGAGTCCATCAGTAGAATAAAATGTGGGCACTCAGCCAGCTCAGGAAGGGAGACTTGAGCAGCAGAGTGGACTATACATCAACAGAATCCTATTCTATCCTGGCCATCCACCTTCAATTGCACACAATCAGATCCAGTGGATTGTGGGACAGGGCACCTGGTGAGAGAGATGGAGTCTCAATAGACCAGGGATAGGCAACCTTTCCCCTTTAAGGGCCGAGAGACTTCAGCTCCCAGAAGCCTCAGCCATGTTGGCCAATAGTCCCATGTTGGCCAATAGCTCCTGGGATTCTGGGAGCTGAAGTCCCTCGGCCCTTAAAGGGGAAAGGTTGCCTACCCCTGCAATAGACCATTGCAACTTTGTCTCCTGCCCCCCAGGCATCACCTGCTGCTTTACAGAGAAATCTGGTGGACAAAGCCGGGAAAGGTTAATCCATCCTCCAACTTCATCCAGCCTGTTCTCCATGATGCAAACCAGCATGGTTTTGTTCCATTTATCAACTTAGCCTTGAGTAGGAGCATTTTCAGGACAGGGGGGTTGTTGCCAAGTCTATCCAGACTATTTAAAGTGGAAGAGAGTTTGGGAGCAATAACACAGGGTGTTTCTTACCTCTGTCATGGTAATAGTACTGCTTCTCAGCCCCATATCTCCTTCTACCATTCCAATGTCTACTCCCCAATTTACTTCCCATTCTGTGCTCTCCATGTAACATTTTATTTTTTTGACAGGGCAGTCTTATTTTAAAAGACTACAGCTCACAGATTAACAACTTTTCCTGTCCTCCCAGACAGGGAGACTGCCCCTCACCCTCTCTTCCCCCTTTTTTGGCACTCTTTCATGTCACCCATTCAGTCACAACTACTGGTGTATTCTGTTCACCACTCACAAGATTATTCTTTATCATCACTTCATGAAATTTTATGAAAGGGTCCCAAATGATGTTTATATAGAAGATCTTCATGACAAAGATAGAATCCTTCACTATCACCAAACAAAAGGAGTGTTTCCTTGCCTCCATCTCATGTCTGCATAGGTTAATATTTGCAAAGGATGTGTGCAGACCATTGATCCAATTGTGTATGCAACAGGGAAGCACTCATTGTCTCTAAGAAGCTAAAATCTGAGATGGATACAGTATCTAGCTCTGCACATTTGGGGGGATTCCCCCACCCCACAGTTCAGAGCAAGATTCCTTGATTTACTGTGTAGCATTTTAGGGACCCAGAAAGGCTTAGGTGAAGAGACATCTATTTTAGCCAGCCAAGGTATATAATAATAATAATAATAATAATAATAATAATAATAATAATAATAATAATAATAATAATTTATTTATACCCCACCTTTAGCCATAGCTATCAAGGCAGCTTACATCTAAAATCAATACAGAAAACAATTCCTACACCATAGGTTACAAAACAATAAACTAACACTATTAACCCCCCCTTAAAATAAATTAAATACAAGTCTGAGTTAAAAACTAAAGTCAAACAATAAACAAATTAAAAACAATAACTTTCAGTAAACTCTCTGGGTAAGGCATGGATATAAGAGAATGTCTAATGGCGGGAGGTTGAGATAAATGAGCAGTTTTATTCTGGGTGGGCCTACCGGAAGAGATCCTTCTTGATGGCTTTTTTAAAGCCATCTACGAGGGGTTGCAGACTGCCAGAAATAGTGCAAATTGAGTCCACTTTTAGGGTTAAGGTTAGTGCTAGGGAATCATGGGAATTGTTTTTTTTTCTGAGACATTGAGCCTTCTCTGTCAGAGAGCTCTGATGCCACAATAAAATACAGTTTCCATGATTCCCTAACCCTAACCCTAACCCTAAAAGTGGACTCAATTTGCACTATTTCTGGCAGTCTGCAACCCCCCTAAGTTGGTTATCTGTGTTTACAACTGGTTCAAACCCTCTATCTTAGTAGTTTCACTTTAGACTGCTCACAAAATTTAATGTTTCATTCTAACCATACCATTCTAACCAAACCAACACCAACAATACAACATCAACAATGTTATTTTATACACACACACACACATCCTATTAAAACAGGCTTAACTCTATAAACTGAGGGAATGAGGGTTCATTTGTTAGCTAATCTGGATTCTATCTCAAGTTTCATTATTGTCTTTCCACCACTTAGGTGTCGAACTTGAGATGGTAGTGAAATCCTGATAGACACAGTTAACATCAACACTACACTTAAGTTTTTCTTAAGTACTGAAATCTCAGGATATTTATATGGGAAAATGAGCAAGCTCTTTGGTAATCTTTTTGGCTATTTATTAAATTCAGTCCTAAATACAGAAACTTATACAGTCCCTTTAGGGAAATACAGACTTTCACTGTACAAATGGTTTTCCACATATTCCACTACCTAGCATATAGAATAGTACATATCTTATAGCATCATCACATTATTTCATACCTTCCATATTGTCTGTTAAGGTACACATACACTTCATAAAGGCTTTAACTTGCACAGAATTCTCTCCCTTGTATCCATAATCATTGATTTATCAAGGAATGCAATTTGTTAAGGCACTACACATATCTAAGTAGGCATTCAAGGGGTTAATATCCTTGGGCATTGTTATATCTATAAACCTCCATTACATAGCTATAAACAACATTATATTTAATTTAGCACTGCCTCATTGGTTTGAGTGTTGTAGTACAACTCTGGAGACCAGAGTGTTGGACTACAGCTTGGCTATGAAACTCACTGGGTGACCTTGGGCATGTCACATTCTCTCAGCTTCAGGGGACGGGAATGTCAAACATACACTGAACAAATCTGGCTAAGAAAACTCCATGATAGGATCACCTTAGGGTAGCCATAAGTCAGAAATGACTTGGAGGCACACAACAAAAACAATTTGTTCTTGTTCTCAGAGGGAGATATGGCAAGGAAGGGGTTACATGTCTGGTAGAGGAAGAAGAGAAAGGTATTTAATACCTACCTCACCCTGCCAGCCTAGGGATCTTGGAGAGTGAGCCTATCCCAATTGGTTTCTGGACTGACGCAATCAGCAGGTCATACCCTTGATGGGATTTTCAGCTCGGAATATACGGATCTGTGGGCAGAGGTAATCGAGACTTCTGAATTGTCATAGACAGATCATTTTCTGGTCAGGGCCAGCTTCACAGCTACAACCTACCCCTACAGGGGTGGTGGACCTATTAAAATGGTCCACCCTTGAAGGCTAATGGATCTTTTGAGATTTCAGGAGGTCTTGGAGGGTACTATGGATGGCATCACCAATGGTCCTGTTGAATCCCTGGTCAATAAGTAGAATCAAAATTTGACCACGGCTATTAACACGACCGTCCCTAAATGTCCTCTCTGACCCCTTACAAACCAGGGAAATGAAATGGGAAGGGCGACGACTAGAGCTCAGATGGTGGAAAACTTGACTTTTATGCAACAAGACATGATATAGAGGGCATCTTTGTTCCTATAACATGGCAGTGCATGCAGCGAAGAAAGCTTTCTTTTCTGCACGCATTGCGTCTGTGGATTCACATCCAGTTGAGCTGTTCAGAGTGGTGAGAGGTTTAATTCAGGTACCCTCCCCTCCGAACCGACTATTAGAACCTTCAGTAACTCACTGTGATGCTTTTAACAACCATTTCGCAGATAAAATCTTTCGCATAAGAGCTGACTTAGATGCTGTCATTGGAGCAGAGGCCAACAACGAGGTGTCCAGCAACTTTGTGAGTGGGATTATACTGGATCAATTTCAATTGGTGAGTACCACTGATGTGGACAAGTTGCTGGGGCAAGTAAGTAAGACAACCTGCTTTCTTGATCCCTGTCCCTCTGGGCTGGTCGTGCAGGGAGGAGATACAATTAGACCTCAAATACAACAAATTATTAATGCATCTCTCAGGGAGGGAAATTTTCCATTCTGTTTAAAAGAAGCAATGGTTTAAAAGACCACTGATGAAAAAGCCCTCCCTGGATCCCCTAGATCTTAATAACTACAGACCAGTATCTAATCTTCCTTTTTTGGGCAAAGTGATTGAGAAGGCAGTTGCCCTCCAACTCCAGTCTGTCTTGGATGACACACACTTCCTTGATCCATTTCAAACCAGCTTCAGGGCAGGATATGGAGTTGAGACTCCTGTGGTTGCCTTAGTGGATGACCATCATCTCAACATCGGCAAGGGGAGTGTGTCTCTGTTGATGCCTCTAGACCTCTCAGCAGCTTTCGGTACCATTGACCATGTTATCCTTTTGGAACGCCTGGGGAGGTTTGGGAATTGGGAGCACTGTGTTGCAGTGGTTCTGGTCATACCTCTCAGGCAGGTTCCAGATGATGGTGCTTGGGGACAGCAGCTCCTCAAAAAGGGAGCTGTTATATGGCATCCCATAAGGTGCCATTTTATCCCCAATACTTTTTAACATTTACATGAAGTTGCTGGGAGAGATCATCCAGAGGCATGGGGTGGGGTGTTATCACTACTCCGATGACACTCAAATATATTTCTCCATGCCTTCCAAACTAGTCTCAGCTAAAGATAGTGTGTCTCCTCTGAATTAATGTCTGGAGGAGGTAATGGACTGGATGAGGAAAAACAAATTGAAACTGAATCCAGACAAAACAGAGGTGCTTGCCATCAAGGGTCTGACTCTGGGAATGGAGGTGTGTCAACCAGTTCTGGATGGGGTTACACTCCCCCTGAAGGACTGTGCCCACAGATTGGGAGTGCTCCTGGATCCATCTCTCCAAATGTCAGCCCAGGTATATGTGACGGTCAGGAGTGCTTGCTACTGTGCCCCTTCGTAGATTTGGAGGACCTAAAGATAGTGGTACACTGGTAACCTCAAGGTTGGACTTCTGCAATGCATTCTACATTGGGCTCCCTCAACTGGCAGCTATCACCCAGAGGACCTTTTCATCTGCTGCCCCAGAATTGTGGAATGACCATCCCAAAGAGATCTGACAGCTAGACCAGCTGTTGGAATATAAAACACATTTGAAGACCTATTTCTTTCAGCAGGCCTACCTAGGCAGTTTTAATCATGAATTTTAAACATGAATTGTATATTTAACTGTTTTATGTATTTTAATATAAATATTGTGTAGAGTTGCATTTTTAATACCATATGTGTATTTTTTGTAACAATTGTGTTTTTAACTATGTTGTAACCCTCCTTGAGCCACGAGGAAAGGCGAGTAAGAAATAATAATAATAATAATAATAATAATAATAAGCAGTATATCAGTTATCAAATTATCAGCTCAGAACAGCAGCTTGGAGGCTACATCATAGCCTCCTCTTCATCTTTTGTAGACTGCCATAACAGTCTGATTTCAGCATCTTCTTGGCTTATTTTATTTTCTTCTTAGCCTCCTCCCAGCTATCAGCTGTCCTATCAACAGTGACAGTTCCTCATTTATGTTATGCAATCAAAATAAATCTTAAATATGACATCACCTTGGGTCTTTCTGGAGATAACATAAACAAGGTAGAACTAGATCTTGGCTTTTGGCTGCCTTCCATCAGATTATATCAGCCACTGCACTTTCTAGGAGGATGTATTAGCAGTTAAATCTACTCATATCTCAATGTAGATAGAAATGCAGGTGTTCTCATCTCTTTATCTACACTTGAGTAGGTGTTTTTTCCTGGAATCAGCCTGATTTTTTGTCCCCAGTAACACACAAACACATACATTCTAATACACTTAGTTTTCGACATCATACCCTATATGTTGTGCTCTATATGTACTCTATATGTATGTTTCCAGGCATCAAAGTTGGCAACCAAAATAAGCCAGGGCTTCACTAATGCACTTGTCAACCCTGTGTCTTCAATGCACTTTCGAAGTGCACAACTTATAGCTAGTGAGAAAATGAACACAACACTTATTGCCATTTTGTGGGTGTAAAATAAAATTACAATGGAAAATCAATACAATAGTAAATTAATAGGAAAATCATTGGGGACCAAGAGTAGTAACTTTCCAACAGGAGACTTTCAGGGGAAAAATAAAGCAGCTTCTGTTCAGTCTGGACACATAGAATAGTCTAGTTTTCATTGGTCTATGAAGACAGACAGATTCAATCAGCCCCTTTTACTGTTCTCAGTGATTTTGTAATTAGTACACTCTATCATGGAAGAAAACAGACATTGTTTTTCCAACCAATGCAAGGAGTTATAGACCTACAGTGCTGTCCATCTTATGCTGGGGAAATCTCAAAAACAATAAGAATCTGATGAAGTGTAGAAAACACTCCAAGGAAAAAAGAGTTGGTTGCTTAGAATGCCTTAACCATAGAAAACCTTAAGTGTGGCATCGGATGAATCTTTTTGCTTTCTTATTACATTAAAATGTTTGTAGTATAAAAAGACCTCCATTAAAATGATATCTGCATTTTGGAGCAGTAGCTGTCAACAAAAATAAAAATAAAAATAAAATCTCTTTTATGACAGTCCTGTAGTGAGTAGGAGGCTACACAAGTAAATAAAACAGATGTTTGGAATGCTGAGCCAGGTCAGCAACATTATTGTGTTACACTGCAATGATGGGATGTCCCAATATTAACTATGTTATACACACCATATAGCTTGAGTCTAATATTGTCAGACTGAGTATATACCAAGAGGCACACTGTCACAATCGGTTGCTTCAGACACATGGATTTTCACTACTTTATAATCATTTTTGAAAGAGCCAAAATGGATTAGACATTGCGAAAATAATTTTCCTATCAATTTTTTTTTGCTTTACTACAGAGCAATAACACAACACACAATGCATTGCAATGAAATCACCTTCAGTTCTGCATTATCAAAGGCTGAATATTCAAATGATGTAGCACATAACAAATAGGAGTATTAATTGATACAATCTGTATCTTGCTAACTAGTTAACTTTTTTTAAAAAAATCTGGTTTGGCTTACAGTAATATTTTAAAAGGCAATAATCAAATTTATAGTAAAAATAAAACAAAAACAATAAAATCAACCTAATGCTAATGGGGTGGGAGAAGCATAAAGATCCAGATCCTGGGAGGGAGGACGACAGAAAATTAAAATGCCTGGGGATAAAAAAAAAAGATAGTCACTTGATAATATAAATTACAAATATTCACCAGAATAATATATTGGCTTCTTAGTTATGTTTGTATAACATTTCCTGGTCTGACCCCACCTCCAGCCCATCTTAAGACCCAGCCACCAGATCAAATGAAAAAGGTCCATTCAGCTACCAATGAGGATGGTATTGCCACTTCCCTCTCACCAGCAAGTGAAGCTATGATGAGGACTTGTGATAGAGCCCTGCTTCTGATTGTTGTATCCTTTCTGCCTAGTAGGAGTGGGGTGGAAATGTCATCATCTTTGTGCCCCAACTGGAAGCTGAATGGACCTCCTTGCCTGATCCAGCAACTAGCTCTTAAGGTGGGCTGGAATGACATTTACATAGGTTAAGAGTAAGTCAAGGAGCCAGTGTGGTATACTGTTTTGAGAACTGGATTATGACCAGAGTTTGAATTCCTGCTTGGCCATGGAAACCTACTGGGTGACCTTGAGCCAGTTACATTGTCAAACTCAGAAAACCCCAATGATAGGTTGGCCTTAAGGTTGGCATAAGTCAGACACACAACAACAACAAACAGTAAGCCTATGTAATCTTATTAAAAACAGATCTCTAAATTACAAATTTGTAACTGCTATACTCAATTGTTGTTGTTTGCCTTTAAGTTGTTTCACTAAGGTAAAATTATCACAATGGTTTCTTGGCAAGTTTCTTCAGAGTAGGTTTGCCATTGCCATTCTTTGAGACTAAGAGACTGTCTTGTTCAAGGTCACCCACTGGGTTTTCATAGCCAAGTGGGGATTCAAACTCTGGTCTCCCAAGTCATTATCCACTGATCAAACCACCATATCATGCTGGCTCTCCTCAGTACTTAATACCAGCCAACATAAATAAAAAAACAATCATTTAGATAAAGGTACAATATAATAGTGAGAGTATTGTACAGTAAGAGTGTCACAACCGAAAAATCCCTTTTCTGTGTCATCTGCCATATGACTAGAGTCTGAATATGACCTTGAAGAATTGATAGGCTCCTAAGGAAAAGGTTTCCAGCCATGAAGGACTTTAAAGGTCTGCTACATATGCAACATATATATACTTAAATGTGGGTGTGACATTGACATCCCAATTCTATATCTGCTTATATTTACAAACAAATAAGGAAGCAGTCTAAATTGAACTAAATAAATTCATGCTTGATACAACAAATGATTTGCTGAAGATGAATTTTCTTTTTCCCTTCCTTTTAGGGTTAGGTAGCATGTTTAACATTATTCATTTGGTGCTGTTTGTCAGGACAATTGGGTGGCAGTGGTGAAACTCAGAAAAACAGCTGAACTTCATACTAGAAGCTATCTTACTTAGGGCCATTACTTACAAGTCACGAGTTTTCAAAATGAAAATTTTCATTCAGCCACTCACTCTGGGTCCAGCACAATCACCCTGTCAAACCATTCTAGTTTGTGTCAACTCCTTCATTAATGATTGAGCCAACTAGGGAATCTGACACATAGACTATAGTTTTTCCAGACGTGGTGGGATTTTTATTCAACTGCACATGGTCAATAAAATTCAAAATGAAATAGCATTTATTATCTTTGTAGAACTCATAGTTCAATACTTTCTTTCAAAATACCTTAGCTTTTGCTGTGGCAATTGATTCACAGACATGAGTTTCAAAAATGCTATTAGCAAATAAATATAGAGTTGTGAATGCAAATTGATTTCCTCAAAACAACTGTAATGCAGGGATTAGGCTTTGGGGTATAAAGCAAACCTAAGGGGAAAAACATTTAAAACAACACACAGTGGTGATTAGGCACCATTCTCTTTTCTAAACTGTACATAAATGTCAGTATGTCAGTGATTTTGAAGAATTTAAGGGCAGATGCATTTTGTTGGCACAGAACAGGACAGGAATTAAAACCAGCAAAAGCTACAGAAATGCATGTAGCACTTAACCCAGGAAAAGGAGAGCAGACAAAACCTTAAATAGAAATCTTGTTCATCTGCATAGTCATCACAGTGGGTTTGTAATGGAGCATGTACAGTGTGATACCGTACAGTACAACCCCCAGGTCTTCAGGACTTGTAACTGTAGTTTCACGTACCAACATCTGGAAAAAAGGGGTCTATCTCTAGGCATCTAGAGCAAGGGTCGGCAACTTTTTTTGCCAGTGGGCTGGGAGGGGGGGAATGGCGCTGGGGGCACGCGCGCATGCGCACGACTCCCACTGTTGTGCGCATGCACGTGCACGTGGGGGGGCCATTTTGGAAATCAAAATGGTGCTCTGCATCGCACGCGCATGCGCATGGCAGTGGGATGCCATTTTGGAATGCCCAACAGGGCTGGCGCCATGCGAATGCACATGATGCCAGCGCTATTGGGCATTCCAAAATGGCGTCCGCCATTGTGCGCTTGCGCTTGTGCACGCATGCGCACGATAGCAGGTGCCATTTTGGAACACCAAATGGCGCCGTCGGCATGCGCACACGCATGATGCCAGCGCTGTTGGGCATTCCAAAATGGTGCATGCTATTGTGCACATGTGTGGGCAAGTGCGGGTGCCATTTTGGACATCAAAATGGCACCCACACTTGTGTGCGGTGCAGTGGCAGTGGTGGCAGTGCATGTACGGCGGCAGCGGCACCAGGACCGGGCAGGGGCCGGTCAGAAGGCCTCGGCAGGCTGGGTGCGGCCTGTGTGCCGTAGGTTGCCAACGCCTGATCTAGAGGTTTTCCAGTACAACTTCATAGTCAACTTCCAGTGGAGGTTAACCATAGTGTTATGCTGGAAGATGTCTAGATGACTAGAGAGACCACCTGTCTAGGCAAGTGCAGGTCCTCCAACATGACTCTATGGTCCACGTCTGCCAAAAATATAACCTGCACTGTTAACCATGTTTTCACAGTAACCATGAGAGCAGATCCCACCACAAATACATGAGTCGTATGGTTTAAGAAATCTGTATTCAGGACAAGAGGCTACTGTTATAACAGAATTTGGAGAAACAGAATGGTTCTCAATTGGCAAGGGGAGGAGTTAGGCAAGGCTACATTCTATCACCCTATTTGTTCAACTTGTATGCAGAAAATATCACACAAAGAGCAGGGTTAGACTCAGAAGGAGGAGGAGTGAAGATAGGAGGAACATCAACAATCTAAGATATGCTGATGACTCCATACTACTAGCAGAAAATATCATAGACTTGGAACAATTATTAAGGAAGGTCAAAGCTCACTGCTGAATAAAAGGAAAACAAAAATAAAGCTAAATATTGTTTTTGCCTCTTTTTTGGGCATGATCATCTCGCTACCCTCTGTAAACAAAAGGGATTATATTGGGGCCTTGGGGAATCCCATCATGGTCAGAGCAAGTCAGGCATTCACAGTGGAGTCATGCCTAGGTCATCCTCAGCCTCCCTTTTAATATTAATTTGATATTAAACATGTAGGACAATTGGAGGCCTGGTCTCAGGTTAACATACACACATGTAACATGACATAAGGCAAGAATACAGTTAATGGGCAGCCAAACTACTGTCTGAGAACCTCTCAAGACAAGAGAAAAGTCTCTAAAAATCCTGGTTTTATTCATATAAAAATGATTTTATTTTGGAGATCTACACTATGATTTCTACATCCTGAAGCATTCCCAGAAAACTCCTGCCATTATCAAGGATTTCTCATTCCCACTCCCTAGATCACTCAAAATTAACCTAATGTTTCCTGAAATGAAATGTACCTGTGGGGTAATTTAAGTTTCTGGGGTTTAACCCTTTAAGAAAACAAAAATATGCATATATGAAAGCTAAACCTGTTAGTAGAACAGTGAAAGTGTGACTTTGCCTAACTATGCTTTCCTAAAGAATAAAGACTGACTCAAAAAAAGATAACAAATATATAGCTTATAGTTTTAAAAAACACCAATGGCTTTAATATATATATATATATATATATATATATATATACACACATAAAAACTGCATCCTAATCTAACTGGTGATATTTCAGATAAAGATAGAAAATCTTACCATCTTTAAGACAGTAAGAAGATGGGAACAGCAACAGTTTAGAATCTCCAGAGGGAAAAGACAGTTAATCTCAAAAGACAGTTAGTCTTAAAGGGAGAGTAACAAAAAAAGGAGGAATCCCTATCTATATAAGTAAGGGAAAGTGTGGGGGTCAAGGGAGTCATTTGTTGTAGAATAGCACCATCTACTGTCAAAAGAAAAAAATATTAAGCACGTGTAATAGGTGGTATGATCCTGTGACGTGATTAAAAAAAAACAAAGTTTAACATGTATAAAAGGCAACGCCCGGAAGGGTTTGGAGGCGCAGTATGGCTGAACAAATTCTCCTGCGTCACTTGCATGCAAATAAAACCATCTGGACTGAGGACCTGTTTCGAGTCTCCTTCTGTTGAACCAGCAAACCGTAACATTTTTGGTCAGCCAGGCAGGAGAACTCAAGGCAGAAGATTTTCTCCTGCCCTCCCTTGATCTCAACTGACTGTGGCAGGCTTCTGAACTGACTGGAAAGCACGCCTTCACTACCTTTATGGTGATGCCCAGTCATCTGGAAGGACCCCAAGCCTGGTGAGATACAACAGAGCTAAACTGTGAGGTCCCAGCCAGATTGCTTCTTGTTTTTTGTTTTGTTTTGTCCTGTCTTGTTTTGTCCTGTCTTGTCTCCAGCACTGGACCTAGATATCTGTCAGGCAAGTATCTGGGGATCCCAATTTCTGTCCGATCCCAGTGGATCAAAGGGGAAGGCTAATCACCTCCTCATTTGGTTTTGTATCTGTATTGGCAAGCGTTCTTGCCTCATTTGGTTTTGTATTGGCAAGAGTTCTTGCCTCATTTGGTTTTGTATCTGTGGGAGGCTAATCACCTTCTCATTTGGTTTTGTATCTGTACTTGGCAACAGTTTTTGCCTTTGGGGGGGAGCCCTCAGGTGGAGGGTTTCCTATTTGTGTGAATGTGTGACTGATTGACCTCTGCAGTTCTCAAAAGCAGACTGTTGGAACGTCCAGCCACCTGAGTCAGAGGGTGTGATTGTGACTGATAACCCTCTGTGTCCATGGATCAGCTCACCCAATCCCTATAAGCTGATCTGTTCCCTGTTGCTCCCCCTTCTTCTTTCGTCTGTCTACTATCCTGTTGTTATGAATAGCTAGGCTTAGATTAGGTCAGGATGGGGGGGGGAGATGCTTCAATCTCCATTTGGTTTTATGCCCAAATATTTTTTTAATGAGTTGTACTGCTGACTATCATCCACTGATGTTTGGCAGCAAAAGTCAAAATGCCTGATTATCTGACCTCTCCCTGGCAGTCAGGGCTAGCACTAGCCTAAGGTTCTCAGATTCCTTTTGGGAGTTACTGTTGTTGTTGTTTCCTTCTGGCAGCAGGTGACCTTGAGATGTTTTTGATACCACCAAATGTAATCTGGGAAAACATAAAGGCAAAGAAAATAGTAGAAAATGACTACCTGATTATGATGACCCAATTGAAGAAAGAAAGATTATTAAAGTCACAGCCCCTCTGAGTGACTGGATTTATAATTCAGAGTGATTTGTTTATCCTTGAACTACAGTAACGTTTGCTATCAAAGTCTCACTATGTTCCAGATAATTTTAACAAATGCTGTAGTATATATAAAAGAAGAAGAAGAAGAAGAAGAAAAGAGAAAAACGCCAGTTGCATTTCCTGGAGAGAAAGCCTTGGCTTATAAAACAGAAAAAAAAGGGGAATCTAGTATCTTAAGATCATCAATACTAAAAATGGAATGTATCATCAATTTCCATATATTGACTGTTAGAGAAATGTTGTTAATCTCCCTTCTGACTGGGAATTGCCAGAAACAATCATGTTTAAGCCCTCTTCAGGACCCATTTTATGGAAGAGAGAATTGTGCAGAGGCTTGAAAGAATTTCACTGCCCCTGATAGAGACCTACTTGAGACACTCCCCCCTTCCTCACAAGGAGGGGTGGAGCAAGGAAAAGTGGTGTGTTAAGCAGAAGGCAGAAGCTATGAGAAAGAATCCACTGTACCTAAATGCTGCAAATACATCCTGCTTGGCTGTCTTCCCAGATGCTAGTTTTACAGAACGTCATTGTTTTTAGAGTGTAACATAGAATCATGGAGTTCTGGAGTTGGAGGAGACCCCAGGAGGCATCCAGTCCAACTCCTTTTGCCATGCAGGAACTCAAAATCAAAGCATCCCTCAACTGCAGAACTGTACTCTTTTTGTTGACCAGAACACTGTTTGTATCCATGCAAATTGCCAATCAGCTTAGTTTTGCTCATGCATGGCTGATTCCTATGAGTTCATACTGATCTGAGGTTATAAAACTTTTGCTGTGACCAATAAAGTGGTCCATCTTGTGAATGACAAGCAAATTCAAAAGGCAGAAGAATCCCCAGAGGCTTTTCTGGGACGGCTGTATACATTTTTCAGGAAGTTTACTCAAATGATCTTTGTGAGTCAAAGTACCCGATATTAAAAAAGAATTGTTAAAACAAGGGGGCTTCCCTAAAATGAGCATGACCCAGCTGTTGAAGATAGCAGAGAAAGCCTATGTATGTAGAGAGAAGGAGAGATAATATGGAATAAAGCAGTGCAAATTTCCTGGCTGCTGTTATCAGAGAAAAAGAAAAGAGAAGGTGTGGAGATCCAAAAAATTGTATAGCCCTGGGTTCAGAAGGAATTAAAGAAGATAAATGTGCATACTGTAAAAAGAAAGAAAACTTGTGTTTTTGATGCTATAGGGCTGGATATAATAGTGCAAGAGTTAAAGCCTTTGTTTTATTGCCCCTTAGTGCCTCCTGTCAGAGTGGTGCCTGTGGACACTTTGGAACAAAGGGGGGAGGTGTCTTTGAAAAGACAGCTTTTAAGCTATCCACCCTTTTTATTTTGTTTTTGTTAATCTTGATTATAATGCTATTGTTGTTTCCTCCATACTGTTAGGCCTACACTTAGTGCCATTTTTGTGTTAAAACTGTTAAATCAGGCAACCAAATAGGGGAAACCCTAATTTATCAGAGCAGATATAGCTGCAAAGGGGCCAAACATCTGTGCCTTGAAAACAATAGACTCACCTGTTATAATCCCTTCAGTGGGATTTCCAGGTATGCAAGGTAGACCTAGGAGAGACCCTACGCTTTAAAACTAGAATTAGTGGACCAACCAGTAGCACTGTAGTAACACTTGAACCATGTGCACTGGTAGATTGGCCTACGAGATGTGGAAACATGGGCTGGCAGAGGAGCATATGTGTCTGATGAAAAATACATATGTCCCCAGATACCAAATGCACTAATATAGTACGTGGACACTGTCTTCATTGGGGTTGTGTAGCTTGGATTACTTGGAAAACAGGAGTTGGTGCCCAGCTTGCTAAAGTCCCTGTTCAATCCACTTGTAAGCACTTGCAATGTAATTATGTCAATTTTACAATTAACATCCCTGAATTTTTGATCAATAAATATGGGCCACAATTTGGAATTGGGATTGACACAAGAGGCCATGATCCCTTAGGGTTGTTTTCTCTGAAACTTGTTCAATACATAGAAGAAGGGCACTCTGTTTCACAAACTTTTTATTCTGAGTTTTGGCAGGACATTGGAAGACCTTTTGTACCAGAAGTAACCAGAAACTTGTTTGTAACTTTTGCAGAAATGGTTGTAGATGACCTAAATGTAACTAATTGTTATGTCTGCGAAAGTACTCAGATAGAAGACCAGTGGCCATGGGAAGCTGCTGAAATGAATGTTAGCCGATCTTATAATGAAACCAATGTGATAAAGCCCCATAGTCAGTGGATGCTCTGGACTGTGTTAGTGAACAAGTGATGTGTCAACAGGATTGACCCTATTGCCCCCTCCATAGGGAGACTGATGTGTGAGACCATGACTCTGATAAATGTAATTGGGAATGTTCAAACCATTAGTTATTGGCCCAATTAAAATGTAATTCCTGTTAATTTATTGTGGAATGCCAGTTTGCAATCTAATCTCAAAATGATAATTCCCCACTGATTCGACCTGGAATACTCCAAAAGGGTTATATTGGATTTGTGGGAGATATGCTTATTTCCAATTGCCAGAAAAATGGGATGGTGCTTGTACTTTAGGTGAAATCCACCCATCCTTTTTCCTCCTTCCCCTAGATCAGAGAGAGACCTTGGGCCATTCCTTATACACCCAATGGCGAAGATCAGTCAGGATTGGGGAATGGAAAGATGAGGAATGGCCACCTGAGTGCATTGTTAAGTATTACAGCCCCGCTACTTGGGCTCAGGATGGGATGTATGGATACAGAACTTCAATTTATATGCTCAATAGAATCATTAGATTATAGGGTATGCTGGAAATAATAACCAATGAGACCACCCGAGCCCTATCAGCCCTGTCCCAGACCCAAACTCAAATAAGAAATGCCATTTATCAAAACTGTCTGGTGATAGATTATTTGTGACCACCGAAGGAAGAGTGTGTGGAAAGTTCAACCTCACTAATTGCTGTCTACACATTGATGATAATGGCAAGGTGACAGAAGAAGTTATAGATAAAATAACCAAATTAGCTCATGTTCCTGTACAAACATGGAAAGGATTTGAGTGGGCTGAAGGATTAGACTCATGGTTCAGTTGAGTAGGGGGTTTGAGGGGACTCATTGCTATAATTGCTGTATGTTTGTTTTTGTGATTAATTTTGCCTTGCATAGTGCCAGTGGCTTTAAATGGGATAAAGAACATGATGGAACAGATAGTTGATAGGAGAGCTGCAGTTCATGTGATGGCACTCAGAGATGCTTACCTCCCAATGACAACACATGACCCCAAGAGTGTATCTGATTCAGAATAAAATCACCTTAGACATCTGGCCCGCCTCCACCAAGATAGACCTGAACCTGAAGAGAAGACTCAGACTAGCCCCAGGTGAACAGCATAATACCTGGAAGCTGCTGTTCTCTACCCTTGGGCAGATCTGCAACTGGAGAGGAAAGAAGCTTCAGGCTAGCCCCAAGTGGAAAACACCCAACTTGGAAGCTGTTTTCCTCTACCTTCGGGCAGACCTGCACCTGGTGAGGATGAAGACTGGGCTAGGCTCTACTGCAGGGGTAGGCAACCTTTTTGAGCCTGGGTCCGGGTTGCTGTCCCTCAGACAATTGGGGGGGGGGGACACCAAAATTAATTAATAAATAAAAATAAAAATATATATATTTTTTAAAATTAAAAATTTAAAAAATATGCATGCACACTCTCTCAGCCCCAGAAAAGCCATGGCAAAACCCATGTGGAGATTTTGCCAAGAAAACCCCAAGAACAAGTAATAACAACAATAATCAATATCATCATGGCGGGCAGCGGCGGCGGTGGTGGTGGTGGCAGGACTGGCCTGGGGCTGGTCCAAAGGTCTCAGGGGGCCAGTTCAAAGGTCCCACGGGTATTAGGTTGCCTACCCCTGCTCTACTGCAACAAACCAGGGAGATGTTGCTCTGTGTACAGCCAGACCCCAACTAAAAAATGGAGGGCCAGCGCTGTCTTAGGATGATGATTACAAAATTCTTGATAGAATGATGAAATCAAAGGGGGGATGTGTTGTTGTAGAATAGCACCATCTACTGTCAAAAGCAAAAAATATTAGGCATGTGTAATAGATGGTATGATCCTGTGACGTGATTCAAAAAGAAACAAAGTTTAGCATGTATAAAAGGCAATGCCCGGAAGGGTTTGGGGGCACAGTATGGCTGAACAAATTCCCTGCATCACTTGCATGCAAATAAAGCCATCTGGACTGAGGACCTGTTTCGAGTCTCCTTCTGTTGAACAAGCAAACCATAACAAAAGGAGAATGCAAACACATTCAAACAATTGCCTGAGAATCTCTCCAGACAGAGAGAAAACTGTATGAAAATCCTAGTTTTATTCATATAAAATGATTTTATTTTAGAGATCTACACTATGACATCAACATCCTGAAGCATTCCCTAGAAACTCCTGCCATTATCAGGGATTTCTCATTCCCACTCCCTAGATCACTTAAAATTAATCTAGTATTTCCTGAAATGAAATGTACCCCTCCATGGCTGTCTGTCTGTGCTACACCAAAACTGGCTAAAATGGCCACCACTAAGAAATGCTCCCAGATTTCACAGAGATCAAGTGAGAAAAAGAAGAATGGTAGCAATAAAAGAAAATTATCCTGATGCTTAACTAGTGTAATATTGCTAAAACACTTTTTAACACTTTGACCATAATTCCTGAATGATAATTGAAAGGGAATCAGTGGAAATTGATGAAAGTCTGTTTCTGACACATTGCCTAAATCTAGCTAAGACGTGCTCAATGGGAGTGGGAGAAAGAAAACAAGTGGGGGAAGGTGAGAGAAACCAGGATATTTCAAGAAAGAGCTTGGATTAAAAAGATGAATATGCAGGTAAAATCAACACATACTTTCAGATATTCCAGCATGATTCTCTGCCTTGAGTTAATTTTGAGTGCAAAGGACTAATAGCCAAAAAAAAAAAAAAAAGAAAAAAAAAAAAAAAAAAAAGAAAAAAGAAAAAAAAAGTAGGCCTGAGTCTTTAAAATATGACTGAGGCCCTGTACAGACCAGCCAAAAGGACCGGCCTAGGGGTGGAGTCGGGGCATGATGACTGCACACTGGCTGCCCCAACTCCGCCTCTATTCCACAGTCACACCGTGCACCCCACTACATGGCAGCCAGCATTAGGGTGCTCCCTTGAAGCAGCGTTCAGATATGCTGCACCAAAGGAGCACAGAAAAGCTGCCACCACATGGCAAGGGCAGCATTTTGCCACTCCAAAAAGGAGCAGCATTTGCCAGCTCTTTTTGGCAGCTTTTTGGAGTGGCAAAGTGCCAGATTGGGGCCACGGTGTGTGGTTGCTGTGGCCCTGATCTGGCAAGGAAAGGGGCAGCCGGATGCCACCCCTTAGGGGCCGTCTGTTTAGCCTCTTAGAGAAGTAAGCAGAAGCCCTGAGTCTTGAGGCTGGTTCTTTGAGGTAGAAATTGGCATTCCTTTCCCTGGGAACATAAGGGAGTACAGCTACAACAGATAACATGTTTCTGAGGCGTGAATAGATAAGAGATAAATTTAGTTTTACGATGCATAAGGAAAAAACACATATGTGATGTAGTAAGTGAAGCTTGAGCAACCAATCATAAGTTAGTGTCCATGCAGTGTCCATGAGCCTAGGCTATGCTTGTATGTAAAATGTGATCTTCCAATCACAGTTTGCTCCGATGTCATAGATACAATTGTAAACTGTATAAGAATGATGTTTTCACCAGCAATGGGAGGATACATGATTTGCTGCTAAGCCCTGTGTACTCAATCTTGCAAGATTTAATAAAGTACCATAAAGAATCTCTCTCTCAGCATGTGAATTGGGACACACTGGGCACAAATCCTCACTCTGAAGGGCCTGTCTGAGGGTTAAGGTGACAGGATTTTTAAGCTAACCAGAGTGTATGCTGATAACATACTGCAGGCCATACCTAATTGGGTATGTAGAAGGCAATGGAGCTCAAGAATACTGAAAGCCATCTTGCTCTTCTACTTACTCTCATCTGGTCAGCTCCTTTATTTTTTTTGGAGGGAATGCAATTCTACACGCCCCCTCATTTCTGTAACCCTATAGTAGTGCATATTGAAGTTTCTGGAAGGTGAGGACTCATGTTTAGCAAATATTCATGGTTGATAAGAATGCTCTTCAAAATGAACATGCAAATTCTATGTTGACCAAATGATTTTTAATTAAATAAGTTAAAAATAAACCTAAATATTTTAAATGGATGAGATCCCATTTGATCTTGGAAGCTAAACAGGGTCAGTCCTGGTTAATACTTGGGTGGGAGGCTTCCAATTAATACCAGGAGCTGTGGACTATATTTCAGAGGAAGGAACTGGCAAAACCACCTCTTGAGTATTCTTTGTCTAAGAAAACCCTATAAAAATCATGGGGTCACCATAGGTCGACTGGCAACTTGAAGGCTCACACAAACACACACACACACATTAAAAATGAGGAAGCATCTTTCCCCATATTTCTAATTAATATTTTTGTTAGGAAGATCAATGATTTTTCAACTAATGTTCCATTTTTTCAATCAGTGCTTTCCCCAGGCTAACAGGTTTTGCATCAAGGTGGTACTGAACATGCTAGGTTGGTTCATTTTCTGTTTTGACACATATGCTTAAGATTTTTGAATTTGGTTAGAGCTTTGTAGTACAATTTTAAGATAGATAGTGCTCAGAACAAATGTCTTGACAGAGTGACAATTAATTATTCTGCCTCGTCTGTCATAGCTACAAGAACCAGAAATATTCTCAGCGCTGTTTTTATTAATAGCACATTTCAGTGTGATCAGTAAGTGCTAGGTAATTACTAGAGATGCTTCAAATACAATAGGAGACCCACTGTTATTGCACTGTAGTTGTGTTCACACAGAAAATGGATTTTGGAAGCTTATTGATGTACTTGCTTTCAGGATGAAATGTTATGATTGCAGTATTGGCTAAATCATATCAAGACAAACAGCTGAAAACCTTGAACTTCTTATATTGACAAACCAAAAATTGTTGCAGATCTCCTGGAAATATAGATCTAATTTTGCCAAGGTGTTAAAATTATTTTGTAGAGTGAGAAATGTCAACACCAAAACCTTTGGGCATGCTCGTAACTGGTGCCTTCCTTGTGCTGTCTGTTTTTACTATCTGTTGCTTCTTTCGGAAAGATTTGGTTAACATTTTAGTTGGCCCACTAAACTAGTTAAAATATCTGATTACCAATTTAATTTCTCAGTACTTTGTGGGGAAAACTATACATTGCAAGAAACCCAAAATGGCAACCAGGGGGCTACTGAAATGAAGACTCCATATTTGGTACCACCAACACCAGCAATATAAACTTTAAACTAAATGAACATATATTTATATGTGTGTATATGCACACATGCACAAAACAGCCTGGGCTTTTGAAAAGATTGGTACAGCCATTGTTATGCAGCATCTGTATACTGTGTAGACATATGTGCATGAGAGAATGTCTATAGGTTGGAAAAAAAGGAGTCCAGGGCAGGAAAGGGAGGAATATAGGAAGAAACCCACTGGCAAATTCCGACTTGTCCTGGTCCTGACCAATGTAACAAAGATTTGGTATTTGAATTAGTTATTTAAGGATCAGCACATTGCATTTAGGTCTAATTCCAGTTGGATGAAAGAAAGAGTTCTTATTTGTGCAGCCCTATCCTATCTGGTTACCCAGAAGTAAGGTTTTGTAGAGCAGGTAGATGGTGCTTATTTCTCAAAGGATCTTAGGGGGGAAGCAGACGGGAGGCCATGGGCCGTCCTAGGAAGCTGCGCCATGGGACTGAGGCATCCCCATGCCTCGGTCCCGCGGTGCAGCTTCACTGCCCCTGAAAGGAGCGCTAAATTGACACTCCTTTCACAAGTCGATGAAGGTGCGCTGCAAAAGGCTGCGGCGTACCTTCACCGACTCTTCCGCCGCAGCATGTGCAAATGCTGCGGTGGGAGGTCCTCCTCGGAGGACGACCTGGGGAAGGGGTTGGGGCACCGATCGTGCGGCTGCCCCTCCCCTTCCCTGCCCCCAAGACGGCCCTTTAAGCCGTCTGCTTAGGGGGATAGTCTTAATAAAGCATATAAAAGATATAAAGGATATAAAGGATCATAGTCTTTATAAACAGGCAAGGAAATTGCTTTAGGGTAGGGTTAACATTTATAGTACAATGTCCCCCAAAACAATAACTGATGTTTATGGTTGTTTTTTTAAAGGCCATATATTTTGTTACATTAAAGACCATTCAAAGCAAAAGCAAAGCAGCTTATTTATATACCGCTTCATATCACGCTATGGGATGTCTAAGCGGTTTACAACTGTGAGCTGATTGCCCCCCAACAAGCTGGGTACTCATTTTAGCGACCTCGGAAGGATGCAGGCCTGAGTCGAGCCTCAGCCCTGGCTGGTATTGAACTCGCAACCTTGTGGTCTATGAGTAAGTGGCTGCAGTACAGGCATTTAACCACTGCGCCACCAGGGCTGTTCAGTACAAGTAGAATCAACTTTGTTAACTTAATTAATAGTAGTATAAAGAGAAAATGAGAAAGAATAGAGAAAAATATGAACTGCCCTATAAGAAATATTCCTTGTGAAGAATAGTGTTTTAAATTCTTCTAATTTCTCACTTGATATTACATCTAGTTCACAGGAGACTTAGGGCATTTACAGACTGCCAGAAATAGTGCAGCTTGAGGCCACTTTAACTGTCCTGGCCCAGTGCTAAGGAATCATGGGAACTATAGTTTATTGTGGCACCAGAGCTCCCTGACAGAGAAGGCTCATGTCTCAGAAAAAAATACAATTCCCATAATTCCCTAGCACTGAGTCAGGACAGTTAAAGTGGCCTCAAGCTGCACTATTTCTGGAAGTCTGTAAAGGCCCTTAGATTCTTCTGATTTTCAAAATGTCTTTGACAAATACTTCATCAAAGTTTCCAGGGATTGTAGAAATCAGGCTGGGATCTCTTATAGTTTACCAACTTACTATAATAATTATGATTGAACAGGAAACTGATGAATAAAACATCTAGTGCCAATAGATATACAGTACAGTTTCTCAAGGAACTGTTTTAAGAAGGGTGAGCTTTAAAACAATAAACATGGCAGATGTTGGCAGAAAAAGGAGGAGGAGGAGGAAAAGGGAAAGTGGAAGCTATAGTAATATTTCATTGTATACCTTGTTGTTGTATTCCTTTAATTTTTTTCTGATTTATGACAAATTATTAGAATAATTTCAACATTTTAAGATGGAAACTGTATATAATATGTCATGCAGAAAGTTCAATTTAACTTTTTGGCAGTGTTCAAAAACAAAAGCAAATCTAGGAACCTTAGCTCCATAAATTACTCTTGCTAAAAAACAAAAACAAAACAAAAAAAAAAACAACCCAAAACCCTACAACTTGGTAAGACCCTTTCTATTACCATCAAGGCAGCTTTTTGACAAGTTCCTTTGAAAATGCAGAGCTGATTTTGAGTCAGTCATACCTTTCTTAATATTGAGAAATGGCTGTTTCAGCATGATGAGAACACGAATAGCTGCAGCCAGTCAACTTTCATCTCCTGTTTGGTAATTGATCAATTTCCTTCATTAACTGCATTAATACATAACCTGAAAGACTGAATTAAAAGTAAAGCAAATAAGTTTGCTGAAAATACCTTTAAGCAAACCTGTCTAATGTCATTTGTCACTGTCTGTTTTTAATAGAGTTCTTTCCTTCTGGGCTTCAAAGTGTGTTATTATTAAACTTGATGCTTATTAGACAATTTTGGTATCCTACTACTCAGTCATAAAAGATTAGGGGATAGAACACAGTTAGGACTTTGCATAGTGTTTTTATGTTGGTGTACATTAGAGAAGCTGGTTTATATTTTGAAATATACAAAAATAGAAAGATTCATTTAAAAATACCATTATCTTCCCTTACTCCATGCATTTGAGGAATTAGACTAGGAGGATGTATGCATGGGCCAAAAGACCTGTTTCTCCCCAGCCTGGCATTATCCTGTCCAGATGACTCAGGCCAACAACTCCAGTCCAGGAACAAGTAGACTGGGTGCCATTTTGGCATATCTGGTTCAACCTTGGCACTTAGCCTGATTTAAAATAACCAGCTGTTTGCAGCAGAGCTTCCCAGAAAGTCCAATATGACAGCTGGTAGTTTAAATGACTGTGCACCCCCTTACCTGCCACCTGTTCTTTGTTCAGGCTCTTGCTGAAGCCTGTAATGTCAAGGGTGCCCTAGCAACATGGGTAAAGCCAAGCACCCTGTTTCCACCCTTATAGGCTATAGCAGGGGCTTGACCAGAGAATGGCAGTGGCAATGGGTGAGTCAGTGATGATGGCTCCACTGGGCGGTAATGGGCAGACATCTGAACACCCACCTGTCACCAGCTGGACCAGGTAAGTGCCAGATCCACAGAACAGGCCAGATTCAAAGGCAGAATACGATGATGTAGGCCCATCGTATATTGCCCTAGCATTTGAGCCCTAAGTCTATGAAAGTTTATGCTACAACTTCTTTCTCTCAATTAGTCTCAAATATACTACAAAATCCATTTGCATACTGATATTATCACAAAACACTGCCAGGTTAAACTTACATGAGGGCTTTCAAAGCAGTTTATACATAGTCTTCTCATTTGGGAGAACACTGTCAGGGACTACTGCATAAGTAATCAGTACTAATTGATATTCAACATTATCAGAAGGAGGTGAAATCACTATTTATTTATTTTATTCCATTTGTATGCCACCTTTCTCCCACAGTGGGGCCTAAGGATCTTTGAGCCATGCACCCCCAATTGTTGTTGGCTGGGCATCCTGGGAGCTGCAGTCCACCCCCAACCTTTCCTAAACTCTGAAAATTGGATGCCAGCTATAGTGGGACTGGGTAGCGTGGTCATTGGCATTGCAGTGTGGAAGGGGTATTTAAGTCTTCCTTCCACAGCAGTAATGTCTGTAAAACTCAGCCCACATACATCAATTTGTATTAAAGGTAAACAAAATAACTGGCCCCAGTGAATGGAGGACCTAGAATTTTTAGGTTAAAACAAATTAATCCTAAATATAATGGAGTACTAAGAAAGAATAGAAACAATCTTAGCTTGCTACATTTGATTGAGCTTTTTGTTTGTCTGTTTTTGTTTTTTTAAAAATCTTGCTGGTTATTTCAATGCTACATTATCTATATTAACAGAAAAGAAATATTCATGTATTCAAAGACCAGGATTATTCAGTTTAGAAATATTTTGCAGGCATAAAACACAGCCAATTAGTATTGCAATGGAAGAGGAAACAAATATGGATTTATAATGATATGCTAAATAATTAGTACCAGAGTAACGGGAATGAGAACACAATGAGAACTTTAGTTCTAATTTGCATATGTGTGGCCCAATTAATTATAGTACGCTTGATACTCAGCAGTTCAAAAAAGTAGACCATTGTGCATTTCTCCAGGAATGGAGTTTTCCATTTTACTCACTCCAAAATGTAGATAGTGTATAGTAAAATATAATGTTTTAACAATGCATTGTATACAATAATGGAGTGGAGGAAGATTTTCTGCTACTTTCAGCCTCCTAATTCACTCCAGTTACTGTGGGTGATCAGGGAACAGTGCAACTACCCTCCCATTTTGTTTTTTTTTAAATCTCATTTATATTTCAGAGGAAGGAAATATGGCTGTGCCAATCAGAAGCAGCTGTAGACAAGTAGCCTAATGTTTTGGGATTACAGGGGAATGGAGGAACTTTATGAGCCAACATAGTACAGCTTGACTCACACATCCACAGGAAATGTTCCCAGACTTACCATGAATAGTGAGAGCGGCAAATAACAGCAACTGCTATGTTTCTGCTAGAAGCTGACCAAAGAGTCATGCTGTAGGACCTTCAGATGTCCAGAGGAACCTTTTTTTCTTGGACATGGGTGAGTGAGGGACCTTTTTCCCTTGGACATGGATGAGTGAGATCATGGTTGTCGATTCCTTGGATACAGGAGTCAGACTGTTACGGTGTTTTGAGTGCTGGACTATGGAACACCAGGGTTTCAATCTCTGCTCAGCCATATAAACCCACTGGATGTCCTTGGGCAAACCACATTGCACTTTTTGGGTTTAAACAGGCCACAACTTTTATTTAGCTGTACAGGGTCTATTTACAAGGCAATAAACATTAACAAATTTGTCACGTGTGTAAGTGAAGTTGTAACCCCCCAAATGGGTTGTCCTTCACCGCACGTGACAAAATAAGTAAACAATAATATCAACAAATTTACAAACCCCTCCTCTCTGGAAGTGACATCATAATACATCATATGACATCATTCAAATTAATGACATCATGCATTTAACTGCATATGTAATTTCCTTTACTTTTGTCTTATGCCAATTTTACCCCAATTAATTTAATTAGGCAGATTAATTTTCCTGTGGGGTGGGGGTCATTTTTGCCCACCCCCCAAGTACAAGACAAGCAATTTTCAAATTATAGACTCTACCCTTAAGTTGTGACAAAGCAATAACAAGAACAACATGAATTATTACACCATGACCCATTCCCAAGATCAATTTTGATTAATAATCTCAGGGAGGGCAAAAAACCCAGGGAAGCACCCTGGGAAAAAATTCCCTCCCAGCCCCCAAAGGCGACCAGCCTAAGCCTGAGAGTAACCATTTATAGCTTCTTAATAAAGGGTGTGTGGGATGGGTCGCTCAGTTCAAGCTCAAAAATGGCTGCCTCCACGTGGCAGCACGGAGCTATAAAGAACAAACTCTCGTCCCAAGTCTCGGGAAACCAGTAGCACCGCGAGACTTAGAGTAGCAACCAAACAACCCAATTGGACAAAGCGCGCAGGTGTTCTCATTCCCCTGCGCACTTTAACCAATCAGGCTTCTCATGTCCTTATTTGGCCAGCACAACAAGAAACCTCTCCTGACTTGTCGGGGGGTGTCTTTCTCTCAAAGTTAAAAGAGGCTGATGGCAAAGCCCATCTGATTAAATCTTGCCAAGAACACCTTATGATAGGATTGCTACAAGTCAGACTTTACTTGAAAGCACATGTCAACAACAATAGGAGGAACTTTGGATCTAGATGAGCCTGCTCTTTCATCCCACAATGCACCATTATGCCGCTAACCACTGATAGGAACATTGCCAATAGTTCTCTGTGAACAATAATGGAGGCCTCCAGGCAGACTTGCCTCAGTATTTCACACCTCCTCTCCACCAAGGGTAATGATGGGGAGAATTTACATGATCCTAACCCTCACCCATCAGATGATCAGGGCTAGGATTATTCTGCCCTTCAAGACAATACCAGGTTTGTTTACGTGACACTGCTTATGAGTATCTGTTGCTTTAAATATTACATTTGATGTTGGGTCTTTCTATAAAGACTATATTCTTTCTACCCCAACATTATGCCAACAAAACTTTGTAGGCTTTAAGATTCTACAGACAATGTTGTATAATATAGCAGTAATATAAAGTATTGTGTAATAATATTACTTTTTGCTATCCAAAGTGATATGTGTTACTTTTTTGTAGCCAGGCTTAGAGGATAGCAATGTTAAACTCTCTCTGAACAAATCTTGCCAAGAAAACTCTGTGATAGGTTTGTATTAGAATTGCTATAAGTCAGAACCGACTTGAAGGCACACCACCACCACCACCACCACTACTACTACTACTACTACTAATACTGTTACTTTCCCCCCAAGCCACTCATTAGTTATTACAATTGTCCCTCCACTCTTGTGGGTTCCGCATTCATGGATTTGATTATTTGCAGTTTATTTTATTTTATGACTTATTTCTGATGGAAGTGGAATGCTGGTGTCCATTTTTAATCAGAGCATATTGCATAAGCTTCTCTACAGAGGGACTGTTATGGTCCCTATTCAAATGGCCACTACTGTCTCTCTGCAGATAATCTTATGCATTATGCCCTTATTAAAATGGACACTACCACTCCACTTCTGATGGAAATAGGCTATAGAATCACACGGGAGGGCCTAGCGATTCCTAAATAAGTGTTCTCAGGTAAGAAAAATAGCATTTGTTATTTTTAGTATTTTTACTCTCCAGGCTTCTTGGAAGCACAGAACCTACTGGGGCTGGGAGGTCTCCAACCTGTGTATGAGGGGAAGGAGGCTTCCAAGAATTTCTCCCTCACTGCCCTTCCCTTCCATTTGTGGAGTCCTTTTGTTTGTTAACTGCCTTCACGTCGATCTCGACCCATGGCGACCCTATGGATGAGACATCTCCAAGCTCCCCTGTCCTCTACTGCTCTGCCCAGCTCCTGCAAATTCATATTTGTGGTTTCTTTAATAAAGTCCATGCATCTAGCATGTGGTCTTCCTCTCTTTCTATTTCCTTCTACCTTTCCTAATATTATTGTCTTTTCCAACAATTCATGCCTTTTCATGATGTGTCCAAAGTGCGACAGTCTAAGTCTTGTCATCTTGGCTTCTAGGAATATCTCTGTCTTGATCTGCTCTAGGAGCCATTTGTTTGTCCTTTTGGCTGTCCATGGAATCCTCAGCACTCTTCTCCAGCACATCTCAAATGTGTTGATTTTCCTCCTGTCTTCTTTCTTGACTGTCCAGCTCTCACATCCATACATGGTAATAGGTAATGCAATGGCTTGTATGATTCTGACTTTTGTGTTGAGTTGTATGTCTTTGCATTTTAGGATCTTTTCTAGTTCTTTCATAGCTGCTCTCCCTATTCTTAATCTTCTGATTTCCTGGCTGCAGTCCCCATTCCGATCAATGTTTGATCCCAGATTGTTAGCGTGGTTATGCAGTGTGTCATGATCCATATCAACATGCAGCACCAGTCACCACCTTCTCAGATGCAGGTAGTAGCTTGTGAGCTGAAGGAGTACCTCTCCCCTTCCAGAAAGAGTAAAGAGACTCTACAGACAGACGTCTCTCAAACGAGGCTTTAATCTTGGTTCCTCTATGTACAAGGCTATAGACACAATCCACAGCAACAACTCCCAACGACACCAACCACCTTCAACCCAACATCAATCCACACAACCAACACCCCATTTACCAACCCACACACGTGTCCAGAGGCAACTCCCTTATATACCCAGGCTTCCATGTGGCTTTCTGGCCCTGCCTCTTCCTCTGGACACCTGTCACTCATCAATGGTGACTTTGCAGTTTTGCAGCCATTTCGGTGCTTTCCAGCACCTTGTGACCATCAGCTGATGTCACTTCCTATGACACAGCACCTGGTGGAAAGTGCTATGTCATTATGGCTGCCAGTGACCCTTTTATGTCTGGTCACTTGTGTATTAACCCACATTGAACATTTTCCTTGAGACACTGTCTCCACACAGATATGAGAATTCTTTTACTATTTCTATTTCCTCATTGTCTAGTTTGAATTTGTGTAAGTTCTCTGTGGTCATTATTTTTGTTTTTTTATGTTCAAAAGTAAGCCTGCCTTTGCACTTTCTTCTTTGATCTTCCTTATTAGTTGTTCCAGGTCTGTGAGGTTCTCTGCTAGTATCATGGTGTTGTCAGCATATCTCACATTGTTGATATTCTTTCCTCCTATTTTCACTCCTCCCTCTTCCAAGCCTGCTTTCCTTACAACATGTTCTGCATATAAGTTGAATAAGTAGGGTGATAGGATGCAGCCTTGTCTGACTCCTTTGCAATTGGGAACCATTCTGTTTCTCCGTGTTCTGTTCTGACAGTAACCTCTTGTCCTGAGTACAGATTCCTCATTAAGACTATCAGATGTGTTGGCACTTCCATGTCTTTAAGGGCATTCCATAGCCTTTCCTGATCTATGCAGTCAAAGGTTTTGCTATAGTCTATAAAGCACATGCTGATTTTCTTTTGGAACTCCCTGCTACGCTCCATTAGCCATCATATATTTCCAATGTGATTCCTGGTTCCTCTTCCTTTCTCGAACTCTGCTTGGACCTCTGGGATTTCTCTCTCCATGTGTGGTTGGGGTTTGTGTTGCAAATACAATTTTGAGCATATAATTTTGCTTGCATGGGAGATTAGTGCTATGGTTCTATAATTACTGCAGTCTCTTTTGTCTCCTTTATTGTGGGTGGGGATGTATATTGATCACTTCCAATCTGTTGGCCATCGTTTTGTTTTCCATATCTGTTGACATATGTTGGTTAGCACTAGAGTTAACTCTGTCAGTATGGATTGCAACAGTTCTATGGTATATCATTTGTTCCTGGAATCTTGCTTTTTGCCATTTCTTTTATTGCAGCTTCCATCTCAGTTTTTAGAATTTGGGGTTCATCTTCATATGGCTCTTCATTCCATGTGTCCTTTGTTTTGTCATCTCTTTTGTATAGTTCTTCTGTGTATTGCATCCAATGTCTTTTTATTCCTTCATGGTCTTGAATTATGTTATTTTTATAGAGTCTCCGGTCCTTGGTTTGAACTTTCCCTTGATTTCTCAAATCTTGTGGAATAGGTCTCTCATTCTTCTCTTTTTGTTGTTGTCTTCTATTTCTCTAGATTTGTTGTTGTAATAATTTTCTTTGTCTTTGTGCACTAGCCGTTGTATTGTTGCATTCATGGTTCTTAGTTTATTCCTATTTCCTTTTTGTTTTGTTTCTCTTCTTTCTTTTATTGCTTGCAGCATTTTATGTGTCATCCATGGTTTCTTCACTTTCCTTTTGTCTGTTGGAAGTGTCATTATGCATTCTTCTTTTATTATATACCTGGCTTCAGACCAAAGATCTTCCGGTTTATGATCTATTATACTTAGTACTGCAAATCTGTTCTTTATATTGTCAATGAATTCTGTGGAAATGTTGTTTAAATCATATTTTGGTATGATGACTGGTTTTGTTCTCTTCTTGAGTTTTACTTTTATTTTTGAAATGAGTAGTTCATGAACTGTGCCTCAATCAGCACCTGGTCTAGTTTTGGCCACCAGTATGGAGTTTCACCATCTTTTACTTCCAATTATGTAGTCTATTTGGTTTTTGTGTTGGCCATCTGGTGATGTCCATGTGTATAACTTTTTCTCTGGTTGTATGAAAAATGTGTTTGCAATGAATAGGTTGTTGGCTTCACAAAAATCTATCAGATGCTCGCCTGCTTCATTCCTTTTGCCTAATCCAAATCTGCCTACCGTTTTTTATTCTTCTTTGCTTCCAACCTTTGCGTTCCTATCTCCAATGATCAGCTTGACATCCTGTGTTGATGTGTTGTCAATTTCTTCCTGTACTCCTTCATAAATATCAATTTCTTCTTGTTCTGCCTGGGTGGTTGGTGCATATGCTTAAATTATGGTGATATTCATAGGTTTCCTGTGGAGACTAATTGAGATAATTTGGTCTGATTTTGTATTGTATCCTTTGACTGCTTTTGCAACATCTTTTCTTAGTATGAAAGCCACCCTGTTTCTTCTTGTCTTTTCATTCCCTGAGTAGAATACTGTGTGGTTTTCTGATTCAAAGTGGCCAATTCCTGTTTATTTTAACTCACCCACCCCCAGTACTGCTATGTTCATGCACTGAATTTCCATTTTCACTATGTCTAACTTCCCTTGGCTCATGCTTCTCACATTCTGTGTCCCCTATTTTATGTGTGGTGTTACTTCTGATGGGGTTTATCTTTCTGAGAGTGTTTACTGCTTGCTTCATCATTTTGGCTGCCCTTAGCTGCTCTTGCAAATGTGTTTTCCTTTAGTTTCTATCTGCCTCTTTGCTAGTGCTCTTGTTCTGTGTGACACTTTCAATGTTTCCTCATAGGGCTTTCTAGGTGGGAGTTACACAAGGAGGACCACTTACACCTCCCTGTGTGCAGTGCTGGCAAATATTAGCTATGATGTCAGTGCTGTTCTTTCACTTTAGTGACACCCACCACTACTGCTGCTGCCCAGTAATTGTTTTCCTATCATTCTCCCTTCCCCTTATTATTGATTTTGATAATTTCCCTCCTCCTCCTCCTCCCCCCTCCTTTCCCCTTCCCCCCTCATGTCCTTCTTTATTTTAGTCTCTTATCTGTCTTCTGGTCCTTGTTTGATTTCCCTTGCCTGTCTTCTCTGTTTTCTCCTATCCTTCCTCTGGAAGGCAGGGGGGCGTAGATGGTCTTGGGCTGGGATGGACTCTTGTGGCTGGCTTTTCCTTTCCTCTTCCTCCCAGCTGTTTCTCCTCTCCTCCCTCTGGAAGGTGGTGGTGGTGGGGACTGAGATGGACTCACATGGCTGGGAGGAGATTGAATGGAGTATTTTCCCACCTCTCCCTGCAGCTTCAAATAGTAGGAGGGGGTTGGATGGATAGTGTAGTGCTTAAAAAAACCCTATATTTGCAGCAGAAAAGCAGGTTTTCTGCCCACAGAAAATGGGTATTGTGAATGAAAACCAGTTCCAGCATTTTTATTGGTTCTGCAGAAGAGGAAATTTTAGTGTCACTTGTCTTGCAACCAAGGGACAAGTAACACTTACTGGCAATGACAAACATTATTTAATAAAAACACAATATAGTAAAATATTTTTTATTAAATGTTTGGGCAAGTAGTAAGTAATATACCCATATCACTTTTTTTTTTTACAAGTAATATATAATATGTTACTTTTCAAAGGACTATTTTACAACAGATTATAATTGTAGGTTTACAAGAATAAACAAACAGTTGGAGGTAGCCATCCCAAACACAATGTGGGCAACCAACAAAAGACTGATTGCTACACAGCTGATACTAATGAGCAAGCAAAGTCACACAGCAGATTATAATTCAGCACTTACTTTGCTTTAGTAACTACAAGCCTTAAGTCCCAGACAGAGTTCAGCAATATTCAAGTCAGGTAAATGACATCCATAATCAACAAACATAGTCCAGGTCAAGCACAGAGTTTAGAAATACAACAGAAAGCCAGGTAAGTTAGGTAATCTCTGATAATTCTTGGATGGCAGGGCTGGGAATTTATAGATCAACAGCTGAACACAGCAGCTGCTTAATTAATTCCTGCTTCATATAAATCCCCTGAGACTTCTTGAAGCCCTCCTTTTTGAGGGCCTCGGCAGATGGCTTAAAAAGCCATCCTGGAGGCAGGGAAGAGGAGTGGCAGCCACACGATCGGTGCCCCTTCCTCTTCCCGAGGTTGCCCTCAGAGCTGCGGGCCCTCCGCACGGCTGGCGCTCCAAGAGCAACCTCCCGCCGCAGCGTCCGGACACTCTGCGGCGGAAAAGTCAGTGAAAGGAGCGCTATTTTAGCGCTCCTTTCAGGGATGGGGAAGGTGCGCCGCTGGATCGAGGCGTGGGGATGCCTCAGTCCCGCGGCGCACTTTCCCAAGGTGGCCCCATGCCGCCAGTCTGCTTAGGCTCTTAGTCTCTACTCAGCAAAAGTAAGGGGGGAAGCAGACTGGTGGCACGGGGCCGCCCTGGGAAGGTGCGCCCTGGGACTGAGGCATCCCCACGCCTTGATCCAGCGGCACACCTTCCCCATCCCTGAAAGGAGCGCTAAAATAGTGCTCCTTTCACAAGTCAGTGAAAGTGCACCGCAAAAGCTTGTGGTGCACTTTCACTGACTTTCCGCTGCAGCGTGTCCGGATGCTGCGGCAGGAGGTTGCCCTCGGAGCGCCGGCAATGCGGAGGGCCGGTGGCTCTACGGGCAACCTCGGGAGGAGGAAGGGGCGCCAAGCGTGCAGCTGCCCCTCCTCTTCCCTTTTTAAGCTGTCTGCCGAGGCCCAATGTAGGGGTGAGTTGTCTTTTGTATCTCTGCTGGTACTACACTTTGGTCTGTTTCTGAGATGTGTGGCTCTGGAACCTCCTCTTTGGAACCTCCTCTTCCTGCTTTGGTTCAGCAGCAATCCCAGCAGGTCAACTGCTTCAGCCTCTGAGTCAGAGCCCATGTCTTGGAAGCAGGGCATGACAGTAGAAGAAGCAATATCTCTCTTTCTCTCTATGGACAATGTCACACTGCACTATAGCACTAGCATTTCACTTTTTAACTGCTATGGCTGTCTTCTATGGAATCCTGGGGTTTGCAGTTTAGGGAGGGGCATTTAGAACTCTCAGCCAGAGAGCTCTTAGGCCTCACCAAACTTCAAACCCAGAATTCTACAGGAGATTGCCATAGCAGTTAAAGTGGAATAACAGTGCTATAACAGTGTAGAGTAGTACATGTCTGAAGATACAGCAGAAAAACTGCAGATAGGGAAAGGTAAAAATTTAAGTACTCCTCCCTGTGCCATTTTGCCACCAAAAAATGCCACCAAACCATTTGTGGTAGCTTAATCATTTTCCAATTCAGTGTTTCTTTTTTATACTGAAAACCAGTCATGTTCCAGTGATCTTATTTTTATTTTGGGGTGATAATTATTTTTAGTTTGTCTGCCTAGCAAATTTTGCAATACTGTTAGGATTGCTTGTAGAAAACTTAAGAACATGCTTTCACTACAGGTGTGTTTCTTAACTTGTGCTTTTATGAAATAGGCCAGGCCAGAGTATGGGTGAAATCCTCCACTCAGAGCATGAGTGGAGGATAGTTTTACAATTTTCTCCTTTTCCTCCCTTCCCTTTACTGCATTAAAAACTCTGTATCCTTCCCTGTAAACTTTCACCAGAAGTTTGGAGGAGATCAACACAATAGCACTGGTAAAGGGGAGTTTCATTCTGTTCTTGCACTATTTTCATGTTGCTCCTTTTATTGGTTATTCTGCCTTCCAACACTCTCTATCACACAGTTCACAACCTTCTATATGTCATTCTGACTATATGGAGGGATTTTTGAAGAGGGACTTGAGACTGTCATAGGATGATTTATACTGGAGAACCACAGTGTGAACGTCTCTTTGGCATACATAATGTTAGATTTCATCCTGTGGCCATAATACTGATTGCACTAATGAACATTTCAACTACTATTACAATTTGAAAAAAGCAGTCCCCAAACATTTTCCTCATGTCTTACGCATTGAATGGAATCTTCTATTACTAACACCATTGCCAAATCTTCAATTTATCAATGATTATTGATTGTATTTAAAAATGTCTTTAACGTCTGGTATTTCTCTTTGTTTAAGGTGCTTAACTGGAATTTAAAACAAAAACAAAATAAAAGCTATACAAGTGAACAAAACAGAAAAGTCTGCTACCTTTCATTAATTGAGCGGGGGGTTGCAGACTGCTAGAAATAGTGCAAATTGAGTCCACTTTTAGGGTTAGGGTTAGGGAATCATGGAAACTGTATTTTATTGTGGCACCAGAGCTCTCTGACAGAGAAGGCTCAATGTCTCAGAAAACAACCAATTCCCATGATTCCCTAGCACTAACTCTAACCCTAAAAGTGGACTCAATTTGCACTATTTCTGGCAGTCTGCAACCCCCCTGTGTTAAAGTCTTTGTGTTAGTTGAGGAACGGATATTTTCATAATTCAACAAATCCTCTTTATAGGTTCACAAAAAGCTATATAAATAATATAATTAAAAATAGAACTGTACTGTGTAGATAATTTTAAATTATTATTTCAAAATAGTTTCTTATTTACCTAAATGAGAAACAATGTTATCATCTCAGAAAAGCCTATTAACTTCAAAGTAAAAAAAAGAAATCCAAATTAATTAAGTAAAATTTCTTGAAATTAAATAAAAAGGTGAACCTTGGTGTTTTGCTTTTCTGTGTCTCCCATGTTTACTGAAGTATTCTTTAAATTCACCTCTTTGATTGTTTTGCTATTTTTTTAAAAAAAAATACCCTAAAGGCCCTAAACTCCAAATGCTGCTCTCCAGATATCTTCTTAATGTGCTGCTATAATGGAATTGGGGAACAGGTGGCTAATAAATTAACCAAAGGTATGCAATCTATTATTGACTGGCACCATTCCAACCACATAGCTCTCGCATGACAGCTTGTTTCATGTAAATTTTATTGTATTGCCAGTTTCATTTGTCACCAAGGGACTGGCTTGTTAATGGGGAGAAAATGCAAATGATATTTTATCCTTTAAGCAGAGCTCGCTAAACAAAAGACAGGTGTGCAATACTTTACTTACCATGGTACTCTTTATGATGTAAATTAATGAGGAAGTTAGATGTGGCAAAAATATTTAGCTCATTAATCTATTGAAAACATTCAAATCTAAACCAATTCTCTGAGTTATTTTGTGTTTGAAGTACTAAGTTTATTCCAAATGAAACCTTTATTGTTTTTGTTTTTTGTTTTTGTTAACACAGATTTGTTAACACAGATGCATTTTTAAATTCTTTACAGACACAAGCCTGCACTTGATTCTGATTTCCACCTTTTCTAGTGAAATTACACAGAAGAGTTGAAAGATCTCGCTTTTGAGCTAAACTAATGAAAGTTTGTATTTTGTAAGACCATGAAGTATAGTTTTAACTATGGTTTATCTCAGAAGTGCAGAATGAGGTATCATGTATAGGTTGCTGGACTGCGATTCCTATCAACCCTAGCTAGCATCACCAGTGATGAATGGAGATGAGAACTTCAGTTCAACAACATATTCACCAGTCCTGAATCTGTACAAATCAGAACTGGGCATCACAATTTCATTTGGATAACAATAACAATCCATAGTTACAACATAGTTAATTCATCTAGTTCAGATGAAACAAACTGGCTATCTGAAAAATGGAAACAACAACTAATTAGGGCTAGTTCAGGTTAGTCCCAGGCAACAATGTTTGTGGGCCAAAACCCTGAGAATCAGGGATGGCCTGTGGTGATTTCATTTTTGTATTAAGTACCAACCATGGTTGTTTCCATATCAAGATGTAATGAGAGCATTATTCCTTCCCGCCTGCTTAAGGAGATGCGATAAGGAACACTTAATGTAGTGTACTTATATCTAGAGAGCCAGCATGGTGAAGTGATTTGAGCATTGGATTATGACTCTGGAGACTGGGATTTGAATCCTTGCTCAGCCATGGAAATCCATGGTTAAGGTGACCTTGGGCAAGTCATACTCTCTCAACCTCAGAAGAAAGCAAAGGCAAAGCCCCCTTGAGCAAACGTTGGCAAGAAAACCCCATGATAGGATCACCTTAGGCTCACCATAAGTTGGAAATAGCTCAAAGGCACACAACACCAACAAATTTGCTTCTGGATAGAAAGCATAGGCAGAACAGATCACAGGACAAGTCCTGGCACCATTATGACTGGGAAGGGAGGAGGAACCTGACTAAGGGGCTCTGCAGACAGCACAAAGTGCCATCTTGGAGGCAGGGAAGGAGAGGGGCAGCCAGCCGCTGGCCGCCCCAACCCCTTCCTGAGGATGTAATCGGAGTGCCTGCTGTTGCACATGGCAAGTGCTCCAATGACATCCTCCCAGCCTAGCCTCTGCACGGGCTGAGCTGGAAGAGATACAGAAGAGCCGCGTGACTAGTCTTTGCAAGTTACGGTAATAAATCAATTCAGCCTGGCAAAAAAAGTCCACCATTTTAAAAGAAGCCCTAATTGGATGTGGAAGGTACACTTCTCCACCCATGCACCACATTTAAGGAAATAATTGTTGCAATCCCCATTCCACCCCCCCATTCCACCCTGAGAATCCCCACTCTAAGCCACAAACTATAGAATGAATAAAATTAAGATTAGAGTTTAGATCTGTGCTTCATTATATTCCATTTTATTTGACCTCTGATAACATACATTAGTAAGAAAAATGAGTGCAAATAGATTTATCATAATGCAGAATAAACAGCATGAGCACAAATGTGAAAGTCATTGTATTCATTTAGAAACTTGAAATGTTGTGGCTTACAGCTAAATATTTTTAGTCTTCCCAGAAACACATTGGAAAGGCCTATGAAGAAAAAAACAAGAAAGCCTCTGATGTGATGCAGCATTGTTGAAATAATGTGGTCTAATATTTCAGCATGACTAAAGAATGAGAGGAGTAAATTATGAGTGGAGTGGCAGGGGGAACCAGTGACAGAAAGGAAGATTCAGGAGAATGTTGGTTAGAAGAAAGTATAAAAGACAGAAGAAGAGGGTTAGTGGGATTAGAGAGAGCAAGATGACAGATAATGGACAATGGATGGTAGGTAGGACAGATTTTTAAGAATGGATTCCATATAGCTGGGCTTGGTTATGAGTTATCAGATTTCTCATAGTTTATCAGTGAATACCTGTTCTGGATATCATGTTCCACAATTATAAGTGATATGGAAGTTTCTCATTCATAGGGTCACTATAGGTCAAAGCTGATTTAATTGCAATTAACAATAACAAATTACTGACTTAAATACCTATGTTCTGGCCTAAGTGGATTTTGTGGCTAGCATATTTCACCTTAAATATTGGTCTTTTTTAGTATACAGCCATCACCATTATCATGATCTAATTGTGCAATACTCTCCTCAGTTAATCCTACCATTATGTGCTCTACAAGAGTAGGCCGTGTAGCTGTAATTAACCAAGTTACTAAAGTTTAAAAGAGGGTTATAATAAAGTATACAGTCCACAAATATTTTCAACTTCTACAAATTCTTCAGAAAGTTCAGAACATACAGACTGTGGAAAGCCTGCCAAATCTTTGGTAGAAATTTGGTTCCTTAACAGATACTTATACACTACCTGCATGACTTAAGTTGGAGAGCAGATCTTTGGTTTATGATGAAATCACAAAAGCTGCTAGTGCCAAGCACTAAGCAGAAATTGAAATAAGTTGCAAATATGCCTCAAAGAATAACTTAGCAAATTCTGGATACAAAAGCCAATTGTGACTCATATATTTGCCATTTACTTCAGTTCATGAGGATTCTCAGAACTAGTCCTAAGTGTATCATTATAAAAAAATGCTACATTCCAGATCAAGCTCAAAGCAGAAGATATAGCCAAGCAAATGGACCTCAAGGCAGTTTAACATGTCTCTAGGGTATCTTACTGCCAAACCACATATAATTTTTGAAAGGCACTTTGAAATTGTAAATTACAACAATTTAGCTGGGGCTTTTACAACCCGTAGATTTCAGGGCCTTGCAGCCTATTTTATGGATGAGAAAATACAAATGTATGTACCCTTATAAATTCAACTGCTTCTTATCTTATGATTAGTAGTTTTTAGATTTCTTTAAGAAATAATGTGCATCAGCACCACCTAGCCTTAACACACTTTTGTTGGTTTAAATCTGCTTCGTATTGGTGACCTGTTAGCAACACATTTGTTGGATTAGTGTGTGAAGCAAATTTTCATTTAGCTATAATGAAGTACACTTCCCTTTAATCTTGGTCACATTCTTTTGTGCTTTATGACTCATGTGTAGACCTGGGCTGCACTTGTGTATGAAAGAGCTTGGGAGGAAGACACAATACAAGTAATGGTACTTACTTCTAAGAAGACACAGGCCAGGATACAATGCTGTGCTTTTGCTGGAATCTGTTAATGTTTTGCAGATGAAAACTGGACCTCCTCCCACTTTTTAGTGGTACTTAAAATGTGCCCCTGTGGGTTTCCTAAACTTCTAGAGCAGAGTTTTAGGGGGCGAGGGGCAGGGGGCGGGCAACAAATAAATAAATAAAAATCCACAAGAGAGTTACACTGTTGTATCTTAGCCATGTATCTGACATGATGTTGGGCTTAAATTCCTATATGCATTTTTTCTGGGAATAAGATCTATTGGACATAGTTTTAGGTACTTTTGAAAAAAGTGGCAGTCCAGCAACTGACTAAAAACACTTAACAAAAGACATCCTCTACTTTCCTTTGAAAGCTTTCTCTTTCAAGCCTGGGAAATAACATGTTATTAGTAACAATGCCATTCATTCCATGTTACAATTTAAGTAGTGAAGGATAATGTTCTCCTCCATGCACTCTTGTGGAATAATGCTATTCGTCATATAGCAAGCAGTAGTTGTTTAATACACAAAGATGCTCCACCACAAATGTTAGCATCTGACAACAATATTCAAAAACTGAGCTGTTTCTAATTTTAAAAAAAAAAACTGGCATGCAAGCTTTTCTACAACTCTACTAGCAGCCTGGAAAGTTTTCCAGTAGTGTTGATGGGTTTCTAAACACTGCATGAATCACATTCAGTCCTTCCTCCATTCTTGTGGACTTTGGATCCATGTCCCTTGCTGATCCATGGGAGGTGAATGGAGGGGGACAAAATGACACCCCCCATGGGAGCATGCCTCCATTCAACCGAATAGGGCTTGAATATATGCTATTTTTCATTTTTGTGAGGTGGTGGTGGTTGGTGGGTGGGTCCAGAATGGATCCCCATAAGAACAGACAGAGGACTGTACTTTGCTTCTAGTCCAATGATCATATTGCCTATTAATAATTTCTTTACCAAGTTAAACATGCCAACACCTTTAAACTTTCTAGGTATGGATGCCAAACTGGCAAGTGAATCGTTGCCTGGACTCTCCTCCCAACCACTTTTTTTAAAAGTAGCAACAACATTTATTTGCCTCCATTCTCACAGTACTTTACTATGAGTGGTATTTATACCCTTCCTTTCACCAAAAATAGGATTGTAATTAAATACTATCTCAGGGATTCTGTTGAGCTGAGAAGAAATAGATGCTTTAAATAATAAGATAAATTAAAATCATCTTCTGAATTGACTTCTTAATGTAAAATGGGGTGGGCTGCAAGTCACCCTATGTCAACAGCAACATTTATTTGGGTGATCTTGCAGTCCCTACCAATCCCCCAATGAAAAAGCCTCCAATCCTCTGATGAAAACAAATATATTTCTTTATAGGATTTATATCAGGTTTCCATTAAAAACAACAACACATTCCCTAGCAATTTTAATACACTCCCCCTCCACTCTTTTAGGCCCACGGCAGGCTTTTAATTAAGAAGGAAGTAATCAGGAGTGGGAGCTCAAATTCACTTCCAAGTAAATAAATACTGGGCCTAAAAAAAGCCTGGGGGAAACATAAAAATAAGAGTGTGTTTTGAATTTTGAATGGGAAAAATGGATTTAAAATGTCAAGGATTGAGGCATGGCAAGCAGTGGGTGCAACAGGAGTAAAGCCCTGCCTACATCCTTTAGGGAGCCAATGCAGCCCCTCAACCCAAGGCAGTTCCCTACATCAGTGCATGAAAGAGAACAAGATCAAATGAAAAAAACAAACAAACCAGAAGAAGAAAGAATAGAATCATTACCTGTAGTAGTAAATTAGATGCAATACTACAAAAGAAGTAGCCTTTTTTCATGTTTTTATTTTCTATTCTGACAGTTAATTTTAATCAAAGGAAACCCATTCTTTTCCCAAGCAAAGCAAGCATTAGTTTTTGTTTTTTGCTTTTGCTGATTTTATTTCTGTAAAAGATCAGTCACAAAGTGCCTGCCTTTGTTTTGCTAATGACTGACACTAAAAGGCTACATAATTGTAGAAAATGTCAAGCTTTCATTTGGTCATGATGTGACATTCTTGTCAACAGTTATATAAATAGGGTCTAAATATTATTAACGCCCTCAATTTCTTTAAATAGCAAACGTGTTGAGTAACTTATTTGACACATAGTAATTTTATAGTGGAAGGAGAGAATAAGAGGCAGGCACAGCATCATCATGTCTAGTCCCAGAAGCAGATGAAAGCCCTTTCCTCCATCCTAACTGCCATTGTTGTGGCCTCTGAGGGAGAGAAGAACCAGCAGTATCTGCTGGACTCAATTCCCTTCCCATACCCCTTTCCTTGGGCTAGTCTACACGTAAATGTGTTATGCAAAGTAGTGTAGATTTTTGTACCTTCACATCACCATTCAGTTGTCTTCACTTGTCTGGAATCCATTCCTGCTTATTTGCATCTATGCATATTCTGTCAGTCACACGCAATGTCATTGCAAATTAAAATGGTGAGCAGGAAGGAAGGGTCTGAGAATTATTTGTGGCCACAACTAACTGGCTGCTTCACATGATTATTAATTTTGGTTGTCAGTCATGGATGTGGACATACACATGTCCACTTCCATTGTCACCTATTCCCACTGGTGTTGTCATCGAAATAAGCTTTGAGGTGCTGCATGGCTCATTTTGCAAGGGACAATTTGCCCTTTGAATAAGTGTTTGATAAAAAATGTAGTATTCATCTTTTCTCTTAAAACAATGAAACATATAAAACCTTCATTGGCATTTAGATGGACCACCTGTGAACTACCCCCTCTCTTCCTCTTCCCTTCTGACAGGTTAGCATTGTATTCTGTTCCAATCATCTTCTATTTGGATCCCTTTGGTTATTATCTATTGCCGTTTCCTGTGAACAATATTTATTAATATCATTAAATCACTCCCATGTGCTTTCTCCAGTGCAGCTTTCAGCTCCTTCTGTTGTATGTCGATGGATCTCAACCCCCCACCCCCCATTGGGTTTGATGTTTGCTTGTATACATTTGCACATATGAATTCTCTGCAACATCACAAGAGTGCACAATGTGCCCATTCCATGCACTTAACATTAGGCCCTTTCCTCCTTCTCAGGACTTGGCAGGGTGGGTGGAATATTTAAAAGCCTCCAGCCCATTCCTCCAGCCCAGGACCACCTTGGAGGACAGGTAGCCAGTGCGGGCTTGCCCCTTAACATAGGGCCTTTTCCTCCTTCTCAGGACTTGGCAGCATGGGTGGAGTCCTTAAAACCCTCCAGCCCATTCCTCCAGCCCAGGACCACCTAGGAAGACAGGTAGCCAGTGTGGGCTTGCCCTTAACATCCGTCCCTTTCCTCCTTCTCAGGACTGGGCAGAGTGGGCTGAATCCTTGTAGGTCTCCAGCCCATTCTCCCAGCCCAGGACCACCACTGGAGGACAAGTAGCCATCACAGGCCTGCCCCCTAACTCCTGGCCCTTCTTTTCTGTCTAAGACCTAATGGGGGTGACATACTGTGAGCTGAGATTCATAATGTTCCAGTCAGAACAAGTTACTGTTATGTTGGGAGAAGGGGAGAACTGGGGACGATGCTTTCTTGCAGATGATCAGGGGGAGGGGATAGATACTAAGATTGGAGTGGCAATTAAAGTAGTGAGGGGTAATGGAAGATATGGCACTAACAGGGTGAAAGGTCGTTACAGAGGAAGACGAATCGATGCTTGATATCCATTCCGTCTTCTATTCACCTTGTTACCCCCAAAGAGCCGGAGAGCTTGCCTAACCAACCACTGAACCTAACTTTGCTCTTATTCAATGCCAGGTCAGCAAAGAATAAGGCCTACATCATTTATAACTTGTTGATAGATCAAGACGCTGATTTGGTATGTATCACAGAGACCTGGCTGGGAGCTGACAGCTCTGTGACTTGGGCTCAGGCCCTTCCAGCAGGCTACTCTGTCAATGAGCAAGTTAGGGGATGTGGGTGAGGGGGGGAGTGACCATGGTCCATAAAAGTAATATTTCCTTGGTCAGGATACTTATTCGTCAAATGGACCAATCAAGTGTATTTACCTCAGCTTGAAGACCAGAGAGAGTCTGGGGATTCTGTTAGTCTACTATCCACCCTGTTGCTTAACAGACTCTCTAGCCAAGCTGACACAACTAGTCTTGGAGCTGATGCTAGAGTCTCCAAGACTCCTTGTTCTGGGTGACCTCAACATCTCCCTCGAGATTGGTTTAACTAACTGGTGCAGCTCGGGAGTTCATGGTTTCCATGACAAACATGGGCCTCTCCCAGATAGCAAAGCAAAGCAGCTTCATTTATATACCGCTTCATATTGCACTATGGGATGTCTAAGCGGTTTACAACTGTGAGCTGATTGCCCCCCAACAAGCTGGGTACTCATTTTAACGACCTCGGAAGGATGCAGGCCTGAGTCGAGCCTCAGCTCTGGCTGGTATTGAATTCGCAACCTTGTGGTCTATGAGTGAGTGGCTGCAGTACAGGCATTTAACCACTGTGCCACAAGGGCTGATAGTCTTGAGCCCACACATTGTGCAGGTCACACCCTCAATGTGATCTTTTGTACGGAACAGGCATATCCGTGGGCAGAAGTAGTCAGTATCTCCGCATTGTCATGGACGGATCATTTCCTGGTCAAGGCCAACCTGAAGGCCTCTATTCCCCCTGTTGGGGGTTGAGGACCTATTAAAATAGTCTGCCCTCAAAGGCTGATGGAACCCATTAGGTTCCAAGAAGCCCTAGAGGGGCTAATGGTTAGCAATGCTGGCGACTCTGTCGAAGCCCTGGTCAATACTTGGAATAACAATCTCACCAGGGCTATTGACACTATCGTTCCCAAACATCCTTTCCAACCTGCTTCTGATCGTAACCCTTGGAAAAATGATGCGGGCTGGACAATGACTAGAGCATCGCTGGCAAAAAACTTGACTCATATCCGAGAAGACACGCCATAGGACTTTTCTTAAATCTTATGGAGTGGCAAAAGATGCAGCGAAGAGATCATTCTACTCTGCATCTATTGCATCTGTGAAATTTCGTCCTGCAGAGCTGTTCAGGGTGGTGAGGGATTTAACACAATTGCCCTCCCCTCAGAACCCATTATTAGAGCCAACATTAGCTTGCTGTAAATAATAATCACTTCGCGGATAAAATAATCATTTCGCGGATAAAATTTCTTGGATAAGAGATGACTTGGATGTGGGCTTCATCACAGAAGCCACATGAGAGGCATACTGTTATTCTGAATCAATTTGAGTCAGTAAGTACTGAGGATGTGGACAAATTCCTTAGTAGTATGAAAAAGATGATCCCTGTCCATCCTGTTCAGGGGGGAGATGCGACTAAGACGCTGTTGAAAAATATAATCATTGCATCCTTCAGGGAAGGCTATATCCCAGCCTGCATTAAGAAGGCACTGGTAAAACCTCTCTTAAAAAAGCCTTCCCTTGACCCTCTGGACAAAAACAATTACCGGCTAGTTTCACTTTTACCATTCTTAAGTAAAGTGATTGAGACGGCAGTCGCCATTCAACTCCAAGCTGTCTTGGATGAAACAGATTTTCTAGATCCATTTCAAACCAGTTTCAGGTGGGATATGGAGTTGAGACCGCCATGGTCACCTTAGATGATGATCTTCGTCTGGGCACTGATAGGGGAAGTGTGACCCTGTTGGTGCTCTTGGACCTCTCAGCAGCCACACCATCAACCATGGAGTCCTTCTGGAATGCCTGAGAGAGTTAGGAATTGGGGGCACTGCTTTGCAGTGGTTCTGGTCCTATCTCTTGGGTAGATTCCAAATGGTGTCACTTGGGGACAGTTGTTCAGCCAAGAGGGAGCTCAAATCAGGTGTCCCTTAAGGCACAATTCTGTCCCTGATGCTATTTAACATTTACATGAAGCTGCTAGGCGAGATCATCCGGAGACATGGGGCGGGGTGTTATCAGTACGCTGATGACACCCAAATATGTTTCTCTATGTCTCAGATGGATGCAGTGACTAAGGTTAGCATCTCTCTTCTGAATGCCTGCCTTGAGGCAGTAATGGACTGGATGAGGGAAAACCAACTCAAACTGAATCCAGGTAAGGCAGAGGTACTTGTTATAGGGACCCCCAATCTGGGAATGGAGATACAAGCACCAGTTCTGGATGGGGTCACACTTCCCCTGAATGACTGTGTTAGTAGCTTGGGGGTACTCCTTGACTTGTCTCTACAGATGACAGCCCAGATAGACGCAATGGTCAGGAGTACCTATTATCAGCTTCCTGGAACCGAGTGACCTAGAAACAGTAGTACATGCTCTGGTAACCTCTCAGCTCGACTTCTATAATGCACTCTACATGGGGCTACCCTCGTACCAAGTTCGGAAACTTCAATTGGTACAAAACATGGCAGTCAAATTGGTCACGGGCACTTCGAGAGCCGCCCACATTACACCTGTACTAAAACCTCTTCACTGGCTGCCTATTAGTTTCTGGGCAAGGTACAAGGTGTTTGTTATTAAAGCCCTACATGGCTTGGGTCCAGACTATTTGCGGGAGTGCCTCCTTTCACACAATCCACCCTGCACACATAGGTCCTCTGGGAAGAATTTATTACAATCAAAGAAGACCAGACTATCTATGGTGAGCCAGAGGACCTTTTCATCTGCTGCTCTCAGGCTCTGGAATGGCCTGCAGGATGAGATCCATCAGATCATCACCTTGGAAGCCTTTAATAATAATAATAATAATAATAATTTTTATTTCTATACCGCCCTATGGCGAACCAATCTAGGCGGTTTACAACAGTTAAAAGAACAACAAAGATAAAACAGAGGGCTATTAAGATGGATCTCTTCTGGCAGGCCTTTCTTGACTAGCCTTTTTAGTCTACCCTCCCCTTATCGACATTATCAATACTACTGATATCATAGTCTCCGCTTCTCTCCCCTGGGAAAGCACACCTCTCACCTCCATAAACTTGAATTTTGAATCTGGTATTTATTCTTTAATCTTATTCAATCAATTCTTTGTTTTAACTCATGTTTGGTTTAATTCTCTTCTATCTGGCTGTGTTTTAAAGTTTTTCTTCTTTTTCTTCTTTTTTTTATGGGGTGGAGGGTTGAGATAGGGCATTCTCCTTTTAATCTTGACTGTAATTTTAATCTGTTTATGTTTTATATACCTGTTGTAATCCGCCTTGATTTCCATTGGGAAAAGGCGGAATAGAAATAAATATTATTATTATTAGGGCAAGTTTTCCATAGTTCAAAGTTTCTTATCAGCACTGCATAGATAGAGATCTTTGACTTTTAAATGCCCATCACTTTTGGTAGTGGGGAAAAGAAACTATTAAATGTGGAAATTGTATACCAGTTTCAAATGGCTATTTTCAGTCTAAAAAAAAGTAATAAAAATGCTGTAAAATGCCAAGGAGAATAGGCAAACCATATATATACCAAAAAACAAACAAACAAAAAACTGCCAAAGAAATCTGTTAGCAATAGCACCCATTCACCTGCCCATCTGCTGGAATGTATTGCCATGTGAAGGCATGCACATCAGATGGTAACACACCTGATAACGCACAGCTTTGCATATACTCCACTAAAAGCCATCAGAATGCTTACAAATGATATGTAGCTGGGTGACATTCTAAGATTTTCATCATTTAGACTGGCCTCTTGTGTGCCTTGTCTTATTTAGATTGTAAACTGAGGGCTGGGGACTGTCACATTAACAATCTCTAAGCCCCTCTGAAAGCTTTTTTGGGATGAAGATCAGAGTATAAATATTCAAAATAAACAAAATAAATAATTTTAAATGTTCTGACTTATTGTATGGGCTTGTTGGTTGCAATTATAGTACTTGCTGGAATTCTGGGAAACGAGAATTCCTGTATACATATTACTCAGCAAGCCAGTGTAGTGTGTTTTGGAAGCCATCTTGGGCCTCATTCTGGAAGAAAGGTGACATATAAATAAAGTAAATAGTGGTTTGAATGTTGGACTACAGTTCTGGAGATCACAGTTCAAATTCCTATTCAGCCATGAAAGCCCACTGGATCACCTTAGGCAAATCACATTCTGTCAGCTGCAGAGGAAGACAAAGGCATGGCCCCTCTGAACAATCTTGCCAAGAAAATTCCATGATAGATTCACCTTAGATTTGCCATAAGTCAAAAATGACTTGAAGGCACACACAATAGCAACAATATATCACTCTCTGTGACCAATTTTGAGTAGATCTTTAAATTATATTGCCTTTTCAAATGAAACAGTGAGTTTAAAATGAACAATGTGACATATAGATGAGCTTCAACATATGTATACATTTAATGTGAAAAATATCTTCTAGTTCTACCCAAATCTCTGACTCAGTCTGTACAAACCTATAAAGAAAATACAAAGGATTAGTTAGTCCTAACAAGGATGCTTTAGCAATGTGACCTATTGCCTTAATACAGGGAGATGGAATATATCCATTCAATAACCTCCAATATATGGGAAAAAGAAATTTCTAGCACAAACTTTAATTAACTATATTTCTCTTCATCAAATTGCACCTGATGAAGTGGATTGTAGTCCCCAAAGGTTACAATAGAAATTTCTTTTTCCCAGTTAGTCTCAAAAATGTTACTAGATAACATCTTGTTATGCTAAAAAAAAAAGACTTAATATAATTATCTCTTTGAAAATTACTCAAATATATGATTAAGGTGTTCTAATCCTAATCTGAATGGTATATTAATAACATCTGGTTTTCAAAGTGGTTTAATAGTGAAGCTTCTGTGAAAATTTATCTATTGGCTATATTCCTTTAAGAACTAGAACAGACATCTCTTTGCATTGATACCTCTGATGTGAAATTTATTTTGAAATATAAAGTAAAACAAATCCTCAACAAATCTCATTCAAAATCATAGCAAACACAAAATATATTACATAGTATTACATTTTGGGGAAACAATGTGTAAAGTTTGACCAGAATATAACTGACACAGCAATTTCATGTCAATAAGATTTTTAATATAGATTCAGCCTCATGTTGTTAATGAAATGGGCATCATGTAACAAAACACTGCTAGAAAGGAAAAAAGAAACAAAAGTCTAATATTGCAGGTCCTTTTTCTAAAACACACTGTGAGAGTTATAAACATAGACACAGATATTCTAATTTGTTTGGGAATGAACAAAGCTTGTCAGGAATAAGCAACACACCCACACCCACAGAGCGAGAGCAACAGCAACAAATTTGAAATAAGTGCTTGAAGGGAGAGAATACTGAGTGAAATGGGAGAAAATGGAACATTTTTTTATTGAGCACCCCATTCATAATCCTATTATTTTTATATAACAAAACCTGAATTTAAAAACACTAAAAAGTAATAATGTTTGGAAGCCAAAGAAGATATATTGTGTTGACAGCTATGTTTGTTGTATTAAGCTGAGAGGTCAAATGATATATGTGGGTGATTGGCATCAGTTTCTCTCCCTTTCACCAAGTATCTTCTCCATACTTTCTTCTCCATCCCAGCCTCATTATTTTGATTGAGTTAGACAGGGAGAAAAAGGCCTGGAGTGATGAACAGCATGGAGGTAAGGCAGAAAAAGTGAAACAGGGCCCACTAAAATGAAAGGTGTTTCTAGATCTGAAGATTTAACCCAAATTTTGCTTTAACAAATGTAGGATTTGGATATGGATGCTGCATTGGGAAAAAAAAAACATGTTCTTTCATTTACAGAGCTCTCATGTTTTCCCTACATTCTGAAGCAAATGGGTGCAAGTGAGGTTGCAAAATGTCCTAGATTAAATGCCCAAAGACAAAAAAAGGCCTGTGATACTTGAAAAAAAAGGCCTGTGATACTTGAAAAACAAACAAACACCTCCTCTACTATCTGAGGATTTAGCAATGTAAGAGCCATGCCGAATGATAGCAAAGCCCCAAGTAGTCCAACACTCTGTTCATAGTGTGGTCAGTCAGCTACCTAAGGGAAGCCCTTAAGGAAGACATGAGTGCATCTGCATTTTCTATCTCATGGCCCCCAGCAACTGATATATGGAGAAATACTACTTTTGATATTCTAGGCAATAAGTTGTCATTCTGATTGACAGCTACTGATGGTTCCATCATCCTTGAAGCTATTCAATTCCCCTTTAAAGCCATCCAGGTTGGCTGCTATAACCACACTTTATGGCAGTGAATTGCATTGTTTAATTTTGCTGTGTAAAAAAGTACTTTCTTTTACCCATTCTGAATCTCCCACTATTTAGCTTTAGTGGATGATTCCAGTTTCTAGGGTTCTAGTATTCCACATTCAAGACCCTAGATTCTAATATTATAAGAGAGGGAGAAAAGGTTTCTCCAATTTTCTCCACGCCAGTCATCATTTTATGCACCTCTGTCATATATATACACAGCAGTATGGTGTAGTGGTTTGAGCATTGGACTATGATGTTGGAGACCAGAGTTCAAATCCTGGCTTTGCCATGTAAGCCAACTGGGTGACCTTGTGCAAGCCACACTTTCTCAACCACAGATGATTGCAATGGCCAATCCCCTCTGGAGAAACTTGCCAAGAAAATCCCATGGTGGTCTTAGGGTCACTATAAGTCAGAAATGACTTGAGCTACAGTTCCCCATTTTTCCCACTTGGAAACATTAGTTTAGGTAATGGTATTCCCCCTGTATTTTCAGCAGTGAAGACAGAAGAAAAGAAATTATTCAGCTTCTCATAGGGATGAAAAAAAATATTCAAACATATTTTGAAAAAAAGCTGAAAAACATGTTTTTCAAGAATTGAGAAATCCTGATAAGAGGGATCCTGCACTGGTGAGAATCTGGGACTTTTTCTGTGCAAAATTTGTATGTGGTTGTTTTGTGCAGAAACAGCAATTTCTGTTCAAGAAACAGCATTTTCTATTTGGAAAATGTTTCATGCAGAAATATTATTCCCTGAATAGAAAATGCTGTAAAATGGGGTTTGTTTTGTGTAAAATTTGCACATGGTTCATTTGTATAGAAAACAGCATTTTCTGTGCAAAAACCAGACTCAGTATTTCTGCATCAAAATGTTATTTTCCATTTAGAAAATGTTTTTTTCTGCAGAGAAATTCTGTAGTAGGATATTGTTTTAGTGTAAAACTTGCACATGGTTGATTTGCAATAAAAACAGTGTTTTCTCACAGAAATTAATTTTTCTGCATTGACAGATTATTTTCCATACAGAAAATGGATGGAATGTGCAGAAAATGCTCCTTTCTGCACAAAACATCCATATATGAATTTCGAGAATAATAATTTCTAAATTGCAAAATGCTTTTGAAAACTGCATGGTTTTTGAACACTTTGTCTCAGCAGGAACAAAATTGCTATAATTATTCATTGCTACCTTTAATGAAGAATTACTTTCCTACTTCTCTATCATCTCCCTATTCTGCTTCAAAACTCTTTAATTTCATTGTTATCCATTAGCCCAACTGCCTCCCTGGTTGGCTTCTTGCTCTTAAAAAATTTGAAAAAAATTAAATGATTTTTTTTATTGTTGGCTTTAATCCTATTAGCAATATGCTAATTGATATACTTTTTGCATCTCCACATTTCTGTTTGTGTTTCCTTTGTGCAAGTTTGTGTTCTGTTAACTTCACCTCATTTGGGTAAGACTTCCAGTTTCTGAAATAAGGCTTTAAAACAAACATACAAAAATGATCTCTAGCAGCTTCTTTCATGCTGCTCATTACCATGTTGTTGACAACTTGATGTGGTTCTTTCCTTTCTGACTTGTAGTATGCATTCCAGTTAACATAGTTTTGAGTAGAAACTAAGCATTCTTGTGGCATTTTCTACTTTTGACATTTCCTTTCAACTTCATTTTCACCAATCCTCTTGTGTTCTCTCTCAATATAAAATAAAAATGTTCGATGCTCTTGGCACTTTCCCATTCACAAATCAATTGAATTGAATACCATGCATTGTGTTTGCTTATTTCCACTTAATACAACCTTGCTTACACTTACACTTGGGCTCAGCCAACATCATTTAGGATTAAATTCAGGTACACCACCAAGCTGGCAAGAAGCCAGTTCCATGATCAATTTTTCTATGGCACAGTCATTTAGGATGTCTAGAGTTAACACAGTGGTGGAAAGATTTCATGCTTACATGAGCTTTGTTGCTGTGTGCCTTCAAGTCATGTCCAACTTATGGCAACCCTAAGGTGAAACGATCACAGGATTTTCTTGGCAAGATTTGTTCAGACTGGGTTCAGAGTGCCTTTGCCTTCCTCTGAGGCTGAGTGTGTGTGATTTGCTCAAGGTCACCCAATGGGTTCCCATGGCCAAGCAGGAATTTCAACCCAGGTCTCCAGAATTGTAGTCCAATGCTCAGACCGCTACATTATGTTGGCTCTTTACTTTACGAGTTAGTTTAGTGTACAGGAAGCAGAAAAGGGCACTGTTTTATCCTACAGAACAAAATCTAGCAGGAAGAAACTTCTTTCCATGTAGATGAAGGCTGCCCTGGTAGCAGAAAGAAGTAAGGGTGGGGGAACCTATAACTGAATGTTCTCTTAAAGTGCCACTGGAAAACTGAAACCTTTCTACTTTAGAAGTTGGACTAAGAGCTTGAAAAGACCGGTATAAAAAGCCGGCTTCCCAGTGGCTTGGGGCTGTGGCATATGGACGATGCACACAACCAAGCTGGCAAGAAGCCAGTGTCACACTGCCTGGCCATTTACATGGTGGCCATTTTATGGCACTCTGGCAGCATGATGTTTAGATGCCCCATGCTGCAGGAGTGCCAGAAAAGCTGGCTTTTTGATGGCTCAAAAAGAAGTCGCTTTCTGTTGCTTCTTTTCAATTGTTTTTACAGAGGGGTGGGGTATAAATAAATAAATAAATAAATAATTTATTCCAGCAAATATTTGGATTGGGGCCATGGCATCGCCCACAAACACCAATCCGGTGTTTTTGGGCGGTCTGTTTCACCCCAACTGAGATAAATTAACACTTTGTCCTTTTTGCTAATACATTAAAAAGTTCATTAGTGAAAACTAGAAGTCATTTTGGAGTGCAGAAATTATTTACTAAATTCAGCACTGGAGCAGGGCTGCACTCTGCTTCCAAACTCATTATTATGTACACCCATCAACTATATCTTTTGAATGCAAGTGGAAATCATCTGTTAGGCTAAATGGAAACCCTAAGTTGGACTTAATCCTCATTTGAAATGCAACATCTATTTTCACAGAAAAACTGAAGATCTGGAAAAAATTATAGCTTTTAGTAAGAAAAGTTTTATGGATGCTGTGGACTGCTAAAAAAACCTAATAAATGAGTCCTAGAGCAAATCAAGCCTGAACTCTTGCTATAGGCCAAGATGACCAAACTGAGCCTGTTGTACTGGGACATCTCATGAGAAGACATGACTAACTAGAAAAGACAATAATATAGGGGGGAAGCACACGAGTGCTTCCAGGATGCTGCGGGACGGTGCGCCGCGGGACCATGGCATCTGCACCGCGGCGCACCATCGGCGCCTCTGAAAGGAGCGCTAAATCAGCGCTTCTTTCAGAAGTCAGTGAAAGTGCGCCCTAAAAGTGTAGGGCGCACTTTCACTGACTTTTCCGCCGCAGCGTGTGCGGACGCTGCGGCGGGAGGTTGCCCTCGGCGCGCCAGCCATGTGGAGGGCCGGCAGCTCCGAGGGCAACCTCGGGAGGAGGAAGGGGCACCGATTGTGCAGCTGCCCCTCCTCTTCCCTGCCTTGGAGACGACTCTATTAGTCATCTGCTGAGGCCCATAGAAGAAAATGTTTCATGAAGTAGTAAAAGAGGAAGAACATAGTGTAGATTTATAGACACAGCCAAAGAAGCCATGGCCCTGAATCTGCAACACCTGAACCAGGCTATTGATGATAGGGTGACTTCATAGTGTTGCCATACATCAAAGACAAGTTGACAGTGGTTAACATCAACAAAATAAGAATATGTCCAAATATGTGGCAACAGTACACTTCAAGGAAGAGGAAAAGTTTAATTATGTTGAATCCCAGCATGTTTCATGGAAACACCATGTCAAACTGGAGTCTTGTAAAACTTGGCCCATAGTAATACCAAAAAAGAGTCTGGTCTTCCACAGTATTACTATTGCTAACTGACTGAGGTGGGGGACAAAATATTAGCTAAGGACTGATATGGATTCTGTTTTCCTGTATCAGTGAATATCAATGATTGACATAGTTAGTGGCTAGATGTTTATTATTGCTTTAAAAAGGTTACAGGATTCGTTCATTGTTTAATTAAGAGATTGCCTTATGAAAGCTGGGTACAAAAACAATTAAAATTTCACAAGCATACATCTAGCAGAGGCAATTTTGTCGAGTAACAGTTTCTTTTTTACTATATAAATTGGAGTTTCTAAAGTTCAAAGCAAAAAACAACACCCCTCTCCAAAATATGTTAAATAAAAAGCAACATAATGAACAGAATCAGCTGTTTTCCATTTCACTTTGCTCAGAGACTTGAAATTGCCCAGTGCCTGCCTCACTTATGAAAAATTGATGTGGACAAAGTATTTTAGCTTGAAAATGTGTCATTAAATTGTCACAGTCAAGGTTTCTCTGAAAATCCCCAAACAGGTCCCACAATCACTCCTTTAATTCATGTGTGAATAAATAACTCACTTGCCAGCCTCTAAAATATTCTGCATCTGATTAGTTGCAAAGGGGGGTTGCTTTTGAATTTGTTCAGGTGCTGACCTGTTTCTATGCATGTCCAAGTTAGGATTTAAAAAAATAAAATAAAATAAAATTCCATTTGTCTTTCAAGAGCTCTGAGCAGCATGTACGGGCTTTGGGAAAGAGGGCTTAAATGTTTCTCCTGGGCCTGTAATATCCTCTGAAAGACAGCCACCACACACCGAATGGATCATGTGAACAGTCATTATGGAAAATGGCAGGTAGCTAAATAATTGTTTCCCACTTACCTCGATCAATACTAGCTCATTCTTCCTACTGTGATCTTGCATATGAGTTTTTGCCTTCCCCTGTATAAGACATGCTTAAGTCTACAATTGCCCAGGGGACCAACCTGTCCAACAAAAACCATACTAAAAAGTAATAAATAAGTACAACGCTTCTAAACTACAAGGCATCTATGAGAAGGACTTTTCTACGCCTTTATTGGGGATAATGGAAAACTCATGAAATAAAGACACATCTTTTAACTGAAATTACATTTTCAAAATGCCTCTTTTTAATGTGCCAGTAGATAAAAGTCTCCTTTTTCATATCCATCAGTTTTTGCTCAAGATGAGGATGGATAGCAAATCTGTCTTCCAAACATCAAAGTGAAAACTGTAAAAGCCAAATGGTGCAGGAGAAGAGATTTGTGGAAAGTAATGTTCAGAGGAAGGGCAATTGTCTGTTTGTCTACAGAATGGACACTGCAGGAGGATTCAATTTCCCTTCTCACTTGCAGTTTTTTCCATGTGTCCCTCAAATCTACTTTCTAATTACTGGGAGCATGGAAATAATGGGGTGAGGAGGGAAATACAAACTTCCACTGCATGAGTGGAATTCTGTTTGCATAATGATTGATGACTAACAAAACTTGGAAAGGTTAAATGTCAGCACACTGTGGTTCTGATCCCGAATGCCTCCCACCACTTGTTTTAGAGACAAAAATAAAAATAAAAATAGGGCAATCCCTGTTAAGCATTCAGGATAACAATAGATTTGACGCTAAATGACAACAAATTCGAATTTGTGTAGGTCATTATTTTTGTTTTCTTTATGTTCAGCAGCAGGCTTGCCTTTGCACTTTCTTCCTTGACCTTCTTTAATTGTTCCAAGTCATTGATGCTTTTTGCTATTAATATTGTGTCATCCACATATCTTAGATTGCTAATGTTCCTTCCTCCTATCTTCACTCCTCTTTCTTCTGAGTCTAGCTCTACTCTTTGTAGGATATTTTCTGTGTACGGTGATAGAATGCAGCCTTGCTTGACCCCTTTGCCAACTGGGAACCATTCTATTTCTCCATATTCTGTTCTGACAGTGGCCTCTTGTCTTGAGTATAGATATACTTGTCAAGAGTATAGTATACTCTTTTTTTAAGTATATATAGAGAGGCCCAATAACAGCAGAGTTTGGAGACCTTTTGTTATGAAACATTTATTTTGTTGGACTACAGCTCCCATCTATTAATAAAGACAGTCCTTGTAAAAATGTTCAGAACAAAGCTGTGTTCCTGTTTTTTGTTTTTTTTTAAATGTTCCAGCTAGGGCTTGGAAAACTTAATTTCCAAACACAGAAATGTGTTCTCCTTTGATAGATACTGTGTTTTTATTTGAATGACAGGCTCTCAGCAGCTGTGGTTGATGCTTAATGCATCATGGTTAATGACAGGATCTGCCCCCCTGTAACAAAATCAAAGAGCCACCCTCATGACAACACCAGGAGGTCTCAGGTTTGGGCTCTGAAATCTAAGGAACTGGGATGTTCCCAATCTGGCCACCCTAGTCAAGTCTGATAAAAATAATGTACATTATTAGTCCAAAATCTGAACAGTAGCTTTGAATAAGAATTCAAAGTTTCACTTGAGCAATTAGAAAATTAAATTAGAAAACAGCATTAATTAAGTGCATATTTGATCGGTTAATCAAGCACATGGATGGCAGGCCACAAATCCAAAACAATTCTTTTCATGAAGTTTATTGTCTGACCAATTTGGTTGCAAAAAAAACTCTTATAGTAGAACAAAGTAGACCAAAGCCAAACAAGTATTACAACTAATTATCGTTAATTGTAACGTATTCTAGATCTAACAGCAAAATAAAAGCTTAAAGCATATTAAAATAAAGTACACTGTCTGCTACCAAATACATTTTTAATTTATGGGTTGTCATAGGAAATTTTGCAATTCTACAAATATCAAAGTGAGGGTGACTGGATAGCAAATAACCAATATTACAAAGAACGTTAGTATTTGCCGAGTCAGTGAAATGCTTCCTACATATCTTTCCATTCAATCATTACAGGTGATGAGATTACAGAGGATGTTACCCAAAATATGTGGGGCTAGTAGAGCCTCCAATGACAGTGGCAATCTATCTTTAGTGATTACAGAAATATTTAGCATGGCTTTGCAAGAGGGAATAACATATGCAGGAAGGAAGCACAAACTATACTGGTAATAACTGATAGACTCCAGGCATGGGGAACTATAGGTCTCTACAGACTAGCGTTAAATGCTGGCATCAGGGTGGAGTGGGGGTGTGGTGACCACATGCCACACACCTTGACTGTGTCCCAATGCTGGCATCACACTGCCAGTCCTCCCTGGGCAGCATCATGCCATTTTTTTGGTACAGCGTTTAGATACGCTGCACCAAAGAAATGCCAAAAGCTGCCACTGCGGTGGCAAAGCTGTCTTTTTGCTTCTTTAAAAAGGAGCAGCATTTTGCCATTTCTTTTTAGCATGGCAAAGTATTATAACATTTTGAATTTTGTTGTATTTTCCCTATGTTTAACATGGTTAATTGTAATTTATTTATTTGTGATTTGAATATACAAAACGCAGACACTGAACAAGGAAATCTCTACATGAGGGCAAAAAAGTGACTGGGAGTTACTCTGTTGAGGTTTTTTTTGTTGTTTTTTTTTTTTAAAAAAAACCTCCAATATTGTTTAATATAAACTTCAAGGCAAATTGAAATTAGCTTTTATTGGCATGCTTGGTCTTTTGCATTGTTTAAATTTATCTCTAGACCTGACAGGACATAAGCTTCTTAGGAGACTCATTGTATTTTCCTGCAGCCTCCCACAGGACAGAAACAGATCCCAACCTCAAAGGAAGTTATTTTGTTGTTGCAAAATGTTACTGCATTTCTTGTACTGCCTTTGTTTCCAGTCTCCTTATGGCCAAGAAGAAGTGTGGTCTCTATGTGGATCAACCTTCCCTCAAGGCCACCTTGACCACCACCACAAACAAACATCTCCAGCCTAATGCAGACATGTGATCCTAACATTAAGGCGGTCCATGCTAACATCTCTTTTGGCAGGCCTTTTCTGTTTGATCCTGGCCTTAGGAGCTATGCTCTTGCCCTTTATGTCTTTGATTGCTGCTGTCTGATTTTTTTATTGTCTATTTATTTTTATTGTTTATTGTATATTATTTATGATTTACTTGCTTTTAATGGATGTTAGTTTAATATGTTTTTACGGGGGAGGGTGGGGGGTTGGGGTTTTTAGATTGTATTGATATATATTTTTAATTGCTGTAAGCCGCCCCGATTGTTTTAACAGAGAGGCAGGGTATAAATAAATCTTATTATTATTATCACTCCCCCCCCCCATGATATGTAACTGTCTTTACCTGTTTTTGAAGTCCCCAAATTAGTGATTTATTTTGTGCCTCTTGGTTGGCCAAGTAAAGATATTAACATACAAAACACAAAAATGTGTATTTTTGATTTAGTTGTACTTTGTACAACATGCCCACCTCTATTTTTTCTTGGAGATGTTGAGACTCTCAACTCAAATGTGTAGCAAAACCTCATCTTTTTCTGTCATCACAAAACACAAATACAACTTTCAATTAAATTTCCACCTCATGTTTCCTGTAAACAATGTTTAGTGCATGTACCCTTAAGAGCATGGAATCTGTTCTGTTATCCTGTTGTTTCTTAAGAAAATCAAGGCTACCTGTGAGGAGACTGAGATTTTTATACTCCCAGTTCTTTCTTTTTCTGAGAAGCCTAACCAAAGGAATTTGTATTATGAACCTGCATAGTCAGTTGGCCATCTTGAAGGTATTATATTAAGTTAAGTGGGAAGATTATGGAAGATTACTGAAAACATAATCTTAGCATGATTAACCAGCAACTGTTCTTTCTAGCAAACCATACTGGAAATCCCTTAGCAATCATCTTAATTCTACTTGTACAACAGATATAAAACCATATTGGTTCAGGCCAGGCTGTGACATAGAATTAGAAAGGAGAGGCAACCTATTTTTGAAAATGTGGCATGAATTTATAAGCAAACAAATAGAAATGGAATTAGTAGTGAGCAACTTTTTTTCACTATTGGTGATAGGGAGTACTCCACAAAGTTGTACTTTGTAGCTGACTAAAATATCTGTTGACACTGATACTCCATAACTACATTCATAATTTCTCTCAGTTTATATTAAGTGAAGCAATGTGGGTCTACCCAACCATTTAATTTGTGTATAAACCAGATGACTGAGCCAAAAATAATGGTCAATCATATTCTTGCTCTTTCTTAACCTAGTTTGTTAATTCACCCCGTTCTTACATCTTGTTCAGTAATGAGCCAAAGTTCCATTTAGAAATAATATTTGGCAGACATAGCCATGTTTTCTGTGATCAAATTGATCACTTTTTAGAGATCCCTGTACTCATTGGCATAGGGATAGAGAAGGGAGCCAGCATGGTATAGTGGTTTGAGCATTGGACTATGACTGTGAAAATCAAGTTTTGAATCTCCACTCCACTGGAGCCATTCGGTGATCTTGGTCAAGACACACCTTCCCAGCCTTAGAGGAAGGCAAAGACAAATCCTCTCTGAATAAAACTTGCCAAGAAAACCTTGTGGTATGTTCATCTTAGGGTTGCCATAAGTCAGAAACAACTTGTAGGCAATAATGCTCACTAGGGATCTTGCAAACAATAATGCTCACTAGGGATCTTGCAAAATATACTTGTGTAAAACCTACAAAAATTAATGTATTAGCAAGATCTCTGAAAGTACCTATCATGTATAGATTGTTCAAAATGGATTGGACGGAAGGGGATTTTCCCCCTAGAGTGCAGATTCAAAATGCAATGCTTCCCTTAGCATCTATCTACAATATCAACTGAGCCTGTGGCAGCTACTTAAAAAAAAAAAAAGCCTTAGCTGAACTTTGTGCTGGTTGTATGGCTTCCAACCATATCTGCTCAGCTCAGCACTGATTGGATTTTTGCTCCTAGCTGCAGGTCTGAGCCTAACCTCAAAGCAGCAATAATGTCATTCTAACTTATTTGTTTCTAAAGCACTAGCACTCATCAGTTTTTTCTATGTACACTTAAGTCCTAAAGCAATATATATATATATATATATATATATATATATATACATATGACCTGTAAAACAAGCAACTTGAAGGCATACACACATATATACACACACATCTGTAAGTCATGCAGAAGGGAAAGATTTTTAACTGCTATGGCTCTTTGTGCATAGTTATAAAACTAGTAAAATAAAACGATTTTGAAAAACTCATATACCTAAAAAGAGCAGCTTCTAGTCAGTGATGCTGTTATATAACTGAAGCTTCAGAAAATGGCTATATAACCAAATTACAAGCAGTCTAAAAGTATATGTAATTTAAAAAGCTTTTAAATGGCAAGTTTATTTTATTCCACCTCAGCAAATACAATAGCAATGTAAAGCTACCAATATTATTCAAAAAAATCCCCTACCAGCATTAAAGTAGCAAAGGCTACATCCTCTATTTGGAAGTCATTACAACTTACCTTAGCTGAACTCCTATAGATATCTACATAGGCTTTTTAAAGTTGGATAAAGTTTTTGTGTGTCCAGTAGCACACAGGAGTAAAGGGTACTGAAAGTGAATGAAGGACAATTATGTGTTGAGTAACGAATATTGCCTTGGGTCCCATATTGGGAGCAAGATGGGTTAAAATGCAAATAAAAAATATAAAGACATCAAACTTTATCAGTTATGTTTAAGCAGAACTTTGGTGTCTCACAGGGCATGGGTTCAATCATGGGCTTCCTTGTCAGCAGGTGCACCTGGCTATTAAATCAATAATTCAGAGTGCTGGGACAAATGGTCCCATTGCAGTGTGAACTGTTATGTGATTCCCCACTATCAATGAAATTTTAGGCTGCATTAATAGAAGTATAGTATCTAGATCAAGGGAAGTAATAGTGCCACTGTATTCTGCTTTGGTCAGGCCCCACCTGGAATACTGTGTCCAGATAATAATAATAATAATAATAATAATAATAATAATAATAAATTTATTTGTATCCCATCCCTCTGAGGCCAATTGGGGCGGCTCACACTATTAAAATACAATATGCCCAAACCCTATTCCCTCCCTCCCCTTAAAACAATATTAAATCAGATAGGAATTAAAACAAACAGATTAAACAACAGCATACAATATATGCCGATACGGCCACGAGTATCTGCGACAGTAATATAAGAGTACAGCGGTATTATCTTTAAGCTAGGAGGACTCTGGAGGACTCTCCCAAGAGGTTCCTGAGGCCGGGATGGTCTATTCTGGAAAGGCCTGCCAGAAGAGATCTGTCTTGACAGCATTTTTAAAGCTGTCTAAAGATGTCAATTGATGGATCTCATCCGGCAGGCCATTCCACAGTCTGGGGGCGACAACCAAAAAAGCCCTCTGGGAGGTAGCCGCAAGCCTAGCTTTTTGTGGTTGCAGCAGATTCCTCCCAGAGGACCGGAGTGCGTGAGGAGAATTATAGGGGAGAAGGTGGTCCCTGAGATAGTTTGGACCCAAGCCATTTAGGGCTTTAAAGGTGATAACCAGCACTTTGTACTGGGCCCGGAAACTTATGGCCAGCCAGTGGAGCGACCTTAAAACTGGAGTAATATGGTCCCTCCTAGATGTTCCAGACACTAATCTGGCCGCCATGTTTGTACTAGCTGTAGTTTCCAAACCAAGCACGAGGGTAGCCCCATGTAGAGCGCATTGCAGAAATCTAGACGTAAGGTTACCAGTGCGTGTACAACAGTCTTGAGATCCCTTACTTCCAGAAAAGGCGCAGCTGGCATATCAGCTGAAGCTGATAACAAGCGCTCCTGACTGTCGCATTCACCTGATTAACCATCAGGAGCAACAAGTCAAGGAGCACCCTCAGACTGCGAACACAGTCACTGGAGGAGAGTGTGACCCCATCCAGGACTGGAGGTTGCAGTTCAATTCAGTTCTGGGCACCACAACTCAAAAAGGATGTTGAAAAGCTGGAGTGTGTCCAGAGGAGGGCTACTAAAATGGTGAAGGGTCTGGAAACCATGCCCTATGAGGAACGACTTGAGGAACTGGGTATGTTTAGCCTGGAGAAGAGACGGTTAAGAGGTGATATGATAGCTCTCTTTAAATATTTGAAGGGATGTCATATTGAGGAGGGTGCTAGTTTGTTTTCTGCTGCTCCAGAGAATAGGACTCAGAACAACGGATGCAAGCTACAGGAAAAGAGATTCCACCTCAACATTAGGAGGTACTTCCTGACAGTAAGAGCTGTTCAACAGTGGAACACACTCCCTTGGGGTGTGGTGGAGTCTCCTTCTTTGTAGGTCTTTAAACAGAGGCTGCATGGCCATCTGTTGGGGATAGTTTGATTTTGAGTTCCTGCATGGCAGGGGGTTGGACTGGATGGCCCTTGTGGTCTCTTCCAACTCTATGATTCTATGATTCTATACTGCCAAAAATGATGTAAGAAAGTAAGCCTCTTAGTTGGTCTGCTTCCTATGAAACCCACTGCCAAGTTCCCTCTGTGGGGAACACTTAAGGCTGCCAAATTCCACAGACTGGATCTAGCCCAACACAGGTAGGGTAAAGTTGTGAGATAGGAGCATGTATTAACACCAACAAAATAAAGCACCAAATTTGTCATAAGAGAATAAAAAAGTGAGCTCTGAGGCCAACTGCTTTTGCAGCTAAAATTCTTCTCCAGCCTGATTAACTACTCACCTAGCAATAGCATGGGAGTAATGAACAAGTGAAAACCAAGCAAGGAATTACAGGGAAAGACTAAGCAGGCAATCAGATCTGGGTCTGACACATGCCAAGTGTATAACCCAATGGTAGACCTAATAGAAAACTGTCACTTCTGTTTATCCTCAAGGCCCTCAACCCAGCCAGGGTCCCCATGAGGTGCTGCCTCACAGAATAAAAAAACTGAGACCATGAGGCTTGGAACAAACCATGCTGCTCCTTTTTGTCTCATCTGCCAGGATGGTGCAGTTGGTTATCCTGGGTGGTCAGGGACCCAGAACTTTTGTGGGAGAGTCCATTCTGTCCCTTAGGAGCACAACTGTTCATATTTCTTTGATATTGGTTCTCCTGCAGTTCATAGAACTCATACAAACCTGGTAAAAACAAGGAAAAGGGCTTATAGGGACATATAGGCCAATTTCCAATTAGTGATCATGCACTTTCAGTTACAGAACTGAAATGGAAGCATTGGATGCATTTTTATTGCACAATTATTTGCACAAAAACATAGTCCAGCACAAGCACATTAGCAGGGTTTACTGTTATACTGGATTTAGGTCCCAGTCTCAATCCATTGGCCCCATAGATTGCAATCCTAAACACACTCCTCATTGAAATCAGTGGGACTTTCTTTTGAGTATAAATGTGCTATTACTCCCAAAGCTCCTGGCCTTTTCCTATCTTCTCTGAACTGATCATCTCTGTTGTGGTGAAGTATTTGAGATATAGCAGAATCCCAAAAGTGAAAACAAGTGGTATTCTGAACATTTATGGAAGATATCAACTTTTTTCTTCTGGCTCCAGGGGTGCTATTCCCTCTCTGTGTGTCTATGCATTTCTGTGTCTGCTTTACTGATGGATTGCTGACTGCCTGAATGAACCACTAATCCCCCACAAATCAAGCTGCCATCCAGTGGGCTGTGAAAAAGTATGTGAAAGCATTGACTGGTGGTTGTTAGTGTGTGACTGCAGTAGAATTTTACCCCTAGGCTATGCAATTATGAACTCAAACCAGTCTACATAGTGGTCTGTAGACAAGAAGACATATCTTATTACCAAGGATAATAATTCCAACAGATAAAGCACTGTGAACAAATATGACAACTGCAAGACATGAAGCAAAAAGAAACAGAAACTAAAGCTAAGAGCAGGGGTAGGCAACCTAAGGCCCGGGGGCCGGATGCACCCCCCCAAGGCCTTTGGACCGGCCCCAGGCCAGTCCTGCCGCCGCCACCGCTGCTGCCACCCCCGCCACCCCCTGCCGCCGCCGCCCGCCATGATGATATTGATTATTGTTGTTATTACTTGTTCTTGGGGTTTTCTTGGCAAAATCTCCACAGGGGTTTTGCCATGGCTTTTCTGGGGCTGAGAGAGTGTGCATGCATATTTTTAAATTTTTTTTAAAATTAAAATATTTATTTATTTATTTATTTATTTATTTATTTATGGTGCTTCGGCCCCCCAATTGTCTGAGGGACAGCAACCCGGCCCCCAGCTCAAAAGGGTTGCCTACCCCTGGCTAAGAGGGTCCAAAGCCTTCTACTTATATGCAATGGGCAGTACCAGTAGTGTTGTACAGTCTGAAATGTAAGCAATCATCACGACAGTCCGTACAGTTATATCATAAAGAAAGTGATGAAACAATCACTTCCTGCTCTGGGAATCACTCAAAATGAAAGTTGGTTTTATTACCATTTTTGTGGTGGGTTGGATTTCTTGTTTCTCAGGCTAACTGTGGAATGAAAATAATTAAATTTGGTGGGGCAGGGGGCTTTGGAGCTCCCTGGGAGCTTTGGGAGTCTCTTGGCAGGCTTTGCAGATCACAAAATAGGACCTCGGGGCTGCTTGAAGCTTATACTTTTCTCACCTCTGAGGTGGTCAGACAAACCAGTAGGAAATGGACAAAGAGCATAATCAAAGATCAATGTGGAAACCTTTTCCCACTTTTGAGTGAGATTTTTATTTTAAAAAAGAATCCTAACTGGCCAATTAAATTCAGTACAGGAAGAGACGATAAGGGTTAGCATCCTGTCTTAATCTAACTATATGGATATTGAAGACTCTGCTACGACTTTTTTATGAGAAGGAATTTTTAAAAGACAATTTAAAAGAACATTTAAAAGACCTTTTAGATTTTTTAGAATACTCCCTTGGTTGGCCTCAGGCTGACAGGATCCGGAGGAAGTTGATTTAAAATAATAATAATCTCCTGACAAATTTAACTATTTATATGTTGAACAGAGCTGGCATAATAGGTCATGTAGAAGTATGCTTCACTGAATTCAATAAAACTTATTCCAAGCTGTATTTAAGAATGCAGCCTGAGTCAGGGCTCTCCTTTAGGTAAGGAAAGACAGTTGCCTAGGTGCCAAGTAGAGGAGGGTATACTGTTGCCCTTTTTATATGCACTTCCCTTTTTATATGCACAGAAAGTTTGTTTTGATTTGTAGTTGTTAACTTATCTCTATGTAGTCACCATCCAGATTTACACATTTTCCCAGTATTTCTTGATCCTCCGAATACAGTTATTATAGAAGTCTCCAGATTGCACCTTATGAGGATTTTACTCTTTAGTCACTTCTGGCACAACCTGTCACAAAAATAAAGGACACAATGAGCTGATTTTCAATCATGCACTTATGGACCAATGATGACACTGGCAAAATTTCATCACTATATCATAATAACCTCCAGGTGATAATTATTACTCTACTATACTCCCTCATAAGGTGCAGACTTCTACAATATCAGGTATTCGGAGGGTCAGGAAATGCTGGGGGAAATGTGTAAATCTGGATGGTGATTATGTAGGGATAAGTTAACAACTACAAATCAAAACAAACTTTCTGTCATTTTTTAAAAAGTGATAATAAAAAATTTACGATACCCCCTCGTATTTGGGCTGGCATTAGTGCTCTCAGTGCCAACTGCCCTCAACAATTCCACACCCAATCCAGTCATTGTGTGACCTTCTCTTTATATGCCTAGCACTGAAAACTCAATTGAGTGATCACTGTGTGTAAAGTGGCTGTTACCCCAAGCTAACATTGTTATAGCCAATATTCTTCTTTATCATTTATGGCCAGGATTGATAACAGAAATACCTGCACTTGGATCAGAGTTAGCTTTCATGTTTTAGCTGAACTACAAAAAGGTAATCAATATGTTATAGTACTAATACTTAGATACTGTTGGACCAAATGTAAATTTAAAATAATATCAAAACAAGAGAATTGTATTTACATAAATATATTTTAAATACTACTACTATTAGTGCATCCATATATACAAGGAAAAACATTCATAATTACAAGACAGTATATATATCAATATACATGTTATGTATGTTTATGCGCAACTAAAACAATAATTACATAAAATATACCGGACAGTAATGAATTAGACATTAATAAGTGTAAATGGCAGATACACAATGAGCTTCCAGGACTAGAATAAATACTACGGAATGAATGAAGAATCTGAACATTCATGTTGTCATTTTAGAAACAGGGTACTCATTACTTCTATAACAAAAAAGATGATACGAGGGCTGCTGGGAACTAATAAGAGTTGTATGCCGCTTCATTTATATACTGCTTCATATCATGCTATGGGATGTCTAAGTGGTTTACAACTGTAAGCTCATTGCCCCCCAACAGTTGGGTACTCATTTTAGCGACCTCAGAAGGATGTAGGCCTGAGTCTAGCCTGAGCTCTGGCTAGTATTGTACTTGCAACCTTGTGGTCTATGAGTGAGTGGCTGCAGTACAGGCATTTAACTACTGCGCCACCAAGGGCTCATGCTGGTAACATTGGCCTGATATAAACAACATGGTGCTTCTTATCTCCCCAAGTTAGAAAAATATATTTTTGATTCTAACAATATTTTAAAGCTTAGGGCTTTTACACACTATTGTGAGTACTATCTGACATTGCTCTTAGAATATGGACAGATTGACACTGGACAAAGGATATTACCTGGAAACACATTTTTCATTGGCCATAGTACAATGTCCTATTGAATTGATAACATTCTATAGTCATGCAGTAAAAATATACAATTGTTATGCTGTATGAACTAACAGTGCATTATTACACTCCTGTTACATACACTTGATTTGTACGTTTGTTTGTTTTGGTGTATATTTGTACATTGAGTTTTCACAGGATTTTTGCTTTTATTATTTCTTTATTTAGATTTCAAAATTGCGCTTCATCCCATGGGTAAGAATTATGTGGCTCTCCAGCAGTTGCCAAATTGTAGCTTTTATGTTATTTGTAAAACATCCCAGTGTTCTTTGCCTTTGGTTTTTCTGGCTAGGGGTGCAGAGATTTACAGTTCAACAGCACCTGGAGGACCACACAGTTCCCTCTGCTGCTTTATCCAAAATGCCTCTAGGATGTTTTAGAAATGGCATAAAATTCTTACAGGAAATGCAGTGCAATAAAAACAACTGTCATATAAAATAAACTTGGAGACAATAAAACTAAAGTAGGCAGAGTCAATTTGTCTGTTTAAAATGCTATCCTCAAATAAAGCTTTGTGAAGCCACTGTTTTTAGGTTTGATATCTAAATTCTTGCACAGAGCGGTGGGGTGCACACCCACTGATGCTGAAAAGCATATGTATGCATTCAGTAGCTGAAGAAATGGTGGTGACTGTTTGCTCTTATATTTCCATCATATATGCATCTATGTAATCCTTTCCTTTAAAATAAATGGAAATTTGGGGAAGCTGTTGATCGAAGGAAAAATGAGATTTTGGTTGAACTGGGCACATGGGGTAAGTGTTACACTTAGGTCTCATTTCCACTATGTTTTAAACCAGTTTGCAAACTGGTTTGATTCAGTTCATATGACCCTGGTTTGCATTTGAATTGAATTGCTGAAGAGGTTTGGAGATGATGATGATGATGATGATAATAATAATAATAATTTATCTGTACCCCTACCCCTCTGCATAGCAATCGGGGTGGCTTCCAGCATAAAATACGATACAGTAAAAAAATCAAACCCAAACCCAACCCTCCCGCCCCTTAAAAAAATCATTAAACAATCATCAAATTAAAAACAGCAATTAAAATTTGGGCAGATGCCACCAATTTACAATAACCAAACAACAGGAATGGCTGTTTATGGTGGCTAAATGGGTAGGGAGAAAAGGAGATATAGTTGGAGGCTTCTTATGGCCGGGAAGACTAGTCTGGAAAGGCCTGCCAGAAGAGATCCATCTTGACAGCCCTTTTAAAGCTGTCTAAAGTTGTCATATGATGGATCTCATCCGGCTGTCTGTTCCATAATCTGGGAGTGGTCATCAAAAAGGCCCTCTGGGAAGTTGCTGATAGCCTAGATTTTTTCACCTGTAATAAATTCATCCCAGAGGACCTAAGTGCTCAGGGTGGATTGTACGGGAGGAGGAAGTTTTGAAGATATGTTGGACCCAAGCCATTTAGGGCTTTATAAGTGATAACCAACACCTTGTACTGGGCTCAGAAACTAATAGGCAGCCAGTGAAGAGACTTCAATACAGGTGTTATATGGTCTCTTTTAGCTGTACCAGAGGCCATCCTGGCTGCCATGTTCTGAATTAATTGAAGTTTCTGAACCAGGCATGAGGGTAGCCCCATATAGAGCGCATTACAGAAATCAAGACGGGAGGTTACCAGAGCATGTACCACAGTTTCGAGATCCCTTACTTCCAGGAAATAGTGCAGCTGGCGTATCAGCCGAAGCTGATAGCAGGCGCTCCTGGCTGTCACATTCACCTGATTAATCATCTGAAGTGATGAGTCCAGGATCACCCCTAGACTGAGAACACAGTCCTTAATGGTGAGTGTGACACCGTCCAGGACTGGAGGTTGTATCCCAATACCTGGTTTTGGGGCCATTACTGTGAGTACCTCCATTTCATCTGGATTTAGTCTCAATCTGTTTTTCCTCATCCAGTCCATTACTGCCTTAAGAAAATCACTGAGAGGAGAGACTCTATCTGGAGCCGAGGCCGATGACCGAGACATGGAGAAATAGATCTGGGTGTCATCAGCATACTGATAACACCCAGACCCATGTCTCCAGATGAGTTCTCCCAGTGGCTTCATATAGATGTTAAATAACATCAGGGACAGAATGGCACTTTGGGGGATGCTGCACTTTAGCTCCTTACTAGAGGAGCTACTGTCCCTGAGCAAAACCCTCTGGGATCTGCCCAAGAGGAAGAAACGGAACCACTGCAATGCAGCGCCTCTGATTCCCAGCCCCCTCATGCGATCCAAGAGGATGTTGTGATCTATTGTGTCAAAGACTGCTGAGAGGTCTAAGAGCACCAGCAGGGTCACACTACTCCTGTCAATGCTCAAACAAATGTCATCAGTCAAGGCAACCATGGCATCTCCACCCCAAATCCCATCCTAAAGCCTGTTTGAAATGGATCTAGATCAGGGGTAGGCAACCTTTCCCCTTTAAGGGCCGAGGGACTTCAGCTCCCAGAAGCCTCAGCCATGTTGGCCAATAGTCCCATGTTGGCCAATAGCTCCTGGGATTCTGGGAGCTGAAGTCCCTCGGCCCTTAAAGGGGAAAGGTTGCCTACCCCTGATCTAGATAATCAGTTTCATCCAAGACAGCTTGGAGTTGAAGAGTCACCGCCCATTCGATCACTTTGCTCAAGAATGGTAATAACGAGACTGGCCTATAGTTATTCATATCAAAGGGGTCCAGGGAGGGTTTTTTCAAGAGCGGCCTAACCGCCGCTTCCTTTAGGGAAGACAGAACAAAACCATACCTGAGGGATGCGTTGATAATGTCCTTGAGGAAGATCCTCAAGGCATCCCCCCCCCACTCCTGAATGGCCAGCCATGATGGGCAAGGATCGAGAGGGCAGGTAGTTTTCCTCACTCTGCCAAGCAGCTTGTCCATGTCATCAGTACTCAAAGATTGGAATTGATTCAGTAAAATTTTATTAACAGAGTTGCTGGATGCCTTGTCTATAGATTCTGTATCAGTACTGGCATCTAAGTTGACTCTTATCTGAGAGGTTTTATCTGCAAAGAAGTTGTTAAAGACTGTTGTCGGGTCAAGTAGTGGGTTCTGCGCAGGAGGAACCCGCGTCAGCACCCCTACCACCCTAAACAACTCTGCTGGATGGAACTCTGCAGATGCAATATGTGCAGAGCAGAAAGATCTCTGCGCTGCATGTATTGCCTCTTGATAGGAATCAAGGAAATTCCTATGACGAGTCTTGTCAGATAAGAGTTGAGTTTTCTGCTAGGTACGCTCTAGTCATTGTCCAACCCGCTTCATCCTCTTAAGCTCTTCTGTATACCAAGGCTTATGATCCAGAGTGGGTTGGAAAGGAGACTTGGGAGCGACTGTGTCGATAGCCTTGGTAAAATCAGTATTCCAGGTATTAACCAAAGCTTTGACAGAATCACTGGCATTACCAATCATTAAACCCTCCAAGGCTTTCTGGAATCCAATTGGTTCCATTAGCCTTTGAGGGCGGACCATTTTAATAGGACTGCCACCCCCCCGGGGGGGGGGAGGGTGACTCTTAGCTCAGCCTTAACCAGGAAATGATACGTCCATGACAATGCAGAGGTTTTAGTAACCTCCGCCCATGGATATGCCTGTTCCGTACTAAAGACTGCGTCGAGTGTATGACCTGCACAATGAGTGAACCCGATGACCAATTGGGATAGGCCCATGTTTGTCATGGATTCTATGAACTCCTGAGCTGTGCCTGTGAGAGTTGACAAGCTGGTCTTTTCAACTTTTAGTCTTGGGTGACTCCAGCAGCAACTCCGTGACCAGCTGCATCAGCTCAGTTAGGGAGTCTGCTAGACAACGAGGTGGCTGGTATACTAACAGAATCCCCAAACTATCCCTGGTCTGCAGGCTTAGGTACATGCACTCGAAGTGGACTGTGTTCCAGACAGGCATCCTGGTCAAGTTCAAGTTGTTTTTATGAACCGGAGCCACTCTGCCTCCCTGCCCACTTCCCCTTACTTGCTCCCTGGCAGAATACCTGGCTGGGAGGGTTAGCGTCCAGGTTATGGCACTATCCTCTCCCAGCCAGGTCTCCATAAAGCAAGCAAGGTCGGCATCCTCATCTAGGAGGAGATTGTGTATAATGTGAGTCTTATTTTTCACTGACCTGGCATTGCACAGGAACAAGGCAAGGTTCTGTGGAACAGCTGGTAAGCTCTCCAACCCATTTTAAGAAACAGATGGGGGTTGCAGACTGCCAGAAATAGTGCAAATTGAGTTCACTTTTAGGGTTAGGGTTAGGGTTAGGGAATCATGGGAACTGTATTTTATTGTGGCACCAGAGCTCTCTGACAGAGAAGGCTCAGTGTCTCAGAAAAAAAAAATTCCCATGATTCCCTAGCACTAACCCTAACCCTAAAAGTGGACTCAATTTGCACTATTTCTGGCTGTCTGCAACCCCCCAGAGTAAGCTGAAGGTGGGATAGCTTTCAAACATTGATCCCGCCTTCTTTTGTAACATCTCCCCACTCTGTTGGGGGCCATGCGCTAGACCCATTTAACATGCATCTTTTTGACACTGATTTTTTTCCATGTCTTTTTCGATAAATCAACTTTAAATTGATTTTGTGAACTAGATGCAGATTGGAATCGATTTAAATTTGCCCTTAGGTTGGCTGAAGCAGATCCATTTTGAATCAATTCATTCATCAACATGAACCACAAGTGGGTTATTTTATAGCAATAAAATGTAATCGGGGCAAATGTAGTGTGAACCACGTTCCACTGTCAAACCGATCCATCAATTCGGATTGCAAACTGATTCATTTGGAAATGGGAATGAGGCCTTAAATTCTAGTTAGTAGGGTTAATCCTAAACAGTATCACACAATTTCCTATGGTTATCAAAACTTCAACTTTTATGCTTCTGGTTGGAAGTAAGCTAGAAAATAATTGCAATGTTTGAGGACTGAAGAATCAATTCTGTTTTGAGAACAGAATTAGCAGAGTTACCAGTCAATCTGTTCTGCATTAGAACTAGAAAACTGAATAGCCCAGAGAAATGTTGAATTGTTGAATTTTTATGATGTAAGCCGCCCCGATTGCGCTCAGAGGGGCGGGGTATTAAATAAAAATTATTATTATTATTATTATTAAATGGATTATCACTAAGTGTTAGAAAAATAATTAGTTCATTAATTGAGTAATATGCCAGTTCTATGATTGGATAACCAGATTATGTATACAGATATTTTGAGCTGTAGAATAAGACTGAATGGAAATGGATCCTAGGTAAAGATGGTAAAGACGATAAGCTAGGTATTATTTCTTGTTTTCATTATAGGAAATACAGCTTCTGAATATGAATAAATAATTGAATGTCACTTTTAAATATCTCATGTGCAAAACAGAGGAAGAAGGGCAGCCTGCTGATCAGCTGGAGGTGTGAGAATAAGGTTCAGAGCCCAAAGACATTCCCAAAGGTGACCATGCCGGCAGTACATATGCATTTAAAACTTTAGGAAATATCACTGTGTACAAGGCACCAATTACAGAATTTCTAAAGTATATGGTATGATTTTTTTCTTAGCTTACACTGCATGAGACTTTTTTCTCTCAACTGAAGTACGTCTACATGTAAGTAATTCTACAGTGCATCTGTGGTTCTGATTCACAATTATCACCTGTTATACAATTCAAGGATCTGAAATGAAATCACAAAAGCTGCTAAGAACATATGATACCAATTTGGAAAGAAAAGACCAATTTCTTGTAAGTATCCAAGCAAGATTTTTTTCCTCTTAAGACATGGTTCACATTATTGGTTCATGTGTATTTTCACTGCACTTTCACTTTTCAAAATCAGATTGTTTCATTTACCTTATTTAATACTAACTTTGTACTGAAGTTCAAGATCAACAGAAGGCTGAATTAATATTGTTTAATATTTAATTGTAATGATAAACACAGCATTATTTCAGCATTATATTGTCTTAGGAAAACAATTGACAATATAGAGTTTTGTTCCTGAATACTTATTCATACACATGTATTTTGTTTAATTGGCATACATTTACAGTTACTGCTATATTTCAAACTATCATATTATGACTTCTTCACTGGATTAAGCCTTAATATCCAGTCCACTAAAGTTCAAGTGGAAGCCCCCTTCCCCATCCCCATCTCCATCTCCAAAGTTTCCCAGCTCAGAGAAGGATACTCCAATATGGTGAGGAAGGAAACAGTGATAAAGAAAGTTTCTGTCTTTATTCTTCACATGCCTGAAGAAAGGGTGGGAAATTGTATTACTCTTTTTGCTCCTCTGTGGAGAGTGAGATATTTCAACTTAGTCACCCCTCACAGAGAAGTGAACCATTCCTGACAAATTCCCAAAGAACTATAAAATATTCAGCTATCCCCCCACCCAACTCTTCTTGCAATTAGCACTGTGAACCATAAAACTCCATTCGCAGTGTCTAACAAGTTGGCTGAAGTATTTAGAAGCTCTCAAATTTGGCACCTGATGGATTTAGAAGCTCTCAAATTCGGCACCTGTGTTTATCGTTACAATTAAATTCTCCTTCTCCTCCTGCAGCACAATGGAGTAATTCAAATTGTCTTAACTGAGACTCACACAATTAAAATGGGGAATATCATGTTATCTGGGTGGCCCTAATGTAACTGTGGATGCTTATGTACAGTGTCAGGTGCATACGAAATACCTGCATACAAATATGATTTGAAGCTATAATGGATCTTTTGGAGGTGACTGGGGAGCACCATAAAATACGAATCTGTCTTTCCCTTCTACAGTGACTAACAAGGAAGGATGGCCTGTGTCTATTTTTAGAATAGGATTCCTCCTTCTTCCCCTCCCCTCTTGCAGCTGAGTAGAGTAATTCAAATTGCCTTAGCTGAAACTCATACAATTAATGCGAATGGTTAAGACACTGCTACTTTTATCACTTAAGCATTTTTTAAAAGCCCTGAACTTCAAATTTCTCAATGAAGTGCCCACCCCATTACTTCTTTTGCAAATGAAGTATTTGCAAATTCTCACACCTTGATCCATCACGTGCCGAATTTGAGAGCTTCTAAATACTTCAGCCAAGCATCCAGAAAACAAATAATCCTGCATTGTAATGAACAGCATCAAGCTTTTGTCACATTCCTAGAAAGAAGAGGCTAAGCTGCCATCATTTGTGTGCCTTTTTGTTTATGGAGAAAAGGCCTTCCCTTTCTCCATACAAAAATAAAATAAAATTATTCAGCACTGTAGCAACTGTATAAAGTACTACAATGTAGCAGAATTTGGAACATTACTTCTAAAAAGTAATTTGTTACTTCTGAAAGTAAAGACAAGGCTGTTACTTGTTACAGTGTTTAGTAATAATTATAATAATAAATTTTATTTCTAACCCGCCCCTCTGCAGAGCAATCAGGGCAGCTAACAACAAGTTAAAAATAGTACAATTAAAACATTTGAAAATTCCCACCCTTCCACCCCCAACCCACTCCCCTTAAAACAGAATTAAACTTGATAGAATTAAAAGTTACAAATGAACTGATATAAAATGAACAGATAAAATACGTGTAGCCGCAGCAGGATATCACAATCGACGGAAAGGATAGAGCAGAGTGAATCCAATGTCCCCATCCCTATGAGGAGATTATTCTGGGAAGGCCTGCCGGAAGAGATCCATCTTAACTGCTTTCTTAAAGGCAGTAAGTGACGAGATAAGACAGATCTTGTCCGGCAGGCCATTCCACAGTTTAGGGGCAGTAACAGAAAATGCCCTCTGGGAGGTCTGCATAAGTTTCACCTTAGGCTGTTGAAGCAGATTCTTCCCAGCTGATTGAAGGGCGCGGGGGGGGGGGGATCATACGGGAAGAGGCGGTCCCTAAGATAAGATGGACCCAGCCCATGTAGGGCTTTAAAGGACAAAACCAACACCTTGTACTGCGCCTGGAAACTGATTGGCAGCCAGTGGAGGGATTTAAGCACTGGTGTTATGTGCTCCCTCCTGGATGTTCCCGTAATTAATCTGGCTGCCATATTTTGCACTAACTGAAGTTTCCGGGTTAGGCACAAGGGTAGCCCCATGTATAGTGCATTGCAGTAATCTAGATGTGAGGTTACCAGTGCATGCACCACAGTTTCCAGGTCTTTCCTATCCAGGTATGGGCGCAGCTGGTGTATCAGCCGAAGCTGATAACAGGCACTCCTGACCGTCGCACTCACCTGACTAGTCATGTGAAGCGACAAGTCAAGGAGTACCCCCAAGCTGCGAACACAGTCCTTAGAGAAGAGCGTGACTCCATCCAGGACTGGTGTCATGCAATAGACAGCAGCACCTTTAGAAAACCAACCAGTCAGTTTGATTGAAAAATCAACAGAACTTTATTGGAAGATCTACCGGTCAGACATATCCATTAGACGTTTTAGCTGAGACTGAAAATTCCCCCTCCCAACAGCCAGTAAAAGAATGTGCAAAAGCCCGCGCTTTCATCTCTCCCTCCTTTCTCAAAACATTCTCAGCCAGAAGAGCCTAGCACTCAAGGTCAGCAGATAAGGCACCTGGAACACTGACTCCTCTAACCCAACCTCCCATTATCCCCACACTAAACTACATTTCTGATAGAATATTACCAAGATTCTAACAGTCTGCCCCCCTAAAAACAGAAACCCCTCCCCCAAACAAGAAAAACAAGAAAATATCAAAGAACTGAAGACACAGAGGGTTTGTTTGGATAGCGTTCATGAAACCGTGCCACTAAATCAGGCGCGTTAACATGAACAGCAGACACCCATTCAGAATGATCCATGGGGAAGTGTTTCCAACAAATCAAATACTGAAGTTTGCCCCGATGAATCCGAGAGTCCAAAATTTTTAAAACTTCAAAGTGTTGATGTCCATCCACCATCAAAGGAAGGGGCGGCGACTCAATGGTTTTCCAAGGGCCTGTGGCCCGATCAGGTTTCAACAAGCTGAAATGAAAAACTGGGTGAATACGACGATACGTCTTAGGGAGAACCAATTCAGCAGTGACATCATTGACTAGTTTTTTGACAGGAAAAGGACCTATAAACTTTGGCCCTAGCTTTTTGGAAGGAAACTTGGACCTCAAATTTTTTGTGGAAAGATACACCATATCACCAGGCTTAATGTCCCAACCCTCAGCAAGCTTTTTGTCAGCATGTTTTTTGTACTGTTTTTTGGCCTCTTGTAATGCCTTTGTAATAGTCGGCCAAGCTCCCCTGACTCTGTTAGCCCACTGGGCCACAGGAACCGGATCAGCTTTGTCCACCGGCAAAGCAGGGAGGAGCTTAGGTTCAAAACCATAGTTGATGGAAAAGGGGGAGCAACCAGTACTGCTGTGCACAGCACTATTAAAAGCAACTTCAGCATGTGGAAGTAGATCAAACCAGTCATCTTGTAGATAGTTGGTATAAGAACGCAGGTATCTCTGAAGGGCCTGGTTCGTCTTCTCGCTCTGACCGTCACTTTCCGGGTGAAAAGCCGTGCTAAGTGCCAATTGGACCCCCAATTTGTCTTGTAGCACCTTCCAAAATTTAGAAGTGAACGTACTCCCCCTATCGGAAATTATCCGGTCTGGGAGGCCATGAAGTTTGTATATGTGCGCTATGAACAAATCAGTCAATTTGGGGGCCGAAGGCATCCCTTTGCAAGCCACATAATGTGCTTGTTTTGAAAATAAATCTACCACCACCCAAATAGTGTCTCGGCCCTTGCTAGGAGGTAGATCAGTTATAAAGTCCATAGCAATGTGTTTCCAAGGCCCTTCAGGTGTGGGCAAAGGATGAAGCAGTCCTCTAGGCTTGCCCACTATGGGTTTGGCCCTAGCACAAACTGGGCAGCTTTTTATATAGGCCTCTACGTCGGCACGAATCCCATCCCACCAATAAGTACTGCGGATCTTGTGCCAGGTTTTCAAGTAACCCCAGTGTCCTGCTGCCTTAGAGTCGTGGTATAACTGAAGAATGTCTTTTCTTAATGAAACAGGGACATAGATTTTGGATTTCCACACCCATAAGTTCTGTGCATTTTTATACAGTTGATCTTTATGCTGTTGCAGCCATTCATCAGTTTCTGCCCCCTGCTGGATTTTGAGTAACATATCACCTAACGGAGGAGAGGGTTCGGCCTGTAGAGGGGGCTGAGGCAAAGTTTTGGTTTTGCTGCATGTGATCACCGCCAGCCCCAACTGTTCCCGGGAAAAAATGGTCTCCAGGGGAACTGCCTCCTTTCCCCCATGCTGTGGCAATCTGGACAAAGCATCTGCCAAAATGTTTTGGCGACCTGGGAAAAACTTTAATTTGAAGTCATATTTATAAAAGTCCTTAGCCCACCTCCTTTGTTTAGGGCTCAGTTTCCGAGGTGTCTGTAAAGCCTCTAAGTTCCTGTGATCAGTCCATACCTCGAAAGGATGTGAAGCCCCCTCAAAAAATTGTCTCCAACTTTCCAGGGCGTGTCTGACTGCATAGGCTTCCCGTTCCCAACAAGGCCAGGAAAGTTGGGGTCCCTGGAACTTTCTAGACAGGTAAGCACAAGGCTTAAGTTGGTCCTTCTCATCCTTTTGTAATAGGACCGCTCCCATAGCCAAATCACTAGCGTCTACTTGTACTACAAAAGGTTTGTCTGGGTCTGGGTGAATCAAAATAGGTTCCAAACTAAACAACAGTTTTAGTTGGTCAAAAGCCCTTTGGCATTTTTCAGACCATTGAATCGGGGTGGAGGGCTTGGGCGGCTTGGATGTTGCCCCCTCCCCCCTTTTGGGCTTGTCTTTTGTTTTAAGCAAGTCTGTGATGGGCAAGGCAATTTTAGCAAAGTCAGGGATGAATTCTCTATAAAAATTCGCAAACCCCAAAAATCTTGGTACATCTTTTCGGCTTTTAGGTGGTGCCCAGTCCAACACTGTTTGTACTTTAGCGGGGTCCATTTCTATGCCCTGATTGGAGACCCGATAACCCAAAAAGTCCAATCTCTCAGTATGAAAATGGCATTTGGACAATTTTACATGCAGTTGATTCTCCCACAGTCTCTTGAGCACCTCTCTCACCAATTTGACGTGGCTGTCTAAGTCTTTAGAGTAGATGAGAACATCATCTAAGTACACCAAGACCCCCTCAAAAAGCAAGTCATGTAACACTTTGTTGATGTGCCTCATAAAAATTCCGGGGGCGCCCGACAGTCAAAAAGGGAGAACAAGATATTCAAATGCCCCCAAAGGGCAATTAAAAGCTGTTTTATATTCATCTCCTTCTTTAATTCTCACCCGGTGATAAGCATCTCTTAAGTCCAGTTTTGTAAACACCCTGCCCGTGCCAAGTCTCCCCAACATGTCTTTCATAAGGGGCAGAGGGTATTTGTTGGTGCTACAAATCCCATTTAAATTGCGATAGTCTACCACCAGATGCAAAGAACCATCTTTTTTTTCCCCTAAAAAATACTGGAGCAGCAAAAGTAGAAGTGGATGGTCTAATGAATCCCCGAGCCAGGTTTTTTTCTATGTAGTCTTTTAGGGTGGCCAGCTCTTTTGGGGTCATTGAATATATCTTTGGTTTGGGAAGGGGCGCCCCAGGCAAAATTTCGATAGCACAGTCAGTTTCTCTGTGTGGCGGCAACACATCACATTCCTTTTCTTCAAAAACCCCTTTTAAATCTTGGTAAGCCGGAGGGATAACTGGTGACGCCTCCCCACCTTGGACAATGTCTCTATCCTCTGGCAGCCCTTCCAAGTGGGCAGCTGCGTCCTTCACAATTTGCCCGGGAAGCGGCACCGTGGGGAGGAGAGGCGGGAGCACCATCTTCTGGGCAAGGCGGTGGTTTGCACAATCCGGATCATTAAAGATTAACTGTCTCTCTCTCCACCGCAAGTCAGGGTTGTGATGGTGTAGCCAATCTATGCCCAACATAAGATGGTAATTATAGGTATTTCCCACCACCAACTGAAGCTGTTCCCAATGATCTGCTATCCCCAGCCACACTGGGGCGTTTTTTTTTTCTGCAGCACGCCCCCCCATCAGAGATCCATCCATCTGAACAAAAGGAATGGGTTCTTGCAAAGGGTGGGTGGCTATGTCTAAGCTGTCTACCACCGCTGGGTTTATCAGGCACCTTGTGCACCCACAGTCAATGGCTGCAATTAATTGCATAGCCTTTTTCTTGGACCCCACCAACAGAGTCACTGATACTGACAACAGAGGGATGCCCCCACTCACCATCCTTCCGCGGCTCTCTGCTCTCACAGCCCGCCTTTCGCCGCTTTCTAAGACAGGCTCTTGAAGTTTAAAGGCTCCTGTCCTGAAGATGCAGAACTGTCAGAACCATCTGAATCTGTCCAGACTTCCATTTCACTGGGTTCTGCCACATTTAGGCTGCGCTCCGAGGAAGATTTTTTCCTTGGCTGACTTTTTTCCTTCTTGGGGCCCCTGCTGGGGGGGGGCATGCGGAGGGCTGGTCTGTCCCTCCGGGGTCATGTCGGGGCAAGCAGCAATTAAGTGCCCCTTTCGGCCACACTTTAAACACAATCCTAACCGGCGACGTCTCTCCCGCTCGGTCTCTGCAGAGCCCGCTGGAGGCTTTCCCTTGTGGGCTTGGGTTCGGCCCCCCTTCATTTTTGTCTCTTGGGCTTGTCTTTGATCTAGCATCTTAACTTCATGTAGGATGCCTTCCGCTTCTCCTGCCAACCTAATCCATTCCATGGCCGTGGGGGGTTTGCCCATCATGAGCACCCACTTAACTATCTCGGGACGCAGTCCGTCTTTAAAGTATTGAATGTTCATCCCTTCTGTGCAGTCAGGCACTTGGGCCACCAGCCTTCTAAATTCTGCAGCATACGCAGCCACCGTCATAGAGTCTTGCTTTAAAGCTTTAAGTTCGGCCAAGGCAGTGGTGGCTTGGAAAGGATCTTCAAATCTGGTCCTAAGGGCCCTCATAAATTCGTCTAGGTCTCCCAGCTCCGGCGCTCGGCGATCGTAGAGCTGCACCAGCCAGTGGGCCGCCTCCCCCCGCAGATGCCTCGCCACGCACTTTACTTTAGCCACTTCTGAAGGGAATACTGGCCCCCACTCTTCCATATGGTCCGCCACTTGCGACAGGAAGTAGGGCAGTGTTTGGGGGTCCCCATCAAACTTGACTCCCATCTTCTTAGCCTGGGCATCTGGGGCTCTTAGTTGTGGAAGGGCTTCTGGTGGGGGCCCTGGTGGCACGACTCCTTCCCCTCCTGCTCCCACATCTGGGGGTTGCCCACCTAAGGCTGGGGCCAGGGCTGCTCCTGCTCCTGCACCCCCTGCTCCATCCCCCTCAATCCATTGGAGGATCTCTAGGATGGCGGTCATAGTCCCTCGCATCCCCTCCACCTCAGCTTTCACCTGCTGTACCTGTGTTTCCAAGTTGATTTCCTCTCCCGTGGGCAGCTGTAGTGGTTGCGTGAATCCGGTGTTCCAATCCAACCACCTTCCCGCTCGCCGCCATTCTCTCGTGTGCACTGGGGCCACCGGAGCGCCAAACTACTGTCCAGACACCAGTGGGGTCTGTGGCAACTGTTGCCCCCCGGCCTTTGGTACAGCTCCGGTTCCTGGGTCCACAGACCGGGGTTCTTCCCCATCTCCATGGGTCTGGCTCCCCTTGGAGGACACTTCCTCTCCCATGTCACTCCTGTCCATTTTCGTTCCTCAGGGAGCAGGAACAAAACAAAACAATAAAGTAAAAGTTGGTAGGAGTCTCAGCTAACTGTCATGCAATAGACAGCAGCACCTTTAGACAACCAACCAGTCAGTTTGATTGAAAAATCAACAGAACTTTATTGGAAGATCTACCGGTCAGACATATCCATTAGACGTTTTAGCTGAGACTGAAAATTCCCCCTCCCAACAGCCAGTAAAAGAATGTGCAAAAGCCCGCGCTTTCATCTCTCCCTCCTTTCTCAAAACATTCTCAGCCAGAAGAGCCTAGCACTCAAGGTCAGCAGATAAGGCACCTGGAACACTGACTCCTCTAACCCAACCTCCCATTATCCCCACACTAAACTACATTTCTGATAGAATATTACCAAGATTCTAACAACTGGGGACTGTAATCCCAAACCCGGATTCGGGCCTGTAACCGTGAGTACCTCCATTTTGTCTGGATTCAACTTCAATCTGTATTTCCTCATCCAATCCATTACCGCCCTAAGACAGTCATTGAGAGGAGAGATGCCATCAGAAGTCTGCGACGATGATCTGGTCATGGAGAGATATATCTGGGTGTCATCAGCGTACTGAAGACACCGCACTCCATTGCTTTTACTCTTGGCAATGATGACAGCAAGTAACTTATTACATTGACTCATTACTTTTCTGTTAGTATTTCTTGCTTTTTGGAGGAAAAAGACAGACATTCAGGATGTATGAATTCTTCAGTTACAGTGATATAGTAAAACAACTTCACAATCAGCTGTACCTAACCTCATTACTTTTGAGATTGAAATATTGGCAGCTTTTATGAATAGCCATGAAGAGAGTGATCCATGTACAGAAGCAGGCAACAATATGGAACACACACATTTTTACATTATACCAAATGGTTGTACATATCACTCAGTCTTATAGTAGTTGTCAGTGCATGAACTGCAAAGACCTATTTTGGCACTTCTTTTCTTTTCCTTTTTTTGCCTTTATTAATATATATTGAACAAAAAGCAATTGCCAATGTACTTACTGAAAGGTTTTTTTTTTAAACAAAAGGTGTTAAATTCATCAGCATAATACATTGGCCCAGAGTGGCATGTAGAAAATACACACTTTTACAATAGGTGAAGAAAATAAAAGGTCTAATAATAGTGTTATTATGTCATCAAGCTTCAAATGAGTAAACTGATAAAAAAGGACTTAAATGCACCCTCCTACAGGCTTCAAGAGTACAAAAGAGTAATGACTAATTACATCTATATTTAATGAAAAGGTCCCAAATCAAGACAAAATTGCCTTCTTGGTCATTATTTGTAGAGATACATAATCGGTGTCTTGGTGGATCTTAAAGACTATCTTGAGGAAGTAGACTTAAGGCTACAGCACCATATTATAACCAATCTCTTTGTTTCTCTTAAGAGGGATGCAGACAGGCGACCCTGGGCAACCCTGGGTAGAGGAGGATTGGGGCCACTGCTACCACATGCAGTGGCCCGGATCCTCACTTTTGCTGGCCCTGAAAGGAGCAGTAAAATGCCGGTCTTTTCAGAGCCGGAAAAAAGGGTGCCCAAAGAGCCACCATGCGGCTCTTCTTCACCCCTTCTGGTGCAGTGCATTAAGACGCTGTGTCAGAAGAACGTTCTGATGGTGCACGGCGTGCGTAACAGTGTGAGCCATCAGAACGTCTTCGGGGAGGAGTTGGGGCGGTTGCCATGTGGCTGCCCCTTCCCTTTCCTGCCTCCAAGATGGTGCAAAGGGCCATCTGTAGAGGCCCTTAATCTCAAAGGTGTTACAAGATCCCTTTGCATACTGATTCAGACTAACACAGTTATATCAATTAAATGTGAAGCATAAGTGTTTGTGGTATGCACTCTACTTCTTCAGATGAGTGAATTAGGATGTCAAAATGATTGAATGCATAACTGGTAGAGAGTGTAGGGAGTAAATCATAACCTTCATTCGCTTTTCTGTTCCCTCAACAGAAGATTGTGCCATTAAAGCTAGATAGCCATATGAACCTTGTCTCTATCCCCCTGATGAAAGAGGCAGAGTAGCTTTCACCAGACTGATACTTGGATCCTTCTGAGGGCAATTCACAATGCATTTTAATGTAGAAGCAAATACATACTGGTGTACAATTACCATGTTCAACATCTGTTCCTATCATTTTATTCCTAACAGAGACTAAGGCCATGGTGATCTCAACCACTGTGCAATCTCCTGCCCCTCAGAAAGTCACATAGACATCCTCTGGATCATTGCTATGGACCAAGATTTTAATTACTATGTTTATTTGACACTGAAAACAGAAAAAACAACACTAACTTGTTCTTTTATTTTGCTAGGATCTGTGTGGTTTTAGATTATACTTTTGTGTTTTATCCATCATGTTTTATTCTGTTTTAAAATGTCCTGAGTCCTAGGGTAAAAGGTATGACATACATTTACGTAAAGATGTTTACCCTTAACCATGTTGATTTTCAAGTGACTCAGTAGGTATAATTCCTAAATGAGTCACTTAAATTACACCCTTAGTTGAATGTTAAAATCAAACACTTGTAAGATGAATTATACTGCATTCAACTCAAAGCAGAATGTGTTTATCCAAAGGAGACCCATGCTAGCTATGTAGTAATTCATTCCCCAGAGTAACTTAGCATTATTACAAGAACTTTAATTCTGTCCCATGTGCATCTTTATTCATGAATCATAATTATGGCTTAATTATATGATTAACTACTTTTGTTTTCCCATTGGTTTAGCAGTTGTTCAATAAGTCATGCTGTTCTTATCTTTTTCATGTATGTTGCTATGTTTACACCATATCTTCTGGATCTTGGGCATAAGCCATTAAAACTGCTGTGCAGAATAGTACTTGATAAAATGTGTCTCTTATGTTGAATTTTATAAAATGTTTCATTATTTTGTGTTAAACCTGTGACATGAAACTGGCATTATAAACTGTAATGGTTACTGTGAAAGTACTGTAATATGTACACATAAGGCACAATTAATGACTATCACCGCCTCAATTGGTTAGCCAAAGGGGCAGTATATAAACAAACCATATTATTATTATTATTATTATTATTATTATTATTATTATTATTATTATTATCTTTGCTGAAGGGGCTTTCATACATGGCTTTAGTTAGTATCAATGACCTGGAAGGTTAAGAGGCACACTAGTCTGGGAACCATGGAAGAATTTTATTGTCTCTCTTACACAAGTACAAAAGACACTCCCAAAATAATGGTTAAAATCTGTTTGATAGTGAAATGCATTCACCTGCTGTTCTTCATTTTTTTAAGTCTAGAGACAAGCAAATTAAAAAACAAACAAACCTGAAAAGCTACATGCATTCAGGAGGGAGGAAAACCATATAGAAACTCCAATTCCTGATTTTCTAAATGAAACCACTAAACTGTCTATAGAAAAGTTACATAACTTTTAACAATTCAGCTGCTGCAAAGAATGAGGGCTATTGGTTATCATGGCATCATAAACAATCCCTTAGAAGCAGTCTACTCAACTGCTTCATCTTTACTAATGTATCTATGCTCAACTAATTCATCTATACTTGAACAGATGCTATATATGTGTTATGGATTGTGGAGTTAACAGAAATAAGATCTGGTCAATAGGAACAAGAGGGGTGATCAGGAACTTATGAAATGAATTGTTTTGAGTATGTTGGCTATATAATGACTACATGTTTGCAAATATTCATGGCATCACATACATTGTAGACTGAAGTGGTGCACAGTGCAGAACATTGGTGTATCTATGGTTCATACTTAGAAACATAGTTAAGAATTGGGATTAGAAAATTGAATAAGGTAAGCTTATTTGCAGATGATACCCTATTGATAATTAAAGATCTACTAAAAAAATGGATAAAGTAAAATGGCACTTTTCGAGTTCGAGGAAATGTCAGGCCTACGAGTAAATTGGACTAAATCAGAGTTAATACTGTTTAATTATACAAAAACAGAAGAACAAGATTTCCTAATGGATAAAATGATAGATATTAAATTAAAAGCTACAATGAGATATTTAGGAATAAATATTACAAAAAAATTAGAGGAACAAAATTATAATAAATTAAGGATAGAAATGAAAAGGAAACTAGAAGAATATAACAATATTAAATTATCATGGTTTGGTAGAATAGCATTAGTAAAAATGAAAATTTTACCTAAGATAATTTTTTTGTTTAGGATGTTACCAATAAAAATATCAGATGCTGAAATAAAAAAACTGGCAAGTATTAGTGAATAATTTTTGTAATGAGAATAAAAAAGTGAAGATTAATAAAATATATTGGTATAAACCCCAAAAAGATGGAGGCTTGGGCCTACCAAATTTAAAATGTTATTATAATGCAAATCAATTAAGATATATTGTAGATGGAATTATAGAGAAAGGGGAACTAGATTGGTTAGAGATGGAAACAACAGAAATAGAGAAAAAAGTGGAAAATATATTTTTAAGGATTTTACCATAAAAAATGAAAGAAATAGAAAACCCTTTTAAAAAGAATATACTAGAGATTTGGAAAAAATATAAAGAAAAATTAATGCCAGCTATCTCACCATTAACGCCAGTTGTAATGATAAAAAAATTTCCAATAAATTTAAAGGAAGAAATAGGGAAGGAGTTAAGGAAAAAAGAAATATATAGGATAAAAGAATAGATAAAGATAATGAAGGATACATGAAAGATAAAGGAGAAATAACGAAGTATAAAATTAACCTGGTTTAATTGTATTCAGTTGGAACGATGGACAAAAAATTGGAACAGGAAAACTATAGAATTTAGACAATACACGAAATTTGAATAAGACATAGTATGGAGGTAAATGAAACTTTGAAAAGTGTTACAACTGAAATATACAAATTATTATTAAAATATAATGAGAAAGAAGAATATCTCAGGACAATATGGGAGGAGGATTTAGCACAAACAATAAATGTTTATTATAAACGTTTATAAATGTTTAAAATTTATCCATAAGGATAAAGGAGAACTACCATAAATTAATATGGAAATGGTATTTAACACCAGGTTAAATAATATAAATAAGTAAAGTTAAACAATATAAATATGAATTATTTAAAGCTATGTTGGAGGGGATGCCACGAAATTGGTACATATATTCATATGTGGTGGGGCTGTAGATCTGTAAAAATTTTTTTGCCAATTAGTATTTAAAGAGATAAAAGAAATAACAGATATTGATCTAGAATTTTGTCCAAAGATAGGATTATTATCTATATATGATAAGATCAATTGCACCCAAGTTAGAAAGGGGCAGGGCAGTCCAGGAGGACAAGCGGAGGACAAGTATCCCGCCCAACACCTTCCCTCCTGTGAGCCCGGCATCAGCTGTGTCGGCGAGCCTCCCTGGAGAGCGGGCGGTAGCTTCACAAGCCGCCCAGTTTCCACCTTCTCCAGGGGCAGGGCAGTCCAGGAGGACAAGCGGAGGACAAGTATCCCGCCCAACACCTTCCCTTCTGTGAGCCCGGCATCAGCTGTGTCGGCGAGCTTCCCTGGAGAGCGAGCGGTAGCTTCAAAAGCCGCCCAGTTTCCACCTTCTCCAGGGGCAGGGCAGTCCAGGAGGACAAGCAGAGGACAAGTATCCCGCCCAACACCTTCCCTCCTGTGAGCCCGGCATCAGCTGTGTCGGCGAGCCTCCCTGGAAAGTGGGCGGTAGCTTCAAAAGCCGCCCAGTTTCCACCTTCTCCAGGGGCAGGGCAGTCCAGGAGGACAAGCGGAGGACAAGTATCCCGCCCAACACCTTCCCTCCTGTGAGCCCAGCATCAGCTGTGTCGGCGAGCCTCCCTGGAGAGCGGGCTGTAGCTTCAAAAGCCACCCAGTTTCCACCTTCTCCAGGGGCAGGGCAGTTTCCAACTTTCGCTGGCACCACGTGACGAGCGACGGCGTCCTATGGTCTCAGAGGACTGTTTTTGCCAACTTGCAGCCCTTGGAGGCCCACAATGACAGGAACTATGTATTTTTAAATTGTAAATTTTTAATTAATCTTATTTAAATTGTTTAGTATGTTTTGGGGGGATGGGTGGGTGGGAGATGGAGAGATGGGATTTCATTGTGATTTATTGTTTTGAAATTTTATAATGATGTACGCCGCCCCGATTGCCTGGCAGAGGGGTGGGATATAAATAAAAATTTATTATTATTATTATTATTATTATTATTATTATTTACAAATTTATTAACAGCAGTGAGATTAATCATAGCAAAAAAGTGGAAAGATCAGGAAGATCTACAAATACAAGATTGATATAAAGAGATATGGCAAGTAGCAATTAATGATAAGTTAACTTGTGGAATTAAGGTTAAAAAAAGAAATAATGAAGAGAAATTATTTTGAAGCAGTATGGAAAATATTTGTACAAAAGGCTTTAGTAAAGGAGGGAAGTGTTTTACCTCCACAGGAAGAGTTACAATTTTGCAGGGGAGAGTAATATGAAGATACTAGGCTCTGGTGATGGGAAGCACTTGGGGAAGGGGGAAAAAAAATAAAGAATCTAACAGGTGCGGCTCAGGAGTTCATGGAAACCATGACAAACATGGGCCTATCCCAACTGGTTGTCGGGCTCACACATTGTGCGGGTCATACCCTCGATGCAGTCTTCAGTACAGAACAGGAATATCCGTGGGCGGAGGTCATCGCTACCTGCTCATTGTCATGGATGGATCATTTCCTGGTCAAGATGGAACTTAGAGCCACTGTCTGCCCCTCTGGGGGTGGTGGACCTATTAGAATGGTCCGCCTTTGAAGGCAATAGGTTTCCAGAAAGCCTTAGAGGATTTAATGGTTGGTAATGCCGGTGATTCTGTCGAAGCCTTGCTTAATACTTGGAACACCAATTTCACCAAGGCTATTGACACAATCGCTCCCAAGCATCCTTTCCAGCCCGCTCCTAATCGTAGGCCCTGGTATACCGAGGAGCTTAGGAGGATGAAGTGAGCTGGACAACAACTAGAGCGCGAATGGTGGAAGAATGGTGGAAGGGTGGTGGGGGAACTGACACAGGTACCTCCTGTGCAGAACCCTCTACTTAACCCTACAGTGGCCTGCTGTGATGATTTTAACATCTACTTTTCAGATAAAATCTCTCGAATAAGAGCTGACCTGGATGCCAGTGTTTTGACAGAATCCATGGGTGAGGTGTCCAGCAATTCCGTTGATGGCATTTTACTGGATCAGCTTCAATCTGTGATTACTGATGACGTGGGCAAGCTCCTTGGTAGTGTGAGGAAGACAACCTGCCCTCTCGATCCTTGTCCATCTTGGCTGGTCGTCCAGGGGGGTGACGTGCTGAGGGTATTCCTTCGGGATACCATCAACGCGTCATTCAGAGAAGGTGTTGTTCCATCTTGTTTAAAGGAGGCGGTGGTTAAACCCCTCCTGAAAAAGCCTTCTCTGGATCCCTTGGACAGGAATAACTATAAACCGGTCTCCTTGCTGCCTTTCTTAAGCAAGGTGGTCAAGAGGGCAGTTGCTTCCCAACTCCAAGCTGTCTTGGATGAAACCGATTATCTCGATCCATTTCAAACTGGCTTTAGGACAGGATATGGAGTTCGAGACTGCCATGGTTGCACTGGCTGACGACCTCTGCTTGGGTATCGACAGGGGTAGTGTGACCCTGTTGGTGCTCTTGGACCTCTCAGCAGCCTTTGACACAATAGATCACTCCATCCTCTTGGATCGCCTGAGAGAGTTAGGAATTGGAGGCACTGCTCTGCAGTGGTTCCGTTCCTTCCTCTCGGGCAGATCCCAGAGGGTGAGGCTCGGGGACAGTTGCTCTTCCACAACAGAACTTAATTGTGGCATCCCTCAGGGCGCCATCCTGTCCCCAATACTATTCAACATCTATATGAAGCCGCTGGGAGAGATCATTCGGAGGCATGGAGCACGGTGTCTTCAGTATGCTGACGACACCCAGATATACCTCTCCATGACCCGATCATCTGTCCAGACCTCAGATGGCATCTCTCCTCTCAATGATTGTCTTAAGGCGGTAATGGATTGGATGAGGAAACTGAATCCGGACAAAACAGAGATACTAACAGTTACGGGCCCAAAACCAGGCTTGGGAATACACCTTCCAGTCCTGGACGGAGTCACACTCTCCTCCAAGGACTGTGTTCGCAGTCTGGGGGTACTCTTAGATTCATCGCTTCACATGACAAATCAGGTGAATGTGACGGTCAGGAGTGCCTGTTATCAGCTTCGGCTGATACGCCAGCTGCGCCCTTTCCTGGAGACTAGGGACCTGGAAACTGTGGTACATGCTTTGGTAACCTCACGTTTAGATTTCTGTAATGCACTCTACATGGGGCTACCCTTGTGCCAAATCCGGAAACTTCAACTGGTTCAAATATGGCAGCCAGGTTGCTCACTGGTGTATCTAGGAGAGAGTACATCACACCAGTGTTGCAATCTTTCCACTGGCTGCCAATTAGTTTCCAGGCACAGTACAAGGTGTTGGTTTTGACCTTTAAAGCCCTACATGGCTTGATTCCATCTTATCTCAGGGACCGCCTCTCCCAGTATGACCGCCCCCCCCGCGCACTTTGGTCCTCTGGGAAGAACCTCCTACAGCCCATGAAGACTAGGCTTTTGCAGGCCTCCCAGAGGGCCTTTTCTGCGACTGCTCCCAAACTGTGGAATGGCCTGCTGGACGAAAAGGCAGTAAAGATGGATCTCTTCTGACAGGCCTTCCCGGAGTAATCTCCCGGCTCTTCCTTTAGATAGTCTGGCTTGTTAATCTGCTCTCTTACCCCTAGCCACTATTGTTTTTCTTTTTCTTGTTTTATGATTTTATTATTGATGCTGTTTTTAATACTATTCTAGTTTAATTTATTTTTAAGGGGTGGGAGGGTTAGGGGGAGTATTTGGTGATATGTTTTACTCTTGTATTGTTTAAAACCTGTTGTACGCCACCCCAGTTGCTTATTATTATTATTATTATTATTATTATTGAAAAGAAAGAGAGAGAGAAAAAAAGAAAAGAAAAGGAGAAAAATTAATTAATGATAAATTAACAGTATTATACCTTTGTGGAAGGGTGAAAAATATATGGTGAAAAGAAGACAGTAAGAAGAATGAAGATATTAACAACAATTCTATGTGTTTTTTTAATTCACTGGTTTAATCAATATTAAATAGTTTGATATCAATTAGATTTAGATGAGACAGTAAAGAATGAATAATTAATGTGATCTACCATATATATGTGGAATATTATGTAAAAGTTTTTTAAAAATATTATTGTATGTGAATTGTAATACTAATAAAGAATTTTATACCCAGAAAAAAAAAGAAACATAGTTAAGAGACCTGGGAGGTCGTATTTAGATTGTGAAGTATGACATTGTCACCTGCACATTAATAAACCATTAATCTTACCAGATTCCAGCTATTTGCAAAGTATAGTTTTCCTATAAGCAAAACAAAAACAAAAACAGCTGGGACAAGAGAGCATCCAGGATGTGTATTGATTCCCTTTCTCCCTTTTATTCACTGGGGATAAAAAACCAAAAAAACTTCCAGTCATATTTCAGACAAGCAAAGCAAAATTGATGTGCTCAGCAGACTGACTTCATTTGGTGAGATTAAAATTTCTTCCATTGTGAGGACCTGAAATTCACCAGGGTAAAGAAGTATCCCACAGTAGAAGTGTGTGGTTTTTTGTTTAATTTTATTTAACCTTGTATACTTCTAATGTCTCTCTTGTTTTCTGGGTCTAGTTATTTAGTTAAAAGATACTTGATTTTGCACACACAATACTCATTTGGACAAAGAGCTTTTTAATACTTCACAATAAGTAGCATATGCGAAGGGGAGGCAGAATGAAATATTGGTTATTCTAGAGCATGAGAGTTAAAATATGTCTCTATAGTCAGTGAAATTCATTCCCAGAATTAATCTAAATTCTAAAATATCTGCCTGTATGCCTCTAGTTATACCACAGAGATGAAGCCAGTTCAGTCTAACCACAGCAACTAGCAGATACACTACAAATGATCAAGTAAGTGAATGAAATTATTTATTACTTTTGACACTGCTTTGTTGTTTTTGGAAAACACTTTCCTTGCCAACATGTGTTACAGTTCTTCTGGGAATGACTCCATTAGTTAAATGATGCATTCCATTAATATTCCATTTAAAAAAAAAAAGAATGAAAAAATAAAACAATGAAATAACAATCATGCTTGAAGAGAAATAAGCTCCTCTGCGGAAATCAGTCAGTCAACATTTCCTATGTTCTTCTTTTTTATTAAGCATAATCTGCTTTAGGCCTCTTGTTTCAGTATACACTCAGGGCATACTTAATGTGCTACCTAACCTCACCAGAGGAAGCTTATTGCTGTAATGAAAATTTATTCTGGAGAGGAAGAAATTGAAACATGAAACATTTTCTCTTTCACCAATGGCATTTAGCTTATCCATTAATAAAACAATTTAGTATTGTATATTATCCCTTTGATTTGCTTTGATCTTTTTTCTTTAAAAAAACACACATAAGTGCCATGACTTTTAAGATTAAAAATCATTGGCATGAGAATCATTGGCATGACAATGAAATTGACAAGTAATAAACTGAGGTGATGCTGTCAACATTAGACAAACACAAACACAATATCTATGATACTAACCATAGTGCATTTTTATTACAAATTATGTCTGACAAATTATTTTATTACAGTTGTGTGGTTCTGATTGGAGAAGGTAAGATAAAACTACTGTTTACTTTTGTGTCAATAATATGACTGAAACATCAGGGGTGTGGGGAGGTGGAGATCACAGTAAAAATGATTATAATTGAAGATGTATACATATCTCATTGTTCATGGTTGTGAGTATACCTGCAAAAATGACTTTCTTATATAAAAAATAAATATAGTGACCACTGTAAGTGTAAGGGGGTAAATTGGAAAATGCAATCTTGAATGTAGGCTGAGTAGGTTACTGAGAGGAATTGTATATATCTCTATTATCATTACTAACTTGAGATTAGTCACTGTCAATGGCTCTTGAGGTTAGAAGTGCCAAAATGAACAATTGCTCTTGAAATGATTGTGACCTTAAAGACCAAAAGATGCTGTAAATAACATGTCTTCTTAAACATTCTCTCATTTATTTTACTTTATATCCACTGGTCTCAGAGAATTTAAAAAAGAAGCTCTATAGCAGGGTTCTACAAAATGTGTCCATGTATTCTCAATCAGAAATTTAATATTCTGTGGGAATGTGGTTAGAAATGTTTGATACTTTATCAATGGGATAAGGGGCGAACGGCATTCATTTATGTGTATCTTTGGGTCATAGAATCCTAGAGAAAATGCTAGGTTTACACCACAACCCAGTGGAACTTACTCCTGAGTAGAAATGCATAGAATTTCACTCTAAGACTGGCCTGTTCATTCTGTATTCAAAGTGTTCCAGTTCCAGATTGTTGTCCAATAAATCTGTTTTGGATCTTTAAGCTTTGTAAGTTTTTTTAATGTCAAGAATAAAAACTCATCATGCACAAATAATTCACGCAGTGTTTGAGACTGAAATCCTTCACCAATGTCCCTGGAAGTATGCCCCTTGAAGTCATGTTAAGTAGGCATCTATAGGATAGAGATAGAGATAGGATAGATGGAATGATTACTGTATGTCTGAAGCAAGATTAACATTTTCACAGGAGCGATCTCTTCCATAGGAGGGAAGCTTGAATTTTACTTAGGCATGAGAATATTTTCAGAAATATGATTCAAAATTGGAGGTGAAAGATGAACCCTCTTCATTATAAAACCTGGTCAGGAATAGGTGAGCGTACATTATTAGAAATATGACTTTGAAGCTAGCTCAGCTCTTAAACAAATAGATTCCTAAAGGCTACAAAATATGAAAACTTTAGATAATTCTAAAACTGTTTTCAAAACTATTCCAATATGCAGAACTTAATACCATCAGAGTATATAAATGAAATCTGTCAGAGGGCCAAAAGCCTTAGGCTAACCTATATGGAAGAAACTCTTACTGAGACAGAAAAAGGGTTATGGAGCATAATGAAGAAACTACATTTTAAGAAACAAATGAATTGAAGCAACCTGTTATGAGTGTAATTGCTTTAAAGACCCCACAGCAAACATCAGCAAAATTGGTTTGTAATTTACCATGTCCTTCACTTTGAACATGCTCCTTAAATGTTTGTGTGAAAGTCATGACACCTACAAGTGCTTTTTTTTCCTAGACTGACTAGCCATGATTAATGTCTTCTTTTACTGCCTTTGACTAAACTAATTCCTCTTGCTAGGCAAGGAAAAGAAGCCTTCAGTTTGCTTGTCATGAAGTCAGACCAGGAGAGATTGTGTTTTAATGGAAATCCCTTTCAGAAATATTTAGGCAAACTCTGAAAACAGAAAGCTGCTAATTTGACTGAAAAAATCAAGCAGTCAGTCAATTAAGTATTATGGCAAGGTTTCTAATTACAATATTGAAGTAACAATTTTATCTTGGGAATATCTTGTACTGAACTGAGGTTAGATCACAGTAACGACTCTCTTAACTGTATCAGTCAGTAATAAAGATTCCATCGAAATGAAGTGAGCCTGATTACTTTAATTTGCTTCTTTGCAGTGGTGGGAATAAATAACACAAGGGGGCTCATTCTTGAGAAGGAAAAACACTCAAGATTCAAAACAGTCGCAACAGAATCTTGAGGGTGAATGTATCACCTTTACAAAGATTTATATGTAAAATGCTGTGGACATATTTTGGGGACATCCCTTTACCCATAAACCTAACCTAGCATTTCATTACTAAAGCTATATCTGTTACATACTATGTTTTGGTCAATACATTCTCTTCATGAATTATTATAGTGTATATAGATAGCAACTGCATAATATCCCACTGAGGTTATGATGTGATGGACTTTATTGGACTGGATAAAAAGGTGTTGCCTCTAGTTTTTCCATAGACTTCAGGGCAGCAGGAGTACGCACCCTCACCAGTGTCCACTAGTGGGTCTGCTAGCCAAGCAGTAAATAGATTCACCTCCTTCTCCCACTTGCCCAGCAGCTCCGCTACACTTGGAAAGTTGCCTTGCCACCCAGCCAGCAGTTCTGCCAGACTCAGAAAAGGCTGTTGAAGAGAGAATGGGTTATTAAAATAAAGTGCAATGGGTGTCAAATATACTAGGCCTGCCAATGTTAGTTTGTTAATTTGGAATATATTCAGATCTATTCATTTAATCTTTCAAGTACTGTTGTACTTCTTGTAATGTTGCACAAACTGGTGTGGAGGTCTTGTTATTCCAACTGCTGTTTGATGGGAGAAGAAGAAGGTGTCTTCAGCTATGGCTGGGGTTTAAAAACACTTTAAATTATAGAGAGCTGCTAAGGATCAATCTAAACAATGCTTTCTGGTTCTCTTGATTTAGAGAAATCAGGGCTAAGACAGGTCATAGTTCTGTGGTAAAACACACAGTTTACATGAAGAAAGATGCAGCACATTTTAATCCCTGGATGTCTAGTTAAAAAATTCCAGGCATAGGGATGTGGAAATTTGAGTGGTATTTTCTGAATCCCACTTGCCTTACAATGAAAGCCTTTCCTCATATCAGGACACACATATTCCTGTATACAAAATCATAGGCGTTGTTTGCATGTATACATTTCTGTAAAGTATGCATTTATTTACATAATTTTTGCAATGCACACATCTTTGTACACATTTCCCCCATTGACTATAGTGCATGCAGATTTTACACTGTATGGACTTTCAATTGTTCCTATTCTATAAATCTATGTATGGTTTTGTGTGTAAAAATTAAATGTACAAGCTTTGCAAATGTACAGATTTCTTATGGATACTTTGGGCCTTTACAGACTGCCAGAAATAGTGCAAAATGAGTCCACTTTAACTGTCCTGGCTCAGTGCTAGGGAATCATGGGAACTGTATTTTTTTTCTGAGACATTGAGCCTTCTCTGTCAGAGAGCTCTGGTGCCACAATAAACTACAGTTCCCATGATTCCCTAGCACTGAGTCAGGGCAGTTAAAGTGGACTCAATTTGCACTATTTCTGGCAGTCTGCAAAGGCCCTTTGTCTCACAATGAGTCTAAAGAGATGCAAAATAGGTAGTTTCAATGAAAATATCAGACCATCCTGTCCCTCTCTTGTCACAGGATCTTCATAGTGAATTTGTTTAGGGGGTGTTTGCCTTTGCCTCCCTCTGAGCCTAAAGAGAATGTGGCTTGCCCAAGGTCATCCAGTGGGTTTCCATAGCCAAGAAGGGATTTGAACCCTGGTCTTGAGGGTCATAGTCCAACACTCAAGCCACTATTTCACCCTTGTCACTATGCAAAAGTCTGTCAATCTTACTGCCATTGTTTTTTGCGAATCTCACCAGCAATCTTGCCTTATCCAAACATAACGGATCTTCATTTTGAGGTTGCAAGATTTATTTTCTTTCTCCTCCCCAAAAAATATGCATATCTAGTTCATTTTAAAAAAAGGTGTACATTTTTTCAAATATTTGTATATATTTGTACATGTTTTTTTCCCTTCAGCAAAACATACTGTAAGGGTTAGAAACATTTCAAGGATTTATGACATTGTATTGTCACTACCAAAGAAGATGTAGATATTTTAAAAAGAAAATGTGAGGCCAATAAATTAGTTTTCTATCTCTATTCTTGTTATTAGTATTCTTCTTGTTTCTCAGTTCCTCTTGGTTCTCTAAGGGATAAACAGAAAATTTCTTAATAAATGACAGACTGTTTAGAAACTAAAGTGATGAGAGGGTTTGTGCCATTATTAAGATTGGCTTTTTCTACTGGCTGAGGCGATCTTGGAAAATCTATTATAGAGCTGCACTTGAATACTTTTACCAATACAGAATTGAGAAGTGAAGTTTCAGGAGGCCAAGCAACAGCCAGACGTCTTTTTCTCCTCCACTGTCTTGAAAATCTCTTCCTCTTCTATAGTAGACAAATTTGTTAGGTGGTACAGCACTTGGGAGTATTTCTGCCTCCCTATCATCATGCAGTATGATGGGAGGGAAATGGATATATACTTCATGACATGTACCTTTAAGAATGGCTCAATTTCCTTTCCTTTTCTTTTGAAACTTATGTATATACTGCTGAGATAGAAGCTTTTTAATCTCATGGGGCACATTCCACAAAACACAAGATATCTTTTTAAGTTGTCAGGGGTTTTAACAGGTCAATCCTCACTATTCCTCTTCCCTTGTTGTTGCTGCTGTTTTCAACAAATGCCCTAGTGTTCTTTGTCTCAACTATTCTCAGATTTAAGCCTTAATTGATAGACTCAAGCCGCCTGCCTGACCTTTGGTTTCTTTAGATCTGTTTTATATTCTCTGTGATTTCTAAAAAAATGCTATTATTGTTGTTGTTTTACAAATTTGCATACTGCTGTACTGTATAGCTAGGAGCTTCTGAACTATATTGAAACCACTATCTTATTTTTGAGTATGATGTTGTGGGGTACTTTCATTTCTGGCTGACAGATACTCAGTCACTAAATTCTGTAACAGTAAGAATGATATCACCAACATTCATAATCACCTAGCTCATAAACAATTTTCTTGACTTGTAATGATCCCTTGATATGTAAGATGAGCATTATTTCTCCCTGAGGTTCTTTGCTGATTCAGAAAAATGAATGTGCTTCTATATTAGTGTTTTCAGTGTATACCAAGCCTAGGAATGTATAAAATATGAAGCTGTCTCCCAGAGCATCTGTTTAACCATCTAATCCAGTATTTTCTGCTTTGACAGAAAGGAGTTCTCCAGAAGAAAGCCAGCAAGATGTAGTGTCTGATTGCTGGACTAGGACACTGGAAGACCAGGGTTCGAATCCCTACTCTGCCATGGAAACACTTTAGGTGACCTTGCGCAGGTCACACACTCTCAGTCTCAGGGAAAGGCAAAAGCAAACTGCCTCTGAACAAACGTCACCAAGAAACCACGTGAAAGGTTTTCCTTAGGGTAGCCGTAAGAAATAACTTGAAGGCACACAACAACAAAATGCAGTAATATTTTGATAATGACCTGGAACTATATTCTAGATCAAAGATTCTTCCAGATAGGGCAAATACGTCAGGATCTTTCTGAAGAGTTCATTATTTGATGTTTTACATTTGTCTTTTACTTTCTCTCTCTCTCTCTCTTTTTCTCTTTAAAAAAAATCCAAGAAACATTTCTGTCATACCAGATTATTTTCTGAAATCTGGCACCACCTGCAACATTTTATTCTCACCATTTTATTTCTTTTAAAGTACAAACCATATCAAGACTAAAACAGCATCCTTGTGTTCTCCTTTCTCCTTCTCTTTTTAAAAGCATTATAGTACTACACTGTGCTAGTAAAATGACACTTTTGCACTATTGCTAAAAAAGAGGGAAAATTGCCCTTCAAATGATAGAACCACTTCAGCAAACCATGACCTGTTTTTTTTTTTTTAAAGGTTTGGAAGAACACTAGTGTACATCTAAGAAATCACTACAAACAGAATAGAGTAAGTGGACAAACAGGTGAAAAATCCCTCACAAAACTGGCAGACCCAAGCAGCTATATCATGAGATTTTGTGCTTCTTCAGACCAAGCTCCTTGGTGTAGTAGAATTCACAAAGATTCATACAATTTCTGATTTCAGTTTACTCTCAAGAGTTAAATCACAATCTAGCTATAGGTCCTTTAGCAAGAGAACAAACATCCCTTTAGTCCTTTACCACATTTTTTTTTGCTTTGTGGCAGTGGGGGAGATAAATATATACTGGTACAAATATTCAGAACTCCTGTCTAAATGTGCAATGTTAAGAGACCCACCTTGTTTTCTCTCTTTTTACTACTGTCTGGTTTTTGTATAACCATGCCAGTTTTCACTGTAGTTTATAAAGCAAGGCAATGGCTATGCCTTGTTAATCTATGATAGTTTGACAGTAAAACCCAAGTGTGTACGTCGCTTGCATTCCTCACAATAATTCTTACATTACTAAAATGCTACTTGTAAAGCTTCAGAGAATTTAAGGATAACTTTTCAGAGTCTCTCACAGTCAGTTTATTTGGACATTAAAGGGAGAGTTTTGCAGAAAAAGACATGGTGATAAATGAAATAGCAAGCCTCCATAAAACACATTGATGAAGGTAACACCATTTTGTTGCTTAGAAATTGTCTGGATGTACAGAAGAGGAACCACAGAAGACTATATATTTATAAGATCAAAGGAAAAATATGTTACTGCCTGGTGAAGAAAATTAATGGATTTTCTCTGGCCTTTGATAAAAATTATAGAGGAAGCACAACAGCTATTCTAAAAATGAAGGCTAGACATTGACACGTTTTAACAATGAAAGTGTTTTTTTTTTCCTGTAGTAATCTGGGAAAATGCAAGGTAGTTGACAAAATATGAAGTAAATGTGAATAACAATTGAAATAAGGCCTTGGAGTATTTCAAGGACAGAGTAAATGTTTGCAGAATATACAGTCAAGCAAAACAAAAAATAACAAATGTAAGCAACTTGTGCAGCACAGGCACTACAATAGAAAATAATTATTATATACTCAAAAGAGGCTCATGTAAACATCATCTATCACTAATCATTTCATATATCAATCATGAAAGTGAATTCACTTGATTATTTCAATTCACTTATCCATTTTACTGTCTTTATCTGATTTTTATTTTACTGCATGCTTTAAATTATTTTTAATGTATTGATATTTTGATAATATCTGAAATGATAATATTTTGTATGTGTTTATCTGTATTATATTTGGTTGAATTTGGAAGTCTCCTTGGGTTCAAATGGGGGTAACACCAGTTCTTGCAGGAAGAGCTGGGGAAGCCTAGACCTTGGAAAGGATTTTTTAAAAAATCAAACTAGCTTAGTCCTTCTATGATAACGTCCTATGACACCTTATTCTATTTTCCCCCCACAGTATTACCACCATGTATTGTAAGCCACTGTGCCCTAGTAGAGCAAAGTGCAGAATCAGACTGTCATTTTTTTTATTAGCAATACAATTCAACAACAACAAAACCAACAATAATGGCAATCAATATGGCTTATTCATTTATATCTTTCCTTATTTTAAAAAACTTGTATATATACTCACATATAAGTCTAGATATTTTAGTATAAAAGTAGTAAAAAAAAGTGACACAATTACCATTGCACAGCCATGATTAGCTATAGTTTCCTCCTCATCTGTCCAGCCTTTAGGATGAACACAAACAATTAAGCCATCTGGAATTTTTAAAGTTCGTTGTCTTCATTTCCCTTTGCTTTGTCCTTTACAACCTGTTACATGCCCCTAGGTTTTACCCCCAACCTATTCATAGGTCATTTCAAAATCCCTAATTTTGGCCCCCAGATCTGCCTTACACACACACACACACACACACACACACACACTATTGGCAAGGTATATCCTGTATATCCTGCTTATTTTCCTGAAAGAGAAATCAAAGCAGCAAATAAAGGCGCTCTCTCTCTTTCTGTGTATCTGTCTGTCTATCATCTATCTTTAATAATGGAAACACAGACCAAGCTTATAAAACACAGAATAAGTAGAATGGCTAAAATACACTCAATGGCTATCAGAGCTTTTAATGAAAACCTTTTTAAAGAGTCAGATTTTTATGTTCTGCCTTGAATAGGACAGTGTTGGATACTATCAAATCCATGTTAGTAAAGTAGGTGAAAACAGAAAGGTCTCTAGATCTGGCTACCTGCCTTGATGAGACCAAGCATATCTCAGAGGATGGTCATGGGATGATATGACAGAAAGCTGACCTTAAAATACATAGATCATAAACTACTTATGGCTTTCACCTAACACCAGCAGCTTGAATTGAGCCTGGAAACAAACTGGCAATGAGCAGAAAGTACTACACTTCTACCTGTAATCTGTATGTTGCACTGTGCACCAACAGCTGTTTCCATATATTTGAGTGCAATCCAAAATAGCATGTATCACAATAGTATAGTATGAAGGTACTTTTGGCATGAATGACTATGACAATATTCATCTTTGCCACTTATGATTGTATCTGCTGAATATTTGAAAATGATACTGTTTTCAAACAACACCATCTGCAATCTAGCAACAGAGCTGGATCAAGAAGTACCCCTAAACTAAAAATTTGATCTTTCAGAGGGAGCGCTACTCCACCCAACTCAGGCTTCACACCTAATTCCATCCACTGTTTCACCTCTGAACATTACTTCTGTCTTGCTGGGATTACGTTTCAGCTTCACTTGTAAGAAATCCAGGAGAATCAACAAGGTTGCCCTCTCACCTACTGGCACAAATCTTGTATTCTTCTACAACCAAGGCAATTCTCTCAGAACTAAGTTAAAAACCAGGATTGAAAGAGTCAAACAATCAATTTCATCCATTTATCCCTGAAACTGAAAGGCTACCACTTGTTCTTACGTTTCTTTCACAAAAAACTACAGTTGAAAATAGTCAATAATTATTCTAGCAGAAGAATCCAAACATAGTGCTTTTGCCCCCAGCAGAGACCCTACCACTTCCCCCAATACTTAAAGAACATGACCTTCCTTTAAGAAATTATTTCACAGCCCCAGGTATACAAATTCTGACCATATTGATCTCAAAAGCTACAGCAGAAGAAAGTTTTGTACCCAAATGATGGGTTGTACAAAAGAATTCTATCCACATCCACAGAGTCAACAAGATGAAAGATATGCAACAGAAGCAGACACAATACTTTCTTCCAGAACTGCTGTCAAACTGGACTCCAGGTCCAAGTGGATCTCAGTGATTGTTTCTACAAAATGTTTTGCAAGCAAGTTTCAATGGTTTTATCTGAGAGATCCTCCACTTCTCATTGGTCCAAAACACAATGCAGAAATAATCCAGTTTGATACCATTTTAACTCCCCTGGTTCAGTGCTAGGAAATCCTGGAAACTGTAGTTTATTATGGCACCAGAGTTCTCTGACAAAGGCTAAATGTCTCACAAAAGTACAGTTCCCAAAATTCCCTAGCATTGAGCCAGGGCAGTTAAAGAGGTCTCAAATTGGGTTATTTCTGCAGTGTATTTTGAACCTTTGAGCAGTTTTCATGGCAAAGAACAACTCTGAAGCATAGCATCATACAATGGAAAATGTTTTGCAAACAAATTGAAATTGTTTGCTGTGAGATACTGATAAACATAAGCCTTCTGTGCCACCATCATTATCACAATATAGGCTTGAAAAAGGCCAATACAGTGTGCTTAACCAGATTAACTCTAGGTTTTCCTCCATTATTATTCATGCCATCTTCTCCCATGCTTCAGCACTCCCTAGCAAACCAGAAAGCCTTATGAATTCTGCAATGGAGAAAAGACTGCTTAATAGTGTTTGTAGTGCTTGTACAAGTCATCTCGATATTCCACAAACTAGCAAGGCATTAGTAGATTCAATGACCATACTACATACTATTGAGAATACCCCAGAGCCATCTGGCACCACCATTTTCTGGACAGAAACAATCTGAATAGACTTTAATTTGTACAATTCAGTCTTTCAAAAATCTAAACCTAAGATAGTAAAATATGTGTCACAAAAACATCACTTTCATTATGATATTATAATGATGTTATCATTATGTATGATATTATAATTATTATGCACTCTCCTTAACAAAGCTACCAAATCTGTACCATTCAAATTATGGTAGATTTTGCAAAATTGAATTCATGGAGCATGTATCAACATCAGTGATTACTTTGCCACATGTACTATTAAAATAGAGGGAGTTTGCTTAAGTACACTGTATCATTAGTAATTCCAAAGGTAATGGGAAAATCAGAAAAATACAGAACTTCAGGCATGTCAAACAAAAATTAAGCATAGATGTCAACATTATATTAATTTCACTGTCAATGTAATCTTATCCTGAAACCAACCCTCTTCCTTGAGTACTATGCAAAAGCAAATGCTTTGAGTAGACAGAATCAAGGAGATATCTACTTATTATAATTCACAAAATGTACTGTTAACTGCATATCTGATATATATACTTTAGCTTTAAATTAGTAACACCACAAATAGCATACACTCACCATCTTGGTCTGTGGTAATTGTGATAGCTGTGAACTGCTTGGGTGAAAAACTTAATTCGGAGACTCCATTCATGGCTTCTATTTCAAAAGTGTAGTTTGCATGGGACACAAAATCAAGCACAGTCACTGAGGAATTGATTAGCCCAGTATGTCTTGGAATGAATCGGATCCCTCCTCCACATATCTCACATTGACTGGCATCAGATCCACATTTCTTACAATTTATACTATAGGTAAGATCTTTTCTCCCTCCTGTGTCACTTGGTGGGCTCCACTCCAACATGAGAGCTGTTTCATTTATGTTAAAAATAATGTTCCTTGGAGCAGAAGGTGGTCCTAAGTAAAAAGAAGAAGGAGAAGAATTTGTATGAGTACTAGTGGATTTTTCTTTAAAAAATCTCCAAATCACGCTTTTTTGAATTACTGAAACAAATCCAATGTCAAACAAATTACCTAGAATATTGTGAAATAATTCAGATACAAAAAGGGAAAAAAAAATCTTCCTGTTTTGTACAGCTCAAAACCCTATGGAAAGGAAGACAATTCAGTAATGTTACCTTCCACTTCCATTAGAGAACATGTACAATTTCTTATAGAAACTCAGGACAAAATCACACATGAATAATTCAAGAAGAAGAAGAAGAAGAAAGAAAGAAATAGAGCCAGTTTCAAGACAATGTTTGAACTCAAGAGAGATTCAGTATGTAGATTGCAAGGTTTTTACATTGGATGAAGCAAGATCCTAAACTGGTATCAAAGTACCAGAAGATGTGGATCCAGAAACTAGTTTGTGAAAGAAAGGGCCTCGGCAGACGACTAATAAGGTCATCTTAGAGGCAGGGAAGAGGAGGGGCAGCCACACGAGCGGCGCCCCTTCCTCCTCCCAAGGTTGCCCTCGTTGCTGCTGGCCCTCCGCACGGCCGGCGCTCCGGGGGCAACCTCCCGCTGCAGCGTCCGCACACGCTGCGGCGGATAAGTCAGTGAAAGTCACTGACTTCTGAAAGGAGCGCCAATTTGGCGCTCCTTTCAGGGATGCCACTGATGCGCCGCCGTGCGAGTGCCTCACTCCAGCGGCGCACTGTCCCAGGGCGTCCCTGACGCCCTGGTCTGCATCCCCCCAAAGACAGATGGTTTTAAATGCCATTGCCAAGTGATAAGATACAATTCTCACCCATACTTTTATGTGTGATTTTCCAATTTATATGTTTCATTCTAAGTAATAAGTTAGCATGGATTGTACTGGCTTTGTGTACAGATTTTTTTCTTTGTAGCTATTAATTAAAAATTAAATGTGGCATTTGAGTAACATTAGAGATTTAAATATCCTCCTATCCTCCTTGCAAACTAGTCACCACTAAAAATATCCTTCTGAGTGAATGTTTCTCAGGGCCTTTTGCAGACTGCCAGAAATAGTGCCAATTGAGTCCACTTTAAGGGTTAGGGTTAGGGTTAGGGAATCATGGGAACTGTATTTTATTGTGGCACCAGAGCTCTCTGACAGAGAAGGTTCAATGTCTCAGAAAAAAAACAAAAACAATTCCCATGATTCCCTAGCACTAACCCTAACCCTTAAAGTGCACCCAATTTGCACTATTTCTGGCAGTCTGCAATGGCTCTGTCAGTTTTCCAATCATTTGAGTTTCAGGCAACAGGAGGGAGAGAAGATTGTCCCCCTAGGTCATGCTTACTGAGCAAAAAGGAAAGTTGGATAGTGCCCTCACTTGTTTATAAGGGAAAGATTTGTTGAGGTTAATACAGCCTCTCCAGGATTTAACTCTTTTTTTAAAGCTCTGGATTAGAGTGGAAACATAGCTGTACAGGACTTAGTTGCATACCTAGTTCCTCAGAAGTTAGGGAAACAGATTGCTACACATGTAGCATCCTTAGCTGGCCAGTGCAATTAACTTTGCTAATATCTATATGTATCTTGGAATGGCTAAGTCTATTTCTATCTATATAATATGCATTGTGTGAGTCAGCTTCTGGTTTAATGCATCCCCAGGTTTGAATAAGTAGGCCCAAATCACATTAGATTCAATGAGTGACAATATGGCTTCATACTATCTGTATTAATTTAGTTTTCAAATGTATAATTCTATACTGATGATACCTGAAATGAAGGGGGGAAAGCAGTGCAGAAATTATTGTGGTTTCTTTTTCTTTTTTCTTTGTTTGCAATTTGCTGCTGTTCTTTAATAATTATGTGCATCAAAGATATGTACACAGGATTTAGGTCTTTGTTTTGAACAAAAATATGATTTGTTATTACTCATATTGTTATGAATAGGAAAATTGTTATCAAATGTGATAGGAGTGTTCAAAGGTTTATAAATGTCCTCCTGCAGACATTGAAGAAATAGACACCCTTCATACTCAAGGGCCCTCATGCCAATTTGCATGACGATTAAATAGGTTTTAATTGCCATTAAATTATGCCATCTAAACTGTGATTTCATGCAAATATTAAGCTGTAATGACATGCAGTGAATCATTTACTAAGATTTAGAACTTGGAACAAAGAGAGACAATTAATTCTAATCCTCAGATTCTGCTAAATTATGTGTCACTGGGATTTTTATGAATGTGGCCTGATTGCTTTGTTATCACTTATAAATTATGCATAGATTATATGTTGCAGCAAAAAACCCCCACAACCTGGCAAACATAACCTTTTCATAGACATCAGTGAGCAATATGCTCAGGATTTTCCATTTATTTTGTTTAGACAAGCAAAAATACTGATGAATTTTAATGAGTAATGTATTTCAACTGTATATATCCAATATAATGTCTACTTCAGTTATGTACAGTAAGGGTTTAATAATTAGACTAACACCTGAGTGATTTATCTTATGGAAAAATATTATTCCTTAAGGAATTTGTGTTACTTTTCTGAGCAGCAGTCTTCCATGATATGGGTGAAACCCAATGAAGTATCAACTGACAGAACAGATTTTTTTCTGTCTTCTCATATCCCCAGAGCTGCTCTAGAGAGTTGACAGATACTCTGGAGCATATATATGAGAGGAGTGGGGCAGGAGGATGGTGATGAAAGAGTGGGAAAGAGAGATACCAATGCACAAGTTCTCTTACTTGATGTTAGGTGTTCCTCTGTTTATCAACCTCCTTTTGACAGCTCTTGAATTTAAATATGGTTTGCTGCTGGGGAAACTGAACTTCAAAGTCTGGGATACAAGTCATGGTATTTTTACCAATTGACTAATACATTAATTTATGGTATTCTTTTCTTATAGAGTGATAAACCAGCTTGTATGACTCATTAAATTGTCCTGTCATTTATATATTTATTAGGTTTATATCTCACCTTTCTCCCAAAATGGGATTCAAAATGGTCTACAATATAAATTACAACAAAATAGCTGAAACAATATATGATACAAAAGTTAAAACACATTAAGCAATATTTCCAATTAAATAATTACTTTAAGATATTAATAGTTAAATTGTTAAAAACAAAGTACACCCATGCCTCATCCTTCTTCTCCAACCTGTTAAAGACTGATGGCTTGTTTAAATAGAGAGGTCTTTTCCTGCCAGTGATCAGAGAGCATAAATTGCAACTTGAGTCTCACACTGGAGGGAGGTGCAGAAAGTGTACTATACCATTCAGCAATAGGCTAGTAAGTAACTGCAATGATGAGAAGACAAGACAGTGCCTGTGGCATTCATTGTGCATATTTTGTTTATTAAATAAACTTGAGTGAAGACGCTTAGCAAGAATATTATTAAATAAGATAAGCAGTCTGCTCTTCAGATGAGTGAAGAGGTATTCTCCCATGATCAACTGTAAAGGGGGAAAAGCATCCTTGTCTTTGCCAGCTCTCAGAATGGTTATACTGAGAGGGCCTTGGTTGTTAGCAGACACCATAGATATCCAGCTGTAAATGAGGTCCAGCTGTCAACAACCAAAGATAGTTGATCTTCCTAAATCCCTTTTTCTGGGTGGTCATATGGGAAACATTGAGCAAAGCAGCTTCATTTATATACTGCTTCATACCGCGCTATGCAATGTCTAAGTGGTATACAACTGTAAGCTCATTGCCCCCCAACAGTTGGCCACTCATTTTAGTGACCTCAGAAGGATGCAGGCCTGAGTCAAGCCAGAGCCTGGCTAGTATTGAACTCACAACCTTGTGGTTTATGAGTGAGTGGCTGCAGTACAGGCATTTAACCACTATGCCACCAGGGCTCACTGATGAGCAGTTCCTTCATCAGTGACTCCTTAATATCTCTACTGGGCCTTTAATGGGATGTTAGAAGAGCCTGTTGTGAAGAGCTCCTCCTTCACCTAACTTTCCCCCCCTAAATGGGTATTGTTCCCACTGCTGCCTCAATATGTGATGTATCAGACCACTTTTATGTAGTTTCTTTATTTCTTAATAGCGTGCATAATGATTCCAGGTTCAGACAAGCTTGTATAAAAACAAAAATCTAACTTTATTTGGATGATGTTTAACAATGTTTCATTTGTTACGATGTTTCATTCACTTCTTTTTGTTATACTTTGTTACATACTCTTCAACTCTGGAGAATACCAGATACTCTCATTCAGGATCCTCACATACTAGCCCTCAGGCTAACTATGGGCCTATACAGACTGCCAGAAATAATCCATCTTGAGGACACTTTAACTGTCCTGGCTCAGTGCTAGGGAATCATGGGAACAGTAGTTTATTGTGGAACCAGAGCTCTCTGACAGAGAAGGCTCAATGTCTCAGAAAAAACTACAATTCCTATGATTCCCTAGCATTGAGCCAGGACAGTTAAAGTGGTCTCAAACTGGATTATTTCTAGCAGTCTGTACAGGCCCTAAATCCCAGAAACTCCATCTCTTGGAGTACTGTCCTAGAGCTAAATCCCTCCCTTCTGAATTTTAGCCATCACAGTCCCTGACTCCTGGACACTTACACAACCAGACCCAGACTGACTCCACCTATAGCCTACAATTCTGTTGGCTATCCCCAACTCATTCCTGATTGGTTGTTTCTCGCTTGGCATAATTCTGCTGGTTCTTCACACCCATTAACAAAGGCCAAAATAGACATATCAAGGTTAATATTTGCTTCCTTCACCCTCATTACCTGCAATATGAAGCAGGCAAAAAAGAACATGATCCTCGGTCAATGTGTAAGGCACCTAAGAAATTCTTACTGTGCCCTAAAAATAGTGAATCTGGGAGTGGGAGGGTAAATAAGAAGTATATGAGGAAGATGTCGGGACAACAAATAGATGAGTCTCTTGTGTGTTGGAAAATCAACTGATTTCTTTCATTCCTCATTCAAGGTGAGTTACAGAGGAATAATGTTATTTATAAAATTATGTTCCTATATCCATTGGTGTCCCATTGCACATTGGTCCCTTTGCTGGCTATGAAGCACCACACCTATACTGAATACAGAAATTAAATATCTTCACAATTCTATTTCCTGTAAATGTAAGTCCATTTACAAGCACACAATGCCCCAGCAGGATACTAGTGTTAGTTACTTTTCTCCTGTAGGTGATGACATGTCCAAGGTGCATTCCCCTCATCTGAGTTTCTCCCCTACTTATGATGTCCGTAATTATGTGCCCCTTTTGAACTATGGGGCTTTTTTTCTTTGACAACTTCCTTTGCATAAAGTTTTGTATAAACAATATTATTGCACACAAATGACAAGTTATTGCACACAAAGGGCAAGTTGTTGTGTGAACTATTTACTCTCAAAGTGTATAAAATCAATCAAAAATGTGCAAAAACTCATAATCTTGTTCAGTTGGGTGAGACTTTTGAAATTATACATTCTTGCATGTGAAAAAGTGATAAGCAAATATTTACATCCATATTCATTTGTACCTCCTCAGTCCATATATTATTAATGATTACACATGGTCTGACAAAACATGGCAAAAACCCAACTTTATGTGATTGTACAAAGATTGGAATGGAGATGTAACATTGTGGTGAGTATTCATAATGAAGAGGTAATAGTGATTTCCCTCTCCCTTAGCTTTCACTTATCTTCAAACAAAATAGCCAGGCTGCCAGTGCTTTATCAATTCAGGTAGACTGCCCCAGGGAATGACTTTCCAGCATTTCACGTACAGCCATTCAACTCCCCTAGGAATATCCCAGACATGACAATATATCCTCATATAGAATAATTCCCTGGTACATTGTAGACTTGTTGGCATAGCACTTAGTATATATCTGGAAATATTTCTTTTTAAATTTTTTTTACTTGTCTAAGGTTAAACAAAATAGGAAAAATTGAGAATAAATCTTGCTATCTCATAAAATTAGAAGTATCCCCATTAACCCAAAGTCATTAAACCCTCAACTATCTCTCCATCTCTAAAATTCTCTTAGCTTTACAAGAGGACCTACAAAGATAAAGGAAGATGCCTCTGATGTATTGAAAGTTGTTGTAAATGGCACGAACTCCAATTTCAGAATCAATTCAAGAAATTTTCTACTTGGCTGCATCTGCACTGCAGAAATAATCTGGTTTGACACCACTTTAACTGCCATGGCTTAGTGTTATGGAATTCTGGGAATGGTAGTTTGGTTGGGCACCAGAGCTTTGGTCTGGTGCCCCACCAAACTACCATTCCCAGAATTCCATAGCATTGAGCTGTGGTAGTTAAAGTGGTGTCAAACCAGATTATTTCTGCATTGCAGATGTAGCCCTTGAGTCAGAATTTAGAGTTAATTTGGGATTTGAATTTAGGGGAGAAGCAGACGGGCGGCCCTGGGCCGCCCCAGGAAGCTGGGCCGCGGGGCCGAAGTATCCGCACACCTTGGCCCCGTGGTGCAGCTTCGCCGCCCCAGGAAGGAGCACTAAAATAGCGCTCCTTCCACAAGTTGCCGAAGGTGTGCTGCAAAAGGCTGGCGGCGCACCTTCGGCGACTCTTCCGCTGCAGCGTGTGCAGACACTGCAGCGGGAAGGCATCATCAGAGCACCGGCCGTGTGGAGGGGCCAGCGCTCCGATGATGCCTTCGGGAAGGGGTTGGGGCGCCCACCGTGTGGCTGCCCCTCCCCTTCCTTGCCCCCAAAATGGCCCTTTGCGCCGTCTGCTTCCCCCCTTAGTTAGATTGTAATTTAGGATGAGCAGAACAAAAGAGAGAAGAGAGAAAACCTGAAGGGGAAAATTATTTTATATATTCTTACTGTTGCCAGTTCCATAGGACAATGCCTGTTATCCAATATTCCACTAACAACTAAAATAGGGGGCATATTGTTTATCAAACATCCTATTAAGATGGGAATGTGTCTGGGAAAGCAGACAGCATTGGGCAGTGATACATCCCCTAACCATAGCATAAAATGATTGTCTGAAAAGCCTGCAGGTTAGCTGGTTTTTACCCTTAGTTTTCAAATGGCTTCCACAGTCACAAATTAATTCTTGTTCTTTTGGACCTTGATGTCAGGCTGCAGTTATAAAACTGCACATTTGGCTCCTTAATGCAAGTTCCAGATTACTTTTTACACAGCTAGACTACCTTACTTGCCTTTAGGGATGATTGAGGGGAATTGGAATAGCTTGATTTTGTTTTAATTGGCCATTTGATCCTAATCCATGATGTTATAGTTTCATTTTAAACTCTAAGCAATGCTCCTGCTTTTTGTTATTTCAAAAGGAGTTGGTATTTATCTTCTCAAGGACATTCTCAAGATACATACATTATAGATAGATTGCAGAATATGTGCATGTTCACTCATTTTTGTAACTTTTATTTTATAACAAAGAAAAAAGCAATTAGGACAGAGAGCTTTCAAATATACCCAGAATTACTGATTATATGTCTTTTCTCCTCCATTATCCCTTTTGGATACTCAATTTTTTATATGTCAGGGAGTTACTTGTTGCATAGTTATAATGTTCTGTTCAAGCCTGTGAAAAGCAGGGAAATATAATATTTGGAAGAACCATTTTATTTATTATCAAGTGATCCAAATGAATTCATTCTATAAGATTAATTCCATGCACAATACCCTAATCCAACTGTTAGTCCCAAATACAGTATACCTATTGAATTAGTGAGATTTACAATGGGTCTACTCTAGTTGACTAACTCCAGTTGGGACTAACATTTGTATTTAGGCCTGTTTCATCTTTCCCATTTGTCACAGATCTGCGCCATGGTAGTCTTCCAGTTCATTTCTTTCTAACCAATGTTAGTTTTTATATGGAAAGTCAGTTAAAAATGTGTCTTGTTTGACAATTAAAAAGATAAAGGGATCGATAACACAATTAACTAAATGCCACAGATTGTTTAATAACAATCTCTATAACTAAAATCTGAGATAGATAAAACTAAGGTAAAGCTTAGTCTATAAATACTTCAAAGAAGCTCTGAGGCAAGAGCCCTATAGTTAACCCCAAGACATATGTGAGACCAGAAAGTTGGCAAATGCTGCCAAGATAATATGCAATTCAGTCAGACTTATTGGGTGCAGAACAAACACTTGGTGATCCTGACAAAAACAGATTTGCAAGAGAAAGTACAGAACAAGATCAAAACAGATTGATACCACAAAGAGATAAGGAAGTTGAACTGGCAAAACCCTTAGTTGTCTAATCATCAAAAAATCAGCAAAGCTGGACAGGGCATAAAGCTAAGGTCCTACTGACTGGGATTTAATGAAACATTTGGATTATACATAGATAAGGTTGCCTTACGTGATCCAAAGGAACACTATGAATAATAGTAATTTTAGAGACTGCCATGAAGCAAGGGGCATTCAGTCTTAGAATTCTGGACTACTGGACTTGTGAAGCTTTCTAGTATGGAAAATTCTGATCTTGTCTCTGTGTCAGCCTTTTATATAGGATTTTGTTATTGCAAAAATTAGAAATTTTTGCAATAACCAAATTCTATATAAAAGGCTGACACAGATTTTTCAATAACAAAATTCTATATAAAAGGCTGACACAGAGACAAGATCAGAGTTTTCCATACTAGAAAGCTTCACAAGTCCAGTAGTTTAGATCTGATAAGAGATGTTATTGTACTTATTTAAAAACATGTTGAAACATGTGGAATTTTGTTTTATATTACAAAGCTTTTTTTAAAAAAAACCACCCAAATATACTGTATAGCTATAATTCTGGTTGAGAAGTTTTCTCGGCCAAGACACACAAACTCTGTGTCTTTACTTTGCTAGATCATAGTATTTGTGCAGGAGTGATACTTGGTTTGAGGAGAAACTAGGGATATTCAGTTAGCTACCTAGCCTAGCAAAGTACAGATACCATGATCTCAGGAGAATCCCACACTGGCATAATTTGTCACAGCCCATTGTAAATTTTATATATATGGGTAACCAGATTTGAAATGTGTGGACATTATGTTAATATCTGGGCTGTTGCTTTATTTAGTGTTGCAGTTTTTAAAATGCACTTAAGAGGAATGTTTTCACTTATTTAAAGGAGCCCTGGGAATCAACGAAAACCTGATTTGTATTCTTGATTAACAAAAACATGCTCTCATAATCTTAGCTTTTGTGACAGGAATATAAAATAAGTGCTATTTTTGTTTTTTTAGCTAACAAGGGTAGAATTCCAAGCACCAAGTTAAATCAGACTTACGGGTACATGCCATAGTTGGTGGATCTTTCTCAGCTCGAAAGTAACCTTTTTCACACTGGCACACAGATGTTGCTTCCACAAATGTTTGACTGTGTGGAGGGCACTTGGAACACTTTATATTCCCAGCAAATGCTTTATAAAATCCTGGCCTACAAGCTGTGAAAACAGAGAGAGAAGAAGTTAAATATGTACATTTATTCAGCTATACGCAAAATATAATTTCCAGCTTTCTATTTGACTCTTCCAGTGCTTTGTTATAGTCTAGTGACCCTGAAACAGTTATACAGCTTTGGTTCTGAAAGGCTAGAGTCAGTAAAGAAAGCTGACAAGCAGACCTGGCAACTGTATTCTCTATGAATGTGTTCCTTTACTTTTCCTAACAGAAATGAATAGGAACCATTCTCATCTATATGAGGAAGAAAAGAAGGGAAATTGCTGTATTGGGACTCAGAATGCACCTGCACTATAGAAATAATGCAATTTGACACCACTTTAAGTGCAGTAGCTCCATCTTATGGAATCTTGGAATTTATAGTTTTACAAGGATTCTTAGGATTCCATAGGATGGAACCATGGGAGTTAAAGTGGGACCAAACTGTATTATTTCTATAGTATAGATAGATGCACCTTCAGTAACTACCTCTACTGAGTAGGATTCAACCTGCAGTGCATGTAATGTGTTTTTGAGTACAAAGCATATTGAAAGGCAGTGCAACTGCGTCATTCTCTGAAACATTATGTTCTTCCACTGTGCATATTATTTACAACATTGTGTATGTTAGTCACTGTGTTTCAGAAATAATCCAAGTTAATATTTAGAAATTATCTGGATACATTAAAACCTTGTGATTACCCATACATTCCCACAAATATATTTGAATAATGCCAGCCATATATAGCACTATATGAAAATGTTTATATATGCCATTGTCTTTGTTATATTACAAATGATAATGAAAATATTTTAAAAATCAGTCACAGAGAGCGTGTTGCCAATATGCTACTTTACACAGAGTAATCCACGGGAAGTTTTGATGCCACTCTTCTTTGAAAAGTACCCATAGCCTAGGTATTTTTTTTAAAACGTAGCCCTGGTAGACATACACATGAGATAAAAGTATTGTTGGAAACCTGCCATAATTAGCTAAGTCTTAAAGTCTAATAGGCTATACTCTCTGAGATATTTGGAAAGCCTGAAACTATGTAAAAGAAAAACAAAACAAAATACAAAACCTTGTTTCTGCAGTAAGTTTCTACTGCACCTGGTTTTAAAGATCAAAAAGTGGTTCATGTCTTAATTGCTTTACAATTATGCTATACTGTACATGAGGTTGCCCTTGTAGAATTTTCAGAAGATACAGCCATTGCAAAATGCAGCAGTGAGACCATTCTCTGGCGTGCACTTTAGAGACCACTTATCACAAAGCCCTAACTGGCTTGGGCTATAATATCTGACAGACAACTTACTCCCACATGAACCCTCCTAGAATTTGATACCCTCACTGGAGTACCCCCCCCTCCAAGAGGTACACAAAGTAACAGTTTCTCTGTAGTAGCACCTCAGTTGTGGAACAACTCCTCAAATGACATCAACCAGGCTTTGTCGCAACCAAGATCCATTATTTCACATGCAGTCACTTCTACTTCTCCTTATTGTCAAAATCAACTGCAACTTGTGAAGGTGCTAGTCTAGAATTCTGTAATTATCTGGATGAGAACAATGAACTTAAATCGAATACTAATAAGATGGTAGCTCTGTGGATTGGTAGTTCTTTGATCTGGGAACTGGGTAGTCTAGAAGCCTAGAAGGCATTGCACTTCACCTGTGGGAGCAAGTGCCTAGCTTGGAAGTACTCCTAGTTCCACTTCTATCGCTGGAGGTGCAGATGGACTCCATGCCTCAGAGTGCTGGGAACCAGCCTTTCTTGGACAAAGATAACATGGACACTTTAGGTGATGCATTGGAAATGCCCCTACTAGAATGATGTAACATGATGTAAATGCAACTATTAGATAACATGGACACTTTAGGTGATGCATTGGAAATGCCCCTATTAGAATGATGTAACATGATGTAAATTCAGCTGTCCCTGAAGACAACTCAAAACTACAGCATATATATATATATATATATATATATATATATGATGTGTGTGTGTGTCTTAAAGTCTAATAGGCTATACTCTCTGAGATATTTGGAAAGCCTGAACCTATGTAAAAGAAAAACAAAACAAATACAAAACCTTGTTTCTATGTATGGCTTAAAATCTAGCCTGGACAGTGAAGAAAGCTGATGGGAAGAAAATAAACTCATCTGAGATGTGGTGCTGGAGAAGAGTTCTAAGGACACTGTGGAGTCATGGATGACTAAGAAGACAAATAAATAGGTCCTAGAGCAAATAGGGCCTGAACTCTCCCTAGAAACCAAGATGACTAAACTGAGACTGTTGTACTTTGGACAGATCATGAGAAGGCATGACTTACTAGACAAAACAACAATGCTTGGCAAGATGGAAGGCAGTAGGAAAAGAGGAAGACCACATTACAGACGGTTAGATTCAATCAAAGAAGCCACAATCCTTAAGTCTGCAAGACTTGAACAGGGCTGTTGAGGATAGGGTAACTTGGAGGTCTCTCATTCATAGGGTTGCCAAAAGTCAAAGCCAACTTGACACTATTTAACAACAACAAACTTGTGAAATTGTTTAACATGCTTTTAGTCTGTAAATCATTTCCTACTGTTTTAAAACTAATTCTTAAAATTTTAAATTCTTTTAAATCAGCCCGGGTGCTGCATGATGGGGTGAGCTCCTGTCACTAGTCCCAGCTTCTGCCAACCTAGCAGTTCGAAAGCATGCAAATGCAAGTAGATAAATAGGTGCTACTTCAGTGGGATGGTAAACAGTGTTCTGTGCAATCATGTTGGCCACATGATCACAGAGTAGTCTCTGACAATGCTGGCTCTCTGGCTTAGTAAGGGAGATAAACATCGCCCCCTATGGTCGAATACAACTTGACAACCTTGTCAATGGGGAATACCTTTACCTACTTTTACCTACTGTATGGCACCTTTAGATTCAATGATGTAAGGCAAATTATGTATTTTAATAAGTAAAATAATAAATAAAAAGTTAAAGATGGTCTTTGGGCCTTAAAACCAGATTGGAAACTGTACTTGTTAGAGCTGGTTTAAAAACTCTTTTAATCTTTCTTAAAATAACATGTTTATTTATTGTGTATCATCTGGGGAACCCAGGAAGACTAAAAGGCAATAAAAAAAAAACTTATTCTCATCACCATTCTCTCTCACACACATACACAGAGAAATGATGGCATACAGTTCTAATCACCTTCCAAATATTCCCTAAATGCTATGCAAAGTTTGCATTCATAGTAGTCTGTAATTGATGGATTTATTTATCTGCAAGAAACATCACAGTTTGAAATAAATTTTGGCTAGAAATTGAGAGCCATTATACACACAACAGACATAGAGTATTACATCTGCACAGAAATGTGCCAGCTACTGTGACAAGATGTCTGATACAGACAGCCAGGGCATGATTGGACTCTAGGGACTGATTAGGCTGTGGGACTAACATTGTTTGTATTTATCATTGCAAGCCATATTTTCTTCTCAATTTGAAAAAAATCAGATCAACTACATGCGTGGCTTGCCTTCTGGGTTGAACAGCTGAAGTGCATGTAGCTACCTTTAAACAAGGCTGAAATTCAAGAGGAGGGAAAAGAGGACTGAGTTTTGGTCTTCAGTGTTTCTCCTTCCCTAAAAATAACTAATGGTTGAAACGCCAGCATTTTTAACAAGGATCATGTGCTCATAACCTAACCAGCTCTAATTGTTCTGTGTTGAAACAGACCAGAAATCTTTTGATCTCTACAGAAAATAGATCTTAGGAAGGGTGGGAAGATGTAGTGTCATAATTTCCAGTCAGGAGACAATAGCCAATACTCTGTTGATGCCTTATGCATAAAAAAATCCCCCTCTGGAAGCAAGTTGACAAATTTTCCCCAATGTGGAGCATCTATATTCAATGAAAGGGTTCCAGAAACAGAGTTGCATAAGTGCTGCAATTACATATGAGGTTGCACTATTATTGCCATTCCAAACAAGGGTTTCATAAGACAATCAAAGTGTGACTCCATATGTAGAAGTTTACACTTTGCAATTCAGATTTAGGATCACAGCCAGTATTCATAAGTGCTCCTCACACCTAGTCATGAAAATAAATGCCATTTGCTTTTGTTTATGTTCATTCCACAGTTACATTTGGCATACATATTGAGCCAATTTAAAAGCCAGCTTCAGTAACAGATCTCTCCAGGTGAAATATTCTATATATACAAAGCACAATTGAGAATATTCTCAGTCACCCACATAAATCTAAGATGAAGGGCAAATTGATGTGTGGCATGATAGTCCTTTAGTTATCTAGGTCTCAAGCAGATCCTCACAGCTGTAAACACTAGTACTTGTGGCTGGAAACGTACAACGGGGTATCGTAAAGTTTTAATTATCACCTTTAAATTTTTCTGACAGAAAGTTTGTTTTGACTTGTAGTTGTTAACTTATCTCTACATAGTCACCATCCAGATTTACACATTTTCCCAGTGTTTCTTGACCCTCTGAATACCATTATTGTAGAAGTCAGCAGATTGTGCCTTAAACCACTCTTCCACTTTATGAATGCCATCATCTGTGTTGTCAAATTGGCAACCCCACAATGGATTTTTCATTTTTGGGAAAAGAAAAAGTCACTTGATGATGATGACACTGACATAATTTCATCAATATACCATAATAACTTCCAGGTGATAATTATTACTTTACAATACCTTCCCCCCCCTCGTATTTCTCCATCTTACACTTTAGTCACTTCTGGCACAACTTGTAACAAAAATAAAGGACACAATCAGCTGATTTTCTCAACATCATGCACATAGGAAATAATGATGACACTGACAAAATATTATCAATATACCATAATAACTTCTGGATGATAATTATTACTTTATGATACTCCTTCACCAGCTGCTTAAGCAGAAATGTCATGAATAATAATAATAATAATAATAATAATAAATTTTATTTTTAACCTGCCCTTTTGCAAGGCAATCAAGGTGGCGTACAAAGTTAAAACAAGACAGCAGTTAAAACAATTCCATCCCCCCCAATCCCTAACCCAACCACCCCATAAAAGTCGAATTAAACTAGTATAATAATTAAAATACCAAATAAATCAACAACAGTAATTAATACATTAAAACAAACAGTGGTGTCAGGGAGCAGTAACCATCCAAACTCTGATAGGGGCGAGAGAGTCATTCCATGAAGAGAACTGTCCTGGTTGAGGAACACACAGGGATGGTTTCTGGGGAGGAGGTCAGTTTCCATTCACAGGCAACAGATGGAGGAATGTGACATGCAGAAGTAGAAGGAGCAGTGATCATTTTGTGAGTTTGGAGCTGCAGAATCATTTTGATGCTCTCTCCCTTATCAGTGATAATGTGGGAAAGCAGGAAGAGCAGTAGTGTCAGTCTTTAGAAAGTGTGCATGAGACCTTGAAAGTTCAGCACATGGAATAGTCTCTGCGAAACATCAGAGGAGGGCGTGTGGTGGTGGTAAGGGAGTCCCTGCTGGGCTACAGAATCAGTAGTTTGTGGGCCTGACAAGATGTCTTAAGAGGTGTGCTGCCTTCCTGGGCCAAAAATCCATGATGTAATGGAGGACATGACAAGACTCATCATGCCTATTGATCATTATCCCTTCCTTCTGGTCCATGTGGGAAACATTAATACTGCAAGGAATAGCCGTCAGACTATCCTAAGTGATTATGAGGCTCTGAGAAGAAAGCTGAAAGATCTGGATTCACAGGTAGTAATTTTGTCTGCCTTCCAGTTAAAGGGCACGGCCAAGGAAAGGAGAGAAAAATACTGCAGGTGAACAACTGGCTCTGCAGATGGTGCCACCAGGAATGGTTTGGCTTCCTGGACCAATGTGTGTGTGAGGTGGACTTCTGGCAAGGGATGGGTGGCGCCTCACAGCAGTTGGCAGAACACTTTTGCTAAAAGTCTAAAAGATTTGATTGAGAGGGCTTTAAACTGAGTTATGTGGGGAAGGCACATTGTTTCAGTGTTCTTTCCTACTTTAAATGGTGATTACAGAAATTGGTACTAGGAAATACTGCTCACAGAGAGCCCACATGGTTCAATCTGGTCTCTCATGCTTTATAAAATCTACATGAAATCACTGAATAATGTTATCAACATGTTATTGACACCTCCTTCATTTTATCACATTCAGGTAGAGCAGGAGAGGTAATAAAAGTTTGTGAACAGTAGTGGACTGCATGAGAACAATAGACTGAAATTGATACATAGTTAATTTGACTGGTAAGATCATTTTAAAATGTTCTAGCGGATTGCTCTCCTCCTAAGACCAGGTTCCAGAGATTGAGGCTACCAACCGATTTTCCCTACAATCCTACAAGACACCTGGAAAAGATTCTCCAATGAGCAATTCAATGACCAATCAGTTTGGAACAGGAGTATATATGTTCCTTCAGGTGCCTGGGACATAAGTCATAATAAACTTTCAAGGTAAACATCAAAACTTTAAACTGTCCTTTAAACTGCCTAGAAACAGATTCTAATCATGTAATGTTCTTTCAGCACCACAGAATCATGGAGTTGGAAGAGACTACAAGGGCCATCCAGTCCAATTGGAATACGCAATCAAGGCACTTCTGACATATGGCTATCCAGCATCTGTTTAAAAAATCTCCAAAGGAGGAGAGTCCATCATTCTCCAAGGCAACACTGTCTACTGTCAAACAGTTATTACTATCAAGGAGCCAGCCAGACAGCCTGTCAAGAAAGGTTTCATGCTCTACAGTACTGAAACCAATAAAGAAATCCTGAAAAATCAACAGGACCATATTGCTCAGATCCTTCCTCTGGAACATTCCATCAACCAGGGTGACCAAAAGAGTTTCTGTGCTGAAACCTCATCCAAAATCAGATTCAAATGGATTCTGATACTGTTTCATCTAATGCTGCAAGGTTTTGAAAATAGCAATAAAGAACAATTGAAATTCATGATGTAGGGCAGGGGTAGGCAACCTTTCCCCTTTAAGGGCCGAGGGACTTCAGCTCCCAGAAACCCAGGAGCTATTGGCCAACATGGGACTATTGGCCAACATGGCTGAGGCTTCTGGGAGCTGAAGTCCCTCGGCCCTTAAAGGGGAAAGGTGCCTACCCCTGATGTAGGGGGTTGACAATCAGGAGTTATTAAAAAGTTAGTGTTCTAGCAAATTGGTTTGAGTTAATTTAGCCATGTACTTCTCTGTAGAATTAATATATTGCCCACATTCATACATTGTAAGATGCACAAATCTCTGACTTTAAGAAAAGCCATGCTTAGTTGTTTCTTCTTCTTCTTCATCTGGCAATGCATCAACAGTCCTGAATTTGTTTTAATCACATCAAAAATGCTTGATAACTATGATTAAAATGCAGAGCAACCCAAGTGTCTCATGTTTGGTTAGATTTATAGAACAGCTATAACTCTAACCAAATACCCTTATCACCTCATTATTTAGAACTGAAAAACTTTCTATGAAGGAATAGAAATACTAACCTGGAATGCTCAAAAAAAGAAGACAAGCTCAACAACAGTTACACTCACATCCACACTCAGAGTGACAAGAATTTTATTTCAAAGACTGCCAGAAATAGTGCAAATTGAGTCCATTTTTAGGGTTAGGGTTAGTGCTAGGGAATCATGGGAATTGTTTTTTTCTGAGACATTGAGCCTTCTCTGTCAGAGAGCTCTGGTGCCACAATAAACTACAGTTCCCATGATTCCCTAACCCTAACCCTAAAAGTGGACTCAATTTGCACTATTTCTGGCAGTCTGCAACCTCCCTTAGTTAATTTCAGAACCCCCAAACATTTTTGTTTTTCCTTGTAAAAAAAAGTATTTCAATCCCCTGATAATTTTGTTCACTTTTAATGTAACTTTCTCAGCTTTGCAGTATTCTATTTGAGTTGGAGTGACAGAACAGAACAGAAAATGAGCCACAGCATTACTTTACTTACAGGAGGCTGACCCTGGGGATCCCTTCCAACTCTACAATCTAGGATTCTATAGATTCACATGATGTCATTTTCAGGTTTAGCCCCAATTTCCCCATTAAAGCCCCTGTGGTCACCATGAATTGCAACCTCCCAGGTTAACCCACTTTGTAGAACTGTTGTTAGGATGAAAGTGAGGTTGAGGAGAAATAATGCAGAACATTTTAAAATTTAGGAGATAAATGGAAAGAAATTAATTAAAATGGACACGTTGTTGTTGTGTGCCTTCAAGTCATTTCTGACTTATGGCAACCCTAAGGGAACAATATCATGGGGTTTTCTTGGCAAGATTTGTTCACAGGAGGTATGCCATTGCCTTCCCCAGATGCCAAGAGCATGTGACTTGCCTAAGGCTATCCAGTGAATTTCACAGTTGGGCCAGGAATTGAACCCTGGCCTCCAGAGTCATAGTCTGATGCTCAAAGCTCTACAGCATGCTTGCTCTCTGGATATAAAGTAGCGAGTAAAAAAATTACTGACACAAAGGGCCGGAGCAGAAGGGCAGGAAAAAAATGGCTCAACCCTTTTTTCCCCTAAAAACATGTTGAAACTCTGTTGTCTGCACAGCCAGCTCCTAAGGTGGGCTGAATATGTATGGCTCATCTGCCTGGTGCCCCATCAAGCTGTGCCACTGGGTAAATATTTTTTGTTGCCTCACCACCATGCATGCTCACTGTCCCAACAACACACCACCTGCAGCCTCCAAGTAAAGCAAAGCAAAGCAGCTTCATTTATATACCACTTCATATCGCACTATGGGATGTCTAAGCGGTTTACAATTGTAAGCTCATTGTCCCCCAACAGTTGGGTACTCATTTTAGCGACCTCGGAAGGATGCAGGCCTGAGTCTAGCCTGAGCCCTGGCTAGCATTGAACTCGCAACCTTGTGGTCTATGAGTGAGTGGGGAAAGAGACACCCTTTGGGACCTCATGCAATCTGACCAATGGATAATCCAGTTTTCGGGTTACCGTTGGGGCTCAGGTGCTATCGCCCAGGGGAGGTTGCAGAGGTGGTCTAGGAAATAGACCACTGGCTGTAGCTGCTCCCATCCTTGGCTATTTCCCCACCTGGTTTCCAGTTCCATTAAGAAATTATAATAATATAATAAATAATAAATTTTTATTTGTAACCTGCCCCTCTGCTTGGCAATCGGGGTGGCGTACAGCAAGGTTAAAAAGACAACAATTAAACCATTCCATCATCCCACACCCTAACCCTCCCACCCCTTAAAACTGAATTAAACTGCAATGGAAGTAAAATCAGAATTAATACAAATAAAATACAATAAAATCAATTCCTTGGCTAACATGTGGTGGCAGCAAGAGGGGTAAGTAGCAGATCACCTCCAGTTAGCTGGGCAGTTATCCCGGGAAGGCCTGCTGGAAGAGATCCATCTTTACCACCTTTTTAAAAGCAGCAAGAGTGGTAATAAGACAGATCTCGTCCGACAGGCCATTCCACAATCTGGGAGCGGTTGAGAAAAGTCCCTCTTAAAGTATTTACTATTAAATATTTTACATCATGTAAAGTATTTAATGCAAAAGCTTTATTTTTAATTAATAAATAGATCAAGTTAATAATGGCCCTGTTTGAACCCACTTTCCATTGTCTTGTCTCATTATTCCTGGGGTGGGTGGGTAAATAAAAATACTAATACATTAATTCCTTCATTTTATTTACATCCTGCCTTTCTCTTCTAGAAGTGGGACTTATAAACAAATTATGACATCATGTAAAGTATTTAATGCAAAAGCTTTATTTTTAATTTTACAAAACTATTGAAGACCCTCTTTATCCAAACACAAAATGAAATCATCATTGTTGCTACATACCTTAAAATAAAAATGAGTGCTTTACAGATATTATAACTGGTTGAGAAAGCTGAAACACTCACAGGCTTGGAATAATTGAATTTTGCAGAATGTTGATTGCCATATTTGAGAACTAAAGAAATAAGCAAGTTCTTTTTTACAGTCCAATGCATATGTAATCAGAATCTGAAATAAGCATTCCAATGCCCACGGTGCAGTGGCAATGTTTAGTTGATTATGAGTAGAGTAATTTCATCTTCAGGGACTTCAAATAAAACATATGCACATGTAAGATTTTCCAACAAGCTTTTAAAACTATTACAATGACTAACAAGACTTTTAAAAGTTCATCAGTGAATAAATGGAAGAGAGATAACTGAAGTGTACACTGGAGTTGATTCAAATGGCTACCAGAAAAGCACTGCTTGTAGCCAGTCTATTGTAAACTGCAAAGGATTACATTTTACATATCCCACAATAATTTTAAAATGAATATGATGATAAATTATTCAGTTTTGTAGTTGGAGGACTTTACCTTATGGTTTCATGCATATTTATCTGAATTGTTTTACATAGCCTTAATTACCATTATGAAAAGTGGAGTAAATTTTATTAAATATTAATAAAATGAATCTCAGTTAAAGTAAATTCACTAAATCAATGGGATTTAGATACAAATAAGTCTTGACTTACCATTAAGCAAATTTTGATAGACGTACTCTATCTGGTTCTTGCAACTAAATGTAAATCAAGTGCTTTCCACTCTCTTATCTCATAGAATCAGAGAATCATAGCATTGGAAGAGATCACAAGGACCATCCAATCCAACCCCCTGCCATCCAAGAACACACAATCCAATCACCCCCAACAGATAGGTTTCCATATCTCAATTTTTGCCAGGACATTCACAGTTTTTAACCCTTTGTGAATCTCCCGGTCCGGTTTTGGAGCCAGTCCTGGCTCCCAGCTCCTCCTCCTCTGCCTCCTGCCAGGTTTTCATGCTGGGGTTAGGCAGTGTTTTGGGGCAGGGCCTCCACTGCCACCTGCTGCATGGTGCCTCACCTGTGGCAGCAGCAGAGCTGGCTGGGGCCCCAGCCAGCAGGCTAGGGCCCAAGGAGATGGAGGGAGGCCACAGCAGCAAGGAGGATCATGGAGGCACTGGAGGATGGCAGAGGCACCAGATTCAGGTAAGGCAGGTGGGCCTAGTAGGCCTCAGGGGGCTGGGGGGGGGGGAATTGGGGCTGCCTCTGCAGCCTTGACTTCCCTGGCCACGCTTTCGGCCTGGCATGAACTTTTGTAGACTAAAGTCTGCTTCCTCAGATGCATTTAGTCTCAGAGGTGCTCCAAAATCTCTATATCTTTGAATTCTACTTCCTCAGATGTATTTTATTGTTTCTGTTGTGTGCCTTCAAGTTGTTTCCAGAGAGAAGGAGCTCCATTCCAACTTTCTGCCCAGGAAGAATGTCAAAATCTCCTCCATTTTGAGCATGACTAAGAAGCATGGATTTATATTAATGTTTTTGTCTTTTAGTAGGTTGTGTCCTCCATTGTTCTTGAATGTCCTACATTTTGTCTTACATTTTGTCCTACATTTTGTTCTACATTTTTTCTGCATTTTGTTCCAGTTTGGAGGTAGAGAATTATGGAAACCCGGCCAACAGAAGGCCATCCAGCTTCTCTTTAAAAACCTCCAAAGAAGGAGACTCCAATACACTCCTCTAAGGGGGTGTTTTCCACTGTTGAACAGCTCTTACTGTCAGGAAGTTTTTCCTAATGTTGAGGTGGAATCTCTTTTCCTGTAGTTTGAATCCATTGCTGTGGTCCTATTCTCTGGAGCAGCAGAAAACAAGCTTGCTCCATCTTCAAACTGACACCTCTTCAAATATTTGAACAGGGCTATAATATTATCTCTTAACCTTCTCTTCTCCAAGCTAAACATATCCAGCTCCCTAAGTGCAGCCTGAGGATGTAGACAGGATCCTTGGAAAGGTGACAGCCACCATGAGCATACTGGATCCTTGCTCTTCCTGGCTTTTGAAATCAGCTAGAGGGGGACTGGCCGAGTGGGTAAAGGGAGTGGTGGATGCTTCACTGCAGCAAAGCAAATTTCCATCATGCCTAAAGGAAGCTGTGGTCAAGCCGTTACTAAAAAAGACCTCCCTGGATCCTGCCATCCTGGATAACTATTGGCCAGTCTCTAATATTCCATTTTTGGGCAAGGTTCTGGAGCAGGTGGTAGCCTCCCAACTCCAGGGATTTCTGGATGAACCAGATTATCTAGATCTATTTCAATCTGGTTTCAGGCCTGGATGTAGCACAGAGACAGCTTTGCTTGGCTTGGAAGATGACCTTTGCAGGGAACTGGACAGGGGGAGTGTGTCCTTGTTGGTCCTGTTAGATCTCTGAGCAGCTTTTGATACCATCGGCTATAGTATCCTTCTGAGCCGTCTTTCTGGGATTGGACTTGGGGGCACTGCTATGCAGTGGTTCCAGTCTTTCTTGGAGGGGCGGACCCAGAAAGTGGTGTTAGGGGACTCTTGTTCAACTCCTTGGCTGCTAGCCTGTGGGGTCCCACAGGGTTTTGTTTTGTCCCCAATGTTGTTTAACATCTTCATGAAACTGCTGGGAGAGGTCATCCAGAGTTTTGGGGTGCGGTGTCATCAGTATGCAGATGACACCCAACTCTATCTCCTTTCCATCTGACTCCATGGAAGCTGTCTCTGTGATGAACCAGTGTGCTATCAGTAATAGACTGGATGAGGTCAAACAAATTGAAGCTTAATGCAGAGAAGACAGAGGTGCTCCTAGTGAGTCCTAAGGCAGATCAGGGAAATGGAGCTGTGCCTGAGACGGACAGCATTACATTCCCTCTGAAATCTCAGCTCGCAGCTTGGGTGTGCTCCTGGACTCAACTCTGAGCCTGGATGCCCAAGTTTCAGCAGTGGCTTGTGCACTAGCTTTGCCCATTCCTTGAGATGTCAGATCTGGCTATGGTGACACATGCTTTGGTTACATCCCATTTGGACTATTGTAACATGCTCTATGTGGGGCTGCCTTTGGAAACTGTTTGAAAACTTCAGCAAGTCCAAAATGCCACAGCTAGAATGCTGACCAGAGCCAGTTATAGGGAGCATATAACTCCTGTATTGAAACAGCTCCACTGGTTACCGGTTCGTTTCCAAGCACAATTCAAAGTGCTGGTCATGACCTATAGAATCATAGAATCATAGAGTTGGAAGAGACCACAAGGGCCATCCAGCCCAACCCCCTGCCATGCAGGAACTCCCAATCAAAGCATCCCTGACAGATGGCCATCCAGCCTCTGCTTAAAGACCTCCAAGGAAGGAGACTCCACTACTCTCCGAGGGAGTGTGTTCCACTGTCGAACCGTCCTTACTGTCATGAAGTTCCTCCTAATGTTGAGGTGGAATCTCTTTTCTTGCAGCTTGCATCCATTGTTTCGGGTCCTAGTCTCTGGAGCAGCAGAAAACAAGCTTGTTCCCTCCTCGATATGACATCCCTTCAAATATTTAAACACGGCTATCATATCACCTCTCAACCTTCTCTTCTCCAGGCTAAACATCCCCAGCTCCCTAAGTCGTTCCTCATAGGGCTTGGTTTCCAGACCCTTCACCATTTTAGTTGCCCTCCTTTGGACACACTCCAGTTTCTCCACATCCTTTTTGAATTGTGGTGCCCAGAACTGGACACAGTATTCCAGGTGAGGCCTGACCAAAGCAGAATAGAGTGGCACTATTACTTCTCTTGATCTAGACACTATACACTGATGTAGCCTAAAATTGCATTGGCCTTTTTAGCTGCTGCATCACACTGTTGGCTCATGTTCAACTTGTGGTCCACCTGGATTCCTAGATTCCTAGATCCCTTTCACACGTAGTCTCATTCAGCCAGGTGTCCCCCATCATATATCTGTACTTTTCGTTTTTCTGCCCTAAGTGCAGTACCTTACATTTCTCCGTGTTGAATTTCATTTTGTTAGCTTTGGCCCAACTTTCTAGTCTGTTCAAGTCATTTTGAATTTTGATCCTGTCCTCTGGGGTATTAGCTACTCCTCCTAATTTGGTGTCATCTGCAAATTTGATAACTATGCCCCCAATACCATCATCCAAGTCATTAATAAAGATATTGAATAGCACTGGGCCCAGGACAGAGCCCTGTGGCACCCCACTGGTCACTTCTATAAAGCCCTACATGGGTTAGGTCCAGACTATTTGAGGGACCATATCTCCCCATACAAACCACCTAGAGCCCTAAGGAGAAGGGCTTTCTCTCAGTCCCATCACCATTCCCATGCTGGTTTGGTGAGGACATGAGGGAGACCCATCTCAGTGGCTGCTCCCACCTTGTGGAATTCCCTTCCACAGGAGGCTAGGCTGGTCCCTTCACTGCTGGCCTTTTGCTGGGAGGCAAATACATTTTTATTTAAACAAGCCTTTTAAAATCCTTCAGGCTTAGTTTCATTGGAAGATGAGGGGTTAGTTTTAGATTATTATTATTTTTAACTCTGTTTTAAATTTTATATTTGTAATTTTTACATTTTTTACAGTTTTAATTGTACTATTTTAATTGTTGTTTTAATGTGTTTTATATATGTTGTTAACTGTCTTGGGTCCCACTTTGGGAGAAAGGCAGGATAAAAATAAAATAAAATAAATAGTTTATCCTCATAGGGCATGGTTTTCACACCCTTCACTATTTTGGTTGCCCTCCTTTGGACACACTCTATCTTGTCAACATCTTTTTTGAATTGTGGTGCCCAGAATTGGACACAGTATTCCAGGTGGGGCCTGACCAAGCAGAATACAGTAGCACTATTACTTCCCTTGATCTAGACACTCCACACAATGTTATGGGTAAAGGGAGAATACTTATGCACTTGGAACATTGTGGATCACCTGTGGTTGTCACTGAAGAGAATTTATTTACTATGATGAGCTGCTGTTGGGCTCATCTATGTTTTCTAAGGATATACCTTGTTATATTAAGTTACTTTTTCATAGCTATTTATTGAATCTATTTTTAAATTAGCTGGTCTTTTAACATCTAGTGGTTCAACTGTGTCTCACTGCCTGGAAAATGTAACATGCCATGGGAGATTGTCAAGTGTGAGATGTCATCAGAGACACACACCGCTGCAAATTCTCTAACAGAGTGCTAAGAAAATAGGATGCCAAATTATCAAATTAGGTATATAAGCCAAAACTCAATTGCCAATAAAATTTAACTGATATTCTGTTGAATATGGGTGGAAATGTATTCCCATAATGAGTAATCTCAATCATGATCAGTTATGAACATTTTACTTGGAAAGCAATGGAATCTAGAAAAGAAGTGCTTAACTCTGACTGTGTTAATGCTGACCATGCTGCAGCCCCAATCCTCCCTTTTGCTGCCCCTGTAAGAGCGGCAAAATGCTGCTCCTTTCAGGGGCAGCAAAAGGGTGCCCTAAGAGCCAGCACATGGCTCTTTAGCATCCCTTCTGGCACAGTGCATCAGGACACTGCGCCAGGAGGATGTCTTGACGTGGTGCGCTGTGTGTAATGGCATGCGGTGTCAGGACATCGTCAGGCTGGGGTTGGAGTGGCCAGTGTGCGGCTGCCTCTCTCCATCTCTGCCTCTAGACCAGCCCTTTGGGCCGGTCTGCAAAGGTCGTAAAACTCCATCTACACCTGCAAAATAATTCAGCTCAATTGTGTATTATGTCTATGGCTTTGTTTCTTTATTCCTGGCATGCATGTCCACACCTGTAAATCAACAGCTTTTCTTATTTTGCTGTCAGTCTTACCATCTACCTTGCAATCTCATTGGATGTCTCCCCCATTGCATCCCTTCTCCCCACTTTGTGCCCTAGTGGGAATTTTTTGACTCATTGGGGAATGTGCATGTTCCTCCTTCCCCCATCTAATTCCCTTTCACCCTTCTGGCCCAGTTAGAGACTCTTCTGATTGATAGCTGAGCATGCTTACACTCCTTCCTCCCTCTCCTCATCCAATCATGTAGTATAATTTACTAAAATAATAAATACTCCACCCTTCCGATTCCACTCATTCTGATTTAGGCTCAGGACACACATATAAAAAAGTTGTTTATTACTAAAACTGCAGAGTAAAAAAAATGATTTTCCCCCCCTAAATACATTAAGCCTACATGAAGTACTTCCACTGTGAAAATGGTTGTACATTGTGTGTTCCAGCAGCACAAGATGGATATGGATTATTTGCTAGTGTGGATCCACCCTCAGTTGCATCCCTTTAGAAAAATCATTAACCCTGTGACAGTATAGCAAATATAGTCAGAAAAAGTGAGTCCCAACCTTTTTGTTTTGTTTTGTTTTCCTGTATATTATATTTATCTACTTATAAAGAACTTACTTATTAAAATCTTTACATTTAATTTGTTTCATTGTGATCACTGTAACATGTATTGGAACTAGGATTTAAAACTCCCACAAAGCTCAGTGATTCAATTAGATTTCTTAAATGAGTCTGAAACACATTTGTTATAGAAAAGGTTATAGAAAATACCAAACTGGATTCTAGTTGTTTAGTATACACCTTGATTTATATGCATCTTACATTTGACAAAGTAATCTTCCAAAATAGCTCAATAAGAACTACAGGAAGCAAAAACTCCCCTCCCTGTATGAAATTAACTGGCATGGCTTCAAGATGATAGGAAAGGGCCACTCCAGCATGAGGAATACTTAAGTTTTCCCAGTTTCTATGGGAAATAAGATGAACTATTCATACTGTATGGTTGAAATCCTGCACATAATTACTATGAAACAAACTGTATTTAATTTAGTTTAATTGTACAGTCACCCCTCCTTATCTATGGATTATTTATCTATGGATTCAAGCATTCATAGCTTGAAAATATTAAATATACACACACTTCAAATAGCAAATCTTGATTTTGCCATTCTATATAAGAGACACCATTTTATTCTCCATTGTAATTAATGGGACTTGAACATCCATGGATTTTGGTATCCATGGGAGGCCCTGGAACCAAACCCCAGTGGATACTAAGGGTTCACTGTATTGACAATTATATTTAGAAATTTGTATGCTGCTTCTTTCGTCTTATTGTGAACAATACTGGTCAACTTGTTTCTAGAATCATAGAATCATAGAGCCGGAAGAGACCTTGAGGGCCATCAAGTCCAACCCCGTCATGCAGGAATACACAATCAAAGCACCCCTGACAGATGGCCATTTAGCTTCAGTTTAAAAACCTCCAAAGGAGGCTGTACCACTCTCCAAGGTTGCGTATTCCACTGTTGAAGATCTCTTAGGGCCTCTGCAGACGGGCCCTTTGTGGCGTGTTGGAGGCAAGGAAGGGGAGCGGCAGCCAGACGCTGGGTGCCCCATCCCCTTCCTGAAGACGTCATTGGAGCGACGGCCCATCCACACGATGGGCACTCCGATGACGTCCACACACGCTGAGGTGGAAGAGACGCCAAAGAGGCGCAGCACGCCTTTTGTGGCACCCCTTTCACAGCTTTTGCAGGTGGCAAAAGGGAGGATTGGGGCCGAGGTGTCTGGCAGCCTTGGCCTCGATCCTCTGCTTCCCAGGGCAGCCCAGGGCCACCCGTCTGCATCCCCCTTTAGTGTCAAGAAGTTCCTAATGTTGAGGTAGAATCTCTTTTCTCGTAGTTTGAATCCATTGCTCTGGGTCCTAGTCTCTGAACTAGAGGGCCTTACTGTGTATCTATGTGTGTTTGAGAATTTTCAGGATGAAGCACAATATTTTAACTAGAAAGGCTTAACTTTTTTTTTTTAAATCAGTTTAAAAATCAACAGCCTCCATAGACTTTACAACAGAAGTTTTAGAAAAACCAAAACTCAGAAAGGCCTTCAAGTACAATATTTTGGAGGTATTTCTTTAAACAAATAATCAACTTGAGGTTTTGCCATTTCCAGTCTTCAGATAATATACATCATTCAGATTCTTAACTGATTTATGTATGGTCCCCACCTTCCCTGTATATCTGAGGAAGAGGGCAGTAGTCAATGAAAGCTTGGCTATAATAAGTATGTTAATTTATAAGGTGCCAAAGGATCCTGTCTGTTCATGTGAAATCTCATTGATCTATGGCAGGGCTGGAAAGCATTTGGCCCTTCAGATGTTAACCAGTCCGATAAACCTTCATCAATGGCCAGACTCTCTGAAACTGATGGGAAATAGAATTCCAAACATTAGGATCCTGCTTAGTACATGTAGTAGTATCATGTTAATCTATATAAGGAAACCATGACAAGGAGTTCCCAAAAGGTCTGTTGAAATGAGACTATGGGCCTTTACAGACTGCCAGAAATAATGCAGGTTGAGTCCACTTTAAATGCCTTGGCTCAGTACTAGGGAATTATTGTGGCACCAGAGCTCTCTGACAGAGAAGGCTCAATGTCTCAGAAAAAACTACAGTTCCTATGATTCCCTAGCACTGAGCTAAGGCAGTTAGAGTGGACTCAAGCTGCATTATTTCTGGAAGTCTGTAAAGGCCTTATGAGATTGTGTCACAACAGATATCATGGATGGAGGCCACTTTAAACTATACATCTATTCACAGTGCAAGTGCCAACACCTGGCAGGACAGAAAAGGAAAGCACAAGATAGGTCATTAACAGTGATGACTATAGAGGCATAATGAAATATTTCATGAACAGTGGAAATCTCTAATACTGTGATCCTGAGAAGGCTATTTAATATAAATATGCACTTGGTAGGGATCCTTTTGAAAGTTACTGAGATCCTTAACCCAGCTCAGGGGTTTTGAAAGATATTTATGCATGGCTGATTCCCGCCCCCCCCCCCAAAGGACCAAAAAAGAAAAAGAAGCTGACTAGAGGTAGTCAGAGGTCCATTTCTGGTTGTGAAAAATAAGTATTGTTTTGATGTTAAACAGTAAGAAAGAGGAGCTTCATTCTATTTAAAAGATGAATTCATTGTCTTAGGTCTGGCCACCCCAACCCCATGCCAATGCCTTCCTGATGCCGTGTGGAGTTATACATGGCACACGGTGTCAGGATGCCCTTCTGGTGCAGCAGTTTGATGTGCTGCACCAGAAAGGGCATGGAAGAGCCATGCACTGGCTCTTAAGGCAGCTTTTTGCTGCCCCTGAAAGGAGCAGCATTTTTCCGCTCTTTGAGGGGTGGCAAAAGGGAGGATCGGGGCCGTGATGTGGAGTTGCCGCAGTCCCGATCTGTGGCTAGCAGGGGCGGCCCAGAGCTCCTCATCTGCATAGCCCCTTAGACAATTCTTGACAGGCATTTAGGCTACATCTACACTGTAGAAATAATGCAGTTTGACACCACTTTTTGTAGCTCCACCCTATGGAATCCTGGGATACATAGTTTTACAAGGTCTTTAGCCAATGAGGGCAGAGTGCTGACAGCTAAAAACTACAAATCCCAGGATTATGTAGGATGGAGCCATGGCTGTTAAAGTGGTTTCAAACTGCATTATTTCTACAGTGTAAGCACACCTTAGTGGCAATTCTTCCTTATTTGAAAGAAAGAAAAAAAGGGTTAAAAAAAAAAAAAGGAGTCTTGGACCAGTTGAGAATTGCAAGAAGAATTGCATGTGGCTTCAGGCATTTGTCCATCCCTGGCCCCATGGAGTCATGTACTGTGTCTAAGCTTATTCAAATAACTGTATTGTGATGAGTATTTCAGAAGACTGGTATATTCTTTTAATAATCTAAAATCATGCTGAAATTACCCAAGCCAATAGTGTTGGGGAAATTAAAACAAGAGAAAAACAAATACTCTCAATCTGGTTCCTGAGCAAAATCTGCATCCTATGATTTCCTCAAGATCTGAATCCTGGCAAGACTCTAATAAAACATAAGAGACAGTGAAGGACTGGGCAAACCAAAGCTTTATTACGTGTATAGAGTTCTCCCAGCACAGAGTCAAGTCTATACTAAAGAGGGACAAATGAACAAATAGCTTAACAGTTTTATACCTTTTTTTAGATACCTTGATAAAAGCATCACATTTACTTCACACAGGAATCCTCCAGAAATTTCCAGTAACTCTCACATTAGCAAGCATGGCTTCTTCAAGCTATATCATTCTCCTTTGTGATTCTATATGTTCACATCCCCAACAATAGAAAGGACCCAATCCTGAACACAAGTTCTTGGAAACTTAATTTTTAAAATATTTGTTTATTTAAAATATTTAGAATTTGCCTTTTAAGGTGAATGCTCCAAAGAAAGCAAATAAAAACCCCCACTAAAAGTAATAAGACAGTGATGAAACGAAAAGATCAATAATGAACAGTGAAAATCAAATAGCATCACATCTAAGCATGATTCATGTTTCCTTCACAATATAATTTGCCTGTACAAGGTAGATATAAATTGGAGATTTGTGTGTATAGAGGCATTTAATATAAATCCTTGCTTTAAAGTAGAAAGAATGCCATTAAAACATTTTACTTGATATATTAATAGCCAGATTACTAATCAGTGCTTGATTAAATTTGTAAATTGCTAGCATATAATGTGACCTCAGATATACCCATTAGTGCTATATCATGTCCTACCAAGTGATAGGGTAAATTAAATATTTCATTGTCACAGTACGATAACATACTTGATGAAAGGAAGCTTATAAAATATAAGGGAACTCAAGAACAGAAAATATTTTGGGAGAACAATAGTCTATATAGAGTCAAGTGGTGTAGTGGTTTGAGCATTACACAATGATCAGGATTCGATTCACTGTTCAGCCATGGAAATCCACCTTGGGTGAGTCACATTCTTTCAGCCCCAGAAAACCCTGTGATAGGTTCACCTTAGGCTTGCCATAAATCAGTTCTGACTTGAAGGAACACAACAACAACAACAACAAATGGTTGCATACTGGATTTAGGAGTCAGACTGAATATACAATGTATATTGGACATTTCCTTTGGGAAAGCCAAGGCTCTTATGGGGATTGGATGGATGCATTTTACTGTGACTAAGGGGGGTTGCAGACTGTCAGAAATAGTGTGAATTCAGTCCACTTTTAGGGTTAGGGTTAAGGTTAGGGAATCATGGGGACTGTATTTTATTGTGGCACTAGAGTTCTCTGACAAAGAAGGTTCAATGTCTCAGAAAAATAACAATTCCCATGATTCCCTAGCACTAACCCTAACCCTAAAAGTGGACTGAATTCACACTATTTTTGACAGTCTGCAACCCCCCTAAGTGGCCTAAAGAGGTCCAGCCCAGGCTGCAGTTCCCATTACTATGGTGGTGGTGGTGGTGGGGGAATGAAGTGCTAAATTGAGAACAAAAATCTGCTCCTTACTTTCTTTTGCAAATACTTGGGCAATTCTAGCCCACGGATATTTTCTATTGACATTGTCAGTTTCAAGACGGATTTGTCAGAGCTTTTAGCAAGAATTATCACTGGAATCAAATAAAGGAGAACTGCATTCTGACACTTCCCCGTATAAGCCACTTGATGCATTACATTTTTCTCATTAACAATACCATCACATGCACACTTGGAAGAAAGTTCCACCACATTACACACAGTATGTAAGACTGCATCCTTAACTTCTGTATTAGACAAATGTGGTTTTGATAACATATCAAGTATGACATAAATATAACTTTTTTCTACATGAGTATATAGATCAGCAATTAATATCTGCCTCAGAGATCAGTAATGATTAATGCATAGACACACCAACCAATTATTGCATCTAATCTACAATTTCTGTGTTCCTGCAGTGTTGCAACTGTTGCTTACATCTGAAATAGTACAAACTTTTAAGCTGACAGTTCAAAATTCAGCATCAGTCATCAATATCAATAAACCAAATGTCACTTTTAATGAATAATACATCATTAGGTGTTAGGTTGCTAGATTGGTAACACTTTCTGAGATATATTAAACAGAACTTCTATTAATTATCCAGTTCAATTCATTTGCAAGTCATTTTATGGTGTGTAAAACTCTTGATGTATTAGAATATGTCAATGGCCACTTTACAAGTATTGAATAGAAAGTCAGAAACAAAATTACTCCAGATAAAAGCAGAAAGTTAACTGGATTACCACAAATAGTTTGTACTTAGTGCTCTGTATCTTTAATGATTCTTCTGTCTTAGAGCTTGTTAAACAGTCTATGCAGCACAAAGGCTAAGTCCTGTCACCTTCTGGGAACCATATACCTTGATCCCTCAAGGACTGCTTTTCTCTTTTAATTCCTATCCTTCCTAGACCAAGTACCTTTAACAGCCCTTATCTCATCTTGTGTGAGGCTGTACACATTTAATTCTTACATCTGTATAAGTCTTGCTAGTTGCCCAACTATCTGAGTATATTATTTTTCCTTTCTGGTACAAGCTTATACTTTCTTCTTGCCATACTTTCTGCCCAGTCAGAATCCCTCACTCCAACCCAATTATCCTCTCTGCCACATTGTTGCCATGCCAGCTGGATTGACCCCTTAAAATTAATGCCTATCTATCTAGCCCCCTTTATTATTTCCCTTGGTTTTGCCACCCCAGTCTTCATTGATCTGACTGGTGCTTTTATTGTTTTGTCCTCTGCTCTACACAGCCTTATGCCCTCCCTTCTCTCTGCACTTGCCCTATGCACTAATTATTGGACTTATTTTCATGCATGCATGAGTTTCCTCCTTTTCTTCTGACCAACTGAAAGAGCAGTTGACTGTGGCCACTCCTTACTGCAACTTCCTAGGAGTTTGTTCTAATGATGGGAGTACTGAAACTATTTACACATATGGATTAGATCCTCATTAACCTACCAGAAAGAACAGAATGAAGCTAAACATTCTTAAGAATGCTAATGATCACCAGATATGATTGGGAACAGCCTGTGAATTTTGGGTAATAAAATTTCTAGCAGACATTGCTTTTGTATGGATGTTAAAAACTGACAGTGTGCTACCTAAATAGTATTTCTGTTATGCTGTTTTCTCAATACTACAAACTTCTGATGACACTAATAATGGAAATTAGGGAAATGACGAAGTAGATGATCAGATGGCTGTTTGTTCAGTTTACTCAAATATTTGTTTGACTTTAGGGATTATTGCTTGAATCCATGACATACTGAAGATTATTCTTAAGTACTTTCCAATGTATCTATTCTGTCAAGGTCCAATGAGAATGAAGCTGAAAAAACAAACAAACAAACAAACCACTTTATAGTTTTCATCCAACAACAGCTGAGTCACAATGACTATCATGCCAATCAACTAGGAATGGGAAGGAGAATACTTTCTCATATAGTGAAATATTTCTTTATCCACAGGCAAGGACCTGAACTGACTTCTTGATGTGCCCATTTGTTAATGTGGCTTATGCTTTATATTTTGTTACTGATAAACTATGAAATTAGTTCTGCTTCACTGTGCCATTGTATCTGGCAGCAGTTTCACTTAGCTGCTGCCAGACCAGAGACACCAGAGCCTCAAGGGGGCTTTGCAACCTGCTGACTGGCAGGCCTAGAAACAACTCAAGGGACAAAGGACTCCTGGAGCAGCAATTTAATACTAAGCACATTTAGAGTTGCTTTATTTGATTGGGATCCATTTTTCACTTGCCATCTTCCATTCCACAGAAGTGCCAATGAGCATGTAATGCAGAAGGGTTCTCATTGTTGCCAGTAACAAGAAAGAACAAAACAAAACCAGAACAACAATCTTTCTATCCTTGTGTAGAACTACAGACATCTTTGCTGTCTTGATCCTGCCAGTAATGAATGCCAATGTCATGGCAGTGTAACCTCACTGCAAAAACCTGTTATATAGCTTTATAATTGACAAAATTGTACAACAGTGCTTCTTCAGATATGAGAAACTGTTTATTTGTTTGTTTGTTTTTTAAAAAGAGGAAATGTTCTATATGGGTCCTTTTAGATATCAATAATTCAAACTGTTCAAGGCCAGTATTCTGAATACGTGGATATATATTATTCAATCAGCTTTAGTGAGTCCTATAAGAATGCTGACAAAAATGAGGAATTGGGAGCAAATAATATATTTATATCTTGTGCTTCAAGCACTGAAATATGATTAAAAGACACAAAACATGTTTGGATGTTATGGAGAGACAACAATAGGGACCAAATGCATTAACATAACACTTCCATGGCCCTGTTTGCTACTAAACAATGCACCTTGTTGCTGACACATCAGATTCTGAGTTACAAAATGTAAGCTTATGGAAGCTCCTTGATGCACAAGAAGACATGGGGTATAACGTGTCTCTTTAGAAAAGGGGGCTGTATTCTATATTGAGACAATATTCTAACCTAAGGAACCCTCTGGGGAATGATTACAAATCCTACAGAAAGTCCCTCACATTTCTCTCTGGCTTGGAGAGTTACAGGGGTAGGCAACCTTTCCCCTTTAAGGGCCGAGGGACTTCAGCTCCCAGAATCCCAGGAGCTATTGGCCAACATGGGACTATTGGCCAACATGGCTGAGGCTTCTGGGAGCTGAAGTCCCTCGGCCCTTAAAGGGGAAAGGTTGCCTAGCCCTGAGTTAGGACTTGAGAAATGCATCTCCTTCAAGGGCAGGGATAGGAATCATGCAATTCAAGGTCAATAGCAGCTCCTTGGGGTAGCTGATGTTGGCCTTTGTGATCTCAGCTCCCCAATCATTGTCAGTCTTCTTTTTTCAGCTAAAAACCAGTTTTGGCTGAAAAAGACCTGTCACTACATTTGCATCTATTGTTTTGGATGGAAAAGCTGAAGACACTAAGGAAAAAGGACCCATATATTTCTCTACAAGTGAGTGTCTTTTAGTTATGATGAAACATCACTCTTGGTCACAAAACATGATGCAGTCCTCTGGAGCTCTGCAGAGTTGAGTCTTTCAAGCCCAGAGTATGTTCACCACTGTTTAAGGGGAAAGGGGAAAAACAACATACATGTGATATAAGGGGAAGGTGTGAGGACCCATAGTTTGGCGGTCCACTCCAGAAACAATATAGAAATATTTTAAAAGAATACTGCCTATAGGGACACTGATATACCATTATAAGGCATGCATATGGGGATCATGACACTGTGGAGCAGAGAATATATGATAAATTATTCTGCTTTAATGTTTTGTTCCTACATTTCCTACAGTGAGACGTCTGATGGGAAGTATTCCACATACACTCTGGACAATGGATGGAGCTTTCACTACACAAAGACAACTGTGGAAAACATGAGACTATGGAACTGTAGGCCATGATTTGCATTCTAATGTTCTTTTGGAAGGGCTGCCTTTGCAATTGAGGTCTACTTGTGGGATGCTGCACCCAAGGAAGAGTTGTTTGGTGGACTGTGGAGTGGAGAGGAGAAATTGGTGAAACAGCCTCTTCTTACAGTGGCAAACTTTTACTCTACTGGAATTTCCTGCATAGAATTCAGGGTTCATCCAACCCAATCTCTTTACTAGTCATACGTCCATATTCCTCATTTCACCTCAGCATAATTATATATTGGAAGCAAAAATGAGGGTTCAGTTGAAGAAATGGTTTCTAAATAAGAGGGAAAGGAAAGCTGCACAGCTGAAGCTCCTTGAGCAAGAAAAGTCTGGCACAATCAATTTAAGTAGCAGCATGAAATTTGGCAGCTTTCCTTTCCTTCTGTGATTAATCCTGCTGCTGCTGCTGAACCCATTGATCCTTTTACTCATCGATTGGTTAATTTAATGAAATATGAAGCATTAGAAACTGAACAAATTCACACTGCTGACAAGACCAGATTGTGACAGAAGCTGCTTCTAAAGCAAAGCTACAACATGGGATCCAAGACAACAACAGGGCCAGCTTCCTTTAATATTTAGCTGCTAATCTATTATTAAACTTTGGTCTACTGCTGTTGAACCTGAAATACACTCTCAATTTTATTATTTTAAAGGTAGCAAGTTTTGCAGGCTAACAATGTTAGGATTTATTTATCTCCAAATCAGGATATCAAACAGTTCTTTTGGAATGGTTCTAAACAGCCAACATATTGTTGTTGTTGTTGTTGTTGTTGTTGTTGTTGTTAATACCCCACCTCTCTGCAGAGCAATTTTAAATTGTCTAGTTGATTTAAATTGTCCAGTTGATTCCAACTACAACCTATGTGAACCTTAGCAACATGCCAGAATTTTGTTCCTAGAGGAGTTGCAGCAGGGGATAGGGGCTGTTTTGGTTGGCCTAGTGGAGAAAAGGGACTAAGCAGACACTTGTCCCTTGTCCATGGCAGGTAGCAGGGGATGAACATAAATCTTCGATGATCACCTTTTGCACCCTTTTGGTGTTAAACCTCCTCTTGTAGGGTTCTGAGGCCTGGAGGGTTGGGGAAGAAGGTTGCCCTTGAGGTTAGCCTGGGATCTGGGCTCATTTGTAGAGTTCTGAGGACAGAGTGGGAGCCTTCTGGGTTACCTTCCAATTATAACTGGTTGAGGAGCAACCCAAGTACAACAAATACTATTTGCTGCTACTTCTACTATTACCCTTGGCAGCAGTATTTTTAATTGCTATGGCCTGGTGTGCTACAGAATGCCACAACGATGCATCAGAACTAACTACCATATATACTCAACTATAAGTTTACCTCATATATAAGTCGTATTTTGGTATGAGCCATTGAAGGTAAAACTTAGGGGCATGTACCAAAGGATGCAAAGTACAAAGCAAAAACAATACCAAAGAACTTACAAAATTCCAGCAGGCATACCTGTTTGTGCTCACCCTAAAGGCTGGATGGATGAAAGAGTAGTAAGTGTTAGTGTTTTCAGGGCAGATTAAACTCTTGCCTTTCACCAGATTAAACTCTTGCCTTTCTGTATTTCCTTGTTAAAAGTACAGAACTTACATTGACCTATGGATAAGTTTTTTGGGGTCAGTTTTTGACTAAACTTTTAAGACTTATACATGAGCATATACAATAGCTGAAATCTTAAGTAGGTTGGAAATTTATTACCAAGAAGAGGAAACTTAATTATTATTATTTTTACTAAAGTGATTGACTTAAGGCCTTTGCAGACTGCCAGAAATAGTGCAAATTGAGTCCACTTTAACTGTCCTGGCTCAGTCCTAGGGAATCATGGGAACTGTAGTTTATTGTGGCACCAGAGCTCTCTGACAGAGAAGGCTCAATGTCTCAGAAAAAAATACAATTCCCATGATTCCCTAGCACTGAGCCAGGGCAGTTAAAGTGGACTCAATTTGCACTATTTCTGGCAGTCTGCAAAAGCATTCAGAATTAAGTTATTTGCTAAATTACTAATCAAATAACCTATAGTTCTCAACAGCCAACAAATTTTAAATTGTCCAGTTGATTCCAAGTACAACCAAGTCAACAATCACATCTTATAGTTTTTATAGTTCTAAACAGATTTTTTCCTAAACAATAAATTTTAAATTGTCCAAAGTCTAGTTCCCTTGTCATATTTCCTGCTTTTTCTCAGTCCCTCAGGGTTGAGTGTGAAGTACCAAGTGTTTAACGAAGTGTTAAAGGGCTATCTTCAGAAACTAAATTTTAAATTTCTTTACTCTGAAACTTCTGTTAGGATTTGCAAGAGAATCAGTAATTCAAAGAAAGGGAGAGTCAAGGAGTTGAGATGATATGGGACTGAAAAGGGCAAACCAAGAGAAAGGTTAGTGGTGGGATTTGGCTCCATGAATACCAAAATCCATGGATGCTCAAGTCCCATAAAATACAATAGGATAGTAAATAGTGTCCCTTAAAAAAATGGCAAAATCAATGTCTGCTTTTTCGAATTATTTTGGGGTTTTTTTTGGGGGGGGGATATTTTCAAGCCATGGATGGTTGAATCCACAAATGCAAAATCTATGGATATGGTGGGCTAACTGTAAATGTTATTATCAAACATAGGCACTTGACTTAAATTTAAATGGCAGTTTAACAAAATAATTACATTTTCTTCATTTACAAAGAAATACATTTGCATTTGATTTCTTTGTAACAATTATCTAAATACATTAGTTCTTTTCTACTAATTTCCCTATTTATGGTCATAACTCAAGGTACATGCTAGAGATGTGTCCCATTTTCAGTTCAGGTGAAAGGACTGGAATATTTAATGGTTCTATCATTTAAAATAATCTGAAACCTACAACTAAAATAATCTCTCAATTTATAATTTTTATGATGTTGAGTCAGAGGCATCAGAAGCTTGGTTAATTAAAAAAGATTATAAAGGTTTACCAAAATTAACAATGGTTATTTGAAAATTACAAAACAATCAGGAGGTAATACTTGGATGTTTTATGAGTTCCAAGTAAAAGAGAAACATGTACATTCAGTCATAGAAGTTATGGAAAACTACCCACTTCCACATATTACAAGTGTGAAAGAGAGAATCATCTTTGCTTTTTTATCTGCTTTTTGCCACATATCTTAGAATAGTAGTTCAAGTGATGTAGCATGTATACATAGCTGAATCCTCACTTCTGAAATGTGTCTGGAAACACTGCATAAGATGATAACAACATCATAACATTAGAGGATGCTTTTGTCATTCTCTGTATGTAGGCTTCTCAGAAACATGGCCTGGGTAACAGACAGTCCATGAGCAGAGCAAAGCCCAGATGGGTGCTAGTTTGAACTTTTGCCAGATACTTTCTATATAGGATGCATACATATAAATACAACATTTTAAGGATATAGTTAGCCTATTAAAAATGTATTATTATCTATATAAACACTCCGAATTGCCTAGTGCATTCCAAGTACAACCAAGTCAGTGATCACATCTTATCTTTGAAGTAAGCAGTTTCCTTTTTTTAATGAGAAGATAAGAAGGGATCACAGCCTCAAATTTAAAAGAATGTTAGGAAATTTGGAGCACTTTGATACTTTTTGATTGCCTTTTTTTCTGAGATACCTATACTTGTATATATAAAAGTTATATTCTCTACAACCTTACCTTCACTGTAGAATATATGATCCTCCCTTTCCCTCTCATTTTAATTTAGAAGGTATGAAACCTAAATTGCAAAACCTTGGAATTCACAATGTCACCAGTTGAATAATAAGTTTCATATTAATAATGACTGCATCTTTTACTTTGGAATTTAGATAATACTGTACCTGGTTTTTATTATACAATTCATAAATGCCCAAATCAGCATTTAACAGAATGAGAGGGAAACTTAAGAGGGCAACAAAGGATTAACATGGGTTTTTGTTCAGAGAAGATGCCAGCCACAGATGCAGGCGAAACATCAGGAAGAAATTCTTCTAGAACATGGCCTCACAGCCTGAAAAGCCCACAAAAACCCATGGATGCTGTCTGTGAAAGCCTTCAATTTCCAAAGGATTAACATATTTTCTTACTGCCAAAAGCCTTGAAACACATGTTTTGAAGTGCATGTGTAGAAGATTTGGATTTTTCATTTTCTATGTAGGTTTACATTACTGAAAACACAGAGATGAAATACATGCAAAGTCAGCAAGACTATTGGATTGTCTTAATAACTTTGAGGATTTATGTAATGCAATGTTAATAGAAAATAGCAGCAGCTGTAATGTAAGGACCCATGCATGTTTATGAAAGTATTGAGGGGATAATACCACTTAAATGTGGCATTATTTGTAATATATAGGTGGTGTTGTGCTCAGCCTGAAGCAATTGTTCTAGATTGTTCCTTAGTTAAATAAAGCTATTGTTCAGTAGGGAGACACTTGTCTGTCTTCTATATGAAATAATCTGACATGGTATCAGAAATTTAACCTTACACTTAAGAAATCTGAGCCTGTTGTTTTCTACTTTAGAGTGTCTTGGAATGATTTATTATATCTAACACTAATAAGCAGTTGCATGCACTGTTTAATGCATATCCTGTGCCTTAAGCCTCATCAGCAAAACACTAGCAAGTGGGTGAGTTAGTGAAGCATCTGTCTCACTCTCTCCTTATGTGGCATTTTAAGCCAATCAATTTCAAAATGGATAAGGTTCTACAAAGTATAAAAGCTTTGTTTGCAGGATGTGTGGGGTTTGCCATTTTTCTATCATCTTCAGAACACTTGACAGCACTGTCCTGCTAAATAAGACTTCCTTGTTCTTGAGTTTGTTGTTCATCATTTTTCTTATGCCAGAAAACCCAGTGACACACTTTCCAAGAATTGCACATGGCAGAGTTTTCAGCCCCAGAAGTTTTTCTCCATCAATAGATTGGAGAATGGCCTCACACAAAGGAACCATTTGCTTGCTTCTGGATAGTTACAAAAATCTACAGAGAGCCTGGAGAAGTTCAGGTTACCTCTTTCATTTATGCTATGCAGAAAGAAGATGGTCCATATCTTTAAATTTGTTACCTTTACTAAAGAGAATCATAATGATTATGGACAGGTTCTGGCAAAGTTTAGTGAGTATTTTATCTCCAAATACAATGTAGTTTATGAGAGGGCTGTCTGCACCAAACAGTTCAAATATCTGGGGAGTCAGTGAATCTTGTGTGAGAAGCCTGTGTGATACAATGGGAAACTTTCAGACAAAAAGGAGAATATAAAGGACAGTATAATGATTGCAATCTTTGACAAAGGACTCTCCAAGAGATTGCACATGCAGAAAGATTTAAAGAAAACTTCCTACTGCATTAGAAAAGGCAAGACATTTTAAAATGGCATGACTTCCAACATTTCATAGATGAAAATTGGGACACATGTGGACAAATTACATCAGAGTGTGGTCAAGATGGCAAAAGTTATTAGTGAGGGGGAAAACACAGGCTAGAAGAGGCCGCAGCACTTTGCTTTTGCCTGAGCTGATTGGAGAGGGCATAATTCTGCTCCCTTGTTACCTCTCCCTCTTCCTGAGTTAACTGAAGACAAACTACTTTTGCACTTTGAACTCAGTCTGCAACAAATGGTGTAAACTGAGGACAAAGAGAAAAAGTGTCAAGAAGGGAAAGAAACTTTTAAAACATTTTAAAAGCTTCTCAAACAGTAGAATGCCAAAGGACTGATCAGGACTGTCCTTGATAAATTGAGACAGTTGGAGCATATGAAGTTAAATTAAATTAAATTAAAATCAGAATACAGAGCAGAAACTACTAGAAAGCCATCTGTAGGAGATGTCCAGTAAACAGAACCCAAACAAGGAAAAAAAGCCCATCAAAGATGGGACTGCTAAGAAATACCCAAAAGCAGCTTGGAGTAAGCTTTAGAGAGAAATCCTGATCTTTCAGAGTTTAGACATACAAAATGTGGACAAGACCACAGCCTAAAGGGGAGCTATCCAGCCAAACATATTCATTGTCACAACTGGGAAGGAGAAAAAGACACTCGCTTCTTAAGATATAGAGCCTGCATGGAATGTAGAACTAAATATTGGTGAAACGCCTTTGGATTTTAAATTAACTCAGGTGCTGATGGGACAATAATATCAGAAGATATATACATTTGTTGCAATCCAACTCCTGTGCTAAACCCTTCTGACACCACTCTAAATAGCCCTGGAAGTCTCCTGACCAGTTTGGGACAATTTTTGGCAGAAATATTATACCAAGGGAAAAACTTCCTGTAATAGAGTCACTGGGCAGACTTGATTTCCCAACAGCCAATCCTGGTTCGAGCTGGCTGTGGAGGAGGGCCTGCCAGGGGAGGAGTAGATATAAAAGGGAGGAGTGAGTGATGGTTAACAGTTTAGTGGAGTATGTTCAGAGGCAGTTGAGGGTTCAGGCAGATGAGTTAAATCAGAATTCTGTTCAGGGGAGTTAAGTGAAAAGAAATTGAGTGGGATAGTGCCTGCAATGTTGAATTATTGTAACCATACCACCTTTGAAATTATTCTACCTAAGCTACATTCTTGTTACATGTTATTAAATAAAATTAACATTTGTTTGTTACAAAAGAAGCCTCAGCCTGAATGAATTCACAACTATATAGGCACATAAAGCACACTACCAAAGATATAAAGCTTGTGAGAGGAAAACCATAGCCCTTATACATTTAGAGCAGGGGTAGGCAACCTTTCCCCTTTAAGGGCCGAGGGACTTCAGCTCCCAGAAGCCTCAGCCATGCTGGCCAATAGTCCCATGTTGGCCAATAGCTCCTGGGATTCTGGGAGCTGAAGTCCCTCGGCCCTTAAAGGGGAAAGGTTGCCTACCCCTGATTTAGAGAAAGGGTATAAAGGTTGGATGCTGGGTGGGTGTCATTGATGAGGGGTCTTCTAATGTTTCTGAGGTAAAAGATAACCTCAATGCATAGACAGGAAGCCCCTTGAAACCCTTCTACTTCAATGTATACATGGTTAGAGATCCTAGGACTGAAAACCTCTTCAGTGTAGAGGCCAAAATAAGCCTTGTTAGGAAAATAGAGCACTTTGTAAGATTTTTTCGATACTTTGGACTCTTATTACAGACCCACACAATATACATTTACAAAGACTCCCAGCCCCTTCAGTGGTGCCCCCTCCCCTGGTGTCACTCAGTGTGTGTGCATGTGCATCTAGGGAGGACTGTGGCAGCCAAAAGAGCATGCTCGGTCTTTTCCTTTGTTGCAACAGTGAAGACTATGGCAAGCTGGAAGAGACATGACAAAAGCAGGGCCTGACCAGCTGTCACCTCTTTTCTAGGGTGTCACACTATGTGGCCACCCCCCACCCCCCGGATGCCACTGTATAAATGGATTCTCTATCTACAGATTCAGTTATCCACAGCTGTAAAATATTTTTAAAAATATATCAATTCCATCAAGTAAATCTTGATTTTACCATTTTATACACGGGATATAATTTTACTAAGGTATTGTATTTAATGGGATCTGAGCATCCAAGATTTTGGTAACCATGGGGGGGGGGGGGTTTCCTGGAACCAAACCCCAGTGAATATCCAGGACCCACTGTACTACATGAAGTAGGAAGTGAGCTAAAGAGAATGGAGAAAGTAGGTGTAATATTGAAAATCACAGAATCAACTATGTGCAGTACTCCAATGGTGTCAAAAATGAATGGACAAATCAGAATCTGAGTAGATTTATAAAGACTGAATGAAGTGGTGGCTAGAGAGAAATTCATCCTAAAAACTCGTTATGACTTGCTTCCAAAGACAGCAGGTGCAGTCATCTTCTCCAAATTAGAGGCATCTAGTAGATTCTGGCAAATTCCTTTAACAGAACAGAGTGCTAAACCGACCACATTGATTATACTGTTTGGCTCTATGCATAGATTGAAAAGAAATGTCTGGCATAAGCATTGGTGGATGAGAATTTGTACAGATATCTGAGTGGACTGAAGTCCTTAGAGCTTATAATAAGATGTCATCTATAAATCTATTATTACTCTTATAAATGCAAAACACCTAGATCAAGTGCTGCCAAGAAGCCAACGTTTTCTGATGAGATTTATGTAGTTCAAGCTAGTTTCTGGATTTGCTCTGGGGAAGTCTCTGATTACTGCATACACTATCAAGATCCTACAGCTTGTGGAAGCCTACAGGCCAATGTCAAAGAAAAAGCAGAAACAGATACAAGAGGCAACTAAGACAGACAAGCAATGTCAAGAGCCTATTAGCTACATATATGCATAATACAAGAACTAAGGGGCAAAGCAGGCGGGCAGGAAGGAGTGGCTAGAAGCCACTCCAAGCCCAATCCCCCTGGGGCTGCAATGAAAACATGTCATGACCCTGAGGGTACCTCATCCCACAGCCCCAAATAGGAGCGGAAAAGATCAGCTCCTTTTGGGGCTGGTTTTGGGCCACCTTAGTTGGAGTCAGCATGTCCCCAGAGTGGCTTCCAGATGCTCCTGGGAAGTGTGTCCTGTAACCACCACCAACACCACTGAGAGTGGCTGGAAGCCACTGCCATCTACCTGTTTACCATTGTTTCCAATGGTAAAGGAGGTTGCACTGTAAAGCCAATTATTCCAAACATAGTGTGGTGGTTGTTCATCAACAGATCACAAAGTGATGAGTTGTGAATTCTACAGGACAAACAGACCCACACAATGCAAAGAGCTACTGCTAAGAACATTGTTACCTGCCAGACCCTAGAAGAGGCTAGCAACTAGGGAGTAATATATACTAGTGACTGACCATTTCTTAATATACATAAAAATTCTGCATCTGAAAAGTACTACATTTCAGGGGGTCATAGAAAGGTTTCAGCATATATTTTTTTGCATATTTAAGAATTTCTGAACAACTCCCAATCAACTCAGTGAACTTCTCAGTTCATAGCTACAGACTTCAAACAGTGAAAATATGACTTTGAACACTTGACTTTCACCCTGCATTATCCACAAGGAAATGGTGAGGTACAGCAAACTGTAAAAATGGCCAGAAGAATGAGGGAGAACAATCCTTACTTTTCACTTACAAACTACAGATCTACACCACTAACAGGTATAGGATAAAGTCCAGCATAAGTCCTAATGGGTAGGCAGCCCAAAGCAAGTCTGTCTGTTTTAGAAGAAAAGCAAGTTGCAAAATGGCCTGATGTGAGATAAATTAATGGATCAGACCAAAAGGAAAAAGCCTCATATAGACATATCTACATTTGCCACAATGCTGCCAAAGAATTGCCATACTTAAAATCAGGAGATGCTATTCTATTAAACTGAACAAATAGAGTGAAAAACATGGAAGACCCCAGCTACTGTAAAACAGAAACTTCACCCCAGCCAAGGCAAATTAATTAGAAACTGCAGATATTTACAATTATCACAAAAGACTCACAAGAATGCAATCCATCCATCCACCAATCCATCCAGATGCATCAAGATGCTATCCATTATTACCCAGCCAGAGAGGTACACCAAAAGACATCCTGATGGCCAGATTGTTGCTTGACATAGTTGGGTTGTCAAAAAAGTGGTTTATTTTGAAGACTATTGTTAATTGGACTCATATTCACTTCGTAATATAATAATATTATACAATAGTATAATAAAAGAATAATAATATTCCATTATTAAAGGGTTCAAAGTGGATGGGAGGGGGAGATGTAGAATTTAACTGCAGTACTTCTAGTTAGCTACAGGCAGCACTGCATCCTGTCTGAGGCAGTTACTTATATACTTGCTCTTGGTTATTCCTTAGTTAAATCAAGGAGTTCAGTGCAAACATAGAGATCCAAGTTCTCCAAAATAATTTGACAGTACTCCCAAAATACTAATATGCTATTCATACAATACAAATGTAAATACCTTCCACTTCTTTGAAATGTAAGAGAGCCCCAGAAAGTGAGACTGATAAGACTATTAATACCAAGCTAACCATAATATTGTTTAATAATACAAAGCTAAATGTGCTTCTTTTTCTTCTAAGTCTTTTCTTTGTAATCAGACACAAGATCACCAGCATCTTCACTTCAGATAGATAAATGTGCATTGATCAAACAGCACAGGATAGTCTACTGCATAAGAGGCAGCTGCAGACATACATAAAGCTACTTTTGAAACAAATTGTTGGAAAAGGATAATCTGGTGATCTCAAGCAAAGAACACTTAGCACTCAATTGAATTCCCTTGGAAAAAGCTGACAACAACTCCAGTTTTTAGTGCAAATGAGTCCATCTGGAATATGAGAACAATCAAAACAGGTCTTTATTTTATTTTATTTTATTTTATTTTGCAGACAAAATTATTTCTTATGCATACAACCCCCTTCAACTAAGTGTTAAACTTGTATAAACTCAATGAAGCCATATTTCTGTGTTGGATAGTGACATTTGTCAACATATCTGGAAAAGACAGCCCTCTGAGGTCCGTTCCCCCCCCCCCCCACCCCAGCATGTCTTTATCTTTTGTGAAGAGACAACAGCAGAACAAATTAGGGATGTCTGCCTACATCATCCTTGTATGCTGGAATGCATGCAGAGACATCTTTTTCTCCCTGCTGAGGGAGAGAACAAAGGTTTCAGTGTAGCATTCTCATGCTGTTGCATTTTGCATAGTGTTCCATGCAATTATGCCACACATGAATATATGTGGTTTTTCCAAGCAAAAACATACAAAAATGTTTTCTGTTCAGACAAGGTGTTTTTCATGTAACATAGATTGGTTTTTGTCACCCTTCCCACATGCATGCCAAAGAATAATTCCCTGCAAACTTCATGAAGTGTGAATAGCGGAGGGGAAAAAATTATGCTGCTACATTAAAAAAAAAAAAAAAAGAATATTCTTTCTTCCTCTAGATTAGATACAGAACTCCAGTTGCAATCATATTGATAACAAAGCTTGTAGCTTAATCATTCATCTGCCTTGGGTGGACTTTCAAAGACTATATAAGAACTTCTAACAACTATACTGCAAGTAGAGAAATTGTTGCTGATTTCAATACATTGCTTTAGTGTTTCTGAATCACTTCAAGTAATACAGTATGAGACTCTTCCAATTACTGCTTATCTAATTACGGATTCAACAAGAGGTTCTTTTTTGGTCTCCCATTTGTTAAAGCTTCCTTTCAGTATCAATAGACAGTGAATAATTACTTCTCCTATAGGTTGAAAAGGTGAACATTGCATCAAATATTGGGTCCTGGAAAAAGTCAGAGTTGCAGACTGCAGTGAAGGAGTAAATGTTTTTCAAGATGTAAAACTAGAAATAAAATATTTTTATCTGAAAAAAAGTTGAGAGAAAAATTTCAGAAGTGTAGCCATGCAGGAATGGCAGTTGCAATATATGCATTATTATTAACATTTGTTAATTAAATCACAGAATTGCAGACAAGAATAATAATCCAGGATATCCACATTGTGTTGAACCCATGTTCTTAAACTCCTTACATGTGTGTTGGAAATTCCACAGTAAACATGCCAAGAACAAATGTGAACTTATTTCCATATGTAGAGGAATTTTAAAAAATCGGTGGCCAATATTTGCCAGCATGAGAACCAATGCATCCTCTACAGCATGGATGAAATATTAGTTGGAAGAAGGAATTTGCTCTTTTGACATGTTTGCATGAGACTTTGATTCCTTTCATCATTACTACCATGTGTTTATTTGCCTTACACTCTTCTCAGTTCCAAAATTAATTCCTTTTCACATGTATTCAATGGCATAGAAACAGCATAGCAACAATCTGTAGCTCTCTAGTTTCTACAAGCAGTCACATGTAAAATGGAAATGAACAAGGTATTGTAAGACATGTTGAAAACACAGGAATAGACGTAGCACTCAAGTGAGTGACAGGCATTCTATTTCACTGTTGCCAACTACATTTCTGGTACTCATTTGTTTCTACATGAAGTGTAAGGCTACACAATATGACCCCAAGGAAATCCTTAATATCAAATAAGTTCTAGCTCCTAGCTGCTGCTCATAAATCTGTTCAATAAAATCTTCTGATCTAATAGAAAATAGCCACATAAAGCAGACATGGAAAACTGTTGGGGGTTAGGGGGAATGCATTGGCCCTTCTAGAGGTCCTTGGATAGCCATGCTTCCTGCTGTCCTTCCTGGAAAAAATGTTTTTGCCCCCTAAATGTCACCTGAGGCTGTATTTGCACTGCACAAATAATCCAGTTTGACACCTCTTTAATGGTCAAGGCTCAATACTATGGAATTTTAGTTTTATGGGGCATTTATCCTTCTCTGTCAGAGATCTCTGGTGCCATATCAAACTACAGTTCCCAGAATCCCATAGCATTGAGCTGTGGCTGTTAAAGCAGTGTCAAACAGGATTATTTCTGCAGTGTGGATGCAGCCTATGAGACATTTCAGTATAGTTTTGATCTTTGTTTTTCATGAAAAAACAATTTCACTATGGTTTTGGCTTACTCTGGTCCATTTTAGTCCTAGTAGATGCACTTCTTCCAATAGAAAGTGACTCAAAAGTGGACTTCTGGGTCATTTCCTATTAAATAAAGGCCTTTTCCTGGGAATAAAACAGCCCAAGTGCTCCTGTAACACACCAAAATTGCCTGCCAAAACCCCTGGGGAATTTGAGGACATTTTGTGGCAAAACAAAATTTGGGGTGGGGAAAAAAAGTTAGGCTCTGGGTTCTTGAGCCAGATTTTCCCCACACCTGCTCTAAATATGCATTTGTTACAGAGTCATGAATACAAGATGTAAGGGAAATTTAGAAAGTATGAGGTGATGTGTTGAGCGCTAGTTTTTATAAGGAATAGGTTAAATTCAACATTTAATACGAAACCACTATTATTATTAATACTAAAGTAATTTCTCCATTTGTGTTTCCAAAAATTTATAGGTGAAGGGCAGGTGACTTTCTCCTGTTATACTTAATAAGTAAGGTGGACAAATTCCTTCTCATCTGTCATATGGGAATGCAAGTCAGAAGGTCATTTCTTCTAATTTGACATCTTAGATAACTGACAACCTTTCTAGATGCCACTTGACATCTTTTTTAAAGAGCACCCTAAGCTCCTCAGAGTGAAAAAAAATGCTTTTTTGTTACATCTCTTAGCAACAAAGGTGGATACCTATCTCCATCTCTGTAGTTAAATGGGAAAGTTCAGAAAATAAATCTATTTCCCCCTCAGTGATTGTGAGGTTGCTGAAAATGTCAAATTCAAAATGACAACAGTAGCCTATACTGATTCCACTTTCCACAAGGTTTCTGCCCCCCTGCTGTTGCTTTGACTGTCATACAGTAGCCACAGCAGGAAGAAAAATGAAAGCTAGACCCACAAACCACACACAGAGTTTGGGTTTCCCTACTGGAACAGCAGGAGGCAAATATGAGAGGAATTATGCTGCCAGTTTCCTTTGGGCAATGTATGAAAATGCAAAGTTATATTTGCCCCTCTCATTTAAAAATGGCCTCTGATGTTAGGGAATTGACTTTTCATACTCTCAAAAGAGAATGACTTGTGCAGTTTACAAACATATTGTTGCAAAGGGTAATCAAAATATGCATAGATAACCAAAGGGCTCCATTTTGCCTATGAAAAGTGTTATGCCTCTGCAGGATTCAAGAGGTAGCACTAAATGCCTCCTTTCAAAGAGAGTATGGGAACAGACATTTGTATGAGAGCAATGCTATTGCCAAAGCAAGCATTCTCTCTGACTGCATCTACACTACAGAATTAATGTTGTTTAACACCACTTTAACTGCTATGGCTCAATGCTATGGAATTCTGGGATATGTAGTTTTGTGAGATCTTCAGCTTTTTTGTCAGAGCACTCTGGTGTCACAACAAACTACAAATCCCATGATTCCAAAGGATGGTGCCATGACAGTTAAAGCAATGTCAACTAGCATTAATTCTGCAGTGTGGCAGCGGCCTTAGTCTTAATGTCCCATAGTGGCTCAAAAAAAGAAAAACAACAATAAAGCAAAAATCTGAAACACTCTTTTCCTGCTTCTTAAATATCCCTAAGAACACTTCCACCATTATTTTTAGAGATGATGTTGAGTATTGTTAGCCTGGAGAAGACTGATTGGTGACATGACAGCCATCTTTATCTGAAGGGCCACTATGGGACATAGGTATGGATGTAGATCATACAGGTTTTCTGCTGATAGGAAGGTTAAGTCCCAAACAAGTGGATTCAGATTGCAGTGGGCCTTTGGTAACCACTGGGGTTTGGTTCCAGGATCCCACCCATGATAACAGATATCATTTATGGTATTAAACTGCCGTGATTACACAAGATTAAGATATAGGTACATACAAAATGGGACTCTCCAGTTTTATAAGCCCTAATTTGAAAGCACTTTGTCTTTCTGTATGTGTGTATTTTGAATATGTTTTAATTTTCAAATATGTGATAATTTATTTTTATTTGATGTATTAAGCACAGTGCTTGGATTTTGGGAACTAAAATTCCCATTTAGACAAGAAATGACACAACATCCTGACACCTCTGGGACAAGATCACAGACAAATTTCCAGCAGCTGACACAGCTATATAAGACATCATCACTGTTCCTCTCAGCAGAATCTAGCTTAATAGTCTTAATTGTTTATCTATGTTATAATGCAATTGACCATTCATTCATTCATCTATTCATTTATCAATGTATATACTGAATGTTTTTTGTTTTTTGGTATTCAAATGAAATGCATGTATCAATAAAGTAAAAACAAACAAGCAAACAAACCCAACAAACTCTGGCAATGTACAGACGTCTTTCCCAACAGTTTATTAAAACATGTGTAAGATGTCTTTGAACTGAAAATTTGTGAGCCAGAGACTACGCTGAAACTAGGGTCAAACCTGCACTGCGGAAATAATGCAGTTTGATACTGCTTTAACCTTCATGGCTCAGTTCTATGAAATCCTGGGATTTGTAGTTTGTTGTGGCATCAGAGCTCTCTGACAGAGAAAGCTAAATATTTCACATACAAATCCCAAGATTCTATAGCATGCATCATGGCAATTAAAGCAGTATCAAACTGCATTTTTTATGCAGTGCAGACCTAGGTTGAATCCAGGATTTTGAGTAGATCTATCAAAACCAATGGTATTATATTTAGTACTAATACTCTTTCAGTTTACTTCAGTGGAACAAGTGTATTTAGATTGGGGTAGGAATCATGAAGATCAAATGTCTGTTGAAATAGAAAAGAATTTGCATATATAAGAAAAGGAAGTATGGAGGGTGCCAGTCTAACTTCTCTGGGGAGAAAGTTCCACAGCATGGAGGTAGCCACTGAAAAGTCCCTCTCTTGTATTCCCATCAGATGTGCCTGTGAGACTAGTGGGACAGAGATAAGCTCCTTCCCATCAGATCTCAGAGCACAGGCTGGTTCATAAGAGATAATATAGTATTTCAAATAACCTGGATCTGAGTCATACAGGGCGTTCTAAGTCAAAACCAGCACTTTGAAATATGTCCAGAAATGGACTAGCAGCCAGTGAAGCTGTTGTTAACAAGGGAGTTGTGTGCTTCCTTAGCAGTCTGGCTGTTTGGACCAGTTTAAATTTCTGAACACTGAACACTCTTCAAGGGTAGCCCTACACAGTGTGTGTTATGGCAACCTAATTGGGATGTTAACTAAGGGGCTATGCAGACAGGCAGGAAAAGGTGACCTGAAGTTGCCTTTTCTCTAAGCTGCAGCAACTGCACCGCCTGCCCTGAGGATGCTCTAAATGGGGATGGAGCAACTGCACGGGCTGGCAGTGGCTGCTTTAATTCCACCCCCCCCCCCGGTCTCTTAGACACATGTGCACGTGTGCAGGAACAACAAAATACACAGCTCCTTTAATAGCAATGTTGGTATTGCTGTGCACCTATTCACTATGAGAAGAAGTGAGATCATGGATGCCACGTCAACCGAGTGGTCTGCATTGGCACTCATCCTGCAATGCATGGCCACAGGAACTGCTGCAATGATGACTACAGTGGCTGCATACATAGAGGACAGCAGTGATGATGCAGAGAACACAGAAGGGGCAACTGGTAGAGTGGTTGCCGCGAGAGACATTGCACAGTGTACTGCCACTACCGCTGCTCTGATGCCACCCGAGAGAGCTCCGTGCAGCTGGTGGATGTTCCCCAGAAGTACCGACTGGTGGGATGGGTTCATCACATATATCTGGTCTGTATGAGCAATGGAGGATGTGTTTCCTAATGCCCTGTGTCCTCTTCCACAAGCTAGTGGAAATACTGCATCCGGAAATGGAGCAGTCAGACACTATCATGAGGAAAGCCATCCCGGTGGAGAAGAGGGTCGTTATGGCCATCTGGGTACTCGCCCACAAAGCCAGCTACAAGCAGACATCAGAGCAGTTTGGGGTTGGTCTTACAACTGTGGGGAAAATGTTGGTGGAGTTCGCCTTCAGCATGGAGAAGCTGCTGCTGACACAGACAGTGTAGCTGGGAAACACTGCTCAGGTAAAGAATGTCACACACACTTGTCCCTTTTCCCTCCTATGCAGAATGTGTCATGAGTTGGCACACAGTATAGCATTGACTGTATAGAATAGGCTGTTAAGTTTGCTATCCCTGTGCACGTACGCAGAAAACTTCATGAGTTGGCATACAGTATGGCATTTACTGTATAGAATATGCTGTTAAGTTCGCTATCCCTGCGCACGTATGCAGAAAACTTCATGAGTTGGCATACAGTATGGCATTTACTGTATAGAATAGGTTCGCTGTTAGGTTCTCTATCCCTGTGCATCTGCGCCGATTAAGTCATCAGTTTGGTACGTGCCCTGACTTTTTTCATTAATCTTCCACTGCTCAGGTCATCACATGCTCAAAAACCTGGCCATAAAATTGAATAGATGAGCCTGGATGAAAATTGTCCAGAATGGTGGAATCCAAGAAGTAATTTTTTGGAATGATTTTATAACAGCCTCTTTCAGGCAAGCTGGAACTCTGCCTTGTTTTAGTGAGACATTGACCACACCCTCTATTAACTCAGCCTGTCCACCTCTAGGTTTTTTAATAAGCCAGGAAGGACAAGGATCCAACACATATTTGGTGACTTTCATCTCTCCAAGAATTTTGCCCACACCCTTGAGTTGCACAAATACAAGGGTATAAATTATCACTGGACAAGCAAGAGCCAGAGTTACATCAACTAGATCTTTATCAATTATAGCATCCAGGTCAGAGTAGATCAAAGTTATTTTATTTGTAATGTGTCAGGCAAGTTGTTTGCATTGGTCTGTGAGGTGGTCTGGACTGTCCTCTCTTAGGCCATTCAAAACAGCTTCACTGGCCAACTTCCTGCAGAGGCAAAAGAGGCAGAAAAGAAATTTGTCTTTGCTGCTTGTATTGCCCCAGAGTAGGTCCTCAGGTATACTTTGGCTTGTGTTCAATCACACCCACTCTGAGTTTACAGCCAACAGTGCTCTAGTTTCTTTGTTACTTGTCTCCTTCCCACCAGTTCCCTGGAAAACCACAGAGCCAGTTTAGCTCCACACCATGATAGGGAATGCTCAGGAGTGATCATGTACACTGCATTGACTATTTGTCCATTCCAGATGTTGGCCAAGTCTTCAAGAGAATCATCTGCCAAGGCAGCAGAAAACTCCATAATAGCCATCAGGAATCCATTTGGATCCATAAGCCTCCTGGGGTGGATCATCTTAATGTGTTCCTCACCCCTAGAGAGGTCCCGAGTCCCCACAAATCTAAACCCTACCAGGTCGTTATCTGTCCATGATTATGGAATTCTTCCACCCCCAGATCATTATCAACCAGCACAGAAACTGAGGGTCACATTGTGCCCAGAAGTATGGTCAGGACCACTAGGTTGATCAGACTCCACCCCTCTAGAATACAAGAACATACACAGGCATTTGAAATAAATGTATAGGGAATGCCTTGACTTTGCCCTTTTCCTCATATATTTCCACCACTCTTCTCATATTGAGAGAAGAAGAGTTCTCTATGTGAATGAGTCTCCATGCCATTCAGAATGGTGAAGAATTGGCATCTGGATCATGTAGGGAACTTCTATATATACACCATATTTGCTCTCCTGATGTGATTACAGTATCCAGATTCACAACACCTGCGTAGGGCTGGGAGAAGATGGGGAGAGGCAGAAGGTTGTGTGCAACCTTATGTAAAAATGATCTGTCAAGAATAAGTTTTGGAATGTGTTAGGTCATTATCACATGAGCCCCATTCTCACTGCAATTGCATTAGCAAAAGTAAATACTAATTTGGGAGCCCTCAGTATTTCATGTCTCTTCAGTACCATGACTGAGGCTGTTTTAGCCATTTGTGGTTCCTCAGCTCTCTTCCAGAGTCCCCTTTAACCCTGCCTTATCACCCACCCAAGCTTTAAGAAATGGTGGGAGTAGGGTGAACTTCAGTGGGAGGAAAAAGGAGAGGCTCCAGAATTTTTTAAAATTAAAATTTCAAACTTCAAAATTTATTTTTTTAAAAAAATTAAAATTGAAATTTTAAAAATTTGTATTCATTTAAAAATTTTATTTAAAAATATCACATTTTAATGCAATCCTCATTATGTCTATGTAAATACATTTAGGTGGTGCATATGATATTGTAATTTGAAGGTATAATTTTAATTTTGCGAGTTGTTCATGTTACAACTATTAGCATGACATTCAGTGGTATATGGGAATGATGATTGACACAGAACATTAGTACAAAAAAGCATGACATAGGGCCTATACAGACTGCCATAAATAATCCATCTTGAGACCACTTTAACTGTCCTGGCTCAGTGTTAAGGAATGATGGGAACTGTAGATTATTGTGGCACCAGAGCTCTCTGACAGAGAAGGTTGAATGTCCCAGAAAAAATACAATTCCCATGATTCCCTACCACTGAGCCAGGACAGTTAAAGTGGTCTCAAGATGGATTATTTATGGCAGTCTGTATAGGCCCTAAGCATTCTGTATGGTGTGAAATGGGAGTGGTGGTCAATGGAGGGGGGGTGATGCCCTGAGTTACCACACTGAGTGACACCACTGGGTTGTGCCAAGTGATAAGATTTATAGGGCTTAGAAGGTATTTGAGCAAATAACTTTGGCAGGGGTGATCCAAGACATTTTGCTTCCTGAAGTTATTTTGGTACAAGGAAATCCCACAACTGTGCCTCCCCCTCTCAGTAGTAAAAATGAAGAAAGAATAAAATAAATTCCTAACAATTTTCTGCCCTTTTATTACACTCAAAATTTGATACCTGAGGCAGTCATCTCACTCTGCCTCATAGAGCTGGCCTTTGTCTCTGCTCTTTAGACTGTGTAGAAGAGCTAATATTACGCCTCAGGGTCAAAGAACAGCATTTGAAAGGATTTTGTACGTTAAGTAATGGCATGCTGTCAGAGAGCTAGTCTAGTGGAATTTTTCATGGGCTACTAAATTTTGTGGTCTTTTTTGCCAGCCTGAAATAGTCGAATCATTCATTATTAACACATAATTTAACTGACTGATATTTTAAAAATTATAGCTATTATGTGTCTATGCCGTAATCAAACAGAAATACCTGAAGGTTTGAGGCAGATGTGATTATTCATTTAGAAATTCAGACATGTCATCTGCACACAAGTACATATGCACTCCCTTGATATAACCCCACTGAGAGGAAAGACTTTTTGTCCTCAGAGCATATTAACCTTGGTCTTCTGGGAGGAAGTTTTGGCCTTTCTTATATCCTGACAATTGCTGGCATCACTGAACTACCAAACAGATAATTTATGAACTGAGAAGAACTTTAATTAAAGTAATAGATGTATTAAGTCCTCTCTGAATTGATTTTCAAAGGTTAAGTGGATTAAGTTTATTTTTTATTTTATTTTATAGGTTTCCAAGACAGCTTTGTCTTTGCTATCCCTTGAAGAAATTTGTAGTGGGAGACATTTTGTTGTTTATGAGCACATTTTTTATGACATATTTTATGACTTGGAGGCACACAACAACAACAAGCTGTTCCAACACATAAGGCAAGAAACGCTCACCAGTGCTTTTCTATGTGTAGCAAACTGATCTTTAAAACTATGTTTTATACATTATAGGTCTTTGAGACAGATGTTAACATACTCAGGCACAGGCAGCTAACAGATTATCAAGTCAACAGTAAATCCAAGTGGCATTGGGCATCAGCACACCTGAAGTTCAGGTGTCTCCGACACAAACCAAATTCTGCTCTGCTTCTGGATACTGAAAAGTCTTACAGCTTTGGTGGGAAGAGGATGACATGCAATCCTTGAGAGGGGTACAAGAAACTTAACTATTTTTACAATGCACTATTTTATTTAGGCTATCTTTGAGATTTTCTTGGACTTAAAGATAGAATTCAGGATAGAAATTAAATGAACAGAAACACATTTATATATTGCCTCTATTTATGTAACACTTTACAAGGAACAACTTTGGCAGATCACTGTGCCAAAGGGATTTATAGAGCTTAAAATAAAAACAGAGAAACAGGCAAAGGGGAATTAGAAATGGGGCAGTAGTAAACAGGGAAAGAATATGTGATAATTACAATATAGTTTGGGACTAAAGAGAATATTCCACACATAGCTGTGGAAAACATTAATTCTGAGTATTAAAATTTAATATTTTGGAGAGGGGAATTGTATGCTCAGTTTTAAAAACAGTTTTCTTACATTGCATATTGCTGAAGGTGTATACACAACAGTTCCTAGCCCTTGTTTACATACTGAACTATGTAAACACTATGTTTGCATACTGGCTTGGACCATAAGACATGGAAATTGAACCCTCCCTGTCACATACCACAAGAATGAAAAATTTCTGAAATGTTTTCCTCAATTGGTGAGATCATGAGAGTTTTTGTGCATTTTGATGAATTTTCACACAAATTAATTAGCACAAAAACTTTGCACAATATACACTAATTTGTGGAAAATATTGCCTTTTGTTAACATACAATAAATTTTTGAATGAGACATCTGACTACCACAAAATACAATGTTTTCTTCATGAACTTTTTTTTTGCCAAATGTCCCAAATGTACACAAAAATCCTTTTAACACACCAAGATGCATGGAAGCAATTTTTAAAATCAAGGATAAGAACATTTGTGACTATTATTTACAGCTGTAATCACAAAGGGATTATCTTGCCCATTCTATCAATTTTTGGTCACCTTTATGGGTTAGGGAACTCTCTACAACAGCATGTTTCAGACTGTCCACCCTCTGGTATTCAGGACATGAAAATAGAGTGGTGGAGTATGCCTATTAAAGACCCACTTCTTCACCAAAATGGCAAACTGGCTACTTGAATTGTTTATTTTAATGTTTTGAGTTTAATGTTCACATTTTTTTCTTATTTGAGGAACATCACTTTGAGATGACAATAGATATGAGAATCTCTACAGAAATTGATTAAATCATCATGCATTATCCTTATTTAGATCTGACTGTCATATCCTCATAAATGAAATTCAGTAGCAAATATAATGAGACACATTATAATTTGGGAAGTGGGGGTTGAAATATCTATAGTAAATAGTATAGTATATAGTATATAGTGTAGTATAGTATATAGTATAGTATACTACAGTTTCTATAGTAAAGCACAATAATGCTGTAGAAACCTGTTTGTTTTTTTTAAAGTACACACTTGTTCTAACAAGAAACTTCACCAAAAAGGCAGGGTTTTGCAGAGTTGGATTTTGGATTGTTATTTGTTGCTAGGTTTTTGCAAGACATACTGACAGCAACAAATAAAATAAAAAAATCTTTTCCAGTAAATACAATGAGTTCAAAATATACAAGTTCATAATTATTTTCTGAACATTGCAATCAGATAATCAATGCATTCATAGAACATTTTATGACATATGTGTGTTGGATTTTTCATTTTATACATTAATCTGGATAAATAACAGAAATAAAGAAAAAGAGTTCCCTAGAAGAAAGAACTGAGATCAGAAAGCCTTTGCATAAATTCCCTTTTCTATATGAAACAGGAACCAGTGCTGTCAGAGTCTAGTCCGAAATAACTTTATGTCTTTCAAAATGGAAAAAAAAATGTGGAAGTTTACATTCCATTAATTCATTAATCTCTACACATGTATAATGTGTTTTCAAGACAAGAAACTATGTTGCCACACTTCTCAGTTTCAAATGAAGAACTGCAAGTCTGATAGTGAAGCTCTGCTGGTTTTATTTGAACATCAAGAGACTGTACAAGGGCTGATGTGTCATGCTATGTAAAAGAAAGTTTTTAATCATAGTGCTGGTTCTATAGTTGTTATGGGTTGAAGAAATACTTCCTGGAAAGGATGAGAAGGTTTTTTTTTTTTGTAAAAATGTGTGGAGGTTGAGTGAAACTTTGTATGAAGAAACTTTGAATGAGCAACATATCAATGATGGAGGAGAAAGCATCTTCTTGTGTATAAAGACTGGGGATTAAGCTTCTTCCTATTTGAACTGGGAGAATAGAGCTATTAATGTTAATTGTTGCTGGTAACTTTTTACAAAATAGTGGTGTGGTTTGAGTGTTGGTTTAGGATTTCAAGAGATGAAGATGAAGAGAATATTTATAGGAAATAGTAATTAAGATACTGCTTTTCTGGTGATTAAAGACCAAGGGAAATATAGTCCCTGTGCACAGCTATATTCCACATTATCATAGTGGTCCTTTTCCATCTGTTTAAACTGCTCTTCCTAGAGAAATAACACATCTAGTGAACACATAATAAATTTAAAAGAAATTAAAAGAAAAAAAAAGAATAAAAATGTTCCTCTGCTGTTCTCTCTTTTCAGTACTGTCACCTCTAGCAGAGAAAAATATTGATTTCTGCCCTTTAGACCTTCAGTCCAGGCTCTTAGCATTTTCAGGCACTGAAAGGGAAAGAAAAAGAGAAAGTGTCACACCAAGTCACAGGCAGCAAAAGCTGTAGTCATATAATCCAGTCCAGGTTTGTAACAAGGCTTCAGTCAGTCCAGTACAGCAAGTTTGAATGGAAAATCCTAAAGAGTAGTCCAGGTCCAAGCAGAGTTCCAGGCAACAGGCAACCAGTCAAAGGGCAACAGCAAGGCATTTCCTGAGCATAAAGGATGGTTGTCAACCATGGTGTATGGAAGGAGGCGCTGGGATATTTATAGCCCATCAGGGTCTTGCAGGAGCTTCTGGTTATCAGCTGCTTCCTACTTAACCACAGAGAATGCAGTTGTTTGTTTTTCCTGGTGTCTCTCTGTGGGAGTAGGCACTGGTAAGTTTGACTTGGGTGGAGGGAAACTGCTCCTGGGAACTTGGTCCTGGTACTGGCTACAGGCTTATCGCCAGAGACTGCTGGAGTGGCTACAGTCCTGGCATGTGCCCTGGACTCTCAGCCTCTTTGACAGGCTCAGAGGACTTGTCTGGCTGCTGGAGGTGGGGCATGACAATTTCTGTACAGTCTGTTGCTTGCTTCTCTAGGTTTTAAATCAGAAACAGAGGAACCTTGGGTCTGGGGGCACATGTGGGCCACATCTGACCCACAAGTTACTTCTGCTGTTATCTTTGGTCTATGATCAGAGATAAGGCATATTTGAAGCCCAGGAAGATGTTGCCTGGGATTGACTACTGAATATGTGCATGGAATTGAGCTCTGGTTTGCTGTCTGGGAAGTGTTGCAAGTACAGCCCATGGAATCACAGAATCACAAAGACAACCAGGGCCATTTAGTTCATTCACCTCCGACACAGAAATAGTTAAAGCACTCCTGAGAGACAGTTATCCAGCCTATGTCTAAAGATCTCCAATGAAGGAGAGTAAAGAGCTTATCACATTAACATAAAATCTGACATCACCCTAATGGGATGCAGCCGGGATGCTGGATGGAGACAGGAATTATCGCATTGTAATTCGCTACCAATTCTGCTGGGAGATTGCATCCTGGGTCCCAGCCATGCTGAGCCAGCCCTTTTTCAAAAATGGTGGGCCAGCTGGACCCAGGATGCAGTCACCTGGAGGAATTGGCAGCAAATTACAATGCAATAATTTCCGTCTCCATCCAGCGTCCTGGCTGCATCTCATTAGGGTGATGTCAGGTTTTATGTTAATGCGAAAAGCTCCAGAATCACCCTCTAAGGCAGTCCATCTCACTGTCAAACAGCACTTACTGTCAGGAATTTATTCCTAATTAATTTTCCCCACAATGAATCTCTTCAAATATGAACCCATTGGTTCATGTCCTAGTCTCTGAAGCAGCCAAAAACAATCTTGCACAATCTTTAACATGCCATTCTTTCAGATATTTAAAGATGGCTATCATGTCACCTTTCTATCTTTTCTTCTCCAAATGAAACACACATGAAAGCACTTGCAACTGGGGTGGAGATATGCAAAAAATTAAACTGTAGAGAAATGTCCAAACTGGAAAGTATTACATTTAGTCTCACAAACTTTGCCTTGCCCCTGTTCTGTGTTTGTAGATCCACTCATTGTTGGAATGCTATCCCTAAGACTATCCCCAATTTTGATTTTGATTCATGGACTGAAAAATGTTCCTGTTTAAACATATGGATATCATTTATGTTTAAGTGACATAAGTGAGTGTTCTTAATGGGGGCACAACATATATTATACAATTATCTTTTTGTGTGTAGGCAATAAACCTACACAAAAGTTAGGTAACAAAAAGTGAGTTATGATTCAGAGTGCCATGGGACTCTAAAGTGTACAATCTGTTGTGAGCAAGTATAAATCAGGAGTTAATAACAGTAATCATTATCCTTCCACTTTAATAGCCCCTTCTCATGTCTAGGTTGTGGTTGTTCATTGTTGTTGTGTGCATTCAAGTCATTTCCAGCTTATGGCAACCTAAGGCGAACCTATCACAGTGTTTTCTTGACAAGATTTGTTCACCAGAGTTTTCCCTATGTCTTTCTCAGGGGCGGAGAGAACATGGCTTGCCCAAAGTCACCCAGTGGGTTGCCATGACAGATCAGGGATTCAAATCCAGTCTCTAGAGTTGTAGTCCAACACTCAGAGACTATTCCACACTGGTTTTTGGTGTTAGGTAATAATTAAAATCTGTTCATACAAATTCTTCCCTTCTTACCATGAAATCAAGTTCCATGCCACCACCATCTGTAAAGGTCTAAGAATCTAAAAAGTTTGTGATATGGCATTGCAGTCTGGTATACAAATGCAGCAGTGCATCGTCAAATGCATCTCCTCTGAAGCTGACCTAGGTATTGCTGGAGGTGAGGGACAATCTTAATGCAGTCTGGGGGTACTCCTAGATTCATCACTTCACATGACAAATCAGGTGAATATGACTGTCAGGAGTGCCTGTTATCAGCTTCAGCTGATATGCCAGCTGCGCCCTTTCCTGGAAATTAGGGATCTTGAAACTGTGGTATATGCTCTGGTAACCTCCCGTCTTGATTTCTGTAACACGCTCTAGATGGGGCTACCCTTGTGCTTAATCCGGAAACTTCAATTAGTTCAGAACATGGCAGCTAGGTTGGTTACCGGTATCTCTAGGAGAGAGCACATAACACCTATGCTTAAATCTCTCCATTGGCTGCCTATTAGTTTCTGAGCACAGTACAAGGTGTTGGTTATGACCTTTAAAGCCCTACATGCCTTGGGTCCAACTTATTTCCAGGACCGTCTCCTTCCATATGATCCTCCCCGCGCACTTCGGTCCTCTGGGAGGAATCTGCTACAGCCTATGAAAACTAGGCTGTCGGCGACCTCCCAGAGGGCCTTCTCTGCCATTGCTCCCAGATTATGGAATGGCCTGCCGGATGAGATCCGTTTCATTACTACTCTAGACAGCTTCAAAAAAAGTGTCAAGGGGGGGGGGGTTGCACACTGCCAGAAATAGTGCAAATTGACTCCACTTTTAGGGTTAGGGTTAGTGCTAGGGAATCATAGGAATTGTTTTTTTTTCCCTGAGACATTGAACCTTCTCTGTCAGAGAGTTCTGGTGCCACAATAAACTACAGTTCCCACGATTCCCTAACCGTAACCCTAACCCTAAAAGTGGACTCAATTTGCACTATTTCTGGCAGTCTGCAACCCCCCAAGATGGATCTCTTCTGGCAGGCGTTCCCTGACTAGCTTTCCCAGCCCTAGGATTCGGCCACCAGCTCCCGGAGCTGCCATCGAACCACTTAACCTGCTGTGTTATTCCTCTTTGTATGACTTGTTTTTTATTGTATCTTGTGTTTTAAAAATTGACTAGTTTAATAATTTTTAAGGGGAGGGTGGATTAGGGAATTGTTGTATTATGGATGTTTTTTAATGGGTAAGCCACCCTGATTGCGCTGCAGAGGAGCAGGATAAAAATAAATTTTATTATTATTAATGCACTATAAACTGCATTACCGAGGCTTGCAATACATCTTCAGTTCTGAATGGGTTGCTGTAGAGAGTGTATAGCATCTATTGCAAGAGGTTCTGTATCTCTGCATGTTAAGAACTATGACATCTATTATGTTTTCATGTTTCCTCCTGCTATGTAGACCAATTGGGATACTGTGGGATGCAGTTGATTTACTGTATAAACATTGATCCTGGATGCTGCACTGAATTAGAGCTAGATGGATGCTATTAGATACATAAAGCATTCTGCTCCTGCATTCTGAATTCTGCAAGGGTTCCTTCTTGAGTTAACAGAGTGCTTTACACAAAGTGGGGTGAAGACAGATGCTTGCAGAAAGCTATTAGATCTTTTCAAAGACTGAGTAAAGAACCATGCAAATCTAATTGTGAGGTCACACCCTATGTATACAGTGGTCTTCTGCATGAATTCCTTACAATAATTTTGATTTTTCTTGCTAAATTGATTTTAATGTAATCTAATTTACATTAATCCTAATGACAGGGGAGAAGAAAAATAAAGGACAATCTACATTTCAGATGGTTGACTTAATGGGAAGCATTGTGAATGCAAGCTACAGCCAACTATTGTGACATTCCTTTGAATCTGAATATACAAAGAACCTATCAGGGGAAAACAAAGCTGCAAGACAGGTAATATTTTCATTTAATAATGAATTTGAATTGCTTCTGGAAAGGCTTGTTATAGTAGTAGATGCTGGCATTGGTGGGCTTTGTAAAAAACTGTTCTGAGAAGAATGTAATGCAAAACGTTACCTCAGCTATATCACACTTATTCACCACCCAGAGCCTGACAAAAATCCTGGTTTGTGCTCTCATTAGCATTCTTGTGATGTGCAAAGGAATCTGGTAACACAGCTGGGAGCAGGTGGCATAGAAACAGGCTTAAAATGAATTGAAAGATTCATTAAGCTATGGACTAAGTAATTGAAAACCATAGCATTAGGCTTGGTTGGTCTGGAAAAAGAATACTTCAAATGCTGTCATGGGGAGGCCAAACCTCAAAGTGCTACATTAATACAGTCCCCGTGAAATATGTCTTCTGAATAATTACTGTAGGATGAAAACAATAAGCACTTCAGAGAATGGACAAACTGAGAGGAATAATTTGCACTTTAAAAGACCAAGAACAAATTAAGCCATACATAGAGTATATGTGAGATTTATTGTGACACTGTACATACAGCAAGGAAAACATAGTTCTGACTAGACTTAAAGCACTTGGATTTTTCACTATAATAAAGTTGCAGAGAAAGGAATAAAGAACACTTTATGTTACTTCCAATCTGTACAAAGAAAATATGTGTATACTGTTTTATTGGTGTTGTGTGCCTTCAAGTAGTTTCCTTTAAGTAGTTTCCAACATCTAGCAACCCTAAGGTGAACATATGGGGTTTTCTTGGCAATATTTATTTAGAGGTGGTTTGCCATTGCCTTCCTGAGGCTGAGAGTGTGTGACTCACCCAAGGTCATCCAGTGGGTTTCATGGTCAAGTTGGGATCCTATTAACTCAATTAGTAAGTTTAGTGCAAGCCTGTTTTTGGAAACATTCAAGATTGAACTAGCTAAAAATGTACTTTGAAAACATTTTTTGTGGTCTGTTTTTATAGTTCATAACCACCAGAGATACAGGTGCTCTGACAGTATAATTCTGAGAAGTGATTCCTGCTCTCAACTTTTAAGGCAGCTATAGCATTGATTTTGTTAGTACACATGTTAATACATGCCACACAAATCCACTGGATAACCATGGGCAAGTCACATGTCTCAGCCTCCGGGGAAGGCAATGGCAAACCTCCTGTGAACAAATCTTGCAAAGAACCCATGATAGGTTCACCTTAGGGTCATCATAGGAAGGAAATGACTTGAAGGCACACAAAAACAACAAACATGTGTTGGTAAACTGCTATACTTTTTAGAACTAAATAAAGTCTATCAAAACGTAGACTAAATAACATCTATCAAAATGTAGTAGCATGACAAACACACTTTCAATTCAAAGTGTCCATTACATGAGTTGAAGCTGCTATTTTTAACAGAATAATCTAAATTGCATTTCCATATTGCCAAGTCACAGACGTAGTAAACTGAGGGATCCCAGGATGTTTACTGGCCCATTAAAGTCACTTTCATTCTACCTAGCATATGACAAGTGGGTTGCAAAGGGCAGGTGGCATATGCAGAGCTGGGCCATTTTGCATGCCAGCACAAACAAATGCAATGGTTTGCAGGAAACTGGAGTCTATATCTGTTTTGCAGAATTGATTTGCTATTAAGCACTCGCACTTGTCACAGCCATTGTGTACTGTATCTAAGGCCTCATATGAATCTGCAAAATTATGGGACAACATTTTTCAGCAGATACAGAACATAGAAACCTTTGCTTTAAAATTATGTTTTGCCTTTGTGGTTGAGTACCAATGAACATAATTTTAACCAAAAAAACAACCTCTAGTGGTGTAGTGGTTTGAGCATTGGGCTATAGATTGGAGACCAGTAATTGAATTCCCACTGGGCCATGGAAACCCACTGGGTGACCTTGGGCACACCATACTCTCCCAGCCACAGAGGAAAGGTAAAGGAAAAGCCTTCTCTGAACAAATCTTGCTAGGAAAACTCCGTGGTTGGTTTGCCATAGGGTAACCATAAATTGGAAATGATTTGAAGGCATACAACACTAGCACAATTATACTGTCATGAATGCCACATTTTGAGAATGATTGGACAATACAATACATCACAGGCAACGTTGAAAAGGAAGATAGTATGTAAAGACTCAATCATGCCATTTATTTTTATGCATTCTGCCCATCTAAAGGGTGGGGGGAATTGTTCAGGGAAAATAGCCCAAACACTGCTAGCCAGAATAACCACCAAATTTTTACAGCTAAATGAAGATTAAACAGTACCAAAGTTCTCCTTCCAGAAGAGCACACCCATTAACCTTTGTTTATAGAGATGAACCCTGAAATCATAGCTTTTCCCTATGCATATCCAAAATGAGATTTTCATAATGCATTAAAGGTTTAATTAAAGTAATGCTTCCTGATTACAAAATTGAGAATTATTCTGGTGTTTAGTATAATTCCCCAAATGGTAAAATGGTGTGAAATTACACTCTGCAGTTTATAATAAATGCTATATTGCATTCATTCTTGATTGAAAGCAAGAGATATGCGATATAATTATTTTCCTCTCTTTTTTGCAATATGGAATGCTTAGAAGTATTATCATAAATATTTCCTCCTTGGGACTTTTAAAGATAACATTAAAAGTGATCAAATGTTATGGTTTGCAAAGCATGATGGGTAGGTTCTCAATCTGCTTGCTGAAAATAGATCTCCCAACTGTGATTAACAATGAGAGCGCTTATACTGAATTAATGAATATACATGTTGACTTTCAGCTTCAATTCACTGGAATAATTACTTCACATTAACATATCAACAAGCTAGGAACCAACAGTCTAATGTTTCAGGTCACTGACTATGTATAACAAAGGATTTTCTTTTGGTGCTTTATTTAAACAGCCCCAATGCAGATTCAACTCTTCCCATCATTCAAATTTCAAATATGTTTCAAAAAATATATGTAACAAATGGACATGGCAATTTTAATCTAGCCATGTTTGTGCACACTTCTGTCCCATTGATCCAGTGAAACAGATTTAAGCATAGTAAAGTATAATTGAAAACTTTTGGCTCAGCTTTAATTTGAACCAATGCCATCAAGTACATTTAAAATGTTATTCATTTTATTGGATGTAGTACATCTAAGAAAACAGATGTTAATTTTATTTAGTTCATATAGGCTAGTGAAGATTGTAGGAATGTTCAGAAAACCTTGCTTACTCTTTTTAACTGTTCACAGCCAGACTATGACACTGACATTGAGGGTGATTGTACTCTAACCACTATTTCCCCCCACTTTCTCTCATCCCCATGATAATGATCTATCTATTGTCCACATGCTCATTAGCTATCTGGCATTGCCACGCAGATAGATTAGAGAAATGTTCTGCTTTGAGTCTAATTTGCACTATGACAATGTCATATTGCAAATGACAGCAAATATCACCAATATTTTATGCGATCTGGATGCATGATGACTGAAATGGATTCAGAGTGAAGGCTTTCTGTCTCATTCGGGCATCTTAGGTAAAGGGAAAAAGTAGTTTAGCAGGTAGAGAATGTGGTTGCTGCTTGTAAGTAGATGAACATTTCACCCACAAAACCTGTTATACTTGTTTACATGAAAAACCATTTTGGGCTGGCAATTGTTTCAATACAAATTCACTATTTAAAAGAAACACTACAGAAGGTGACACAGATATCTTCAAGCCCCTTCCACAGCTTTTAAAATGTTATATCTGCACTCATTATTTTACTTGCTTGGAACAGAGCTTCTGTAACATTATAAACTTGAAGAATATCCCAAGCCAAATATTTAACACCAGATATGATTCAAATGGATATTTGCCTACATATATACACAAAGGAGCTTCTTTCTACCAGTTAGCACAGAGGGGAAGTTGAGTCCATACTCTGAAGGCTGCCAGCTAGGAAACAGACGCCACTGCCAGTCTGGAAAGTTAGTCATGACTGCTCGGTTCTTCTGAAGAGGCTTTTTAATCTTAGTTGCAGCAAAGTCTTTACAAGCATGATACAACAATATTTACACTAACTGGCATAATGCTCCGCCATCAACTGACATCCACACCACCACATGTTACACTGTTCTCCTTATATACACAAACTCCAGCTAGGATTCTGATCCAACCCCATTAGTGTTTCATCAGCTTCCTGTCATGTGTCCACAGTGACTGTGCAGTTTGGACTTGCTATGAGTCATCTCCATGCTCAAGTTCTGCTGTAGTCGCTGCTATTGTCTGTTATTGTTTGCTCTGGTGAGATTATTTTAAATATGTTTTAATGTATATTTTTTGTTTAATACTTTTTTAAGGGGCGGGTGGGTTTCAGGATTTTTTATTGTGTTTATATTGTATTGTAAGACATTTGTATGGTAATTTTAATGCTATAAGCCTCCCTGATTGTTCTGCAAAGGGGTGGGATATGAATAAATTTATTATTATTATTATTATTATTATTATTATTATTAAGTTGCATCAAATTCCTCTGAGTCAGCATTTCCTCTTTAACCCATTGCATGCACCTGAGACATTTTACAAAGTCTGGGGCAAAAATATACTGACACTACCTGCATTTTCTTTTCTATGATAACAGAGGGAAACCATGGATACCTTGTGTCCCTGGTCAATGCATTTGAATTTAAATGGTCTGCAGATGACATACTGGAAACCCTAGTAAGGAACAGAGCAACAGATCCAGAGGTTACATGATCAGGTCCAGGAACTGAAGGAAGAACCAGTTAAATAGTCCTCGTGCTTCCTTTTTTAATGTTTAAAAAGCCATACTAGTTTAGAGACACATGTCTTGTTTAAATAAATTGTTTTATCAGTTATTTTATACTAAAAATACTGAACGAAGAGATTCCAGCATCATCAGCCTTAAAAAACTGATTCATCCCTGATTCTGTACTTTAAGAACATCATGCAACTATAATACTAATCAATGCAAAATTTTACACCAGTGATGTCTTGCCTGGGGGAAAAAAAATCAAGTGTTGAAACCTGAACTGTGCCAGCTTGCCAGTTGAATCATTTAAACCAACACAGCTGTTTTCTCATCAGAGCCCAGATTTCCAGGCTGATGGGGTGGGTGGCTTTACATTGCCTTTTAAGGACTGAAAAACAGATTTTAAAAGCCACATGTTTGCACCTGTATCAGGATTTTACAAAAAATAATGTGCATGACAATATGATAGTCCTCTCCATGCACATTGTTTACATATAGGTAATGTAAAACTTACATCACATATCTGTGGCTAGAGATGCAGTTGTAACTACCATATCATGAATATAAACCCATTGTTTCCCTAACAAAAGGTACATTTCCATCAGAAAAGTAATAAATGTCTTTAAAAATTAGATATCTTTGTAGCAAAATTCAATGGAAATAGGACATTTTGCTTGGATTTCCTGCCTATTTCCTTCTTCTAGACCACTGGTAGTAAAGTCTAGCAGAGAGATGAGTAACTATGATTAGTAATGAACTCTATCTTTTCTATCCCAGAGAACTACAACATTATTAAAATACAGGAGTAGATGTATTACACTATCATATGTCTGGCAACATACATGTCTTAAAAGAATTTTACAAGCAACTACAACATTGGCACCAGTTCATTTTTAAACAAGCAAAATGCTGCATATCCAATTCAAATTATATTTCTCCCCCACAAAGCATTTCATATTTAGTGTTTTAGGCAAGGGAGTCACATTTATTTCCAAATATATCACTAACAGCATGCATAATATTATTAGAATAATAGGCACCACAATAATTAGAATTATTATTAGAACAATAAGCATGCTGATAAGCATGGGCTGCTGATAAGACAAGCTGATGGGCTATTTGGATCTGGTATATAATACACTGGCAAGAAATAAATGAGGAATTTGATCATTCCTATTCAAAATTATTAAAAGCCATAATTCTTGGACCAAAACATAGATAAAAAGTTAGCTCTCTAGGGAATTTTGCACTACTATGGATGTTGGACTGCTATTTGTGGCAATTTAAACATATCAAGCCATGCATCTGAATTATGTATTTTATAAATATATATATTTCAAAATTTGGAGAATATTTACACAAACTCTATAGATCAATGCAGAGTAATCTAGAATAGGATTATGAATAAAAATGTATAAATGACATGTATTTGAAATAGAGAAATTTACTAATCTCTGGAGAAAGCAAAAAATATGTACTAAGATTACAATTATATGTTATATTAAAGGTAAATCAACTCCAGTTCTCATAGCTATTAATACAATAGCTATATCATCTTTATCAAGGGTAGCAATTTGTGAAGTTCTGGCCTTAGATTGAAGGCTGTATCCCTTGAAACTCCAACCCTTGAAACCCTTACTTTTTTACAATTGAAAGTTGTACCCACTAGAAACTTCTGGGGAGGGTGCAACTTTCACATGAAGCAGAATGTAATATGCCCTGGATCAGAAGCCTTTAAAAAGTTTCTATTATTTTAGGAAAATGAAGGACTAGTTGGACATTTCCACTTTCTAAACAAGGGCTTTGAAGATTAAAATAGGGTGGGTGAGTGGGGACTTTCTCCTTGTACCTGTTTCTTCTGTCTCGTCTTTTGACAGATATCACATGAATTCCACTCCTCTTACCTCACAGAATTTGTGCACTAAAGTTACAACCAGATATATGAAATTTTGGTGGAAAGCCCACTGTGGAAGCATGAACTCAGGGGGAAATTCTTCTTTATGTTTCAAACTGTAGGACTTGTTCATAGTCCTGATTTAACTAGCCGTAATGACACATCCCTTGTCTTGGAGTGATTTAGCAATTTTAAAACAAACAAAGCAATGTGGCTTCTAACTATAGACTTAAAACTATAAAATCTTAAATCAATTACTATTCCCAACTAGAACAGACCCATTGAATCAATTGTTGCATGGTAAACTGAAACTTTTATAAATCTCAGTGATTTAGTGGGGCTTGATCCAGTTGATACTAATAATTGGATTTAGACACAAATATCTAAATACACCAAGAGTGAGCATGGTGTTATGGTTTGAATGTTGGACTACAGCTCTGGAGATCAAGGTTTGAATCCCTGCTCTAGCTTGGAAACACATTGATGGGGGTTGCAGATTGCCAGAAATAGTGCAAATTGAGTCCACTTTAAGGGTTAGGGTTAGGGAATCATGGGAACTGTATTTGTTAGGATATGGATGGGTTATACAGTCAAAGGTGAAATGTAGAGATGTGTGTGTGAAATTTTCCTCATGACAGCAACATCTAGAGAAACAAAGTGAATCTAACACCAGATGGCCAAGAAGTCATAAGCATGAACTTTCCCAAAAGTACAACTCATAGACACAGACTTTGTTATGGAAAACAAGAGATATCAAAAAGGTAAACATCGTTAGGCTGGGAAAGGAGTCAAGTGGTGGATGATGGACAGCAAGAGGCTGGGTTAATATACATCATACAGGCATTATCCAATCAACATAAGGTTAACACTCAGAAGGTGGAGTATGGGCCCTAGAGAATACTTTGTTTAAGAATGTTATTGTTTTCAAGATAGCGTGCCTGGCAGCAGTGGTTTCATGGCTGAACTGGACAAGTTCATCACAATGGATTTTACTTAGCTATCTTATTTTACTTTTATATGCATTAATAAACTATGCTTTTGGAATTTACAATGTATCTTCTTGACTGAGGAAGACAGATCACAGCAGCCAGCTTGTCCTGCAGATTCTGCTGGGTGCCAAAGAGCATCACTGCAACACCCATCATCCACACATTGACAGTATTTTATTGTGGCACCAGAGCTCTCTGACAGAGAAGGCTCAATGTCTCAGAAAAAACACACAATCCCCATGATTCTCTAGCACTAACTCTAACCCTAAAAGTGGACTCAATTTGCACTATTTCTGGAAGTCTGCAACCCCCCTGAGTGACCTTAAGCAAGTCAATTCTCTTGGCTTCAGAGGAAGGCACTGGTAAACATGCTCTGAATAAATCTCACCAAGAAAGCCCCATGATAGGTTCATCTTAGGATCACCATAAATCAGAAATGACTTGAAAACACACAACAAACCCAATATCCTAAAAGGAACAGATCCCATCTGATTTTAGAAGATAAGCAGAGTCAGCCCTGGTTAATACTTGGATGGGAGACCATCAATGAACATCAGATGCTGTAGGCTATATTTCAGAGGAATGAACTGGCAAAACCACTTCTGAGTATTCTTTCTCTAAGAAAACCATATGAAATTCATGGGGTCGCAAGCATCTTGAAACCACATACACACACATTTAAACAAACATGCAAAGCTGTTAAGAAATGAAAATTTAAAGAACCTACTTAAAACATGAGGTAGGGATTAAGGGGAAAGGGAAATTACTACTTAATGCAAAGTAATTCCACTATAGCTATCAGTGACACTTCCTGGAACACCAAGTCCAGCATCATTCTCGAAGGATTACAGACTGTGGAATTACCTCCCCTGCCCAGTAACATCGGGGCCAGCTGTGTGGCAGAGGAGGAGTGCAGAGGGCATAAAATCACAGGGAACCAAACCACAGCGCAGCAGCAACAACAACATCACCTGCAGCTGGGGGAGAAGTGGAGGCTTTAAATCCCGCTCCCCCTACTGGAAACAATGCCGAGTGGAAGGGCCAGCTGTGTAGTGGAGGAGGAGCCCAGAAGGCTTAATAGCTACCTGCGACTCTTCCTGGAACACCAAGCCCAGCATTGTTCTTAGAGGATTACAGACTGTGGAATTACCTCCCCTGCCCAGTAACATCAGGGCCAGCTGTGTGGTGGAGGAGGAGCACAGAGGGCATAAAAGCACAGGGACTCAAACTGCAGCGCAACAGCAGCAACATCACCTGCAGCTGGGGGAGAAATGGAAGCTTTAAATCCTGCTCCCCCTGCTGGAAACAATGCCGAGTGGCAGGGACTGAAACTGCAGTGCTGGCTTCTATCTGGGACATCTGGTTGCCTTACTTATAACCTGCCTAGAGTTGAGAGATTATGTATCAAAATGAGTCAGGCTATGGTCCTGCTCTTATTCTCTCATACTCTTCTAGATGAACTAGGCAGCTCCAATGAGAGATAGCAGAATTTTTATCTGCTTATGTCCTAGACAGAACAAGGCAATAAGATGGAGGGAGAGGGGAATGATGAGGGAAGTTCTCGAGCTGACGGTCTGGGGGGGGATGATAGATATTGAGAAGGGTGCAGGTATACAAGTAGTGTGGGGTAATGGAAGATACGACGTTAACAGGGTGAAATGTCATAACACAGAAAGGCGGGATTGATGTTTGATATCCATCCCATCTTCCGTTCACCCTGTTACCCCAAAGGAGCTAGAGAGCAGGCCTAACCAGCCATTGAACCTAACCTTGCTCTTGTGTAATGCCAGGTCGGTAAAGAATAGGTCCCATATTATCCACGACCAAGAAGCCGACCTGGCATGTATTATGAAGACCTGGCTAGGAGCAGATAGCTCTATAAATTGGGCCCAGGCCCTACCTTCTGGGTACTCCATCAATGAGCAGGTTAGGAAATGTGGGCAAGGGAGGGAGAGTGGCTATGGTCCAAAAAAGTAATCTCACTTTGGCCAGGATACCTATCCATAAAATGGATCACACTGAGTGTATTTACCTTAGCCTGAAGACTAGGGAGAGTCTAGGGATTCTGTTGGTATACTGTCCATCCCATTGCCTAACAGACTCCCTAGCCAAGCTGACACAACTGGTCTTGGAGCTGCTGTTGGAGTCACCCAGATTGCTAGTCCTGGGTGACCTCAACATCCCCCTCGAAGCCGGATTAACAAACAACTGGCACAGCTCAGGAGTTCATGGTCTCCATGACAAACATGGGCCTCTCCCAGATAGTCTCTGAGCCCACACATTGTGCAGGTCATACCCTCCATGTGGTCTTTTGCATGGAACAGGTATATCCATGGGTGGAGGTAGCTAACATCTCCACATTGTCATGGATGGATCATTTCCTGGTCAAGGTTGGGCTGAAAGCCATTATTCCCCCCCCCCCCCCCAACAAGTGTGGAGGACCTATTAGAATGGTTTGCCATTGCAGGCTGATGGAATCTATCAAGTTCCAAGAAGCCCTGGAGGGTTTAATGGTTGGCAATGCCGGTGACTCTGTTGAAGCTCTGGTGGACATTTGGAACAACGATCTTACCAGAGCTATCAACACAATCACTCCCAAGCGTCCTTTCCAGTCCACTTCAAATCATAATCCCTGGTATACAGAAGATCTCAGGCAAATGAAGCAGACGGGACAATGACTAGAGCGCAGCTGGCAGAAAACTTGTCTCTTATCTGAGTAGACACATCATAGGACTTTTCTTAAAGCCTGTCGAGTGGCAATAGAGGTAGCTAAGAAGTCTTTCTATTCTGCTTCTGTTGCATCTGTGAAGTCTTGTCCAGCAGAGCTATTCAGGGTGGTGAGGCATCTAACACAAATACCCTCCCACCCAGAACTCTCTAGTAGAACCAACTATAGCCTGCTGTGACACTTTTAATAATCACTTAGCAGATAAAATCTCTTGGATAAGAGCTGACTTAGATGCCAGCATTACTACAGAGGCAATAGGAGAGGTATCCAGCTCCTCTGCCAAATTTGTTATACTGGATCAATTTGAGTTGATTAGTACTGAGGATGTGGACAAGCTCCTTGGTAGTGTGAAAAAGACAACCTGCTCTCTCAATCTTTGCCCATCTTGGCTGACTGTTCAGGGGGGAGATTCCATCAAGGTGTTGTTGAGACTTATAATCAACGCATCCTTTAGGGAAGGCCGACTTCCACCATGCCTAAAAGAGGCAGTGGTTAAATCACTTTTAAAAACTTTCCCTAGACCCCCTGGACAAAAATAACTATAGGTCGGTATCACTTTTACCATTCATAAGCAAGGTTATTGAAAGAGCCGTTGCCATGCAACTCGAAGCAGTCCTGGATGAAACTGATTTTCTAGATCCATTTCAAGCTGGATTTAGGATGGGATATGGAGTTGAGACTGCCATGGTCGCCTTAGTTGATGATCTCCATCTGGCCATTGACAGGGGAAGTGTAACCCTGTTGGTGATCTTGGACCTCTCAGTGGCCTTCAATACCATTGACCATGGTATCCTTCTGGAATGCTTAGGAAGTTGGGAATCGGAGGCTCTGCTTTGCAGTGGTTCTGTTCCTACTTCTCAGGCAGGTTCCAGATGGTGATGCTGGGAGACACTTGCTCTTCTAAAAGAGTGCTAAAATTGGGCATCCCCCGGGGTGCCATACTGTCTCCCTTGCTGTTTAACATTTACATGAAGCTGCTGGGTGAGATCATCTGGAGACATGGGGCGGGGTGTTATCAGTACGCTGATGACACCCAAATATATTTCTCCAAATATATGTTTCGGACTAATGCAGTGATTAAGGATGGCATCTGTCCCCTGAATGACTATCTTCGGGTGGTAATGGACTGGATGAGGGAAAATAAACTCAAACTGAATCCAGATAAGATGGAGGTACTTGCTATAGGGAACCCCAACCTGGGAATGGAGATATGTCAGCCAGTTCTGGATGAGGTCACACTTCCCCTGAAGGACTCTGCCTGCAGTCTGGGGGTGCTCCTAGATTCACTTCACCTGACCTGAGGTGGATGCAAAGGTCAGGAGCACCTATCATCAGCTTCGGCTGATACGCCAGCTACGGCACTTCCTGGAGTAGGCCGACTTAGAAACAGTGGTACATGCACTGGTAACCTCTTGACTTGACTTCTGCAATGTGCTTTACATGGGGCTACCCTTGTGCCAAGTTCGGAAACTTCAATTAATACAGAATATGGCAGCCAGACTGATTGCAGGGACATCTAGAACTAACCACATAACACCTTTTTTAAAATCTCTACACTGGTTGCCAGTTAGTTTCCGAGTGCAGTACAAGGTGTTGGTTATAACCTTTAAAGCCCTACACAGCTTGGGTCCTGACTACCTGTGGGAGCGCCTTCTTCCACATAATCCACCCCACACACTAAGGTCCTCTGGGAAAAATCTCCTGCAGCCTAAAAAATCTAGATTGGCTGCAGTAACCCAGAGGGCCTTCTCGACTGCCATCCCTAGGTTATGGAATGACCTGCTGGAGGAGATCCATCACATTGCCACCTTAACAGCCTTTAAAAAGGCAGTTAGGACAAATCTTTTCTGACAGGCCATCCCAGAATAGCCCCCCCCCATCCATCTACATGAACTTAACAGCCCATCTGCCATGTGATCATAACTATTTTTGCCCTATGTTATTCTGCAAATTCTAGCTGATATTTTAGCCAATTTTATTGGGATCATCTTATAATTGATTTTACTTTATATTTTAATTGTTTGGTTAATGTTGGGATTTGGGGGGTTGGGAAGGGGATTACTTTTTATGTAACTTTTGTTTTCTTATTGTATTCTTTTATTTTTACATTGTAACCTGCTTTGATTCCTTTTGGATATAGGTGGGCTAGAAATAAATCATATTATTATTATTATTATTATTATTATTATTATTATTATTATTATTCCTTGGGCCAAAACAGATGGGCCAAAAGTTCCACCATCAGACCATGTCCTAAATGCAGCTGGAAAGCACGCTGAGCCTGCCCCAACCCAGAAGAGCCAAGCCAAAAAGGAATGATCAAAAACCACTCCTTTTCGGTGGCTGGCTCAGAACCACAGCAACGGCCCAGATCGGGGCTGGGCACATGTGGTCTCTGTGGTCTTGCAGCGATTGGGGTGGGACAGCCTCTAGTCAATCCTTTTGCCCCATCTGTTTGAGGCCATAGTTAACAAAACTCTGACAAAGAAGCTCCTTTTTACAAAGTCTTTTTATGCCTGCCCCTTCCTCCACTTTTCCCATATTGATCATTTAGGAAGTCAAGGAGGGCTGAAGAAACACAGCAGCCATGTCTATGTTTCTAAACAATGCAATAAAGTTTGAGCTAGAAAAGAATGGGATTCTAATCTAGTCAAGCCTACTGCTTTAAGTCCCATTTGGGAACAAAGTGGGATATAAATCAAATAAATAAATAAATAAATAAATCCTGCTGTTGCTTGTATGTCTGCCCACAACAGACAAGATAAGAACTGTTGCCTTCAGAATCCCTTACTGAATATGAGTGAATAGCAAAACAGAGAAAAGGGGCAAGTAGATTTATAAGTCCAGCTACCAAAATGAAAATCATAAGAAAAGTCAAGGCTGATAAAAGAAAAAAATAACATTTCTGGATGCATTGTGGAAGAAGCTTTCTAATGGTCTCTAGAAGTCTTATTTTCTCTATCTTATATTTATTTATGCATGGCTTATATGACCTGTTTGTTTCATTTTAAATGTGTATGTGGTTAGGTTTTTGTTTTGTTTTTTGGTGCGGGGATGCTTGCTGTGACATGTTGAATTGTACTTCTTTTTTGTGATGTAGGAAGCTATCCTTGTTCTTTCCATGTTATTTTTGCCCCTGGAACCAAATAATCTGTTAAAGAAGTAATGTTCAGGCACACATCTACATTGTGAAATGAGGTATACCTATTCATATATCTCATAAGGCATAACATTTGAATAATGCTGAACTTATTCTATTTGGTGTGGTGGAGGAACTGATGATGAAACACTGTTTATTCATTTAATTCATTTATAACCCAACTTTCTGCGTGGAGAGACCCAAGGTGGTTCACAGATAAAACATTTAAAATGGTATAAAATCTAAAAAAAATTAAAACATCTATATCCAATATAAAATCACATAAAATATACAAAAGTTAAAATTGTAATCTAAAACACCCTCGCCAATAAAACCAGACTTGCATGATTTTAAAAAGCTTACTTGAATAAAAATGTTTTTGCTTGCTGGCAAAAGGCCAGCAGGGAGCCTGCTTGTGCTGGCTTAAGCTGCTGTGAGTTGTAGTCCAACATTTGGAGGGCCATATGATTCCTTTCATTGCCCTAAATACTCCTTCATTCTACCTAAATAAATTCAAATAATAAATAAATGGACACTGTGCAGGTAGTTCTGGGAATAGGACTGTATACATATTTCCCCTTTTAAGGGACTCCCTTCATTTACTGCTGTTAAAGAAGTAACATTTATTAACAAAATTCACAATTTCTTTAAAAAAGAAAAAAATGACATATAATTAGAATCAGTAAAAAGATATTTTGTGATCTGAAAAAACTTGTACAATGCTATTTATATGTCTCACTCAGCTTTTGCTTTCAAAAGCTGAAAATAACTGTTTCCTCATAGAACCTGAGTCCAATATAACTGATCATGTTCGTTGCTTTTCTTGCAGGCACCCTTTATTGATCAACATTATTTTTGTGAAAGAGAATCCAGAATGGTATATGCTATTCCAGGTATACAGTTGCCCCTCCATTTTTGCGGATTTTGTGTCTGTGTCCCTTGCCCATTTGTGGGGGGAAAACAGAGGGAATTAAAATGGGGTGCATGCCTGTGGTATGCACCCATGGGTGTCCATGGATGCCTGCAGGTGTGCGCTGCCATTCAAGTCAATAGGACTTGAATATTGGCATTTTTGTATTTTTATGGGGAATGGTGGTGTCCAAATGGATCCCCCACGGAAATGGAAGGGCAACTGTACTTGCATCATGAATTTAAACAGAGTCATAATGTCATTTCCTGAATAATCTGTCATCTGTTTTTAAATGTCTGCAATATAAATGGTTATTTTTAGAGAAGGATGATAAAGTTAAGGACTTTCAATAGTCCAGTGCTGTAATTCTGTTTAAAACAGACAAAGCTTCAGATAGAAATGTCTGGGATTTGTAAACATCAATAAGAATATTACATGACAAGGACTATTCACCTGTTAATTAACCACACTATAAATATTCATAGACTAGTTTTAATTCTAATTATTCATAGAAGGTCAGGAAAGCATGAGCATTTCACCAGAGTGCTAACCCCCTTTTAAGCCCTTTCCAATTGAGTAGTTCTTTCTGGCAAAACACTCAATCAATACTGACTACTCATTAAGATATTTGAAAGATTATTTCATGAAAAAAACAACATCCAAGCCATTCATGGCAATGCATGTCTTGCAAAACAGGATAAATATGGCAAAAACAAGTCAAATATGTAACAGGCAAAATCAGTCACTACATCCCATATGTGGAGGTTTCCGTAAAAGGTTCTCAGGTAGCAGCATGCCACATGAGACCAGTAAAATTTTAAATGTGTTTATCTTAGATGATCACAATGGCATCTAAATTCAGGTCAGCTGCTTTACTGGCTATTAAGATTTTAGCACCAGTCTCAAAACATGCACCCTAGTTATCAGTCATGTTATTTATTTAAATAATTTTTTTAAATAACAAGCTGGAGTTTTACTCTTGTAACCTGATTTCATAGTACACACAGAAAGATAACATAGGTGCACAATTGTTACTCTTAATGTTGCCACTCTAAGCGATCTTCAAAAATAGTGATATCGCAAAAAGCTGTTGATACTGTACTCATACTTTTATAGATCTGGAGAGGAAAGATGGTTCCTTCCAGAAATTTGCACAGAATAAAATAAGGTGGAGATTAAGTCTGGCTAACCAACACAGCCTCTGGAATGCTATGGATGTAGACTGTGGGGGAAAGAATATAATGTAAGGTGCACCACACTTAGGGTATAGAATAGAACGTGGAATACAACATAGGGTGAATCTAAACACCACATTAAGTGTTGTAACTCTATCTTATGGAATCCTGGGATTTGTAATTTTAAAAGGCCTTTAGCCTCCTCTGCCAAAGAGTGCTGGTGCCCCACAAAACTAAATATCTAAGGGTAGCTGTTGGATAGACCCCTGGCAATTAAAGCGGTGTGAAACTGTATTATTTCTACAGTGTAGATGAACCTGAGAAGCTTGTCTTGAAATGGAGGAGTTAGGGAAGTGAGAGTGAAGGCCAGTTAGGAAGAGCTGTTAGGAAGAGCTGTAGGAACTGTTAAGATCTGAATAGGATTTTGGGAGTTGGGAATTGGAAAAAGTTCAGGGAATTCATGTTTAACTTAATTATTATATAGCATATCTTTACTGGCTTTATTTTCTACCTTTGTGTCTGTTTTCATTTAAGAACTGAAAGGGAGAACTGAGCCTACTGAACACAGACTCTTGTCCAGTGGAGAAGTCCCCTTGAGACCCAAGATCTAGGGAGTGATCCTAATGGTAAAAGGGTGAAGTGTGAGTGATTGGATTTTTTAAAGGCAAAAAAATCTAGGGAAAAATAAAATGAATGAAAAAACTCAATTTTATTAAAAACAAAATGGAGAAAAAGGTGATAAATAAAAAATGAGTTAAAAATGTTGCCAAATTGTATAGGCAAATAAAAATCAAGGTTCTATAGGCAAAAGCCAAATTAAAATAACACTCAAATGCACAACTCCAAATAGGAGGAATGACAGTACAAGCCCAATGTAGGACCAAAAGTATTGCCAATCTATTTAGGCAGATAAAAAAACCAAAGATTCACAAACTGTAAATTAAATAAATACTCAAAATACAGATAAGAAGGATAACAATATAAGCCCAATTCTGGACCATGAATTAATACTCAAGCCTTATGCATATAGCCGATAAGTATTAGGCTGGAAAACTATAACTCCCACCCAATAAACAAATTGTGGGGAGATGTTTAACATACAAAGTATATAAAGAATGAAGTATTCAACATCTCCAAAAGTGCAAATGGGGGGATAACAGTATAAGCCCAATACAAGACCAAAAGTATTGCTAATCTATTTAGGCAGTTAAAAATCAAAGGTTCAAAAATTGTAAAATTGAAATTAATACTCAAAATACAAACTGATTTGATAGTCCTACTCTATTTGGGATGGACAATTGGATTTAGGGTTTAGATTACAACTTCCAGAATTCCATGAGTCTAGAAAGTAGATTTTCCAAGCACTTGTTCCCTGATGTAACTATCTAAAGCAGAATCCCCCTTTCTCCTTTTCTGTTTAATTGTTCTACAGTTATATTTGAATACAAATTCCAAAAAATTATCAAAAAATAATAAGTACCAGTCCTAGAATAAGAATGGGGATGCACAGTCAAATGTGCATTCATTGTCATTCATTTGAAGAAATGCAGTGAAGAAATCTAGATGTAGACATATATTTGTATGTGCATTATGATGTGTATGCATATAGCAATACAGCAACTGGATGTATATGAACATCCAGTTTATAGTTCCTGACATAGCAAAGGATTTGCATTTGCACATAGTGAACTGCTTCCATAGATAAACCTTCTTATATGTGTTACATCATTTGAACTTGTTGCCTATGTTGTTTTAAAGCACTGAAATAATAAATAGGCAACCTACTGGATTGCATTCTGTATAGCATTATTGTAATTACTTTAAAGCTATTAAAAACAATGAGTGGTAGACAACTGTATCATTTTATTTGTTCTGGACACCCTGCAAGTGTCAAATGCCATATTTTAAGTTTACTGTGCAAGCGCAATAAGCACTTTCATGACTTGCTACAACTTTATTAAGTAATACCAGCAGCAAGTTTTGAGGAACAGTAGAACATGTCTACAGGCCAGACATCATAGAGTCAGGAGTGCTTTTTCTTCTCCTGGCTCTACAAATCGAAAGCTAAGTTATATCTAGGTAGGCTGAATTCTTACTCTAATGTAGATTAAATGGTGTCCTGTCTTAAATTTTAGAATTGATTTATTACACAGATTTGTGCATGAGAGGATGATAGCAGTAGACTCTAGGTTTGATTCAGGGACCTAGGACCCTACTCTAAACACAAAATTCATCTATGTTTCATATACAACCTATATACATATCCTGAAGAGAATTTTATAATGTTTTTAATAATTTTGTGCATGAGACAAAGTTTGTGTACATTGAATCATCAGAAAGCAATGTATGCAACAGTATCTTTGCATCACATTTTAAACAATATTAAACACTGGGTTTAACTAAATGGAGATTAAAAATGCAATAATATTGGGGGGGGAGGTGCAGATCTAGTACAACCAGGCCAAGAAGTGTCCCGCGGCAGCAACAGAGGCTCTAGCAAGTCCCAGCCACTAGGCATGCACTCTTCAGGCTCCTCTACCTCCAGGGAACATGCCAGCTTCCCACTTCTGCCTTGTGAATGAACAAACAGGAATGCTGCAGCCACTGCGTTGAAGACAGAACTGGGCAACTGGTAGGCTGGCAGTAAAGGCTTACCACTGTCTCCCTACACCATTTTATATATATTTTCAGCACCTGTGTCTCATCACATGAGGTCAGGTGTGGAACTTTCCACTTGTAGTGTCATGTTGGTGCTTAGAAAGTTTCTAATTTTGGATTAGGGATGCTCAACCTATAGTATCTTTATTTATACAGTGGACCCTTGGTATCTGTCAGGGTTTAATTCCACAACCCCTCATGGATACCAAAAGCCATGGATGCTCAAGTCCTCTTATACAATTGTATAGTAAAATGATGTCCCTTATATAAAATGGCAAAATTAAAGGTTGCTTTTTGGAATCTCCTGGTCCCTCAAATATTTTCAAGCTATGGGTGGCTGAATCCATGGATGCAGAATTCCTGGATATGGGAGGGGGGGGCAAATTGTACTCTACTTTTCCTCCAGATAACCATGACTCACATTGGTTTAAACATTAAAATAGATAATATATCAGACCAAAGTCTGCATAAAGAAGAGGTGAACATTCAGTTTGATGAACTTTGGCTTCATAATTCAGAGTGAACTGAAATCAGATGGCAGTTCTCACTAAGCAGAAGTGGTGGTATGTGATGGTTCTCTGGGTCTCTTTCCTGCTTTTACCTGAGCTGTATGGGACCCCTTGAAACCATTTTTCATGTCTAATTAACTATCTCCACCCTCACCTTCCATTGATTTGAATCCACTATCTTTAGCAATGCAATGGAACATGCTGGATTCTACTGGCACTTCCCTTGCAGAGATCCTTCCCTCCTTTTGTCTATTATGGAGACCAACTAGGCTAAACTAAGGCATGTGAAAAAAGGAATGTGAGATAAATATGAATACTCTGAAAGAAAAAGGGTTTTATTCCAAGTAAGGAATCTTCATAGCAAGAAGATATCTATTTACATGAGGATCTATTTTGTTCTTCAGGCACAAGTTAGAAATTACAAATTACAGACAGATTTGATCATTTCAGCCAAATCAGGAGAAAGAATAAAAAAGTCCTATTGTGACACTCTCTTGATTATACTCACAGATCAGATGTTATTTGTAGTCCTTGCTTTTCTTGGATAGCTGAGAGTCTGGACCCCATAGTCAAGTCTCTACCAGCCTTCCCAACCAGAGCTCTTGGCTCCAGGTGTTCCTTTGTTTGAAGCCCCTCCTGGTCTATTTTGAGAGAGCCAGAGACAAAAAGAGACTTGTCTTTTGGTGCTTTGGGCTTTTTTACAACCTCAGCTTGGCAATTTCTATCTCTTCACCTGTGATGCCGAACCTCATTAAAAAGCACCTGTACCTCCTCCCACATTTAATCCTTAAATTATCTGGGAAGAAGATTTTGATAATGGGAGGACTCCTTATTATCATATGGTAATTTCACCATCACTGTATAGTTAAAGTAATTTAGTTCCTCTTACTCATGATTGAGGCAATGCTATGCCATGACATAACATCATTTTAAGGGGTATTGCCAGTGTGGTGTAGTGGTTTGAGTGAAGACCAGGGTTCAAATCTCCTCTCAGCCATGAAAACCCACTGGCTGATCTTGAGCAAGTACATTCTCTCATTCTCAGAGGAAATGCAAAGGCAAAACCACTCTATACAAATCTTGCAAACAACAGCAGCAGCAGCAGCAACAACAACCCTGTAATAGGTTTTCTAGGGTTGCTATAAGTAAGAAATGACTTCAAGGAACATAGCAGCAACAACAGGGTATTCTAGAGAAAAGAAGGGGGCTGTCATAAGGAGAATGATGAAAGGAGTTTCACTGCTGAATGTGATAACAAAATAGTGAGCCCCATCCAGAACATTTGGCTCCCATGAAATATTTTTGAAATACTTTCCCCATAGTTCACCATGTATGGCCAAAGAAGCTTTTAAAATAAATTACTCATACACTATTCCTCTGTTCTTCAGTGCAAGTATGTTTTGATTTGAAGCTGAACAGTTTAATCCTTTATTTGCATATCACCTACAAGCATAACTTTCAAACAACAGATTAAAATAGAAAACATATGACACTTGAGAGATGCAAAGTTCCATACCTATTGAATTGTAAACATTGTGCTACAGAATGATAAAATGTTCCAGATAAAAACAGCTATCAACATGCCTTTTGTTACAGAATGCATGTGCTGTTAACCATATAGAGAAATATGTTTAATGTAACAAAAAGCACATAGCTCTGAAGAGAGAGTATCAGTTTTTGAAGCAGTAATTGGACTACTCTGCAAATGCAGTAAGTAAGATGAAAAAACTGTGGGAGCTACTAGCTATATTTGACTTCACTTGGCCCATTTTATGTATTAACAGCATAAAGCTCAATCTGTTGCTTTTTAGGACTCAAAGCATACATATATCTTGTTTTTGAATCTCTGTGTCCATACTTTACGCATTAATTGAGATTAACATTTATATTTCTAAATTTATAAGCTCACAGTTACTCAACTGAATATTAAAATGCTAAGTATTAATATATTAAGATCTTTATAGGTTTTAGTTTGAGTAAATTTAAGTGCTTACATTTAAATACAGTATTTTTTGGTGTTTAAGACTACTTTTTAACCCAGGAAAATCTTCTCCAAAGTTGGGGGTCGTCTTATACGCCGAGTGGCAGAGTAGGAGGAAGAAGGTGTGGTGCGGTGGGAGGCGGAGGAAGAGAGGAAGTCAGGTCAGAGGAGGAGGGGGGGAGGAAGGGGTGGCATGGTGTGGCGTGAGGCAGGAGGAGGACGCAGCAGCGGCTATCCTGGGGTTTTCTTGGCAAGACTGGTTCAGAGGAGGTTTGCAATTGCCTTCCCCTGAGGCTGAGAGTGTGTGACTTGTCCAAGTTCATCCAGTGGGTTTCATGGCAGAGTGAGGAATCAAACCCAGGTCTCCAGAGTGATAGTCCGACACTCAAACCATGACACTATGCTGGCTCCTAATCCCATGTACTACCTATGAAACAATTGCAGACTTTTTTGTTGTTCTTGTGTGTCTTCAAGTCCTTTCTGACTTATGGCAACCCTAAGGCAATCTTATTATGGGTTTTTCTTGGCATGTTTCTTCAATTGGGGGTTGCCATTCCCATCCTCTGAGGCTGAGAGTGTGTGACATGCCCAGGGTCACTTACTTGGCCACAAATTGTACACACCCCAGAATGCATCACCTAGTATATTGGCAGTCCTTTCCCCCCAACACTTTCTCATTTTCTCCTGTTGGAAGAGGGGTCCTCTTATACGACGAGTATATCCCAAACTCTATATTTTAACTGGAAAAGTTGGGGGTTGTCTTATACGCCGGAAGATACGGGTACATAAAATTGTCTTCACAATTTAGCTCGTTATTAGTAATTTGCAACACCAGATGTTTCATGTTATGCAGCTAACTACTGGTAGTCCAATGTTGATGAGTGTTCTCTTTTTAACTAAGACAAAAGATCCACAAAATGTCTGATAAGATGATGCTGGAACTAAAGCAACAAGTACAAATGTGTTACTGAAATTCAATAATATATGACATTAAACATTAAATAACCCAATACAACAGTTACTATAAATGAGATAAACACCGTAGAGTGATTTAAAAAATAATAATACAATAACAGTACCCCTTTCCATGTGATGATCAGGGAGTGATGCTCCCATCTGCCCACACAGTGGTATGGATGCAGACCCAGATCTGGGATACAAAGTATTCTGGTAAGAAATGCCTTTGATGTCCTCCATCAGTTTTGCATTGCTGGTAAGCTGTACTTACTATATTTATCTTACCTGTTAATGTTTCTTCAAAATAAATTTCTGTTCATTTAGTTTTTATGTAGGGAAAATGATAAAGCAACTGGATAATATGAAAAAGCATGCTTTAAAGATAATGGTATAAAACCATTTATTTTTGTAGCCAACTCATTTTTGTACTTGCTAAATAAAGAGCCAGTAAAACATAGTGGTTTGAGCACTAGAGTTTGACTTTGGAGATCAGGGTTCGAATTCCCTCTTGGCCATAGAAATCCACTCAGTGACCTTGGATGAGTCTCTCTTAGCCTCAGAGGATGGCAATGGTAAATCCTCTCTGAAGAAACATGGCAAGAAAACCTCGTGATAGGGTCGTCTTAGGGTTGCATAACTCAGAAATGACTTGAAGACACACAATAACAACAGTAGGACTTTGAATGTTGGGGGGGGGGGGAGAGTTTGACTACTGTGATAAGTATTCAGAAGTTTCAACTTGTGAAGAATACTTCCACAAAAACCTGGGGCAAAGTAATGAGCTGATGTGATTTCTTTATAGTGCCAGTGCTGTTTTTCGAGGTCTACTTCCAGGACCAATTCAGGGGCTTCATACTAAAGTTTTTATAGGCTTGTAGGAACACCTCCCATGCAAATATGTTATTTTTCATAAATTTAAATTTTTAGTTATGGCAGCCATATCAATGAGAGGCCTCCAAATACCCGTCATCAATTGTGTGCTCAGATCTTGCATACTCAGGACTGCAGCTTCCTTGATTTGATCAATCCACCTGTAGTGTGGTCTTCCTCTTTTTCTAATATCTGCTTTGTTACTGAGCATTATAATAATTTCCAATGAGTCCCATCATCTCATGGTATGTCCAAAGCACAATAGCTTCAGTTTAATAATCTTCACTTCTAGGAAGAGTTCAGGCCTGATTTGCTCTCAGACCTATTCATTTGTCTTTTTGGCAGCCTATGGTATCTGCAGAACTCTCTTTTAGCACCATATTTCTAAGGATTCTTTTCCTGTCATTATTCTTCACTGCCCAGCTTTCATAAGCATATAAAGAAATCAAATACTATGGCATGGATTATTGTGATTCTGATATTTAATGATACATATATTTAGACTTGCGAAACTTATCTAGTTCCTTCATAGCTGCAGTTCCAAGTCTTAGGAGGAGTACAGACCAGCCAAAAGGGCCAGCTTGGGAGTGGAGACGGGGCGTGGTGACTGCACGCTGGCTGCCCCGACTCTGCCCCAATGCTGCCATCACACTGTGTGCTCCAGTGCACAGCGGGTAGCATCAGGGCACTCCCTTGGCACTGTGTTCAGACATGCTGCACCAAAGGAGCTCGGAAAAGCTGCCGCTGCGGTGGCAAGAGCAGTTTTTTGCCACTCTGTAAAGGAGCAGCATTTGCCAGCTCTTTCTAGAGTGGCAAAGTGCCAGATTGGGGCTGCGGTGTGTGGTTGCCACAGCCCCAATCCAGCAAGGAAAGCTATTTGAAGCTATTGTTTATACCAGGGGTAGGCAACCTTTCCCCATTAAGGGCCGAGGGACTTCAGCTCCCAGAATCCCAGGAGCTATTGGCCAACATGGGACTATTGACCAACATGGCTGAGGCTTCTGGGAGCTGAAGTCCCTCGGCCCTTAAAGGGGAAAGGTTGCCTACCTCTGGTCTACACAGCTGCATAGTCTTCTTCTGATTTCTTTACTATAGTCTCCATTTTAATTAATGACTCATCCAAGGTATGAAAACTCTTTATTTCAATATCCTCTTACCAACTTTACATGTAAAGTTATGTAAATCATCTGTGGAGGTTATCTTTGGGGGGAAGCAGACGGGCGGCCATGGGCCGCCCTGGGAAGCTGCACCGCGGGGCTGAGGTATCCCCACACCTCGGCCCCGTGGTGCAGCTTCGCCACCCCTGGAAGGAGCGCTAAATTAGCACTCCTTCCACAAGCCGGCGAAGGTGTGCCGCAAAAGGCTGCCGGTGCACCTTTGGCACCTCTTCTGCTGCAGCATGTGCGAACGCTGCAGTGGGAGGTCCTCCTCGGAGTGCCGGCCGTGCGGAGGGCCAGCTGCTCTGAGGACAACCTGGGGAAGAGGTTGGGGCGTCCACCGTGCAGCTGCCCCTTCCCTGCCCCCAAAACGGCTCTTTAAGCCATCTGCTTCCCCCCTTAGTTTTCTTAATATTCAACTCTAACCCTGCTTTTGTAAGTTCTTCCTTAACTTTCATCAATAGTTGTTTCAAGTATTTGAGCCCTGTGCTCTATGACCTACTCCTACGTTTGCCCTAATATACTGTTCTTTGTAACATGTATATGAAACTTTCCTACTTTGTCTGTCCACTCCAGATATTTTACATATTTATTTTCCTACAGGCTTTGATTTTCTTTCTGTTTTGACTTATATAGCCTAAATACCCTAAAGGCACCAGATCCCATCTGAATTTGGAAGCTAAGCAGGGTCAGCCCTGGTAGTACATGAATGGGAGATTGCAAATGAATACAAGTAGATGAAAGATTGCCAAGTAATACCAGGTGCTGTCAGAGGAAGGAACAGGCAAAACCACCTCCTAGGGTTCCTTGTCTAAGAAAACCCTTTGACATTCATGGGGTTGCCATAAGCTGATAGGCAATTTGAAGGTATGTATATACACACACACAGATTTTCAAGCCCTGGTTTCTCTTGGCTGTTCTAAGTTTGCTATGTTGTTGATATCATGTATTTTAATTGACTGATTTTGTTTTGTATATTTTGTTACTTGTTAGTTTTGTTAGTTACTTTGGATGTTTCCATTTGGATAAGGAGGTGTTATCAAAATGGGGATATTTGGAGGAGTATTGTGTACCTCCAAGAAGCACATGTTGATTGTTCGAATCAGATGGTAATGCATCACACATATTCTCATACAGAGATATGTCTGCTTTACACACATATACCCACAGAAATTCCAGGTCAGGGGAGAGGAGCAGCAAAGAACTGAGTTCAGCAATATTCAGCTTGGTCAGGACTCCTGCATCTCACTGGACTACACTCTCATTATTCCTTACGAGGTCTGATAGCTGAGGTTGATGGATACTTGAGTTTAAGAGCAACAGTAGACTCTTTATAGACAGCCTACTATAAGTGAGAATACTAAAATATTTTACATTTCTAATTTCTGATATTTTATCAGTGAAGATTAGCTTAATTGCATTTATTCTTACAAGGAAATTTCAGACCATATTGTTCCACATTACTATTAAAAAAATGTTAAGGTCTTATCCTTACTTTCTGTAAAGCAGGGACCGGCAACCTACGGCCCGGGGGCCGGTTAAGGCCCCGGGCCCCGGACTTACCAGCCCAGCGGAAGGTTGCTGCCACTGCCACGCGCCCCTGTCGGGGCACGTATTCGGCCACGCTAGCTGCGGCCGCCATTATGGAAGTCAAAATGGCGGCCATGACGCGTTTGCGCATGCACAGTACTCTTGCGCATGCGCAAACGCATCGTGGCCATGATTTGGACTACCAAAATGGCGGCCGTGACATGCGCCCATGGCGACTGCGGCTGCGCAAGCTATGGTGGCGGCCGTGGTAGCAGCCGCAGTGGCCGCGTGCGCAAGGGGGTCACGTGCCGCCATTCCCCCCCCTTGGCCCAGCCGAGACCTGGGCTACAGGAGACTGGCCCAGGTCTCCAAAAGGTTGCCTGTAAACTATGGGGTAAAACAGACAGCGGGTAAGGGGTGGCTTAACGTCACTCTTTGAATGCTGATCAAGGCCGTGGCAACCACACACTAGGGCCCCAATCCTATGTTTTTCCAGTGCATAAAGAAGTGGCAAAATGCCACTCCTTTTTGTGCTGGAAAAAAGATGCCTCTTTTGCTACCATGGTGGTTCTTCTTTGCTCCAGCTGTGTGTGTCGTGTAGTTGCTGCACTGCAGGAGGGTCCCAATGCTGCCTGCTGTCTGGTTGAGTAGGTGGTGTGATGGCAGCTTGGGGGCAGAGTTGGGGTGTGTGGCATGCAATTACCACACCCCCACTCCACCTCGACGCTGGCTCTTTTGGCTGGTCTATACAGCCCCTGTGTTATTGTGATCTCAAACCTCCTATCTGTATTGGCATCGAAAGCAAATTTCACTATAAATTGACTGCAGCTGTTGCTTTTAAAAGTTAAGCTTGTGTGACAGAATTTTTAATCTCAGCATGAATCTGGTTCTGCACAGAAATACCTGCAATTTAAAATACTTTCTGCAATACCTGCTATTTAGATAGGTTGCCATGATGGAGATGGAAGGGAAAGCAATGTGACAATAATAGTATTTTGAATTTAGCCAAGAAAGAACCGCCCCCCCCCAACAATTTTGAATTCTCCAATATTATATTTCAATTCTACAGTTCAAACAGATGTCACTATCAGCATGCACCTTTCCATTAGTCAAGATGCAACCAATACAGAGATTTAACTTTTAAAATGGAGTGGTAGCCTTCCAAATGTTATCAGACCCCTATCAACTATTATAGCCATTAGTAAAGGATTGTGAGAGTTGCAGCGAAATAGTATTTGAATGCACACATGGTTGCCATTGTCATTGTGTGCCTTCAAGTCATTTCTGACTTATGGTGACCCTAAGGCAAACTTATCATAGGGTTTTCTTGGCAAGATTTGTTCAGAGGAGGTTTGCCATTGCACCCCCCCCCCCCCGAGGCTGAGGCACTACATCATGCTGGCTCTCAATGTACACATGCTCCCCACATCTAATTCTAAAACAGGGGTAGGAAATCCCCATGGTCCAGAACCTACAGACATCTCTCAAATCATACCATACCCTCCACCACTTCACAGATAAAAACAGATACGTGTAGCCAAGCAAGATCAGAATGTGATCAAGTTGGTAAAGAGAACAGACAAGCCAGGAGAGGCTGCACCAGTTTGCTTTTGTTAACTGGGTGCAAAATAATTTTGCAATTTGAATTCAGTTTGCAGCAAATGAAGGAAGCTGGGGGCAAAAACAGAAAGTGGTAGGGAGGAGGGAGAAACCAGGATTTCTTAAAGTCAGCTGAAACAGTGGGATGACAGAAAATTAGTCAGGACAGCCTCTGTCAAAATGGGGCAGTTGGAGGGGGAGAGACCATATCCCACCTCATCCCATGTCTCTTAGTTCCTACAGGGTGAGAGGACCAATTTCATCATGATTTTGCATTTCCATCCTTTACATCCAGAAGAGGCTCCCCCCCCCAAAAAAAAACAAGTTATTAAAACAGTTTACGAGGGGTGTATCGTAAAGTTTTATTTATCACAACAAAAATGACAGAAAGTTTGTTTTGATTTGTAATTGTTAACTTATCTCTACATAGTCACCATCAAGACTTTCACATTTTTCCCAGCATTTCTTGACCCTCCAAAAACCTGATATTGTAGAAGTCTGCAGATTGCGCCTTACGAGGGGTATTGTAAAATAATAATGTAATATGGAAGTTATTATGATATATTGATGAAATTTTGTCAGTGTCATCACTGATCCCTAAGTACTTGATGTTGAAAAACTCAGTTCATTGTGCCCTTTCTTTTTGTGACAGGTTGTGCCAGAAGTGACTAAAGTGTAAAATCCTCACAAGGTGCAATCAGCAGACTTCTACAATAACGGCATTTGGAGGGTCAAGAAACACTGGGGAAAATGTGTAAATCTGGATGGTGACTATGTAGAAATAAGTTAACAACTACAAATCAGAACAAACTTTCTGCCTTTTTTAAAAAGGTGATAACTTTACAATACCTCTTGTAGATACCAGAAAAGGTTAAATGGGAATTTGTGCCCACTAGGGGGCATGGTACTATTCTGAGTAAAATGTGCTTTTGAAAAGCATTACTGTACAGTATTTTCAACAAATAAATGGGCAGGGGAAGCTTGGGAGTTGCAAAAATAGGACTGTATGCAGCTCACAAAACATACTCTCCCCACCTCTGTTCTTGAGACTTGGAAGAAAGAGGTAAAACTTCAAGAAGAGCAGTATCTATACACTTGCTTGCTCAGTAGTTTTAGGTGCTATGCCCAAAACTCCAAAAAGCTTTAAAAAGAGACCACCTCCTGCAAAAAAACCTAACAGGAGCATGCCTCATGAAAGAAAAATGATTCCTGATCAGTAGTATATTAGAATGCCACCACATCTGATAGTTCTGATGAAAAGCTATACTTAGGACAAGAGGCCACTGTCAGAACAGAACATGGAGAAACAGAATGGTTCCTAATTGGCAAAGGGGTCAGGCAAGGCTGTATCATTTCACCCTATCTGTTCAACTTGTATGTGGAACATATTGTAAGGAAAGCAGGCTTGGACACAGAAGAAGGAGGAATGAAAATAGGAGGAAGGTATATCAATAATCTAAGGTATGCAGATGAAACCATGCTACTAACTGAAAACATCATAGACTTAGGGCAACTACTAAGGAAGATCAAGGAAGAAAGTGCAATGATAGAGGGATTGACAATGAATTGGGAAAAAGATTTATTGATTGATATAGATAAAATTAAAATTTGGCTACAAGAAATTATAACAATCAAAAATACAAATGTAAAAGAACAACAAATGAAAATAATTGGAAAATGGTATAGGACACCTCACCAATTAGCATTTATAAATGATAAATTTCAATCTAAATGTTGGCATGGATGTGGAGTTAAAGGAATATATATTCATATGTGGTGGGAATGTCCATATGTACAAAAATTTTGGATAGAGGTTAAGCAACAGATAAATACAATTATAGGGATAGAAGTACAATTAAGTAAAGAAAATTGCTTGACTCTCAATTTAGGGGAATTAGGATTGAATAATAATCAAAAATATGTAATAAAACAATTTCTTAAAGCTGCTCATGCAGTGATTGCTTATGGATGGAAGGAAAAATCAAATTGGAATAAGGATTACTTATTTAAATACATAAAAGAATATATATTATTCGACTTCCTTAGGGAAAGAAGATTAAAATATATTGGAGAATATATTAAAGAACCATGGGAAGTCAAATGGGGATCAGTAATTAAGAATGTGAAAGGTAAAATGGGGTATGAGGAAGTTAATAAGATAATCAATAATATTTTCCATATCTCCGAAATTGATTGTTAATTAGATTTGATTGTAAATTTCTCTATGCTGTTTTCTTACGGGGGGGGGGGTGAGGGGAAAATTACTATATGAAACATGATGGTATAATGTGTATTATATATGGTGTAATAAAAAAAATTAAATTTTTTTTTTTTTAAAAAAGGAAGAAAGTGCAAAGGCAGCCTTATTGTTGATCATAAAGAAAGCAAAAATAACAGCCGCAGAAAATTTACCCAAATTCGACCTAGACAATGAATAAATAGAAATAGTAAAAGTGTTCTCACATCTGGGATCAAACATGGATCAGAGTGGGAACTGCAACCAAGAAATAAGAAGAAGACCATAGTCTTCATAGAATGGGGACAGCAGCTATGAAAGAACTATAAACTATCCTAAAATGTAAAGATATACAACTGAGCATGAAAGTTAGAATCGTACAAGGTATTGTATTCCCTATTACCATGTTTGACTGCGAAAGCTGGACAGTTAAGAAAGCGGATAGGGAGAAAATTAATTCGAGATGTGGTGCTGGAGAAGAATGCTGAGGATACCATTGACAGCCAAGAAGTCAAACAAATGGGTGCTAGAACAGACCAAAACAGAAATCTCTCTCGAAGCCAAGGTGACTAGACTAAGCCTGTTGTGCTTTGGCCACATCATGAGAAGGCATGACTCATTGGAGAAAACAATAATGCCGGGAAAGGTGAAGGGAAGGAGAAAGAGAGGAAGGCCACATACTAGATGGATGGACTCTGTTAAAGAGGTCATGGGTATGAATTTGCAGGAACTAAGTAGAGCAGTTGAGGACAGGGAGTCTTGAAGATCTCATCCACAGGGTTGCCATTGACTCGAGGACGGTTAACAACAACAACAACAACAACAACAACAACAATGTGTATTAGAGGCTTCTGGGTTGAACATCATTTACATAAAATGGAAGCAACATCACAAAACTGTCAAATCAGTATTTATTTACCACTATGAATCAAAAGTTGGGAAATTTCTGTTAGAAAGTGATTTGGTGTGTAATATGTTTTTAAACAAAACAAAATTAGATAAAACAAAATAAAATGAGTCAGTAGTTCATAATCTTAATGTTAACTCTCCTTAGCAACCTATAACATTGCTTATTTAGTTACTCATTTTGACTGCGTTGGAGTTCCTTTTTAAAAATTAAAGAGAAAATGTCTTATGGGAAATCCACACAAAATTTCCCCAAAGTAACAATTTTACTTAAGAGTAATGTAATGTGATGTAATGGCATGAATGATGAAACACAATTCTGGAGACCAGGGTTCAAAACTCCATTTGGCCATGGAAGCACACAAAGGAACCTTGGGCAAGCACCAGAGGAAGGCAAATGCAAACCCCTTCTGGAAAAATCTCTCCAAGAAAACCCTATGATAGGTTTGCCTTGGGATCACCATAAGCCAGAAATGACTTGAAGGCACACAACAATAACAACAAACATGTGTGCATTCAAATAGGTGGCAGGCACAGGCAGAAAATGCCTGCACATGTAAAAAAAAAAAAGGATCAAAAGGCAAAGCAAAGCAAAGGGTGACTATGTTAGCAGTGATTATAGCATTTAATTTTAATGTGATAATTTTGCTTAATTTTAACTCGGAAAAGCTGACAAACATATACAGATTTCTTATTTGTATCTTTCAAAGCCTGATTCCTCTTGATGCTCCTTTAAAGCGAAGCACCAAAAAACTGCCACCACTGTCATTTTATCATCCATGCATTCAAAAAGGTTAGAAGAGAGTAGAGGGGGCTGGTGCTTCTTAGGTGCTCCTGGGAAGTAAGATCTTGCCTTTTGCCACTCTATTCAAAGAAAAGGATAGTCCTTTGTTTTGATAAGAGTTAAAGTACAGTACTTACACTGACCTGTGAATATGCTGACCCAGTTTTTTTGGGTCAATTTTTAAACTAAAATATATAGATTTATACATGAGTATATACAGTAGTCTAAATAGGCCAGTGTAGCATAGTGGTTTGACTCTGGACTATGACTCTGGAGACCAGGATTCAAATAGTGGCATGGACATGAAACCCACTGGGTGACCTAGGGCAAGTCACACTCTCTCAGCCTCAAAGGATGGCAATGGCAAAGCCCCTGTGAAGAAATTTGCCAAGAAAACACCATGATAGGGTTGCCATAAGTCGGAAATGACTTGAAGACACACAACAACAGCAACAATTGGGAAGTAAAGGTGGAACCTCTGTGGTTTAGGCAGGGATGCAATTGGTATGCCAAGTAAAACTAGGGAAAGACACTCCAGTCCACAGCAGCCACCTAGACATCCATGAGCAATGCTGGGCTCTAGAGCACCTCCAAGCTGTGAATCTGACTTTTCAGAGGGATTACAATCCGATTCAGAATATTTCATAATTGGAATTCTAGATCAGCTTTCCTACCACTCAACAGAACTCCCATCTTGCTTACTTGTTGTTATTTTTGTTGCTATGTGTCTTCAAATCATTTCTGACTTATGGTGAACCTATCACAGGATTTTCTGGGGCTGAGAGTGTATAACTCGCCCAGAGTCACCCAGTGGGTTTCCATGGCCAAGCGGAGAATTGAACCCTGATCTCCAGAGCCATAGACCAATGCACAAATCACTGCATGATGCTGGCTCTCATCTGGACTGAGCCTGATTTTATTCACCCACATCCAATTTTTCATGGCATCAGACAATTATTTCCATAACCTTCTTGGCATCAGTTGCAAAAGAGAGAGAGGGTAGATCAGCATATTCATGTCCAAGCCTAACCTTCTGATGACCTCTGCCTGTAGCTTTCTGTGGATATTAAAAATCACAGGGTATGGATAGTGATAACAAATACATTTCATCCTGTGGAACTCAACAGGCTAATAGTCATGAGGCTGAAAAACAATCCCCTAGGACAGGAGTCAGCAACCTTTTTTGCTGACGGGCCGGGGGGAGGGGGGGAGATGGCGTTGGCGTGCATTCCCCCTCAGGCGCACCCGCCTGCGGGCGCGGGCACCACCATTTCAAAAAAAATGGCACCCGCCCCCCAGCATGCGCATGCGCACGGCGGCACCCCCCCAGGAGGGCTCCCTCCGAGAGGCCCACTGCCTCCGCTGGTGCCCCCCAGGAGGCTTCCCTTGGCAGCGATGGGCCTCCTAGAGGCCCAGTGCCACCGAGGGTCCTCCTGGGGAGGCTTCCCTCGGTGGCAACGGGCCTCCTAGAGGCCCAGCGCCACAGATGGTCCCCCCGGGGAGGCTTCCCTCGGTGGCAACGGGCCTCCTAGAAGCCCAGCGCCACCGAGGGTCCCCCTGGGAAGCTTCCTCAGCAGCAACGGGCCTCCTCCGGGGTGCCATTTTGGCTGCGCACGCCGCGGCCACCATTTTGCTTTCCAAAATGGCAGCCGCGGCTCATTCGCGCATGCACAGGAGTACTGCACATGTGCAAACGACTTGCAGCCACCATTTTGGAAAGCAAAATGGTGTCGGTGGTCGGCGGTCGGCGGTAGCGGCGGCGGCGGTGGGGGTCCGTGGGGGCTGGGAGGCAGGGGTCTGCGGGCTGGCTGTAGGTTGCTGACCCCTGCCCTAGGACCTGCCTCTTGTAATGTTAAGCCAAAAAAGATCTGAAGCACTGCAAAACAGTCCCCTCAAATTCCATATCAGCCAAATGGTTGGGAAAGATATCATTATCAATGCCTCTGAGGTGTCTGGTAGAAACAATAGAGATGCATTCCTCCTGTCCAGTATCTGATACAGGTTGTGGACCAAGATTACTAAAGCTGCTTTTGTCCAATATCAAATGTGAACCCTTATTGAAATGGATCCAGGTAATCAGTTTCATCCAAGAAAGAATGGAGTTGTGCTGCTACTATGACCTTACATAAAAAAAGAAGCAGGACTGTCAAATAATTAGCTAGAGAGGTGTGGTCTATTGAATGTTTCTTCAGTGGTGATTTTATTTATTTTTAAAAATATGTTAGAACACATCCCTCTTTCAAAGTAGCATCTACAAACTCCATGAGCTGTTCTTTAGTAGCCAGAATGGACAATGGGGGAGAGAAGGAAGAGAGGGAAGAGAACAATAAAAAAAAAGAGAGAGAGAGAGAGAGAGAAAAGAAAAGAAAAGAAAAAAGAGAGTAAGGAAATGGACTGGAGAAATGAAAGTACATATTTCATATTTGAGTCTAGATGTGCAGCCTCTGTGTAGTGGGCTAATATGGAAGCTCTCAACCTGTGTGCAAATCTTGATCATGGTGACAATGAAAGCAAAATGCATTAGACTATCTAAGCCTGATCCCTGGGGTACATTTGTTCACATCAGAAAGCTACTACACAATTCAATATGATTGCTAGTATTTTGCTTAAGAAAGCTTGGAGCTGAAAGTGGAAGGTTGTTTCAGGACATAACTTAGATGACTCAACTCAGTATATAGGCAAACACTGAATATTCTAAATAAGTGACACGAATAGCTTACCATATAGCTAATAAAGCAAGTCAGAAATGTTCAGTAGTGATTTTATCATCAGAAGTAAAAACTGCAGTGATCCCATATTGTTAATTTTGCATTACAAATATATCATGTCTGGTTAGCTCATGTGAGATGCAAGAGAGCTCTGTCCAGGGAGAATATAACAAAGAGTTTAATAGTAAACTGCTGCTCAGATCAGTCATTTTAGAGGATCTGAGTATGTTTCTGGGAGAGTATAAACTCCCCAACCATCTATAGTGCCATGCTTGGTAGCAAGAAACTTGAAGAACCAGGAAAACATTTTTAAGTGTCAATTCACTATAGCTTTATTCCAGAATCAATACACCTCGCCACAGCAATCCTTTTAGAAACAACTCTGGCCATCCCCTTTTCCTCTCCAGGGGGGAGGAGTGGGAGTGGGGATGGACTGTTTGCCACCCTCCCCTGATGGGAGACAGGCTTATTCAAATCACACCATGGCAGTTATGCCATGGCATGAGGCATTGGGGGTGGAGCCAGAGTTGTTATAAGAGGCAGTTGTCTCCAGGGCTTCAGAGCTGCCTTGAAATTGACAAGCAGATGACTGCTGATCTGATAAGTTCAGGGTAGGAAAGAAAGATAGCCTACACCCCCCCTCCTCTCTTAATTGACCGACTGACTTGGCGGACTTGGTTTTTGCTCAGCAAGGGCCCATTCCCCGGCCCTCTTGCAGGTGGATGACTTCATGGGCAGTGCTCTCTCTGGAGCGATCAGCCCTGATGGAGCTGGATCGCCTTTTGCACAGACCAAGGACTCTTCCACCCAGCTAGAGCCCATTCCTTGGCCCACATGAGGGGGGCTGAAGGTTGGGCGTTGCTCTCTCTGGGGCAATTGGCCCTGACAGGCCTGGATCTCCCTTCATTTGGGCCGAGGGCTCTTCTACTGGTTAGGCCCATTGTCTGGCCCCTTTTGCAGGGGCTGGTATAGGGCGGTGCTCTCTGCTAGGCGAGTGGCCTGGAAGAGCCTAGAGCACCCTTCTGAGTTGGGCCGAGGTTCTTTCACCTGGTCAAGGCTTGTTCCTGTGGTTGGGATGGCGCTGAGGGGAAAGTGGGGTGTGGCTCCTCCCTGCAGGCTTTCCTAGCTGGGATTCTTTGCTCTATAAGCCTGCTGGCCACTGACTGAATGCAGAGCTTTATTTTGTTTTGCATGTCGCCCTACCAACCATCATCCTCCACCCTTCTTTTGAAGATTCTGGCCCTGGGTCACTGATACTGCAGTGTTGTCTGGGCTTGGCTTGAATATTGGGCCTCTGACCCTGATTCAGGATTTTGAAATACTCCTTGGATAAATAGGCCCCTGGAGTACTTGTGAACAGGGTGCTGTTCTCACTTGGTCATTGCACATCATATTCCAAGTGTCAGTTAGGTTGGTTTTTGTTGCTGTGGGCTATATTTCAGAGGAAACCTCTCCCATACACACATTACACCTTTTCTAGGCAGGGCTGTTGTTGTTGTTGTTAGCATAGCTGCCAATTTGTTGTTGGATATGTATATCCTTGCTTGTTGTGGTTTGTCTGCTTGCCTTGGCTTACTGTTGTGCGGCATGGCTCCAAAGAAAGGTAAAAGAGGTCCCAAAGGGAAAGGGCCTGCATGACCTTCTAAACGTTCAATGGTCCAGCCTTCTTATTCTAGTGATGAGACTGAGGATCTCCTGATGGATGAAATGTTTGAGGATTAGGGTGCTTGAGGAGCCTACTTAGGTAGCAGCCCTCATCCACTATATAGACATTATTCACAGGGCTTACGTTGACTATGCTGGCCCTGCATGGCTGCTGTATGACAAGACCTTTTGCATGCGGGTGGCTTTATATCCCATAATGCATTGGGATATGTTACATTTCCAGTTGTGGATGCAACTGATGATGCCGGTCCACTCGATCCAAGAGGAAGGCACCCACAGTGGTCATCTGGTGCAAAAATCGGGTGGCCCTTCTCTTTCTTGGCTGCAGAATTCCTCTGGCCAATCTCAGAAGCTTATCTGTTGGGAGTTTAGTTTTCAGGCTGTTTGTAACCATAAGGTATGCAAATACAGTCATGAGTGTTCGGTATGCAAAGGCCCTCATTCCTTTCAAAATCTCCAACAAGGATGGCCAAGTCAATAGGAAACCAGGCAGAGCTCCCCTGCTTTCAAAAGGCCCCTAGTTCAATCAAGCTTGAGGTTCTGTAGAGGCTCCTGTCATCTTATCCAGATTCTGGGATGGCACATTATCTGCTTGATGGTTTCAGTGAGGGTTTTCAAATTCCTTTTCAGGGCACCCAACGTCCATTTTTTTAGCTAACAATTTAAAGTCTGTTAGGGGGATGGAACATATTGTGAGACAAAAGACTGATAAAGAGGTGGCTGAGGTTCGTGTTTTGGGCCCCTTTTCAGCACCCCTTACCCTTAATTTGAGGGTTCACTGGGTGTTGTTCCTACAAAAACAGTGGGCAAATTCCATATTCTCCACCATTTATCTTATCTTCATGGTCAACCAGTTAATGATGCCATCCCCCATGAGTTATATACACAGTTCATTACACTTCTTTTGATACTGCTGTTTGCCATGTTCGGACTTTGGTGTGGGGGCAAGTTAGCTAAATGCAACATTAAGTCTGCATTTCACTTGTTACCGGTTCATTCTTTGGATTTTGAATTGTTAAGCTTTAGGTTTTATGGACAGTTCTACATGGACTGGGTGATCCCAATGAGTTCCTCTGTTTTCTGTGTGGCCTTTGAGGGGTTCAACACCTTTCTTGAATAGGCCCTCAGGACAAGGATCAATCTCAGGGGAGTTGTCCATTATTTGGATGATTTCTTGTTTATTCAGTCATCTGGTTCAGGGGTGTGTTCGTTTTTACTCAGAGAATTCCAAGCCTTAGTGGACGAACTGGGTGTTCCTTTGGCACCTGAGAAAACTGAAGGTCTGGCTACAAGATTGGAATTTTTGGGACTATCTATTGACACTGTCAGCCAGTTATTTCAACTCCCAGATGACAAGGTAGCCAATTTGCAAGACAAGGTACAACAATTCCTGGCATGATGCAAGGCCACTCTCCATGAATTTCAAGAGCTCATTGGTCATCTGAATTTCACCTGTAGGGTGGTTGTCCCTGGGCGAACATTTTTGAGGCATCTTTGTTATGCTATCTGCGGAGTTGTTAAGCCACATCAGAGGATCAGAGTCACTTCAGCCATAAGGAAGATCTATTAGTCTGGTCTCAATTTCTGGCAGACTTTATGGGATTTCATTCTGGCATGATGAACTCAAGCGCCATGATGCGCTGCAGGTGTCATTTGATGCGGCAGGTTCAGTGGGTTTTGGAGTTTATTTTAATAGCACCTGGTGTGCCCATTCTTGCCCACAGGAGTGGATCCAGGCTGGATTAACTTCTGATCTGACTTTTCTAGAATTTTTCCCCATTGTGGTAGCTGTCACCATATGGGCTAAAGAGTTCAATAATTCTTCTGTGCACTGTTGGTGTGATAACTTGGCTATCGTACATGTCATCAACTCCTTGATGTCGAAATCCCTGAGGGTTATGTGTCTTGCCCAGGCACATTGCAATACTTATATTTTAATATCTTGTTTATGGCCTTGCATGTTATGGGAATTGGTAATTCCATTTCAGATGCTCTCTCCTGTAAACAGATGGAACTTGGCCCCTGGGGTGGCTCAGCTGGAATATTTGGAATCTTGGCAGCATGAGGTGATGCAGGCCCTGGGTGTTTTGGTTGCCGCTAGTACACAGAGGAGTTATCTTAGATCGATACAGGAGTTCATGAAGTTCTGAGTGTGGCAACAATTGGGAGAGGCGCTACCTGCTCTGGTTCCTCAGCTCCTACGATATTGTGTTTTTCTCCACAATAAGGGATTGGCTCTTCAGTACATTCGAGGCCACCTGTCTACCATTGCTTTTTGGCAGAAGATTCAAGGGGTCCATGATACCACTGCTGATTTCAGGATCAAAAAGGTATTGGAAAGCTGGTCTAAAGAGAGAGGTCAGATTAAGGACACTAGAACGCCTCTGTCATTTTGAAGGGCTTGAGATCCATATGGACTGATATTTGCATAATGCCATTCAAAGTTTTATTATTCCATGCTGCCGCGCTAACTACATTTTTTGGTGTGCTGAGAATTAGTGATCTGGTTTTGGCTACTAAGCATGATAAGTCTGACAAGGCATTGCACTACGGTGATCTTAAGTTTACTAGACAAAATGTTACACTAGTCATTAGATCATCTAAAACTGACCAGCATGCTAAAGTAAATAGCTCTCTCTACAGCCTTGCTCAGATACATCTATCTGTCCAATTCAGGCTTTGAGTGAATATGTTCGTCCTAGAGGATCCAGCCCAGGACGTCTGTTTGTTCACCAAGATCTTTCTCCTCTGAGCAAGCATCAGTTTTGGGCTGTTACTTCTAGGGCCTTGTCTACTATAGGGTTCACTAATGTTCGCTTTGCAACCCATTCTTTTCAGATTGGGGCTGCTTCAACAGCTGCATCCATGGGCTTTCAATTGGACACCATCAAGCAGATTGGTTGCTGGAAGTCTTCTGAGTATCGCAGATATGTTAGGAGATTGCATTGCTAATTGGTGTCTCTTTGCCTTTCAGATCCCTGCCCTTAGCTGTCAAGAGTTCAAGTACTACTTTGTGGCTGCAGTGTGATCTACTGGGCTGCCTGGCAAGCAAGATCAAGCCACTTTGGAACTCACTTGGGCCTTGGTGATGCTGCCTGTTTCCATTGTTTGGGCAAGAGGGGTCTTCATTGGCACAGCCTGTTACTGTTATTCTTTGAGGAGCACCGAGGGCCTCCCTGCCAAGTTTTGGTGGTTCACCTTGGGGGCAACAACCTTGGTTTGTTGAAAGGAAAGGCACTTATTTTGCAGGTCCTGCATGATTTACGACTTATTAAACAGTCATGCCCACTTGTTCAAATTGTTTGGTTGGCTATGATCCCACAACGGGAATGGAAGTGCAGTGGCAACCCTATTGCCATTGATACTACCCAAAGGTGGGCTAATAGGGAAATTCATAAGGCCCTGGAGGCGGGGCAAGGCCATTATCTGTATATACAGTGCTGAGTAAATTTACAGCGCTATATAAATAAACTGTAATAATAATAATAATAATAATAATAATAATAATAATAATAATAATAACAACAACAACAGCCACAACAACATCTGCCCCACCCCCAGATTATATTTCAGAGTCTGGAGCTCTACAGGGCTGATGGTGTTCACCTTTCTGAAACTGGTAATGCCATTTTCTTAATGGAGCTGCAACAAGGTGTTAAGGAGGTGTTTAGTGCCAAGGTGGGAGATAGGGGCTAATCGGACACTTGCCCCATATATGTGGCATAAATAATTGACTTATATTTCGGTGATCACCTTGGACACTGTTTGGGTGGAAGGGACATTTCTGGAAACACCTCTTTAGCCCTCGCAACCTGGGGGGTGGCAGAAAGAAATTGCCCTTAGGTCTGGCTTGAAAGATAAACCCCCTCTTTAATCTTCGCAGATTAAAGAGGGGGGTTATCTTTCAGTTCAGACTTCTTAATGTGGGCAGCCAATGAATAACCCAGCGTTTGGGTTATCATTGAGGGCTTAGGTGTTATCATCCAATAAGCTGCAGAAATGTTCTGGAGAAAGAGACCGGCTGCAGTTTCTCCCACATGTCCGGTAAAGTTGCCAACATGTGGCTGATAAAGACAGGGCCTCTTCCAAGACAACAACCCAGTGCAAGTGACGTACCACTGTTTGTTTGCAGCAGGCAACCAACAAGTCCAGAGTTCCAAAAGGCAGGTCCAGAGAGCAATCCAAGGTCCAGGGTTAACACAAGCAGGTAGTCCAGAGCCGTTCCAAAGGTCACAGGATATAAACAGTCTAAAGTCAAGCCGAGAGCCAAGAGCTTCCACCAGGGAATCCAAGATAAGCCTTGACGGAGAGCTTGGCTTTTCCCAGCTGCTTATCTAGCCTCAGCTCCTCTCTCCCAGGTGTTTCTCTTTAGCTGCACGTTCTCAGCTAACCTTCGAGAACGCCGCAGCCCCTCCCTATCTGTTCTCCTCTGAGCAAAGGTAGGGATTTCAATCTCTTGCTCCTCTGCTTCTTCCTGGCCTGCAACCTCTGCTGGGGAAAGGCTTTCTGGTGGAGGAAGGCTAGGCTGCTGAGGAGGAAGGCTAGGCTGCTGAGGCAGGGGCTGTTGCTCAATGGATTCCACACAGCTAGGTCCAGGTTCAGCTAGGTCTATGGGGGCTGGTAGCACCAAGCTAGGATCTGGCCCCACATCCTCCTCCTCAGAGTTCTCCAAGTCCTCCACCTGGCTGTCCCTGACACACACTTGGTTGTTCTTTGAATTAGTTGCAGTTTCGATAAGAATTTAATAAATAGATAAATTAATAAATGGCCCTGTTTTATCTCAATCTTGTGTCTTGTCTCATTATTTCTGGGGTTGGGTGGTAATGAGTATTTCCCACCAAACCAGTGCTGACCAATCCCACTTTCCTCCTCCCGAGAGGTCTGGTTGTCCATATCAAAGGATCTTTGAAGTTAATTTCTTCAAGGTCCATCTCCTTTCATCTCCTGGGATCAGAAGGCAAACTCATCCTAGTCATAAACCTGCCTCAGTGTCCCATCTACTATTTACAACGCCCATCTGCCATTCCCTTTGACTTCCCCCCACTACATACATCACCCCTTGGTGGTCAGATTCCTATGATTAGAAGCATAGAATTCTGACACTCTTCCACTCCTGAAACATTTATACTATTTTTTTACCTATATCAACCCCCTCCTGGCTTTTCTGAATATTATTCATGAAACCGTTGGACCAAATCTGGGCATCTACATGTCTGGTGTAGACCCATTCATTATGTGAGTCCAGGAAGTGTCACCAGCTGACCAAATATTTTAACATTTTCCTATGCCACCTGGAATCCAAAATTTTAGCCTCTTCAAAGTATTGTTCCCCCTCCACCACTAATGGAGGTGGATGTTCAGGCTCTTCTCTCCAAGGGTCTTCTTAGCAAACTGAAATGGAACACAGGGTGTAAGTATCTGTATGTTTTTGGTAGATCCAACTCAGCTGTCACCTTATTGATAATTCATTTTCCCACAAAAGGTCTCACAAACTTTGGGCCCAATGTTTTGGAAGACTGCTGCATCTTCAAATGCTGGGATGGGTAGGCTTTGCTCCCAGGATTCAGCTCCCACTCTCTGTCCCTCTTTTGCTCTGTGAACTTCCTGTAGGTCTGTTTGGCCTCATCTAGGGCTGCCACAACGTGAGGCCATGAATCTTTTTCTTTGACAAAGTACTACACCAGGCTTCTATTTACAATACAACCACATTGAGCATTCAGCTCACTCACTTATATACAATATCTTCCCCTGGGATTTGAGTCCAGGACACAACTGGTATGTTACCCAGTTTCCTGTCACCTGATAGCCATGACTATGAAGAATTGAAGTTTGCTGACTTCATCTCCTGCCCTTCTGTCATCCACTTCCTGTGACTCAGGACTCTTCAAAGGATGAGTCATCATGTATCCCAACTGAACTTAGGTTACCTTTTTACCTTTGCTCCAGTTCCATACCATAGCCACATCTATGACATTTTCTGCCCAGAGTGCAATTTACTCTGACATGGTCTCCTTTGCACCACAGTCTGTCTTTGAGCTCCAGGGTGTCTGAATGGGTGCAAGCCATTGGTCCTTTCCCCCCACTTCTCTGATGTCATGAAACAAAGGGTCCAGAGGGTCAGCTTGGGCCAGATCCTTCTTCTCTTGGCACACTTGACTCTGGGTGATCAGTGCCAGCCCTAGCTGTTCAGGGATAAAAATAGTTTCTTCCAGCATTTCTCTCTGGCTTTCATGTTGAGGCAATTTGGATAAAGCATCCACAAGCACATTTTCTTTTCCTGAGAAGGCTTTTAGCTTGAATCTGAAGTGGTAGAATTATTTAGCTCACCAACTCTGCTTTGGGCTTAGTTTTCTTGAGCTTGCAAGGCTTCTCAATTGCAATGATTAGTCCAAACCTCAGAAGAGTGGCTGGTCCCTTCCAGGAATTGGTGCCAAGTTTGCAGTACCCGCTTGGTGGCTACTGCCTCTTTGATGGCCACTGCCTCTTTCTCCCAAGTAGGCCAATTTACTTTAAGTAAGCGCATAGTCACAGGCCTCAACAGCCAGCCAGCTTGAGATCACTTTAACTGCCCTGGCTCAGTGCTAGGGAATCCTGGGAACTGTAATTTATTGTGGCACCAGAGCTCTCTGACAGAGGAGGCTCAATGTCTCAGAAAAAACTACAATTCCCATGATTCCCTAGCATTGAGCCAGGGCAGTTAAAGTGGCCTCAAACTGGATTATTTCTGGCAGTCTATACAGGCTCTTAGTCTCCCTTCTGAGTTCTTTTGCATCAATATAGCACCCAATGCAAGATCGTTGGCATCAGTTTGTACAACATAGAGCTGGTCTAGATCAGGGTCCACCTTGGTGGATGGCTTGGGTCCCTCGTTGGGTTTCCCGGGGCTGAGTCTTGGTTTTCAGTAGGTTGGTGATGGGCAAAGCCAGTGGAGAGAAATTTGAGATCAACTGTTGGTAAAAGTTGGCAAAGCTCAAAATTCTTTGCACCTGCTTTTACATCTTAGGTAGGCCCCATTCCAGGGTTGTTTGCACTTTGGCTAGATCCATTCCTATTTCCTGAGTGGACAACTGGTATCCCAGAAAATCCATCTTATCTGTGTGAAATTTGCATTTAGGCAGTTTCACATATAGATGATTGTCCAGGAGGTGCTTCAAGACCTCCCTCACTAGCTTTATATGGGAGTCTAAGGCTTGAGAGTAAATCAGAACATCATCCAGGTAAACTAGGACTTCCTCAAACAACAAGTCATGTAAAACTTTGTTTACGAGTCTCGTGACAACACCCGGTGCACCCAATATCCCAAAAGGGAGTATGAGATATTCAAAAGCCCCTAGGGGGCAATTAAATGCAGTCTTATATTTGTCCCCTTCTTGTATGCATATCCAGTAGTAGACATCTCTCAAATCCAGTTAGGTAAAGATCCGGCTGGTAGCTAGCTGGCTCAGCATGTCCTTCGTCAGAGGAATTGGGTATTTGTTAGTATTGCAAATCCCATTAAAGGTTCTGTAGTCCGTTACTAGGCATAGCGAACTGTCTTTCTTCTTCTGGAAGAACACTGGGTCCCCAAATGTGGAGGTAGATGGGCAGATGAAGCCCCTAGCCAAGTTCTTTTCCACATAGTCCTTTAAGGTTTTTGTCTCTAGCAGGATCAAGGAGTATAGCTGGGACTTCTGCCCCTAGCATCAGTTCAATTGCACAGTCTGTTTCCCAATGGGGTGGGTGTTGGTCACACTTCTTTTCCTTGAATACTTCTGCCAAGTCTCTGTATTCCAGAGGATAGCCTGGCAGGTCTTCCTCAACTGCACTTCTGACCCTCTCTAGCATTTAGTCAGGTTGCCACAGTGTCATCACTGCTCACTCACCCACTCTCAGTTTGGTATCTCTGGAGTGCACTTGCATCCCAAAAACCAGGTCTCCTAACCCCCACCAGAGTCCCAGGTTATGGAAGTGCAGCCAATCTATTCCTCGGATCACTTGTATTCTGGATCTTCTCCCAATATACTGGCACTCCTAGACAAATGATCTCTGTTTCCTCACTGGCGGGTGCTCCCCCCATCGAAGTGCCATCCATCTGGTGAAAGTTAATGGGCTGCCTCAACTTTCAGATTTTCATTCCCATTTGCCTTGCTATGGGGGGGTTGATGAAGCACAATGTGCACCCCGAATCAATAGCAGTCATTAGATTCATGCTTCTGTTCCCACCCTGATATTCCACCTTTACATCCAGTGTGTATAAGGGAACCTTGCCACTCACTCTCATGGTACAGTGCTGAGATCTTATGGCTGGCCTCCTGCCACTGCCCAAGGCCAGCCATTGGAGTTTTCTGCTGGCTCTGCATTGTTCTCAAACTCCGTCATGTCTGGGAATGTCTCTGGATCAATGGCTACAGCTGCAGTCTTGAGGGCTCAACCACCCAGTCCCATTCTGGAGTGTTGCTGGTCTCCTGGCAGTGGCGGAGAGTGCTGCCCCTTCATCAGTTTGCTTGGCTGCCCATCCCTCCTTTTGGGGCATGCCGCCTTCATATATCCCTTCTGCCCGCAGGTCAGGCACAGTCCCAGTCATCTCTGTAGGTTTAGTTTCTTTCTCCTTTCCTTGGGAGTGGCTTGGTTTTATACTAGTTTCCTTGCTCACTCTCAGTTTCTAGTGCAGGGGTAGGCAACCTTTCCCCTTTAAGGGCCGAGGGACTTCAACTCCCAGAATCCCAGGAGCTATTGGCCAACATGGGACTATTGGCCAACATGGCTGAGGCTTCTGGGAGCTGAAGTCCCTCGGCCCTTAAAGGGGAAAGGTTGCCCACCCCTGTTCTAGTGGGTCATCAACTTGATTTCCTGCTGCTCCATTTTGACCTCTCCTGTCAGGTGGATCCGCTCTCTCATCGTCTGCGGGTTGTCAGTCATCTGGACCCACTTCAAAAGGTCTGCTTGTAAGCCTGCCTTGAAGTGTCGCACCTTGGTAGCTTCAGGCCAGACCATGACTTGAGCTCGGAACTCCGTTGCATACTCGGTTATGGAGCGTGTTCCCTGAGTCAGCACCATCAGTTTAGCCTGAGCTTTCTCAATTCTGAAAGGGTCCTCTTAGCAGGCTTGCAGGGCCACCATAAACACAGACAGGTTTTCCAATTCTAGAGCTTGAGCATCAAACAGTTGCACTAGTCAGTCTGCTGTGTCTCCTTTCAGGTGTGCAGTCACACACCTCACTCTGACACACTCCTTAGGGAATGTGGTTCCCCACTTCCACATGTGGGCCACTACCTGGGCCATGAAGTAGGATAACATGCTGGATGGGAGCATCAAACCACACCCCCCAGTTGTCGTGCAGCCGGGTTCTGAATGAGAAACATGAGTGCTATTGTGGGTGTCTGGAGGGTCGCTCCCCATGCCAGGGGTTGTGCTCTCGTGGCTCACACTAGCATGGCCAGAGTCACTGGGAACTGGTCCCACCACATAGCTCCTTGGGTTGGAGTTTCCACTGTGGTATCTGCCCACTGTGCTGGCCTCTGGCCAGGATCTCCATCCCACCTTCTCCACCCCCATCATATCATGAGCCCCGCTAGCCATTGGGGTCCAGAACCACTTGTATTCTCCCACTGTGTCCAGTGGGTCCTCCCATGGCCCATCCAAGGTTTCCTCAGGCCCCTTATCTTCTGTGGATCAGCCCTCCCAGTCCAGGTAAGTTGGGGCCTGTCCTGTTCCATACCTCTGCGCTGTCCACTGGGCCTGCTCCTCTTCTGGTCACCATTCCCAGGGTCTTTCTTGGCTTCCTGGGGTCTCCTTTCTCCACTTGGCCTTCCCAGGCTATGGCCACCAAGCCACCACTTCGCTCTTCCTGGGAAGGTTCCTCCAGGTCATCTTTGCCTCAAGCTGCAAGCAGTTGTCATGGATGAGGAGAAGTTGGAGGGAGAGTTGAAATAGATCAACAAAAGTGAATATAATTTTAAGCCTCAAAATAATGGGCATATACATAATTTGGAAACTACACTGTTCAGATTGTAAAGTTATTCCACCCCAGGAAATTTGGACCATTCACTTTTCTTATTTTTCCCTGTCTTTTTTTTTTTTTATAAGCAAAGCTATTGAACAAAGCTAAATTAGTATCAAACTGATATAGACCAAAATGTCATATTTTGAGGCCTCATTATAATTTCTAGTTGTCTAAATATATCACAAAACCTTTAACCCATTTCTTGTCAAGCAGTTTCCATATTGTGTTGCTAAAGAACAGCCAAGAAGGAAGATTGAGAAAAGACCATAGTACATTCTTCCAGATCTGCTTCCAGGATTATTCATATTACAGACATTGAACTACTCACTGCAACCTATAATAAATGAGCAACAAATATATGAAAACTGCTTTCTCAGACATTATCAGTCATAGCACAGCTGAATGAACAGGAACAGACTAGGTGCAGTTGTTTCTTATATTGTCAATGACTCAGGGCCTCAGCAGACGGAGGCCCCGGAGCCGCCGCCGAACGGAGCGCCGCGGGGCTGCAGCCTCCGCATCCAGGCGCACCGCCGGCGACTCTAAAAGGAGCACCAAATTGGCGCTCCTTTTAGATGTCAGAGAAAGTGCGCCGCAAAAGCGGCGGGCGCACTTTCTCTGACTCAAACGGCGCAGCGCATGTGGGCGCTGCGCCGTGAGGTCATCCCCAATGCGCCGGTCGTGCGGACGGCCGGCGCATCTGGGGGCGACCTCGGGGAGAGGAAGGGGCACCGCTCGTGCGGCTGCCCCTCCTCTTCCCTGCCCGGAAGACGACTTTATTAGTCGTCTGCTTAGGGCCTCAGAAACCTAGGCAAGCATGAGAAAATCTCCCCAGAGTAGGCAAGACATGTATGTTTACCCCTGCTTCAGAGCAGTGAATTTTTGCCCTTCATTTTCTGTTTTTCATACATCTCTTCTTTGCTAGGGTTGCAACACTGGCAGAAGACCAATTTATATGCAGCAAAATAAAGAAGTATTTCCCCCCGACTATGCACCTCAGTCTCCACGTGAGAGGTGACATGTTTAAAAGTTCTGTGTGAGAGAGTTGGCTAGCAAGCCTAGCAAAGGAATGGAATGTGAAGGAATGAAGTCAAGAGAAAAGCCTAGAGAGAGGGGTGGGAGCTGTGGAGAAATTAAAAGTAAGGTTGTACCCCAGGCAGCACAGTGAGAAGGAATGGAGGTGAGGGAAGGAATGGAGGTGAGGAAGAAGAGGGCAAGATGAAAAGACTTGGGCTTGGGTACAATCAACATTCCTCTATTTAAAATATTCTTGCCCCATCAACACCATCATCAGAATAAAAAAATTAAGACTCTTAAGGGTGAAACAGACCACACCAAAGGAGCGGATCTGCAGCATTCCTTTGCTTGACAGATTGGGGCCATGGCAACCACATGCTGCAGCCCTGACCTAGTGTTTTTCCGGTGCAAAAAGAAGCGGCAAAATGCCACTCCTTTTTGCGCCACAAAAAGGCAACCCTTTTGCTGCCACCTCAGCTCTTATCCACTCCTGCAACATACAACGTGTAACCCTGCATATCATCTGGTTGAGCGTGCAATATGATGCCACTTTGGCAGCAGAGTCGGGGCATGAGGCATGTGGTCACCATTCCCCAAAGCCGCCGAGACACCTGCTCTGTTTGTTGGTCTGCATAGCACCTTAGATATATGCTCTGTGACCATTAATGATCTGTGTCCATTAAAAAAAGACTGACAAAATGTTACTTCACTGCATGTTTCCTGGTTGAGGGTATATTCTTGGGGGAAATAGTGGCCCAGAGAGCAGTGGAACTTTAAAGACCATGACCAATTCTGGTAGGATAGTAGATAGAATATCAGTATGAATACAATTTGAAGACTACCCGATGTATGACCCACCCATGGCTCTAAACTGAAAGTGATAACAAAACTTTGCTTCAATGATTGGAGGAATAGGTATTCACTTGTTATGTGCCTTCAAGTCAAGTTATGGCAACCCTTAGGTGAACCTGTCATGGGATTTTCTTGGCAAGATTTGTTCAGAGGGTGTTTGCCTTTGTCTTCCTCTGAGGCTGGGAGAGTGTGACTTGCCCAAGGTCACCCAGTGGCCTTCGATGCCTGAGTGTGGATTTTAATCCTGATCTCCAAAGTCATAGTCCAATGCTCAGACTACTACAACATGCTTGCTCTCAGACAGGTATTCATTACAGAACAAGAACACAATTTGTTTAATAGTGGTGTTGCAACAGTGGTTACTGAGTACTACCAAGCCAGCCATGAACTGCTACACCTTATCACACATACAAGAAACAGATGGACATTTCCATATTTACTACTTAGTAACCTGTCTGCCTAAATTCCCACTATGTTACAAAGTCATAAAACTTCCCTGCCCAAAAACAGTTGAGTGGTAATGTAGTTGACATGTTGAATTTCAAGTTGCATGCATGGTATAGTAATTTCATATTAAAGTGCCAGTCATTAAAAACAAATGTTGAAATAGTTATGCAATCAGTTGAGATGTCTGTAAATCATTCCACATAAAGCAGTTTTTCCTGCACTTGGGGACACAGTCATATTTGACCTGACATATCCAAGAGAACAGCCACTGACTTTGGCAGTTCATAGTAGTGTGTCAGCAACTTACAAATATGTTGCTGTGTTCACACAAACTGTTGCTAGAAAAAAGCCGCTATATCCATGGACTTGTCAAGTCAGATATTACTTCTTTCACATGGCTGTGTCACTGGGACCATTCAGCTGTGCCCCTGGGACAGTGGAATAATTTGCTACCATCTGAACAGATGAATGTAAATCTGCAGAAGATTGCCCTTCCTCATGACCTCCACTGAAGAATCTCGAACCAGCAGTTTTAAATACAAAGATGGTGTTAGTACAGGAATGGGCAATTTGTAGCCCCCAGATGTTATGAACCACAAATCCCATCACCCTGCACCTCTGGCTAGGCTAGCTAAGGCCAATAACAACTAGAAGTCTCTAACATCCACTACTGTATAAGACAATTGTACAAGAACTGTGAATTGATGCAGCACTATGATCTATGTAGTACAGGGGTAGGCAATCTTTCCCCTTTAAGGGCTGAGGGCAAGAAGGGCATGCTCCCAGAATCCCAGGAGCTTTGGCCAACATGGGACTATGGCCAGCATGGCTGAGGCTTCTGGGAGCTGACGTCCCTCGGCCCTTAAAGGGGAAAGGTTGCCTACCCCTGCTGTAGTAGATCCACAAATAGCAAAAGTCAGAATTAGAACGCTCTGCATACCTCAGAAATTATGTACTGTATATATTTATGGATAATTTGTCCTAATCTGAGATTAAAACTCCAAGCCTCTAAATGTTTTTATCCTGATTTTTTTTTTTTTTGCCAAAGAACACAAGATATCCCTTTTTATTTTATTCATACTGTCCGCCCTCCATATTCATGGATCCTTTATCCATTGATTCCACAATCCATAGCTTGAAAATATTTTTTAAATTATATAAATTCCAAAAAGGAAACCTTTATTTTTCCATGTTATATAAGGGACACCATTTTACTATGCCATTGTATTTAATGGGATTTGAGTATCCACTAGTCCTGGAACCAAGCTTCAGTGGATATCAAGAACCCAATGTATTAGAACCTTGTTCAGTAGTTATTACTGAAAAATAATGGTTGGCCCAAGTTTACACAACAAACGTCATTAGCAGCATGGGATTTTGCTCCCAAGCCTCAATGGTCATAGTTTGACATGCTAAGCATTTGACCACACTTATTCTACTACTTTTCTGACATCCAAAGGAAAGATGACTTTGAACAGTGGGGTCAGCTGTTTGTTTCTCTTGTGGAAATGGCCATGTAGAATTGGCTTTCAAGAGCCACCAATGCAAACACAAAGCTACAGGCACTGCATAATATGAAAAAAGATACCCGTATTGTCTAGCTGTTATTTTAGCCTCCAAAAGAACCGGCAGTTCATTTTGAATAAACTGTTGTAAATTTGCAATTCACATTTTTATATGACAGGAAGATAACTGTTTGGTGAATAAGACCTCTATTAGGACAGAAGATACAAGTGGCAATTACAATCATTAAATGTAATTACCTTTATAATGATTAGCACTTTAGCTATCAATTATTGTGCATTGCACAGCAATTAAGGCGACAGGCCAAATTTCAATTTGATTTTTATTACTCTATTTTCCATTCAAAACACTAAATGTGCTGAATATTTTCTTTTTATGTATGCCATGTTCTTTGCTAAATTATCACCATACTTTTTCTAATAAGACAGTCATTGCCCATGATATAGATGTCAAAACAATATATTTTGAATGGTTTACTACATCAGGTTAGGAACTGTTATTAGCTGTGACTATTTCCTCATGAAAATATGTTTCATTACCAGACTTTTATCCACTGTTGACTAGATTTCCTTTGCATATTAAAACCTGTGATATATAAAAAGATAAATTGGTCAATTATGATTATTAACAAACCACTGTATCAAATTTTGTGTCTGGCATTGATCCTGAGAACCTTAAGTAGGTGAATGAAAATCTCCTATCAGCCTCCTTTTTATTAATGTTTATTTGGAATTATTCAGCATGTAGGCTTGTATGTCATTATTCAGGTTGTCTCCTTTGTTTTCTCTGGGGACTTCCTCAAGGTTTTAGAAAACATTTTTACTTATCATCACAATATTGATTACAAAAAGGAATTACAAGATTTTACTAAAGCAAAAAACAACAACAACAACAACAAAAAACAACCCAAGAACACCCTTGCAATTATGATTTAAGTGTCCTACTTGCAGATCACAGAGGTCACAGTGGTTCCAGTAGTGGTTCCATTGGTGCAGGTGATTGTAGAGAACAAGATAACAACTAGATCAGGAATGGGCAAAATTAAACACATGAGATATATGGGCTCCTGCTGCCATTTTTGCCACCCTTTTAACCTCTGCCAGTGATTTCAGCAGTATGTCACCAAATTGTGGTGCAGTATTATTATTATTATTTTAATAATAATATAATAATAATAAGTTTTATTTATAGCCCGCCCCTCTGCTAGGCAATCGGGGCGGGTTACAGCATTTTAAAACAGCACAGTTAAAAACATTCTCTCCAAACATAATCCCTCCACCCACCCCTTAAATCCATAATGCATTTAAACAAAGTACATGGGGAACATACAAATTATTTTCAGCATGAAACTGGTTTGTGTTTTGTTGTTTTTTGGAAACCAGAAGTGGAGGAAGTGGAGGAAAACACATTTTCAATTTCCATTTCCAATTTACAGTCAGCCCTTCTCATTTGTGGCTTTGATTTTTGCAGATTTGATTATTCATGGATTTGATTAAAATGTTCTCTCTAGGAATCTCTAGGTCCTCCAGCATAACTCTATAGGCTGTGTCTGCCAGAGGTTGCACTGGGAGACCTAGAGATTCCTAAAAAGAACATTTAGTAGATCCTCTTACACAATTCTATGGTCAATTTTCAGCAGATGTTGATGACAGACTCTCACTGGAGGACCTAAAGATTCCTAGAAAGATGTTCTCTCAGGTTAAAAGATGATGGTTTTTTATTTGTGGTTTTTCAACTTTCATGGGGGTCCTGAGTTCCTAACCACAGTGAATGTGGATGGCCTACTGTATTAGCTATAAACAGTGACATTACTAGATAGGGTGTCACAAGGAGTTGAGGATGTCACCCAAGAAGGGCATGCATTCACATTTCCTCCTTTGTCATTGCTGGGCTTCCTTCTCAGGGAGAAAGCCCAGTGCTGGAGCTGTGGTCCAGACTCCCTGCCCCCCCCCCCCCCGATGCAACTGCCTATAAAGGCATGTTATTATGTGCCTTCAAGTTGACTTATGAAAAACTCATCACATGGTTTACTTGGCAAATTTTATTCAGAGGAGGTTTGCCAATGCCTTCCTCTAAGCCTGAGACAGTACGATTTACTCAATGTGCTTCCACAACTGAGTAGGAGGTTGAATCCAGGTCTTCCAGAGTTCAAGTCCAAAATTCAAACCACTACACTATGCTGGTTCTTCATAAAGGGACATGTCATAATATCTCAATGCCAGTAAAATTTGCAATCTGTTTTTCTGTTTAAGAAAATGCCAAAGATATGGCCAACTGACTATCAGTGAGGCAAGACCTCTTAAATTGGGTGGAAAGGCAAGCTATAAATGTTTCAAATAGGCAAATGTAACCCCTCACTATTATTAAAAGCTGGGTGTGGAAGGAGTACATTGTGGAGGCATAGCTGTAGCCACTCAATAGAGGGCATGTTGATTACTCTCCTCTCCACAGGAATCAACCAGATTACCTACAAGCAGTGGTTTCACTAGAATTGGGATCACCCAGTGGGGTAACTCATAGTGTCACCCCCCAAATGACACACTATACAGAATACAGCTCCCATGTCACACTATACAGAATACAGAATCCTTAGTAATGATCTTTGTAGTAATATTACTCATAAATTATAATTCCCATATATATTACTGAATGTAATAGCAATTGTTGTGACATAATTAGCCAAATTAAAATTATATCTTTAAATTACAGTATCATGCACACAGCCTAAATGTACATAGTTTCATGCGGTAAAACTGAAAATTTGGTAAGATATGGTAAGATTAAAAAAAGATAATATTTTTAACTTTCTAAAACAAATTAAAATTATATATATATATATATATATATATATATATATCCTAAGGTTTATCCTTTCTCCTCCCACTGAGCCTCATCCCATTCTCACCATATTTTATGCTAAGCTCCAGCATTTTAAAAGGACACAAGCAAATGTCACAGACTATTTCTGCCTGATCTTTGGGGAGCAGTGGTTTCACACACCCCTTTGGGTGTCACATGGTGGAGTCTGAACTGCCACACCCTCCTAGTGATGCCCCTTAGTTTTCAGTTCTTTTTGTATTGATTCTACCTGTATATTCACAGGTTTGCATCCATTCCCATCTTGAAATATGTTGGATTTCCCTCCCTCCTTCCCTTGTGTCCCTTCTTTCTCCATCCCACTGATCATGTGTTACATCCAGACTTATGCAACATTTCATAAAGTGATTTTCACACATATCCTCTGAGCCTGTTTTAGAAAATAAAAATAAAAATCAGGAGTTCTAGTGAAAGAGCTAAAGTGCTTTCTCTTTCCCTCACTTGATCTCTGTTGATTTTTTGCCCCAGAAACAATAGCTGTGTTTACTTAGCAGCCAGCTTTACTGTGTCTAAGAGAGCAGAAACACGCAGGCAAGTAATCAATACACTTCATTTTGGCAAGTACTTGGCTAATTTAAATCAATCTGGGGAGCCTTATAGCTACTAAAATGCTATAACTTTTTTCAGTGAAAACATACATGCATAAAAATAACAATTACTTGTTAGGAACTATTTTTATATGTAAAGGTAAAAAGTAAAAGTTTCCCCTTTGACAGGGTTATCAAGTCATGTCCGACTGAAGGAGGCTGTGCCCATCTCCATTACTAAGCCGAAGAGCCAGCATTGTCAGAGACTACTCTGTGATCATGTGGCCAGCATCATTGCACAGAATGCTGTTTACCTTCCCACTGAGAGGTGGTAGCTATTTATCTAATTGCATTTGCTTGCTTTTGAACTGCTAGGTTGGCAGAAGCTGGGACTAGTGACAGGAGCTCACCACATCGTGCATCACCAGGGCCTTCATTGCCAATCTTGCAATCAACAAAGTCAGCATCTTAACCACTGCCTCCTGTTGCATTCTAGGGCTTGTATTTCAGTGAGGCCTAAGAGCTATCTGGCTGAGAATTCTAAATGCCTCTCCTTAAACTGCAAATCTCAGAATGCAACAGGAGGCAGTTAGAGCAGTTAAAATGGAATAGCAGCATTATAAGAGTATAGTGCAGTATATTAGATAGCCATTCTAGCAACAGAATATGGGTATTGTGGTTTAACACATCTGGAGGCCAAGGCATAGTTGCCCTAGGAAAGAGTTCCCAGGAACCTGAGTGACTGCCCACACAGACAGACTGTCCATGTAAAGAATTATGAAACTTATTAAAGCTTCTAGCTTTTGACTTGTCTGGTATCAGTTTCTCATTGCCACTAAACAAATTGCAACTTAGCTTTGACAATTCAACAAATTAAATGGCTAGCTAGGTATATATAGTATATTACAATAGTTTTATAAATCTTTCTTACTGTCTGCTTGGGACTGAAAAAAATAGGACACTTTTCAAGTATCTTGGCAAGGTATGACACATGGGTTGATGGCCTGCCTTTGGCTTGACTGGTCATAGTTTTGAGTTTGACAGCTATACAGTGTAAGTCATAACCAAATTAGTTCCTCTAGATTCTCATTTGGAATTTATCATGCTACACTTCAGTGTTCTGTTTACAAAACCCTTCCATACAGGGTCTTGCCTGCTCAGTAAGTATAAAAGGATTTTTACAGCAATCATGCCACAAATATCCCATGCTCAGAAAGTGTAAAAGGACTCTTACTACAATCATGCCACATTGACAGACTGGAACATACAGTCCAACTAAATAGCAGTTTTGTTCTGCATCCCATATGAAAGCTTATGCTACAAACCTCTTTTTCTCAATCTCAAAGGGGCTACTGGATTCCTTTGAATCTTTTTTTTAATTGCAATTAAAATATTTTTATTGTTTTAAATATTAAAACAGTTTTACATATAAAACACACAAAAATACATCTAAACACATACTTACATAGCTACTCTAAACATCCATTCCTATTCTATTAAAAACATATAAAAACATATAAACAAACATAAAATAGCTTCCTTTCCTTTACTATGAATATTTCAAATAATTCTCTTCAATTCTGATTTTCTGATATTCAATTATATTTTTTACAGTTTAATTCATAACTCCAAATTTCACCCTGAAGTTCAGTTATATTTCAAATATATTTCAATACAACCCTTTTTCTCCTTTTTAAAAATCCCATGTTGTGATAAACAGTCCTAGACATTTAATTCTTCAGCTAAGACAGTAAAATATTTAGCACCCAATAGTTGGACATTCTTCCAATATTGTTCTAATTATATTTTACTAAAGCTATTACACATTCCCCCACACCTTTGTGAGAGGTATTTACCATATCTGTTTCTTGTTTCATCCCTCAGCAGACAGTTTGTCTAATTCCATTACATTGTACAATTTTATCAACCATTCATTTAAAATTAGTTCTTCTTCACTTTTCATTTTTTTTTTTTTTTTGCTAGGACAGATCTTGCTGCTGTTATCATATAAAAGATAATCTTATCAAATTTTCTCTATTTCTTCATTGACCATCCCTAAGAGATATGTGGTTAGTTCCATATTCATCTTAATACCTAAAAAAAATTCTATTTCAATATGCATATGTTTCCAATGATTTTTTTTACTCTTTTGCACTCCCACCACATATGCATTAATGTACTTTGAGTTTCTGAACAATTCAAACATTCACTTTTATTATTGTTATATATTTTTGATAATTTCGCTTTTGTTAGGTACCATCTATATCAGGGGTAGGCAACCTTTCTCCTTTAAGGGCCGAGGGACTTCAGCTCCCAGAATCCCAGGAGCTATTGGCCAACATGGGACTATTGACCAACATGGCTGAGGCTTCTGGGAGCTGACGTCCCTCGGCCCTTAAAGGGGAAAGGTTGCCTACCCCTGATCTATATTGAACTTTATAGTACTTTTCTTTTATATCATAGCTTAATGTATGTTTTAATCTCCCCTCCCCCCAGTTCTTTTCCCATTCCTCTAAAAATATAGCTTTGCCAATATCTTGTGCCCAGTTGATCATATATTGTTTCACTGTTTCCTCCTCTACTTTCAGGTTTAGCAAGAATTTATACAGTTTTGAGATTATATGTTGGGTATCATAAAACATCAGTTTTCCAAGTTCAGTTTCTTCTTTTTCTATCTGACCTAATTTTCATCCATTTTAAACCTCTCTGTGATTTGTTTGTAAAGAAACCAATTACATTTTAGATCTTCATTTACTAGTTTTTCCATTGTTTTCATTTTGTAATTTCCTCCTTCCAGGATTAGTAATTCGTTAAATGTAACCCATTCTCCTTCTTTCATTCTTTCTCTTCTATAAAATGCTTCATTTACTGAGGTCCATTTTGGAATCTTCTGTATAAGTTTTGATTTATATTTCTGCCATACTCTCAGTAATGACTTCCTTATGTAATGGTTTTTAATTTTTTTTTACTTTAACCTTGTCATATATCAAATATACATGCCAGCTCAATGGGGTATCAGAACAGTCTAATTGTAATAGTTTTTCATCTTTAATTTTGACCCATTCCCTGATCCATTCCAGGCTACAGGCATGATAATATATTTTTAAATTCAGAATGCTAAGTCCACATTTTTCTTTATTATCTTGCACAATTTTCACTTTTATTCTGGTTTCTTTCTGTTCCAGATAAATTTTGATAATTCTTTTTCCCATTCTTTAAAGGGGCTGTCATTAGTTATTATCAGTAAGGACTGAAAAAGAAATAACATTTTTAGTGTCACATCCATCTTAATTATTGAAAATCTTCCTAACCAAGATAAATTCATATTGGACCACCTTTGTAAATCTCTTCTTATGTCCTGCCACGTGTGGACATAATTGTTTTTAAATAGGTCCAAAATTTTTATTATAATATATATGCCCAAATATTTTATCTTTTTCTTTATTTCAAAACCTGATAATTGATGTAATTTGTCTTTTTCAGTCTTTCATCATTAACATATTTTCTTTTTTTCATTTATTTTCAAACCTGCATAGTTGCCATATTAGTTTATTGTTTCCAATAGCAGTGAGATACTCTCCAATGGATTAGATAAAGTTACTGCCATATCATCTGCAGATGTCTTTATCTTATATTCAAATTTTTAAATCTTTATTCCAGTGATTGATTTTTCTGTTCTGATTTTGTTGTTCAGTACTTCTAGCACTGTTATAAATAAAAGAGAGGACAGAGAGCAGCCTTGTTTAGTTTCTTTTTGAATCTGACAGATTTCTGTTTTTTCTCCATTTATTAATGTTCTAGCTTCTTGTTTTTTAATAAATCACTGCTATCCAATTCAAAAAAAAAATTAGGCCCATTTCCATTTTTTAAAATGTCTCTATTAAAAATTCCCAATTAACATTATCAAAGGCATTTTCTGCATCCAAAAATATTAATGCTGCTTGGTTATCTGGTACTCTATAATATTGATTATATTTCTTCTATTTTCTTTCATGTGTCTATTGGGTAGGAAACTGGTTTGGTCTTTGTTTATCTAACTAGTTAATGCTTTTTTAAAGTCTTTCTGCCAATATTGATGTAAAAAAAATATAATCTGTATTAAGTAGTGCTACTGGTCTAAAACTTTTAACATCTTGTATTGCCTTATCCTCTTTTGGTATTAGTGTTATGTATGATGATTTCCAAGTCTTTGGTATCTCATCATCTAAAATTGCATTCATTAACAATTGTAGTGGGCCAGCTATACAATTCACAATTTTTTTTTTGTAATATAAAACTGGGAATCCATCAGAACCCAGTGTTTTCCCAGTTTTTGCTCTTTTTATTGCCTGGATCATTTCTGTAATTGTAATTTTTTTTATTTAATTCTCCCTGTTGTTCTTCACTTATTATTTGTATTTTTGTTTGTCAATGAATTCTTTAATTTCTTCTTTATTGTTTTCTGTGCAAATAGTTCTTTAAAATATCTGTGAAATATTTTTTGATTGCTTTTGATCTGTAAATATTTTAAACTTTCTTTTATACTCCAAATTGTTTTCTCTCTATTCTTTTTTAATTCCAAGCAAGCCATTTTCTGTTTGTTAGCAAATTCAAATTGTTTTTGTTTTGCTTACCTAATTTTTTTCTCCATCTTGTCCACTGTTATTATTGAAATTTGTTTTTGTATTATTTGTATTTCTCCCATCAGTTCTTTTTTCAATGGATCACTTTTTAATTGGTTTTCTTTACTTTTTATGTCTTGTAGCAGTTGGTCATTTTTAATTATTATTTTTATAGCAATTTCTGAGTAAGATACCTTATGCTCATAGCTCCTGAAGCCCTATTGTACTTCAGCAAACCAGTTCCAACCAAGGTTATGGGTGTAATCCTGTAAATAACAACTACTAGAAATTCTGTCTCTTGCACAATATTTGACATTGCAGCATTGGGTGGCTTGACAGATCAAGAGTAAAATAGAAAAGATATCTTGCAACCTGAATCCAGAAATATAGTTGTTGCTGTTGTGTGCCTTCAGGTTGTTTCCTGCTTCTGGCAACCCTATGGTGACCCTATCAGTGATATATAGAGATAATATACAGTATAGCAGCATGAGTAGTAAAACACCTGAAATAAACACCTTTCCAAAGTTCTTTCTGGATTAATTTACAATTTACTAAACATCTTCTCCCAAATATATTAGTGCTGACATAATTTTTCTGACCCAATCCCTCCTTAGAAACTTTTTTGCTGCAGTCATAGAAACTATTTTCTCCATCCACAGATACCATAAGATGAGCAATGGACTCCACCTTCTGAGTTTATCTCTGCAGGGTATTTTTCTAACTCCAGAGAAACAAATGGTGTCATTACTTTATATACAGTATGAAAAAGAGTTGCTGCCCTTTGCCTATCTCTGCCCTCATTATTTCACCCCACACTTCTTAATCTGGCCCATTTTGTACAGGTCAATTTTAAGGGTTTTGTAGGAACTATATTAGACAAAGCTGTGTTACTGTCTGTCACCTACCAAAAACACCATTAGGGCCCTGGTTAACAAGGGCACACAAAATATTTTCAGACAACTAAGCTGGCATTTCTTACTTTTGTTTACTTTGACCAAGTCCCTTTTGATATTTTAAAAGCCCATATTTAATTTGATGCAGTTTTTCTTTTGTGGGGTGCTCTCTTTACCTGACCACAAGTAAAAGTCCATGGGGGTACAATGCAATGCCAGATTTAGACAGGAGTGGACAACTGCCAGAGGCTACAGAGACTGAGGACACATTGGCAGTGCAGCCAGTGAAAAAGAATTTTTTTTTTTTGTCCCCAGATGCCTTCAATGGAAGAATATTTTTGGGACATTTTTTGCTTTTCCAGGCCATTTTAGGCCCAGGAATGGATTTTGTTACAACAGGAAGTCACTCCCTGATCTAATAGCCTTTTACCTTTATTTTTTATTAAAATAATCATTACAAGTCTTGCAATCATCACATCACAAAAACATTTTCCTTTTCTGACGCTCTCTTATTTCTTTAGCCTTTATTTCCTTGTACAAGTAATAAACAGTCTCTATATTTGTTAGGTCTGTTTGAAACCTAGTACTTCCTTTATACCTATTTGGTCTGTTCTACTTCTCTTTTATAATGTTTCTGAAGTTCAATTTTTTTCTTAATTTTTGTCTGTTCTGTTAAGAAGGTAATTTCATTATCTATGTTTTTTCTAGTAGCCTTTACTCTGATTTATCCACTCCATTTATCTCTACAGTATTCTTTTAAGGATTTCCATTCCATTTTGGTTTCTTCATAGGGTTTTCCCTCTTTTGAATGTGTCAGTTTATCCATTTCTATGGCTTCTTGCACTTCTATCAACCACTCATCTGTTTCTGGGACCCCCACCATCACCCATTTTTGGACTAGAGATATTCTTGCCAGTGAAATCATATATAATATGTGTCTCTAGTGTTTTATTTCTGTCTTGTACTTGAATTTTATCAATCATATTGAGTTAGTATAGTTCTGGTGTTATTTTATAATTTATTTTTAATATTTTGGCAATTGTCCAGTGGATTTGCTTCCAGAATGCTTTGACAATTGGGCATGTCCACCACATGTGGAACTAGGAGCCTATATTTCTGTGGCACTTCCAATGTTGCTTGTTGATTTTTGTGGATTTTAGCTAGTTTTGCCACCTGAACTCCATTTTGTAGTAAATTTCCCTGATGTTTTGACACTTTGTAAAGTTGTTTCTTGCTTGAATTCAGCTTTCCAAATCCAATTCTTTACCAATGTCTATTGCCCAGTTAATTAATCTGATCCTGTTCCAATTTTCTGTTCTTTTTTTAAAAAATAAAATAGGGCCTTTGTTGAACCTAAAAGATGCTGAAAATGCACCAACTGCCCTGAAGGTATTTGTAACCTTTTTTCACACACACACAAATATTTTAACCTCTGCATAGTCTTGAGGGCCACAAAAACAGCCTGGGGTGTATGTGGTCTGTGGCTGCAGTTTGCATACCTCTACTTTAGTATGAGGGTTTTTGCACCTCTTGACTAGACCATCCCTTCCCAGTGAGAAGAGAGAATTAAAGGGGTAATCTCCTCCTTTGTACATTCCCTGTCATGGCAATCCAGTACTAGGGAGTATGAAAATTTTAAACCAGGTTTTTAAAAGCACCATCACAAACAATTCCATGGAAAAAGAAAAATGAGAAACACCTGAAAAAGCCAATGTGGTTATACCTTGAGGAGGAAGAGAAAAGAAAAAAGAGCATGTATAAAGGATGAATGGCAGAACAAATCACCAGGAGAGTACAGATTTGTAGCCCAAGCTTGTAGGAATACTGTAAGGAAAGCTAAAGCTCAAAATAAGCTGAGATGAGCTAGGGAAACAGGAAGCAACAAAAAAGGACAATTTCAAATATGTTTGTAGAAGGAGAATGACCAAGGAAACTGTGGGCCTGTTATTCAGCAAGGATAGTAAAATGCTAACAGATCACAGTGAAAACACAGAACTTCTCAATATGTATTTTGCTTCTATTCCCCCTCCCCCAAAAGAGAACAGTGTACTTTCATGCATCAGCAGAGATCTCATCAGAGATCTAGTCTGCAATTCAAGATTGATAAGGAGTATGTCAGGAATCACTTAGAGGTGAAACAGACTGCCCAAAAAGGGCGGATTGGGGCCACCCCAGAGCTGGTCACCCCGAAGCCATGGCAAAATGATGCATGCAGCCTCAATCCACCTTGCTGCTGTGGTCTAGAATGAAAGTGGGTTTTTACCGCTCCTTTTCAGAACGGCATTTGCTGGTTGGGGCAGCTTCTGGGTGGCTTCCACACAGCTATAGGAAGTGTGTCATGTGATCACCATGCCCCCAAGCGACCTGGAAGTGGGCTTATTATGCCCATCTGTTTCATCCCTTAGTTAAACTGAATAAGTTAAAATCTGCAGGGCCAGATGAACTGCATCCCACAATATTAAGGAACTTGTTGATGAACCAGTTGTCATTATTTTTGAGAAAATTTTGTGAATGGGTGAGGTGCCAGAGGATTGGAAACAAGCAAGCATGCAAACAGCAAAAATGAATATTTAAGGAACTACTTCAATACCTGGAAAAATATTAGAAAAGATTATACAGTAGCCTGCACCATAGATACATGCTACAGAAAACACATATTCTATTGAAAAATAACCCCCCCACACACATATATAATATCTCAACAATTTTTCCCTATTGCAATTTGTTATTCATCCAACAGAAGAAAGCCCTACTGTAATACTGTCATACTGTAATGCAAGATACAAGTGGGAAAGATTAGAAAAAAATTGATATGATTAGTCTGTCTGAAATCCAGAGGAGTAATAGCCAATATGAAGAATCTATTCTCATTAGTCAATGAATAAGGTTCAATACTTTCAAAATTACTGCAAGAAATGTGTCAGTGATTTTGGCAAATGACACCAGTTTTTTTTTTGGGGGGGGAACTATAACGGGGGAAGAAAAACAGTGCCAATCAGTACTAAAATTAATTTTAATTTTTTTGGTAAAGTTTGAGTTTTCTGAAGCAGTTGATTTCTTAAATGAAATAAATCTTTCTTAAATGAAATAAATCTTAAATAAAATAAGAACTCTTGAGAGAGAAAAAGTATAGCATGTATTTATTGACTTATTCAGTTAAAAATCTAGATTAGACATATCAGTCAAAGGAAAGGTTGATATACAATGAAAGGTATATAAAACTTTTAATGATGCATTATTTACAATTATAGTTGCTTTTGAATCAATTTCAATACTGCTTTCTATATGCATCGATATCTCATTATACATTTTATATTGTAATATTTAAGGAAAGATAGCAAGATAATTTGGTTAATACATAAAATGGAAAATGTCTCTTGGCTGTTTTGACCTGTATTATATATTAATGTAAATGCATGGAAGACAAGAACAAGCATTAAACTGTCAGGTGGATATTGTGCGAGATTGTATATTTATTATCCTATGGATGCTGTCTGAACTAAAAAGCTGTGCTGTGATGATGAATAAGGTATCAACAGGAAGCCAAGGAAAAGAATTAGGAAGTTAATCATGTAGGGTCAACTGTCAGCTGGTCATCACATGTGGAGTAATTTACGTTTCCTAAGGCTTCAGCCTTTTTAATGAAACAAAAAATATTTAAATATCAAAATATGAAAGCCAAGCCTGTTAGAGTCTGGCTTTAAATTAGCAGAGTAGCAGAAATGTGCTTTTGTCTAAGTATGCTTCCCTAAGAACTGAGACTGACTCCAAAGAACAACAAACATGGTTTGTAGTTTAAAACAATGGCTTTAATCTATATTTATATAAAAGGCTATATCCTTATCTAGCTAGTGAATAGTTCAAATAGAGAAGAAGTCTTTATCTCACCATCTTTCCAAACAAATTTGAGAAAGCAGGAAGATACAGGAGAAAATCTTGAGAAAAATTCTGTTAATTCCAAAGGGGGAGTGACCTAAGTCACATGGTTAGTTTGGGGGAGAGAGGGGGAAGGAGTTTGCATATAGGAAATCTATCTATCTAAGGAGGGGGAAAGAGAATGCAAAATTTTTCCAACACGACAGTATATCGCATTTTCCCTAAGAGCTCAAGAAACAAGTTTGCAACAGTCTTGCAATATAGATCAGTTGCATGGGAAGGGGGAAGCTGATGCCTAATGAATAACAGGACACACATGAAAAAGGCCACAACTTTATTGGTACAACTGACAGGTAGAGATTGGCCCGAATGCATGAGCCTGGATCTGTCATTGTCCAACCCGCCTGTTGTTCGATGAACCCAAAAGGCCCGCTCATAGCCAGGCTTCAGGATGACAGAAGGGGTGACCAAATGGTCACCAATCAACCTCTCAGTCTAGGGGATGCTGTTCTGGAGTTTCCCCCTCAATGGTAACACCTCACCACTCTCAGTACCAACGAGTCCCCTAAGGACTCCAGATCCTGTGCTCCGCAGCCCAAGAATCCATGCCCACCACATCCATGGCTCATGCTACTGCCCTCAAAAGTTTTGACAACACCCCATGGCAACCTTGATACCAACAGGAGTGGGAGGGAGGGAGGGAAGAGCTCTCAGCTGGCGCTCCGCCCCCACAGAGTTTTGTCTAGCAATGGCACCAACCCATCTGGCCACGTGACCTTTTATAGGCCTGCTGGCCAATGAAGGCCAGCGCTGGGCAGAAGTCCCACCCTCCTTGGCCTCCCAACCAATCAGGGAGGCCAACTGAATGGAAAGGGGAGGATTTCTGGCTGCGCAGGCTGCTGGAACATGTAGTCCCGCTTCACTGCTAGAGGTCCCACCCTCTGCCCGGCCCGCTCCACCAATCAGAGGCCACTGAGCTGCTCCCAGTGAACCCTGGGAGCTGGCTGGCCTCTTGAGAAGGCCAGGAAGGCCCATAGTGATTGCCAGCTCCGCACCCCACACAACTCGGCTGGCCTGATGAGTCGGGAGGCCACATTATTTTTACTCTGACATGACAAATTGTTGCACAGCCTGCTCTTTGTCCAATGATTAGTGGAACTGCCTTCCAATTCAAATACTAACATTAGATAAGTATTAGAACAGGATCTCTGTGATCTTCTTCTAAACTGACAGAAAAAAAACACAACCCTCTTTATGAGCTTCCTTCTTTCCACACATATTTTGGGTGATTAAAGGACTGGGGATACATATTACCCAAAAGTGAAGGATTCTCTATTGATGGAGGGAGGGAAGTATTTCCCAGCCAGCATCACCATTATCAGCATAAGAGCTGCATTGGTGGAGACAGCTATGTTTGCCTTGGAGATTGACTTTAATGTCTTGAGAGCTGGCTTTTATATTCTCTTCAGCCTCTACATGTCCAATCAGAGAGAGACCTAATTAATATCTATTAATATCAACAATTATCTCCCAACCAGGAGGACTCAAGGCGGCCAACAGTGAGCTGAACAAAACAGATTAATTGAAACAACTTTCGAAGCAGTGAAAAATGAATCAACTGAGACATAACAAACGCAAAAAAAAAAAAAAAAAAAAAAAAAAAAAAAGAGTCCCTACCTGAAGAAAAAGTTCCTTTTACAGTAACCCACTCAAATTGTTAAAGTACTGCTTTGCTTTTAGGACAACAGGTAAGGTATGTATGCATGTGTAGATCCTCCTTCCATACCAGCCCACCCTTCCTTGTCAGTGAGAAAGTACTTGGACATCTTGCAGATCCAGGCAGATCTTCTGATAATCTGTTTGAGTGGGTGGAAAAGGACAGGTATTTGCAAGCAAAGAATAATGAATACTCCCTAATTCACTGGGAGTATGTTGCTATTGTAAAGAGTGTGATAATATAATGTCTATCCATAGTAACAGATTAATACACATTCACCAAATTTAATAGCTAAATTTCTAGGGAGTAGCATTTGAATTGAAAATGGCTTTCTTCTAATGTTACATGTCACATCAACCATTTTCACAACAATGTAAAAACAAATGAAACAGAAAGAGCAGGCATTGTTTTAAAAAAAATCAAGTGTGAAAACTTTCCAACTTGTATTTGGTTACTGCAAGATATTGATGAGCAACAGAAGTGGGGGGGAAAGCAGTGATTGTTTTCAGTAAAACAGCATCTCTGCCTCCCCAAAATCCCAAACAGACCTCCTTAAAGAAACAAGAACAAGCTGAGCACTTGAAAGTCAATCCTGCATATTGTTATGTTATTATGCTACATCTCAAAGATTAGCAGCACAAAGGCTGACAAATGGGAAGACATTTAATAAATATGAACAGCTTTCCATAAGGTTTGGCCATGTTTTAGTCACATCAGTGAAACTTTGATTTGCACCGATATGGCTAGCCTAATATTTTCACCGAGGAATTTAAAACATTGCTATCCTGATTTTCAGCCATATGACTCCCTGAGCAACATGTTGATCAATAATCTGGTGCCAATTATTGTCAAGACCATGTGGCACCCTGGTCTGGAAAATGGCGTGGATGTGACCACTGAAGGAACTGGAACAGAGTTACTACAGTTCAAGTGGCAGGTGCATGAGCTAACATTTGCTAAGCTGTGCATCATGGGAAGCCTGATGCAACAGGCATAGTGGATGGGACAAGCCAAGTATGCATCATGGGAGGTCTGATGCAACAGTCCTGATGCAACGGGCGCTGGGATGAAACCAGACAGGTTTCATTGGTGCTTGGCTGTCACATGTTCCTAAGACCACCACCTATATATGGGAGAGAATCAGAATCTCCATTGTTGGTTAGTTGTGGTTGGTGATTGGCAAAGCACTTTGTTAATCTGTACAGCTGTGAGTATTCATGATGGACGTCTGGTAATAATAATAATAATAAAATTTTATTTTTACCCCTCCTTTAGCTGAGGCTATCAAGGCAGCTTACATTAAAATTATAACCCACACATTATAACAGACACATAACCCCCACTTAAAAATACATTAATTCAGCATCAATATTAAAATCTAATTTAAAACACCAATAACAATAAACAGTGGAACAATTTCCAGGTTACATCGGAGGCTAGTCAAACCCAGTGGGCAAGGCCATATTAAGAAAAAAGAAGCAAAAAAGAAGCAACTACCAGGGGAGGATTAGATCTCGAGTTAGTTTTATTCTGGATAAGCCTGCCGGAAGAGATCCATCTTGATGGCTTTTTAAAAGCCATCTAAGCTGGATATCTGACAGATTTCTTCCAGCAAGGCATTCCAGAGTCTGGGAGCAGTGGTGGAAAATGTCCTCTGGGAGGTTGTAGTCAATCTAGTTCTTGTTGATTGAAAAAACTTCTTCCCAGAGGGCCTGAGGGAATGGGGTGGATTATATGGAAGAAGGCGATCCTTAAGGTAAGCTGGGCCCAAGCCATGTAGGGCTTTAAAGGTCATTACCAACACCTTATACTGTGCTCGGAAACCAATAGGCAGCCAGTGGAGAAATTTTAGAATCGGTGTAAATTCTCGATGTACCAGTGATCAACCTGGCTGCCATCTTTTGTACTAGTTGCAGTTTCCGAGTTAGGTATAAGGGTAGCCCCATGTACAGTGCATTGCAGAAGTCGAGTCGTGAGGTTACCAGTGCATGCACTACAGTTTCTAGGTCCCTTACTTCCAGGAAAGGGCGTAGCTGATGTATCTGCCAAAGCTGATAACAGGCGCTCCTGACTGTCGCATTCACCTGATCTGTCATGTGAAGCGATGAGTCTAGGAGCACCCCCAGACTGCGGACACAGTCCTTAACAGAGAGTGTGACCCCATCCAGAACTGGCGGTAGCAACCCAATCTTTGGTTTGGGGCCCCCTACCGTAAGTACCTCCATTTTGTGTGGATTCAGTTTGAGTTGGTTTTTCCTCATCCAGCCCATTACCACTTCCAGACATTGATTGACAGGAGAACCGCCATCTGTCATCATGGCAGCTGACCGAGACATGGAGCAGAATATTTGAGTATCATCAGCATATTGGTAACATCCTGCTCCATGTCTCCTGATGATCTCTCCCAGCAGCTTCATATAAATATTAAACAACATCGGGGACAGAATGGTGCCCTGAGGGATGCCATATTTTAGCTCCATTTTTGATGAGCAACTGTCCCTGAGTAACACCTTCTGGAATCTGCCTGAGAGAAAGGAGTGGAACCACTGAAGAACAGTGCCTCCAACTCCCAGTTCTCTCAGGCACTCTAAAAGGATGTTATGGTCTATAGCAGGGGTAGGCAACCTTTTTAAGTCGGGGGCTGGGTTGCTGTCCCTCAGACAATTGGGGGGTCGAAGCACCAAAAATAAATAAATAAATAAATAAATAAATAAAAATAAGAATAAGAATAAAAAAATAAAAATAAATAAAATTAAAAAATATATGCATGCACACTCTCTCAGCCCCAGAAAAGCCATGGCAAAACCCCTGTGGAGATTTTGCCAAGAAAACTCCAAGAACAAGTAATAACAATAATAATATTGTCATGGCGGGTGGTGGCAGGGGGCAGTGGCGGCGGCAGGACCGGCCTGGGGCTGGTCTAAAGGCCTTGGGGGGCTGCATCCAGCCCCCGGGCCTTAGGTTGCCTACCCCTGGTCTATAGTATTGAAGGCCACTGAGAGGTCCAAAAACACCAACTGGGGCATGCTTCCCATGCCGATGCTCAGGTGAAAGTCATCTACCAGAGCGACCATGGCTGTCTCCACCCCATATCCAGGCCTGAAGCTGGTTTGGAATGGATTTAGAAAATCGATTTCATCCAAGATCACTTGGAGTTGAAAGGCGACGGCTCGCTTGATCACCTTGCTCAGGAATGGTAAATGCGAGACTGGTCTATAGTTTTTCACATCCAGGGGGTCCAGGGAAGGTTTCTTCAGGAGTGGTCTAATGACCATCTCCTTTAGGCTTGATGGAACAACTCCTTCCCTAAGTGATGCATTGATGACCCTCTTAAGAAAGGTCATCAAGGCATCACCCCCCTGGACAACCAGCCATGATGGGCAGGGATCGAGAGATCACATCGTCTTCCTTACTTTTCCAAGGATCTTATCCACATCATCGATACTCACCAACTCAAATTGATCCAGTTTAATCTCATAAATGGGTTTACTAGATACCTCATCAGTCACTTCTGTTGTAATCCCGGTGTCTACGTCGGCTCTTATCTGAGATATTTTATCTGCAAAATAGCTGTTAAAAGGGTCACAGCAGGCTATTGTCAGGTTAAATAAAGGGTTCTGTACAGGTGGAGCCTGTGACAGTTCCCTCACCACCCTAAACAGTTCTGCTGGACGAGATTCGGCAGATGCAATACGGGCAGAGGAGAAAGACTTCTTCACTGCCCGTATTGCTTCTTGATAGGTATGAAGAAATTTCCTATGACGAGTCTTGTCAGATAAGAGTCGAGTTTTCTGCCAGGTGCACTCTAGTCATTGTCCAACCCGCTTTATTTTCCTAAGTTCTTCTCTGAACCAAGAATGACGATTTGGAGTGAGTTGGAAGGGATGCTTGGGAGTGATTGTGTCGATAGCTCTGCTGAGATCAGTGTCCCAAGTATTCACCAAGGCTTTGACAGGGTTGTTGGCTTTACCAACCAAGAAACCCTCCAAGGCTTTCTGGAATCCAATTGGTTCCATTAGCCTCTGAGGGCGGACCATTTTAATGGGTCCTCCACCCCTGGTGGGATGGGCAATGGCTCTTAGTTCAACCTTGACCAGGAAATGATCCGTCCATGAAAATGCAGAGGTATTTTTTACCTCCAGCCACGGATATGCCTGCTCCGTACTAAAGACTGCATCGAGAGTATGACCTGCTGAGTGTGTAAGTGTGAAAACCAATTGGGATAGGCCCATGTCCGTCATGGAATCCATGAACTGCCAAGCTGCACCTGTTAAACTGGTCTCAAGTGGGATGTTGAAGTCGCCCAGAACTAAAAGTTTGGGTGACTCCAGCAACAACTCCGAGACCAGCTGCGTCAGCTTGGATAGGGACAGGGTGGACGGTATACCAACAGAATCCCTATACTATCCCTGGTTTTCAGGTTCAGGTACATACGCTAGAAATGGTCTGTTTTTCTGATAGGAATCCTGGTCAAGGAGAGGTTGTTTTTGTGAACCAGAGCCATGCCTCCCCCGCCCACTTTCTCTCACCTGCTCAAACACAGAATACCCAGATGGGAGAGCTTGATTCCAAGTAATGGCACTATTCTCCCCCAGCCAGATTTCCATAAAACATGCCAAGTCGGCTTCTTCATCCATGAGGAGATCATGGATGACATGGATTTCATTTTTCACTGACCTGGCATTACAGAGGAGCAAGGTGAGGTTCCATGGCAAGGTTGGTAAGCTCCCCAACTTACTTTGGGCAACAGAGTGGTCTGAAGGCAAGATCGCTTTCAAACATCGAACCCACCTTTTGTAACAAGGCTCCACACTGTTCTCGCCATATCTTCCCCTGCCCTGTATCACCTCGATTACTCAACTCTCCCCTACTATGCTGCATCTGATCAGTTGTTTTATAAGCCCCTGGAATCCCAACACAAGATACTCACAAATACACAAGCTGGGCATCTCATTTACTCCAATTCCCAGTCTCTATATATTTAGATAGTGAGAGATTGGGTGGGCCTTTTGGCCTTCCTGAGTCCTCCCAGGCTCCGCCCAGCCCCTCAGAAGCCTCGGCACAGCTCTCTCTGCCACAGATGGTAGTGGTCAGTTCTGGGCTTTGGGCTTCCATCAGCCCCGCTGTTCCTGCTATCGCTGGGTTGCTGGAGGAGATGGTACTGGCAGGATTTATACTCTGTGTATCTTTGTAAATATTTGGAATAAAAATTAAAGTCCTCATTGAGTGAAGCCTCGCTGTGCAGCTATTCATTTTAGGAAGCTGAAAGCAGCAGCTGCATGTGGGAGGATTTTTCCTATGCCATCTAGAGCAGACTCTTCACAGAAGATCAGCTTCCAGGCATTCCTTCCTACATGTATGTATGATAGATTCTACCTGTCAGCATACCCCAACCATGGGTTATGGGCCCAGTGTGCATGTAGACAATGCCTGAGTGGTTATAAGTGTTCCAGAATTGCCAGTGGTGCTGCTGAATCCATAGAGGGAGAAGACAAAATCCTGAAATTGAGTGAGTTAAAAGTGTGTTTTCTCACCATCAGTGTCCATATCAGTAAGCCAGGGAAGGCTTATCTAGCATCCACGTGTGTTGGCTGCTTGCCCGGGCTGTTGGCAGTTTTTCCAGAAGTCCATCTGCATCTGTCTGTTGCTAACACACAGAGCAGGAAATATGGAAACAGCTATTAGATTTCAGAAGCTGAGTGAATCAAATTATGCTTCTTGGAACATCTACATGCAAGCTTTACTGATAAAACAGGACTTATGGAACATAGTACAAAATCCACCAGACCCAAAAATTCCATCAGATTGATGAGGATCGCAAGGCACAAGCTACGATTGTTCTAGCCGTAAACGAAAGCCAGCTGAATCACATTAGGGAAAAGCAGACAGCTTTTGATGTGTGGCATGCCTTGGAACAAGTTCATCAGCCCGATGGAATGTTATCTAAGATGTACAGCTGTAAGTACAGCTGTAAGTTGCAGGAGGGTGCTTCTGTAACTACTCATCTGAACAAAATGCAAGGCTTGTTTACAGAGTGCTGCAACAAAGGTATCCAGATGGAGGAGTCTCAAAAAGTCTTCATTCTCCTGAGGAGCTTGACCAGTGAGTGGGACTTTTTGATGTACAGCCTAAAGGGAGTTGCTGAGGCAGATCTGAGGACTGAGCTTGTGGCTTCAAGAATCCTGGAGGAGGTCCAGAGACATGACTTTGAGGAGAGATCCAGGGAAGCTGGGAAAGCAAGCTGGAGACAACCAACCACTGAGACGTCCCAAGAGGGGAGTGCTGCCATCCGAAGGACTAAGGAGTGCTTTTCCTGTGGGGAGACTAGACATTTCAGGAAGGACTGTCTGAGAGTCTCTGCAGTAAAGAAGGGACAATCTTCACAGAAGGAAAAACCCTATGAAGGGAGGGGGTTTGTTTTTGCTGTGGAGGGTGTTGTGAGTGGGAATAATGGAGATCCTATCTGGATTTTAGATAGTGGTTGTTCTCATCACATGGTACCAGATAAGTTGAGACTACAGAACCCAAAACCAGCAGTGGTGTTTGTTGATAGTGAATCTGATAGAGTGGAGTTTAAAGGGTCTGTATTCATCCCAGGGCCGGGGAAAACATTTGATAATGTTTTCTGTGCATCTAAACTGCTGAATTCCCTTGTGAGTGTGGCATCCCTGACCAAGTCCATTTGAAGCCCATTTTAAGAGGGATGAGGGAGTAATATGCAAGGAGGAGGCAGGGTGTGGTAAAGTTGTAAGGAAAGATCAGGTATACCACATGGTGACAAAGGTGCAGTGTGGCAGTGTTGCAAACAAGCCATTACATGAAAATTGTGCACATTATTTTCATAGGGTAATGGGGCACACAAGTTTCAAAAGTTTGAGAAACATGGAGAAGGTATGCCCAGATTTCAGGGCGGAGCAATGCAACAGCTACCTTGATTGTGCAGTGTGCAAAAGGGTGAAAGTTAAGGCTTAGTTGATTCCCAAAGTAAGCAAGTGTGCCACCCAGAGGCCTTTTCAGACAGTGCACACAGACTTGTTGGGACTGCACCAAGTTAAGAGCATGGGGGGGAAACAGGTTTACCCTGCTTATAATGGACTGACACACCTGGTATTCCTAAGTTGTCCTGTTAAAAACCAAGAGTGAAGCTGCTGACCAGGTCAAGAAGTAGGTCAATTCGGTTGAGAGGGAGTTTCCCTAAAGGTGGGTACTTTTGTGACCAGTAGGGGAGGACAGTTCCTTGCTGAAGGCCTGCAGCAGTGATTTAGGCAGAAGGGAATAAAACACAAAACCACCAATCTGGCTTGCCCAGCTGAGGATGATTTGGCTGAGAGGCGTATTGGCATGATCAATCAGATGAGGAATTGTCTGTTGGGAGATGCTGGGGCACCACTCAATTTGTGGGCAGAAGCCACAAAGGTTGCATGCCATGCCATGAACAGGATGTGGTGTAGTGCCATCAATCAGACACCATATTTCCTGTTATATGGTAGAGCACTCAATCTCAAGTACTTGAGGGTTTTGGGGCAATTTGCCTCAGTACATATTCCTCCTCAATCCATGAAGAAAAATGAACCTAAGAGCCAGAGGTTAAGGTTTGTGGGATACGAGGAGAATAGCTACAGATTCCTATTGGGTGGTGGCAGAGTCCCGTTTCAAGGAGTGCAAGGTTTGAAATACATGCTGGATGGGAAAAGATTCACCGCCACCATGATGTTTTTTTAAATCTGGGCAACACAGGTCCAAACATCAGAAATGGAGGGTGGATGGATCCAGAGATGTGAAGGAGGAACCCAGCACTTCTGTGGGCACACAAATATTAACACTAACACCAAAGCAGAGACAAGACATCCAGGATAGCAGTAGTGACACTGAGGATGAGCATGACAGGACTAAGGTCATCATTCCATGAAGAACACAGAGAGTCAGGAGACCACCAGACAGATTTGTTGTGTAGGAGGCACAAGCCTGTACTGCTGTGGTTGAGGAGCCTGATGGTTATGAGGACATGCTCAGGTACCCAGTTAGTGAGCAGGAAAAGTGGAATGTGGCCATGGATCAGGAATTTAATGCACTGGTGGACAGGAAAGTGTTTGAGGTAATTGACAGACCTGCAGGGCAGAAAGTGATTGGTTGCAGGAGGGTTTACATGAAAAAGGACATGCCTGATGGGACTGTAAGGTGCAGAGCCAAGTTGGTAGCCACGGGGTACTGAGCAGGTGGACTGGATGGCAGTGGAGCACATTGTGCAGTACTTGAAAGTCACAAAGACAGGTGCTTGGTAATAACAAAAGGTATGTCAGAGCTGGAAGGTTTTGCTGATAGTTCCTTTGCATCTGAGGCTGCTGAAAGGAAATCAATAACTGGACTGATCATCAGTTATGAAGATAGCCCTGTCATCTGGAGGTCCAGAAAGAAAAGCTGAATTCCACTCAGCACAACAGAGGCGGAGTTTGCCACATTGTCAGAGGTTTTAAATGAGGTGCAGTGGGCTAGGCAGTTGTTGCAAGACCTAGGTGAGAACTGTGGTAGAGCAACTGTGATAAATGAGGACTCATAGGCATGTATTGGCATGGCAGAGTCAGAAAATCTGCAATTAGGACCAAGTACATTGCAGTGGGATACCAGAATGTGTGAGAGAGTTTCTGCAAAATGGGATGATGACGCTGAAGTACTCTGTGTATCTTTATAAATATTTGCAGCAAAGATTAAAGCCCTCATTGAGTGAAGCTATTCATTTCAGGAAGCTAAAAGCAGCACCTGTGTGTGGGAGGGTTTTTCTATGCTGTCTGGAGCAGACTCTTCACAGCTTCTGGGCATTCCTGCCTATGTGCATATACTCTCCATGTGTGTACGCTAGATTCTACCTGTCAGCGTAGCCCAACAATTATCTAGGACCCTGCCTAAAAATACACAAAAGGAAGAAAATATGGGAAGGGAAAAGAAATAACATGAAATGTAGGAACTATTTCTAATGGTGGTGTTTCAGCAGAGCTGATGGAGTGACTGCTCCTTCTCTTTGTTACTGCCAGATGGAGCAGTTGCAGGATGGCAGGTGGGTAAAAGGCAAAACCTGATCAAGCTGGCTTTGTATCATGGAATCAGGGCCTGGGTCTTCTTTTCTGCCCATTCTGTAGCTTGATCAATTGAATAAAAAGTTACCTATTGCTCAGCAAATTATTTACTGAAGAGAAGATCTAGCCTTATATTGCATCCACAGTATTTTCATACCATAAATAAGAGTTTGGAACAAGGGAAATCAAACTGGCATGAGATTCCCAATTTTACCCTCTCCCTTAAAATATGCATTGTTCCTAATATATGTATGAATTCTGCCACAATTAAAGGAAACAGTGGCAGATAGATGGTATACAAGTATATACATCTGAACAAATCAATTTTTAACACTTGTGGAATGTTTGTCTTCTTGCCTACAGAGGTGGGGAACTTCACATGCAAGTTGGTAGCCCTCTTGGAAGAGAAAATACAGCAGCTGGAGGCACGAGTAGCTACACTTCAGCATACTAGGGAGCAAGAGGTTTTCCTGGACAGAACAGAATGAACTTGGACAAGGACCATGCAGAGGAAGTTTCTGGGGAAGAGAAGGTTACTTCACATACACAGGAGGTAGACAACTGGAGGAATGTCATGCACAGAAGTAGGGAGACCAGGGATCATTCTGAGAGCTTACAGCTACAGAATCGATTTGAAGCTCTTTCCCTTATCAAGAAAGATGAGGAAGAGCAGCATGGACAGACTTCAGGGACAGAGCAGGGAAACCTGGGAGTTCCACCACAGGGAACAGTCACTGCTAAGCCTCGGAGGAGGCGTGTGGTCATGGTGGGGGACTCCTTGCTGAGGGGTACAGAAGTAGTGATTTGTGGGCCTGACGAGATGTCTCAGGAGGTGTGTTGTCTCCCTGGGGCAAAGATCTGAGATGTGACAGAGAGGCTGACAAGACTGATCAAGCCTACTGACCAATACCCCTTCCTTTTGGCCCTTTTGGGAACGAAAGACACAGCAAGACACAGTCTTCAAAACATAACAAGGGATTACAAGGCTCTGTGTAAGAAGCTGTAAGAAATGGATGCACAGATTGTCATCTCATCTCTTCTGCCAGTTGAAGGGCATGGTCCAGGATGAGAGAGGAAAATAGCAGATGTCAACAACTGGCCCCACAGATGGTGTCACCAAGAACGATTTGGATTCTTAGATCATTGGCTGCGGTACCTTGAGAGCGGACTTCTGGCAAGGGATGGGCTGGATCTAATGCCAGTTGGAAGAAACATTTTTGCCAACAGTTTCAATAATTTGATCAGAAGGGCTTTAAACTGAGTTATGTGGGGAAGGGAGACAGTGTTCTGGAAGACAAAAGGACTGGAAAAAATAGTCAAACTGTCATAGAGGGAACAAGGCAAACAGTGCAAGGACCCAACAGTGGGAGGCAAAAAAACATGCACAGGCAGCAAGTAAATGGGACATAAGGTCTTAGATGTCTCTACACTAATGCACAGAGCATGGGAAATAAGCAAGATGAACTTGAACTCCTAGCACAACAAAACAAATATGATATAATAGGCATCACTGAAACCTGGTGGGATGAGTCTCATGATTGCAATGTAGAAATACAAGGGGAGGGTGGAGTGGCTCTAGTCCATAAGAACACTCTGACCTTGACCAGGATACCTGTCCGGAACACGATCCACTTCGAGTGTATGTACCTCAGCCTGAAGACCAGGGATAGTCTAGGGATTCTGCTAGTCTACTGACCACCCCGTTGTCTAGCAGACTCCCTGACCGAGCTGACGCAGCTGGTCTCTGAGCTGCTGTTGGAGACCCCCAGACTGTTAGTCTTGGGGGACTTCAACATCCCGCTCGAGACCAGTTTAACAGGTGCGGCTCGGGAGTTCATGGAGACCATGACAAACATGGGCCTATCCCAGTTGGTCAACGGGCCCACACATTGTGCGGGTCATACACTCGATGCAGTCTTCAGTATGGAACAGGAATATCTGTGGGCGGAGGTGGTAAATACCTCCACATTGTCATGGACGGATCATTTCCTGGTCAAGATGGAGCTTAGAGCCAATATCTGCCCCACCGGGGGTGGTGGACCTATTAGAATGGTCTGCCTTCGAAGGCTAATGGAACCCATTGGATTCCGGAAAGCCTTGGAGGGTTCTTTGGTTGGGAATGCCGGTGATCCTGTCGATGCTCTGGTTAATATTTAGAATATCGATCTTACCAGGGCTATCGACACGATCGCTCCCAAGCGTCCTTGCCAACCCACTTCGAACCGTAGACCTTGGTTCACTCCAGAGCTTAGGAGAATGAAGCGGTTTGGACAATGACTAGAGCGCGAGTGGCAGAAGACTTGACTCTTATCTGACAGGACTCACCATAGGAATTTCCTTAGTTCCTATCGGGAGGCAATACGTGCAACGAGAATAGCTTTCTCCTCTGCACATATTGTGTCTGCAGAGTCCTGTCCGGCAGAGCTGTTTAGGGTGGTAAGGGAGATGACGCAGGTTTCCCCTGCGCCAAATCCCCTGCTTAACCCAACAACGGCCTGCTGTGACGCATTTAATAACTACTTTGCAGATAAAATCTCTCAGATAAGAGCTGACTTAGACGCCACTATTGTAACAGAGTCATTAGTTGAGGCATCCAGCGACTCCGCCAATGTGGTTTTACTGGATCAGCTCCAATCTGTGAGTACCAAGGACATGGACAAGCTGCTTGGTAAGGTGAGGAAGACAACTTGCCCTCTCGACCCTTGCCCATCATGGCTGGCCATCTGGGGGGGGATGCATTGGTGAGACTCCTCACGGATATCATCAATGCATCCTTCAGGGAAGGACATGTTCCATCTTGTTTAAAGGAAGCGGCTATTAGGCCGCTTCTGAAAAAAACCTTCCCTGGACCCCCTGGATATGAAAAATTATAGGCCGGTGTCATTGCTGCCATTTTTGAGCAAGGTAATCGAGAGGGCGGTTGCTCTTCAGCTCCAGGCAGTCTTGGATGAAACCGATTATCTAGACCCATTTCAACCCAGCTTCAGGACTGGCTTTGGGGTTGAGACTGCCATGGTTGCCTTGACCGACGATCTGCGTCTGAGCATTGACAGGGGTAGTGTGACCCTGTTGGTGCTCTTAGACCTCTCAGCGGCTTTCGATACAATAGACCACAACATCTTCTTGGGCCGCCTGAGAAGGTTAGGTATCGGAGGCACTGCTTTGCAGTGGTTCCAGTCCTTCCTCTCGGGTCAGTCCCAGAGGGTGCTGCTCGGGGACTGTAGTTCCAGTAAAAGGGAACTCACTTGCGGGGTCCCTCAAGGAGCTATTTTGTCCCCGACATTATTTAACATCTATATGAAACCGCTGGGTGAGATAATACGGAGTTATGGTGCTGGGTGTTATCAGTACGCTGATGACACCCAAATCTATTTCTCCGTGTCTCGTTCGTCGGCCTCGAATTCCAATGGCATCTCTTCTCTCGATGACTGTCTTCAGGCGGTAATGGGCTGGATGAGGAAAAACAGATTGAAGTTGAATCCAGACAAGATGGAGATGCTCATGGTAGCGGCCCCGAAACCAGGAATCGGGTTGCAACCTCCAGTCCTGCATGGGGTCACACTCTCCTCCAGTGACTGTGTTCGCAGCTTGGGGGTGCTCCTTGACTCGTCGCTCCTGATGACGAATCAGGTTAATGCGACGGTCAGGAGCGCCTGTTATCAGCTTCGGCTGATACGCCAGCTGCGCCCTTTTCTGGAAGCAAGGGATCTTGAAACTATGGTGCACGCACTGGTAACCTCACGTTTAGACTTCCGTAATGCACTCTACATGGGGCTACCCTTGTGTCTGGTTCGGAAACTGCAGTTGGTCCAAAATATGGCAGCCAAGCTTCTATCAGGAACATCTAGGAGGGACCACATTACACCGGTTCTGAGGTCCCTCCACTGGCTGCCTATAGGTTTCCGGGCTCAGTACAAGGTGTTGGTTATTACCTTTAAAGCCCTAAATGGCTTGGGTCCAAGCTATATCAGAGACCGCCTTCTCCCATATAATCCTCCCCACGCTCTCCGATCCTCTAGGAGGAACTTGCTGCAGCTTCAAAAAACAAGGCTTGCAGGGACCTCCAATAGGGCTTTCTCAGTTGTCGCTCCCAGACTCTGGAACGGCCTGCCGGATGAGATCCGTCAATTAATATCTTTGGATAGCTTTAAAAGGGCCATCTCTTCCGGCAGGCCTTTCCAGATTAAACTACCGGTCTTGAGACCTGAGATCAGCAATCGAGTGTTTTTTAATAAACACTTTTTAAATTCCCTTTAGCAGGGGCTATTGTTTTGTATGAATTTTTTATTAATTTATATTTGGTTAAATCGTACTCTGTTTTTAAATCGACTCTGATTTAATAATTTTTTAAGGGGGGAGGGGGGAATGGTGTTGTTTTAGATTGTATCTATTGTATACTGTATTTTATTATGTTCACCGCCCGGATTGGTTCGCCATAGGGTGGTATATAAATAAAAATTATTATTATTATTATTATTATTATTATTATTATTATTATTATTATTATTATTATTACCTTTTCAAGAGAAACAGGTCAAACAGGAAAGGACGAGGACTAGCATTATATGCCAGGGATATTTACACCAGTGAAGAAATCCAGGACATCAATCCTGGAAGCCAGGTGGAGAGCATCTGGATAAAAATTAAAGGGGAGGGAAACAATAGGAATGTTATTGTGGGAGTCTACTACAGACCCCTGACTCAGGCAGAGGAATTGGATGATATCTTTCTAGAACAGATGACCACACACTCAGAAAGGAGAAATATAGTAGTAATGGGTGACTTCAACTATCCTTATATTTGCTGGAATTCAAACTCAGCAGAATCCTCAAGGTCTAGCAAATTTCTCACTTCCCTTGAAGACAATTTCATTGTCCAAAAGGTGGAAGAGGCAACAAGGGAGTCAGCTATTTTGGATCTGATCCTAACTAACAGGGAAGACCTAGTTAATGGGGTACAAGTGGTTGGATCCTTAGGTGGGAGTGATCATATTCTCCTGGAGTTTATTATACAGTGGAAAGGAGAAGCCAGGCATAGTCAGACATGCATTCTAGACTTTAGGAAAGTTGATTTTAGTAAACTTAGAGAAATACTGGGGATGATCAGTAATACTAAAAGAGAAGGGAGTTCAAGATGGATGGGAGTTTCTCAAAAGGGAGATATTGAAGACACAATTTCAAACAGTTCCAGTGAAGAATAAAAATGGGGAGGTGCCTCAAGAAACCAGGATGGATGACTAAGGAAATTTCAGCTGAACTAAGTTTTAAATGGAACATGTATAAGAAATGGGAAAATGGGGAAATCACCAAAGAGGAATTCAAACAAATAGCTAGCACGTGTAGGGGTAAAGTCAGAAAAGCTAAAGCGCAGAATGAACTTAGGCTTGCTAGAGAGGTTAAGAACAATAAAAAGAGCTTTTTTGGGTATGTCTGCAGCAAAAAGAAGAAGAAGGAAATGGTAGGGCCACTGTGTGGGGAAGATGGCAAAAAGTTAACAGGGGACAGTGAAAAGGCAGAATTACTCAACATCTTTGCTTCAGTCTTCTCAGAAAAGGCAAAGGCAAAGAGGATAATGGAGCAGAGAACAGAATAGGAGAATTTCAGCACAGAATAAGTAAAGAGATATTACAGGAATACCTGGTTAATCTAATTGAATATGAGTCTCCAGGACTAGACGAATTACACCCAAGGGTACTAAAAGAACTGGCAAATGTAATATCGGAACCATTGGCAATAATCTTCAAGAACTCCTGGAGAACAGGAGAAGTCCCAGCAGACTGGAGGAGGGCAAACGTCCCCATCTTCAAAAAGGGAAAAAAAAAAGGATCTCAATAATTATCGTCCATCAATACCGGGAAAGATTCTGGAGCAGATCATTGAACAGAGAGCCAATTACGAACACCTGGAAGGTAATTCCATAATCACAAAAAGTCAACATGGATTTCAGAGAAACAGGTCATGCCAGACAAATCTGATCTCTCTCTCTCTCTCTTTTTTTTTAAATAAAATTACCAGCTTGGTAAATGAAGGAAATGTGGTGGACATACTATATCTTGATTTCAGTAAGGCCTTTGACAAGGTTCCCCATGACATTCTTGCAAATAAGCTAGTAAAATGTGGGCTAGACAAAGTAACTGTTACATGGATTCATAATTGGTTGACTGGCTGAACCCAAAGGGTGCTCAACAATGGCTCCTTTTCAACCTGGAAAGTGACCAGTGGGGTGCCACAGGGCTCTGTCTTGGGCCCAGTGCTATTCAACATCTTTATCAATGACTTGGATGACAGTATTGGGGGCATAGTTATCAAATTTGCAGACAACACCAAGTTAGAAGGAGTAGCTAATACCCCAGAAGACAGGATCAAAATTCAAAATGATTTGAACAGACTAGAAAGCTGGGCCAAAGCTAACAAAATGAAACTCAACATGGAGAAATGTAAGGTACTGCACTTACAGTGGAAAAACAAAAAGCACAGATATACGATGGGGGACACCTGGCTGAATGAGACTACATGTGAAAGGGATCTAGGAATCCAGGTGGACCATAAGTTGAACATGAGTCAACAGTGTGATGCAGCAGCTAAAAAGGCCAATGCAATTTTGGGTTGCATCAATAGGAGTATAGTGTCTAGATCAAGAGAAGTAATAGTGCCACTCTATTCTGCTTTGGTCAGGCCTCACCTGGAATACTGTGTCCAGTTCTGGGCACCACAATTCAAAGAGGATGTGGAGAAACTGGAGCATGTCCAAAGGAGGGCAACTAAAATGGTGAGGGGTCTGGAAACCCAGCCCTATGAGGAATTACTTAGGGAGCTGGGAATGTTTAGCCTGGAGAAGAGAAGGTTAAGAGGCAATATGATAGCCTTGTTTAAATATTTGAAGGGATGTCATATTGATGAGGGAACAAGCTTATTTTCTGCTGCTCCAGAGACTAGGACCCAGAACAATGGGTGCAAGCTCCAGGAAAAGAGATTCCACCTCAACATTAGGAGGAATTTCCTGACAGTAAAGGCTGTTCAACAGTGGAACATACTCCCTTGGAGTGTGGTGGAGTCTCCTTCCTTGGAGGTCTTTAAGCAGAGGCTGGATGGCCATCTGTCGGGGATACTTTAATTGGAAGTTCCTGCATGGCAGGGGGTTGGATTGGATGGCCTTTGTGGTCTCTTCCAACTCTATAATTCTATGATTCTATGAGAATGCAACAGGAAAAAAAATCTTAGCAGTATTTTAATTGCAGTTTTAACATGTTAAGTGCTTTGTTTTTTCAGTGCCTGTAAAAGCTTTTAAAATATATTTTAAAAAAATTATAAAGGCTTTTTGAAGAAAAATAACTAATATTAACTTGTTAAATATAAAAAGAATGCAGCCTTGGTTTCAGAATGCAACTCCTCATCTTGCTAGTGTAATTATTCTCAAACTTGGTTCCCCAAATCCTTTTGGAATAATTCTCAGAAATCTCATCCAACATGAGTAATGGTCAGGGATTATGAGAGCTGGAATCACAACATCTGGAGAACCAATGTTTGGAAACCACTGTCCAGGTGTAAATTTAAACCAAACCCTCTTTGCTGCACAGTCCCTGACAGACATGCGGAGCTTCTCAAAGCACTGGAGTCTTTTCATCAGGAAAATATTCCTTATTACAGTTCCTCAGCTGGTAGAACCAAGAGGAAAGATCTTGCCCAGCTTCTCATACTCTTCAAGCTTCTCAGATCAGCTTTTTTCATCATTTCTTCTCAGTCTTTGCCCAGGGCTTGAGCCTTTCATGCATTCCAGGGTACCAGCCCATGCCTAAGATTCCTCATGTGCCTGTCACCAGCCTCTGGGCTTCTTGGGATTTTTTTTAGCCATCCTGTTTGTCCCATCTTGAGTGGTTCCATTAAGTACATCCTCTTCATCTCATTTCATTTTTAAAAATATTCTGTATTCTCACCCCTTGCTATTCTGTCATGTGGTATATTGAAAATACCCTTTTCCTTGCAACTTTGGGTTCACCCTTCTCAGCTTTTCCTCTTCCCATCTTCCTGTATCCTCCTTTTTGTCTGTGCAATTCATTGCTGTCCTTTCTCTCCACACCTCCGTCTGCTGTTCCTTCCTTCCTTTGCTTTCCTCTACCATTGCTGAATGAGCTACTGCCCTTCTTGTGCTATCCATTAAATCCTACAACCTTGAGGAACTTCACCTTCTTCTGTCTGGCCAGGTTGCCTGATATACCCCATCAAATTTTGGGTTGAATTATGGGCAACTAATGACATCAAAAGTAAGTGCTGGGGTACAATTCCAATTCAACTTTGCACAGCTGGGGAAGAGGAGCCATCCAAATTAGGACAACCCCAACTCCACTTAACACAGTCAGAACTAATGAAGACATATGCAAGCATGGTCATAGTATAAGGCATTTCAACAAAACAATAGTAATTTTGAAGACAAAAATAAAAATTAAGTGATTGAAGGAAAAGATCACAACATTGTTTACAATCCACCTTCCTTAAAAGGAATGGAAAATCTGCCTTTGGTTTGTATAACAATTTGTGTACAAAATATACAATATGGATTACAATATACAAATATGGATTGTACCTTAAGTGTACAGTAAGTTACTAAAGAAAGTATTGTGATGCTTTTGTGAAGCTTGAAGTATTCTGGCCCCAAAGCTTGCCTGAAATCCCCCCATTACCTGTGCATTCTAGAGTGATATCAGGCTATTATTTATGCAGCATCCCACTGTGCCACTCACTGCTGCTGTGAGATGCTCTCTCTGAAGCCAGAAACAAGGCACCCAGCACTGACCTCAGAAGGAGCAACCTGTGCAGGTGGCAGAGGTGGGTGACACAGTGGGATGCTGCATAAAGTCACCTGGCATCACTCTGGAGTGCTCCAGATTTTCTGGGAAGATGCAGAGCATAAGGTGAGTTTTAAAAATGTGGGTTAAAGGAGGGATGGCCTGGATTCACTGTGGAACAGGACTTCCCTTGCAAAGATAGCCTGCTGTCAAATCAGACCTTTGACTCTGCATCATATAGACAGAGTGTCATGCAGGCGGAGGTGAAACTGGGTCATTTGGCCCATATATACATGCCTGTACTCTTTCAGATTAAGTGTTGCTATTTTAAATATTGCTGCTCCATTTCTCCTTTCATCTACTTAGGTTCAATAAGAAAAAATGTTATTGCCATCTCATCTCCCTCACAACAATTCTAGATTGTTTTTAAAATATTGAAATGCAGTGTTCCTGCTTGTCCTTTTTGTGTTTGGCTTCTTCATGCCACAGAAACTGTAATTTCTCTAGTAACAGTATTATTTGTCTTTGGACTCATTCAAGCTTCCTGCTAAATTAGTAATTCTCAGTACTTATTATCCCTTTCAGCTGCTGGTTAAATCAATTCTGAAATGGGTAGTCTCAACAGAGTATTTTCTGGTTTTGACATAAATATCAGAGAAATACATTTAAAGAGCCAGGAGTCCCTTTTGGTAAGCCAAATCCCATAACACTATTGGCTTTCTGTCAACCTAGCAGTTTGAAAGCATGTAAAAGTACAAGTAGATAAATAGGTACCACTTTGGTGGCAAGGTAACAGCATTCCATGCAGTCATGCTGGCCACATGACCACCAGAGTAGTCTTCAGGTAATGCTGGCTCTTTGGCTTAGAGATGAGTATCACGCTGAGGGTGAATATGCTTCAATATCTCTGCCAGGACCAAGAGATACTCTTGAAATCAGGAAGCGGAACCAGACAAGGTGAAGGATTTATTCAATAATAATAATTATAAAATTTATTTCTATTCCACCTTTTCCCAATGGGAATCAAGATGGATTAAAACAGATATATAAAACATAAACAGATTAAAATTACAATCAAGATTAAAAGGAGAATCCCCTATCCCAACCCTCCCCCCCATTAAAAAATCACACCAAACTTTAAAACACAGCCAGTTAAAAGAGAATTAAACTGGACAAGAGTTAAAACAAAGAATTAATAACAAGATAAGATAAAATAATAAATGAATAAGATAAAAGAATAAATACCAGATTCAAAATTCCAGTTTAGGGAGGAGAGAGGTATGCTTTCCCAGGTAAGAGAAGTGGAGACCATGATATCAGTAGTATTGATAATTTCGATAAGGGAAGAGTAGACTAAAAAGGCCAGTCAGGAAAGGCCTGCCGGAAGAGATCCATCTTAATAGCCATCTTAAAGGCTTCCAAGGTGGTGATCTGACAGATTTACAGAGGATAATATATCACTATTTACAAATGCAGAGTAGAGTTCCAGAATGGAAGCAAGCAACACAGACTTCCTCCTTATCAGCTCAAAGTAACACAGAGCTATATAAGAACTCTTCAGAATATCCTTTAACATACACCAACTCACTGCACTAACTCTACACTCCAATGACTACATAACTGTGACCCACACTTGCCTACATTCAATTGAACCCTTTGTGCCTTCGGCTGATGCAACCTCATTCCAGGGTTGCGAATGCATTACATTATGTCCATTTCATCATACATATTACTCATACATTCACAAATAGAGTAAATACATAATTAGAGGTCTGGCTCCTTCCAAGGACATTTATCACCAGATGTATTGTACTTGTCACACAATGCACACACACTGCAAATGCGCCTCAAGCAAGGGTAATCACTTCTGAATCTTTTTGCCCTTAAAAAGACAAAAAATACCAAATTAATTGAAATCACCCCATAAGATTGTTTTCCAAAGAAGATTAAACTGTTGGCAAAGGCTCCAGACATCGTTTTAAACTTGGTTTATCCAAAGAACTTAAGAAAACATATGGAGACAGTCAAAATAACATTCCTGCTGCCAACCTGCCACAGTAGCCACAGTAGTGAAACCTGCAGAAGATGGAGGCCAAAATAAGCTCTATTAATATTTCTATCTCTGCACTGGATCAAAAGTTAGATAAACTTTTAAAGGCCTCTTGGTGTTTGGAAGAGACTGTCAAACAACTGGTGAATGAAATAAGATAGGTTAAATTGGAAGCAAATAAGGCTTCAGAAAAGGCTGGACAAAATGAAAGGGAGCTGAATACTCTAAAAACACAAATGGTATTCATGAGGGAAAGAATTATTGATGCCTCAAATCACCAGAGGAGGAGAAACTTAAGAATGAAGGGACACTCTGAAGAGATCAAAGGTACACAATTAATTCAAACATGGATAAGTTGGTGGAAGAATTATAATATAGAATTATCTACTGATGACTTTGAAAGAACCCACAGAAGTATCATCTGGAAAGCAAAACAAACCAACAAACCCAGAGACATGATAATAGCTTTTCCAAGAGAAAAGACTCAAAAATCTCAAAGTGATTGCATTTCAAGACTTGGCACCAGAGACTATTAAGTAAAGAGAAATGTTGAGACCTATAATAAATCATTTGTGTATGGCTGGTATTAAGTTTACATGGGGCTTGCCTGCAGTTGTCCTGGTATTTAGAGAAGGAAAATTGTTGAAAACAAAAAATGCTGAAGAAGGAGAATGTATGTTGAAATCACTGGGAGGGTCGGAAGCAAAAGGAAAAGATTGTGGTGACCAGACAGAACATAAGGAGGAAGAAGCTGACAATGATCTACAGCAAAGAGTAACTTAGGGCCTAAGCAGAAGGCTTAAAGGGCCGTCTTGGGGGCAGGGAAGGGGAGGGGCAGCCGCACAATCGGCGCCCCAACACCTTCCCCAGGTCGTCCTCAGAGCAGCCGGCCCTCTGCTCAGCCGGCGCTCTGAGGAGGACCTCCCGCCGCAGCATTTGCACGCGCTGCAGCGGAAAAGTCGGCGAAGGTGCGCCGCAGCCTTTTGCGGCGCACCTTCGGTGACTTGTGAAAGGAGAGCCACTTTAGCGCTCCTTCCAGGGGCGGTGAAGCCGCGCCGCGGGGCTGAGGCGTGGGGATGCCTCGGTCCCACGGTGCAGCTTCCTGGGGCAGCCCATGGCCGCCCGTCTGCTTCCCCCCTAACTTAAGAAAGAAAGAGAGAAATTAGAAAATATAGGAAAGGAAGACATGAGATGCAACTTAGAAGCTCCAGCAGATAAAGCTTTGAAAGAATAATGACAACTAAATGTAATGGAAAGCTGTTGAGAGCAAGAATGTTGCAGAAGGAAAGAGAATGCTGAAACTATTGGGAGTGTTTGAGACTGAAGGTAAAGATAGTAGAGATTCATCAGAACAGGAGAAGGAAGGGGCCTTTGCAGACTTCTAGAAATAGTGCCAATTGAGTCCACTTTAAGGGTTAGGGTTAGGGTTAGGGAATCATGGGAACTGTATTTTATTGTGGCACCAGAGGTCTCTGACAGAGAAGGCTCAATGTCTCAGAAAAAAACAAAACAATTCCCATGATTCCCTAGCACTAACCCTAACCCTTAAAGTGGACTCAATTTGCACTATTTCTGGCAGTCTGCAAAAGCCCAAGAATTGGACTATGATACTAGAGAGTGACTGATTTAAGAAATTAAGAGAAAAAGAAAAAGAAAATAAAAAGAAGAAAAAAATAAATAGAATTTTGAAGCTCTTGTACATAAATACTTGAAAAATTAATGATTTATTATGAGTGGGGGAAATCACTTCAAATAATATAAGTAGAATGAAAAGTACAGTGATGTTTATTGTATTGATTTAGATGAAGTATTATAATTATGGGGAGGGTAATAAGTTATAAAATAAGGTAATGTGGGGAAGGATTTTATGGAATACATTGTTGGGGGAGGGTATTATATCTGTGGAATGGTGACAAGCAGCCTAAAGCTTGTGTTCTCTCTAATGGGAGGGGGAACTATAAATCCAGATGGGGGAAGGGAAGGATGGCTTATAAGGGTTATAATAATGTGGAATATGCTGTACAATAGGGAAAAGGTTTTGATTAATATGGAAGAACTTAAACTTATGTCAATGAATGTTAATGATCTTGGTACCACTATTGAAAGAAGACGCTTAAATAAGTTACTAAATGAACAAAAGGTAAACATAGCCTTTCTTCAAGAAACACATTAAAATATGATAACAAAATCCTTTTTAACTATAAGAGATAGAATATTCAATTAGAGTCAAGGAGAACTAATAAAGCAAGAGGAGTACCAATTATATTTAATTTGGATACAAAGTTTCAATCAGATAAAATACTGAAAGATAAAGAGGAAAGATATATTTTTGTAAAAGGGAAACTATGGAATACAAAAGTAACTTCAGCCTGTATTTATGCCTCAAATAAGAATCAATGTAATTTTTCAGAGGGCGATGTATTTGTAGGGGTTGAATTTAATTTAGAAATTAGTAGAATTCCGCAGTTTAAAAGGGATAGAGAAAATTGAAAAGGGACTGAAAGAAAAGGTGAAAAAGACAAATTTAAATTTAATCTGAAGAAATGGAATTTAATAGAAGGCTATGATATGATTGGTAGTAATCATCATAATACATATTATTCAGCCTGATATAGAAAAATTATTACTACTTAGTAAATCAAGCAAATAGTGTACAAATAGAATGAATGCATACAGACAGATTCTGGATTTCTTTTCATGCTCCTTTATACTTAACTATAAAATCGCCAGGGAAAATAAGAATCAAAAAATGGAGGTTTAATCCAGTAGTAATAATTAAAGATGAGAATAAAAAGGAATTAATGAAAGAAATAAAATCATATTTTGAAATTAATTATTCAGAGAGTGTAAAAGAGCAAGTTGTATGGGATGGATTTAAAGCTGTGATTAGAAGGAAATGTATTAATATGGAGACTGGAATTTAAAAAGCTAAATATACATATAGGCAAAAACTTATAAAGGAAGTAGATGCTCTCCAACAGGATTACCAGAAAAACAAATACTAAAACTAAACTTGAATGGGATAGAAAAAAATAAAGAAATAAGGGATTTGGACCGGCTAATGATTACAAAAAATCAATTATACATAAGGAATGAATTTCAAATGATTGATCAAAATAATATTAGGAGAATGGCATGACATTTAAGAAAGAAAAGAGAAACCAAAAGTATTATCACTTTAAAGGGAGAACAAGGAATAGCTAAAAGAAGATGAGAAAATAAGGGAGGAAATTGCAAGATTTTATGAGAATCTTTGTCAGGAAACAGTAGTTACAGATTATGAAGAAAAAGCAAAGTAAGATTATCAGAGTAATCAGTTAAATGCCCCAATCATGCAAGAAGTAGAAAAAGTTATAGAAGGGTTAAAAGGAATAAGATCCCCAGGCCCTGATGGGTTAACAAGTATTTTTGTAACGTTTTTAAAAAGGACTTAAGTGGACATATGACAATATTATTTAATAAAATAATAGAAAACAAAGAAACATGCCAAACTTGGAAATTGGCTGAAATTATTACAATGCAAAAATCGAATAAAGATCCAATAGAACTGGAGTCAAATCAACCCATTACATTAAGCAATCAGGATTACAAAATGTTTACAAGGCAAATACATTAGAACATTATCTACCAGATTTAATAAAAGAGGATCAATTTGGTCTTATAAAAGGAAGGACTGTTGGTGAACCAATTAGAAACATTTTCAATATAATTCACCATGCAAAACATAATAAAAAGAAATTAGCTTTAGTAAAATTAGACATCTACAAAGCACTTGACTCAGTAAATCATAAGTATCTATATAAGCTATGTACAGACTCAAATCATACACCAAAGAATATTAATGACTACGTTAAGTATAAAATTAACATGCATTAACATCAGATGACAAGTTACTGCAGAGAGACAGATTAAGGTGAACTTTCAGAGGGGATTGCAAAGTTTCAGTCAAGGTGTTTTGGTGGAAATTGTTTCTGAGTCTATCTTTGTAACCAAAGATGAAGGTTAGATAGTAGCTCCTTTTGCAGAATCCTGCCACCTACAGGATATAATATGATTATAGGCAAATGTAAACCAGCATTATAATAGCGTAATAAATTTGGTGCTGTAGCTATCATTTTTCATAGTGCTAAAGAAACTGAATATTCCTAAGACACCTCAGAGGTCACCCATGTACCAAATGGGTAAAGCAACCTTTAAAAACTGTTCTGCAAGCTTGGTTGTTATATTTTTAAAAAATAATTATCTAGTGAAGTACAGTTTTTAATTTACTGAGCAGCCTAGTTTCGATTCCGTTTGGTTGTCTACAAATATCTACAATTTACTGGACATTGGATTATCAGAATGCAATTAGTTATAAGAGTGGACTCAGGTATACAACTTTTAGGTTACAATTCTTTGTTACATCAGTATATCATCTTAGCTCACGCACCTATTTCCAAAGCTGAAGAAGAAAATACAAAATCTAACACCATGGAATATCTCCATTATAGGATGAAGTTGTTGGCATAAAATTATATACACACAATTTAAAATATAATGTAATGTGATATCTCTTTTGAATACTGAAACATGAAAATAGAAGTTGTGGCATACGTTCAGAACACTATTTAAACAAAATTTGTATTCATATCTTGAGCATGAATTGTATCTTATCTCCATTGTCATAATCACACACAAAAGTCTGGAATGGCCCAATGGCATGGTTTGGTAAACAAAAGATCTACTATAATTATATTACATCCCCATGCTTACTAATGTAAACAGTACACATCTCACTATGCCTTCATGGGATTTATTACAATTTATATTGTTCACAGAAGAAATAAGAGTTGTGCTAATGCTTACATAATTGCTAAGACAAGCATCCAAGAAAAGTCTGTTAAGAGTCCAATTTTGCAAGGGTAGGAGATGACTCAGTTGATTTCAAATTCAGATTCACCTTTATAGTGTAAACAAAATAATTTCAGATTTTGACTGTGTAAACTACCACCAAGTTAGTAGTGACTTCCTGCCCTTCTCTCCTTTGACTCAGTATCCTCTTCTAGTAATATACCATCTTATATCTTAGGGGAAAATATTTATCTATTTATTTGAAACCCATGTTTCCCTTGAACCACTGAAAAGCAGCAGAAGAGGAAGAATGAAATCTGTAGATAGTAAATGGTAAATAGGTGATTTATCATTCCTCTGCTCCCCCATCACTGCTGCTTCCCTGAATCACCTCCTTCCATAATATAGCAACTACAGCTGAAGAGAAGTTGATCAGAATAGGGCTCTAGAAAAAGCAGTGGTGATTTGTGCAGAGATAACGTACTCTTTAACATGATGCTTCTCTGCTTGAAACTGTTATTGTTTTCCTCCTGCATTAGAGTTGCTTGATAGAGAGATCTGAGTTTGCAGATTCAACATCTATCAATATTATCATTTCAGATTCCAGTTACTTCATATATTTGCTCAGATATATAATATTTTATCTTTGTGCTGTAATTGTGAATAGGGGTGAGGTCTCCCGTGTGCATTCTGAATGTTTGAAATAGTCAGGAAAACCAGCTGTCCAGCTAACCTAACAGTTAACCTAGGCTCCAAGCTTGCATTGTTTCCTGCTGGCTCTATTAGAAGCCTGGTGCTGGTCCAGTGACCTTGGAACCCACAGCACTTGTTTTCATGATGCCTTTCACTGCCTGGACACCTGTTCATAATTCATTTGCTGCTGAAATCAGTGGTTCTTGCCCTTAACTCACCTCCTTGAGGCTGATCTGGCTGCCAAGCAACTGAGGAAACAAAACAAACAAGCTACTGTCAATCAGCATGCCTCTATCTTCACCATCCATCATCTTACTCTCTTACTCACTACAAATGGAAGTAAGAAAAAATGTTACTGAAAGAGTGAGTATCCCAAATGGAGAACTCAACTCCATTTTCCTCCTCCTTCTACAACAGTGGATAAGTCCAGGCTAAGATTTAGATAATGGTCAGGTATATGGCACAGCCATTTTAAAAAAATGTGCAGGCTGATACCACATACATACACACAATATGTGTATGCACAAAATGAATGCAGTAGGTTTTTTTTTTAAAATCCAAATGCATGCAGTTTTTACATGTTGGCCAGATATCTCAGGCATATATGACAAAGCTGAGCTTCCAGGATGTCTATCTATTAGCAAATTGACTGGAAAGCTACTTCAGAAAGCAGCTTGCCACATGGAGATAACTTCATGTGATGCCATTTCAGGAGACTAAACATGTCAGTGTCTGTCCTATTGAAAAATAGATATCCTACAAAATATCAAAATGGGAATTGATACATGAAGCCCTATTAAACCTTTCTTGCACTGTTTGCAGCTGCTACTGAGCAGCTTATTGGGAACCTAGCCAGGGACAGCTGGTCTTCTTCTGGATCATTGCTGCTAGAGGGCAATGAGGTCATACGGCACAATACATCTTTTTCTCATAGATTCTCATGATTGATGAGTTTAGGAGATTCCAAATTGTTCTATGGGCAATGGCTACCTCCCATGTGTTTCCATAATGACCCTCTTTCTTGTTTTTCTCTGTGGACTTCTCCCCTAAGCTCTCTCTAACTTAAAACTATGTTTGTGGAAAAAGTGAAGCTCAATGAATTTACATATCATAGTAAACCCGGTAAGGATATTGCAGAAACTTGCATGGTTAAAAAATCAATTTAATACTTGCTGCTTTTGCAATGATTAAAACCTGTTACCAAATTGTTGTGTTGACTTAGTAGATAATAAATTAATGACAGGTCCTGCTGAGATGAGATCTGCTATATCCTATTATCTCTTATTTTCCACCTTTTGCTCTTAGCATTGGCATCTAACAGACTGTCTGGCCATCAGTGCAGCAAAAGTTGGTTCATGCATATGTCACTTATAGAGACTATAAGGTAAAGGGAACAGAAGGGGCCAGAAGTTATTGCTGCCTCCCTCTTCCCCTGTTACTTGTATTTTAGTGATAATAAGGTCAAAATAAGTTAATTCATGCTTTTTTATTGCTATTCCTCTAAATATTCATTTGGAGTATTTATATCCCGCTCTTCAGCAACAAAGGCCTTCAGAGTGGCTTACAAATGGTTAATTAAATGGTTTCCTGCCCTCAGGCTTACAATCTAAAAAGATATGTCACAAAAGGAGAAGGGAATGGCACTTGAGAAGGGGATCAGGTCCAGCAGTTCTCTCCCTTTGAGGCCCGGACCATGGCAGATAGACTGGAGGGAGGGCTCTCCTTCTTAATCTAGGCTAGGCCTGATAGAGCTGGCTTGCCTCTCTCCTTGGGGGGTTGCAGACTGCCAGAAATAGTGTGAATTCAGTCCACTTTTAGGGTTAGGGTTAGAGTTAGGGAACCATGGGAACTGTATTTTATTGTGGCATCCGAGTTGTCTGACAGAGAAGGCTCAATGTCTCAGAAAAATAACAGTTCACATGATTCCCTAGCACTAACCCTAACCCTAAAAGTGGACTGAATTCACACTATTTCTGGCAGTCTGCAACCCCCCCTTCTGAGGCTGAGGAGGCAATGCAGGTAACAGACCCTTGTCTCTGTCCAGCAAAAGGACAAACATTTGCCCTCTATATCCAGTGCAAGAACAAAATGCAAGTGTAAAGAGCAGTTCCTGCTGAATCAGGGCTTCAGTCCTGCAAAGATCTAGACCACTGAGGGAAGCAGAGGTCCAAGACAGTAGCAAATATAGCAGCTTCTTCCTTTCTACAGCCCCCTGTTGGTCTCTGTGGTCCTCAGTCTCTCCTATGATGGCTCTTCTCTCTCTCAGAGGCCACTGCAGTGGCAGTTGGAATGGAGGGAGGATGCCTCATCAGCTTCTGGGACTAGGCAACGATGGCTCTTCTGTCCCTCAGAGGTCACAGCTGTGGAAGTTGGAATGGAGGGAGGGCGCTTCACCAGCTGCTGGGACTAGGCAACAATGGCTCTTCCCTTCCTCAGAAGCCACAGCTGTTCTTTTTACCTCAGCTAATCTCAGTTAGCTCTCCTTTTGGCTTCTAGTCTAGATGAATGCCTCAAGGATTCCTTGGCTTGTCTTCGCTCCACAGGTCCTAGTACCAGCAGCATAGATGATGCCTCTCCCTCTGCAGCCTCCTGCATCTCCTCTGAGACTACAGAGCCTCCAGGTAACCCCAGATCTGTCTCCTCCTCAGGCTCAGAGTCTGAGTCTGCTTCTAAAGCAAAGTCAGACCCAGGGCAGTCCATGACAACAGCAGTGGCAGTTGTCATGGAGGGAGGATGCTTCACCAGCTCTCCCTCAGAGGTCACAGCAGTGGCAGCTCATACCCTAAATCAGGGACCGGCAACCTTTTTAAGACCTGGGCCGGTCTCCACTAGCCCAGGTCTCGGCTGGGCCAAGGAGGGGGGATGGCGGCGCGTGCGCGCCCCCTCCGGTAACGAGCGCGCACGCCCCCCACGAGTCCCCTTACCTTACCGAGCCAGGCGGACCCCTGCCGCCGCCGCCGCCTCTGGCTCCTCCTCCTACACCGCCTCTGGCTCCTCCTCCGCCTCCGCCTCCTCCTCCGCTGCCTCCTCCTCTGCCGCCACTGCCGCCGCTGGCTCCTCATCCTCCTCCTCCTCCGCGACCGCCGCTTCCGCTACTGCCGCTGAGCCCGCTTTTGGCAGAGCGGGATGCGCCCGGCATTTTGGATACCAAAAGCGGGCTCAGCGGCAGCAGCGGAAGCGGTGGTCGCGGAGGAGGAGGAGGAGGCAGAGGCGGCGGTGGCGGAGGAGGAGGAGGAGGACGAGGAGGCAGAGGTGGTGGTGGCGGAGGAGGAGGAGGAGGAGGAGGCGGCGGTGGCGGTGGCGGAGGCGGAGGTGGCGGAGGAGGAGGAGGAGGAGGTGGAGGTGGCGGTGGCGGAGGAGGAGGAGCCAGCGGCGACGGAGCCAGAGGCAGCTGCGGAGGCAGAGGCAGCAGCCGAGGCAGTGGCGCCTCCACCTCCGCCTCTGCTGCCGCCTCCACTGCTTCCACCGCCGCTGCCTCCACCAATGGCTGGTCTTGGTCGGCGTGCGACTGCGCGCGCCGTGGCTGGCATTTTTTTCTCCAAAATGCTGGCCGTGACGTGTTTGCACATGCGCAAATCCTGCACATGCGCAAACGTGTCGCGGCTGCCATTTGGGAGAAAAAAATGCTGGCCATGGCGCGCAGAGTCGCGCGCCGACCAAAACAGGCAGCGGCTGCAGGGGTCCGCCTGGGCCTGCAAGTCCGGCGTCCTGGGCCGGAACTGGCCCGGGGGCCGTAGGTTGCCGACCCCTTCCCTAAATGCACCAGATCCTGTCTGATCTTGGAAACTAAACAGGGTCCAGCATTTGGATGGGAGACTACCAATAACTACAATGTTCTGTAGGCTCTATTTCAGAGGAAGAAACTGACAAAACCACTCTGAGTCTTTTTTGCCTAATAAAACATTATGAAATTCATGAGGTCACCATAAATCAACAGGCAACTTGAAGACACACACAAACACACACTCCTCTAGTGGGAAATAACAGAAGATGAACATCTCCTGAAGTCCAGTTCACAGTCCAACTAACAAATTTTACTGAAAACGGGTGGAGAACAGAAAGAAAATAAATTATTCCTAATTCATCCCCTTAGCTAGGCTTTTGCACCAGGAAATGAGAAATTAAAAACAAACATCTTTTAATAAATGCAGACATATAAATGAGCATTGGGAAGGCTTTATTTCTCTCAGAGAGGTAACTGTTTAACCCCTCCAAAGAAAATTCATAGTTCAATCAATTTGTTCTCTAAGAATTCAGAAAATGTTCTGCAGTAAATTCACCTGTACAAAGATGGGAACCAGGAAAGTATGGGGGTGGGGGACTTTATTAATAGCGTTCTCTTTCAGTAATTAATTGTAGAAAATTCAGCAAATCAAGTCATGTTGAAAAGTTCATACAAATCTACTAATGCAAATCTTACCTTTTAATCAAATTGCATTTAATTCCCCCCCCCCCAAATATTGCAGCTCTAATTATAGTCATAACCATATAATTTATTTTTCAATAGAGAACAACAATTATTTTAACCACCAGAGAAAATTATAAGAATTAACACAAACACCCTTTCCCTTAATGGTACATGCCCATAACATTCAAGAAAGAAATTATTTTGTTGACCCTTACAGAATTCTGTATCAACTTTTGTTCTTAGACAGAAATGTTAAAAACACTTACTATGTCATAATTCCTACAGAACACAGTATCATTTACCTCTGAGTAAACATGCATAGGCCTGCTCTCTTAATGAAATAAAGAAATAATAGGCCTGCTCTCTTAATGAAATAAAGAATCTCTTGGGGTTTTATTTGTTATTTAGCAAAACCCAAATCCCATTTGGGAGAAAGAGGGATATACAATAAATAAATAAATAAATAAATAAATCTTAACCACCATCCTCCACAATCAACATTGTTTCTACAAGTACAACTAACTGAATATAATATTTTTGGGTGTCAGGAAACAAAGTGAGAATTTGTTTTTTCTCACTGCAAAAACTGCAATGAGTTTAAGTTTGTCAGACTATTCTTTCTGCAGTGCTTGCTTTATGAAAACATGTATTAAGTTAGGAAGAGACTGTTGCAAGTCTGGAAAAAATGAAATATGCCATAGCTCACTGTGAAAATTCAAAGGAAAAACAGTATGGACTTGAAGGACAAACACTTTTTCACTAGCACTCCGATTTTATTTTCAATCTCAATGGGGAATGAAATCACAGATGGAACCATGAAGTATGTTTACTCATCCCAGGCCTTTGATATGTAAATGACTGTTCTGAGAGAATTAAAAATACACTGACCAGTAGACATTCTTTTAGAAGAGAGAAAGCCATTGCTACCTAAGGGAGAGGGGAGATAAACATTTCTCACAGCAGACACATGGTGAATAACTGAATACTGACTGCTGCTAGAGTGCTTTCCTGGGGGAGTTGCTGCATTTTCAGTGCAACATATTTTCTGTGTTTAAATGCAAAGCAAAAAACAGGTTATAGAAGACAGAAACTTTCCAAGGGGTTTTCTGATAACCATCAAAACAGATATTTACAGATGTCTCATTTTAAAGCCAAAACATTAGGGTTTCTTTTTGGTAGAAACTGGGATAAATCATAGAATCATAGAGTTGGAAGAGACCACAAGGCCATCCAGTCCAACCCCCTGCCATGCAGGAACTCCAAATCAAAGCATCCCTGACAGATGGCCATCCAGCCTCTGCTTAAAGACCTCCAAGGAAGGAGACTCCACCACACTCCGAGGGAGTGTGTTCCACAGTCGAACAGCCCTTACTGTCAGGCAGTTCCTCCTAATGTTGAGGTGGAATCTCTTTTCCTGGAGCTTGCACCGATCGTTCCGGGTCCTAGTTTCTGGGGCGGCAGAAAACAAACTTGTTCCCTCCTCAATATGACATCCCTTTAAATATTTAAACAAGGCTATCATATCACCTCTTAACCTTCTCTTCTCCAGGCTAAACATCCCCAGCTCCCTAAGGCGTTCCTCATAGGGCTTGGTTTCCAGACCCTTCACCATTTTAGTTGCCCTCCTTTGGACATGCTCCAGTTTCTCCACATCCTTTTTGAATTGTGGTGCCCAGAACTGGACACAGTATTCCAGGTGAGGCCTGACCAAAGCAGAATAGAGTGGCACTATTACTTCTCTTAATCTAGACGCTATACTTCTATTGATGCAGCCTAAAATTGCATTGGCCTTTTTAGCTGCTGCATCACACTGTTGACTCATGTTCGACTTCTGGTCTACCTGGACTCCTAGATCCCTTTCACACGTAGTCTCATTCAGCCAGGTGTCCCCCATTGTATATCTGTGCTTTTCATTTTTCCGCCCTAAGTGTAGTACTTTACATTTCTCCGTATTGAATTTCATTTTGTTAGCTTTGGCCCAACTTTCTAGTTTGTTCAAGTCATTTTGAATTTTGATCCTGTCCTCTGGGGTATTAGCTACTCCTCCTAATTTGGTGTCATCTGCAAATTTGATAACTATACCCCCAATACCGTCATCCAAGTCATTGATAAAGATGTTGAATAGCACCGGGCCCAGGACAGAGCCCTGTGGCACCCCACTCGTCACTTCTTTCCAAGTTGAAAAGGAGCCATTGTTGAGCACCCTTTGTGTTCGGCCAGTCAACCAATTACAAATCCATGTAACAGTTACTTTGTCTAGCCCACATTTTACCATCTTGTTTGCAAGAATGTCATGGGGAACCTTGTCAAAGGCCTTACTGAAATCAAGATATACTATATCCACAGCATTCCCTTCATCTACCAAGCTGGTAATTTTATCAAAAAAAGAGATCAGATTTGTCTGGCATGACTTGTTCCTCTGAAACCTATGTTGACTATTTGTGATTATGGAATTACTTTCCAGGTGTTCACAGACTCGCTGTTTAATGATCTGCTCCAGAATCTTTCCCGGTATTGAAGTCAGACTAACTGGACGATAATCCTCTTTTTTCCCCTTTTTGAAGATGGGGACAACGTTTGCCCACCTCCAGTCTGAGTAATTCTTGAGTAATTCTGCCTTTTCTCTGTCCCCTGTTAACTTTTTGCCATCTTTTCCACACAGTGGCCCTACCATTGCCTTCTTCTTCCTTTGCTGCGGACATACCCAAAAAAATCCCTTTTTATTGTTCTTAACCTCTCTAGCAAGCCTGAGTTCATTCTGCACTTTAGCTTTTCTAACTTTAACCCTACACATGCTAGCTATTTGCTTGAATGCCTTGTTTGAATGTGGGAAACCACTGAAATGATTTCCCACATTCATATTTTCATTTTATGTTGCCAAATATTATTTTGGACATCTACTTGCTGGGACCCAAAGAATTCTCTTTTGTGTGCCCAAAAGCTTTGGCTTGCCCAGTGCAATTTTTGAGAATTTTCCTTTTCAAAAAGTATCTTGCTAGAATACATGGGAAGATTTTCTTTGAGGAATATAAATTCAAAGGTCTCATGGGAAATTCAAATTCAGAAAATATATATTATAAAGACTACAGTACATTTCCAATAACTGCGACAGAAGATATCAACAATTGGTAACGTTCCTCTCCAGGATTCTTCTGGTTCTTGTATCTTCCCTCAAGACACCAGACAACTCAGTAGTCTTATATAAAAGATGTACTTTATTCTACTATATATAAATACTATATGCCCTACAAATCACAATCTCTACTCCACCAAAATACTCCACACTACACCACAATATGCATTGGCAAACATTGCACTTATAGCCATTGTTAGTCACCACCCACTAGTCAGTTCCCACCCAGTGGGTGTGTACATTCATTTTGATTGGTTTACATGGATCATCCCATACTTAAGACCAACCCAAGTGTTTCATCATTTTACCTTGACTACTTAATGAATCTCAGGTGTTTGCAATCTACAACAGGTGTTTTCAATATACACTCTATAACTTTGTCCTTGTCTCTCAAGGCTTCCAAATTACATTATCCTTTTCACCTGTGTAGCCTCATGATTGCTCCTGCTTAATCACTGTGACTTTCACATACACATTTTGTTTCTATTAGTGTATATCCCATGTTGCTTTTTCCTTAACAATCCCCTCCGAAATAAAATATTGTACGTGTCTTACAATGTCATTCCAACCATTTGTGTCAGTCTTTCATGTTTTTCCACCGTCAATGCTTTTGTGAACAAATCTGCTATGTTGTGTTGTGTTTCTATATATCTCAATTCTATTTTACCCTTTTGAACCATGTCTCACACATTTTGATATCTTACTCCAACATATTTTGTTCTGTTCTTCAAACTTTCAGTTTCAGCCATTGCTATGCATGACTATGAATCTTCCAGAATTTCTACTGGTATCCTGTAACTTTCATTTAAATCATTCAACAATTGCTCAACCCACTGTACCTCATTCACTATCTCATTTAAAGCTGCGAATTCTGCTTCAGTCATACTTAACGCTACATTAGTTTGTTTTCTACTTCTCCAGACTATTGGACTTTCACTGTACTTAATTATCATTCCTGTAACTGACTTCTTGTCTCCTAATTCTGATGCAAAAGAACTGTCCACATAACAATCTAAATCTGAACTACTGTTTCTAATTATCAATTTCTTATCTAGAGTTCCTTTCAAATATCTCAATAAGTGTTTTACTGCTGTCCAGTCTTCAATTTTTGGATCATTAACTCTTCTGGACAATACATTTACAGCATACGAAATGTCTGGTCTGGTGTGGCAAGATATGAATTGTAAAGATCCTATTATGCTCCTGAATAAAGTCTTGTCTTCAAAATCTCTAGTTGTTTTTTCAGATACAAAACCAGTTGTCATTGGAGCTCTTACTATTTTAGCATTTTGTAATCCACACTTTTCAATCAAATTTTCAATTTTCTTTCTCTGACTTAACAAACAATGTCCTTTTCCTGTCCATTCAACACTAATACCTAAATAAGACTTTAATAAACCTAGATCTTTTAAAACAAACTTTTCAGACAATTCTCTTTTTACTGATTCAATTTCCTGTTTTGACTTTGCTGCCACGCATAAATCGTCTACATAAATTACTAACACTATGTCTACTTTTGTATAGACACAAGCATCTGCAATGCTCCTTTTGTATCCTAGTTTAGCTAACTCTTCATTAATGCACAAATTCCATGCTCTGGCACTTTGTTTTAATCCATACAATGCTTTCTTTAATTTATAAACTTTCTGACTACCAATTTCTTCAAAACCTTGTGGCTGCTCCATAAATATCTCTTCATCTAAACTAGCATTTAAGTAGGCTGTTTCAAAATCAAAATGTTCTACAACTAAATTCCTTTTTGCTGCTACAGCCAGAACCATTCTCAGACTTTCTGGCTTTGCAGTTGGAGAATATGTCTTATCATAGTTCTCATACTGCTGTTGTGCAAAACCCTTAGCTACTAACCTAGCTTTATACTTAATACTTCCATCTGGCATTTCTTTCTTTTTGTACACCCACTTACAACCAATTACTTTCTTGTCTTTGGGTCTATCAACTATTTCAAAAACATCTTTATTTACCAGACAACCAAACTCATCATCCATTGCATCAATCCATCTTTCCTGTTCTTCTCTAGACAAACTTTCCAACTCTTCAAAACTTTCAGGCTCTTCCACTGCTAAACAAGCTCTTGCATTTGTCACAACAAACCTATCTGGAGGCTTTCTAACTCTGTGACTATGTCTGGGAATAAACTCTGCTGATCTGCCTCTTTCATCCTCACTTTCTGTACTGGAAGTTGTAGTTCTATGACTAAATCTCTTGTCTTCAGTCATTATAGTAGTAATAGGTCTAGATTGTGTCTCATTATCAGAAGAGCTACTACTACTGCTAGTTGATGCTTCTGGCTTAACTGAAACCCCTCCATTTCCTGAAGTTGGTTCAATTTGTGATTCTGGCTCATTTGAACTTCCTAACCTCAAGAAAACTTCTTTATTGGCATGCAGTTTGTCCCAACCAGCATGTCTCTCGAAATTTGCCGACCTAGAATACTGCACTTCTTTTCCACCCAAATGAAACTTGTAGCTATTTCCTGAATAACCCAAAAACCTAAGCCTTTTACTTTTGGGTTCTCCTTTCTTCCTGAAACAAGCTGGTATGTAAACATAAGCAAATTGTCCAAAGACTCTCAAATACTTGTAATTTGGCACTCTCCCATACAATACCCTGTAGGGAATGTCTTCAATTTCTGAATGATACAGTCTGTTACTAATATGTACTGCTGTCAAAGTTGCTTCTGCCCAGAAACTATCTTTTACCTCTGCATCTGCCATCAAACAAGCAGTTATCCTTTTTATATCTTGTATTTTTTTTCTCCGCTAAACCATCTTCGTTAGGACAAGCGGGATTAGTAGTTTCATGCCTAATTCCCACCTTTTCAAACCAATTAAACAATTGATTACTTACAAATTCTCCTCCTCGGTCAGTAACAATGGTGCCTACTCTAATATCAAATTGTCTTTCCACCATTCTCACCCATGCTTTTAAACTTTGCCCAGCGTCAGATTTGTTTTTCAATATTCTTACAAATGCAAACCTTGTAAACCTATCAACAATTACTAGGAAATATTTGCTTCCCCCTAAAGATAAACAATTAGCTTGGGCAACATCTGCATGTACAAACTGAAATGGTCTTTGAGCAATTCTTTTGGTTTTCTTGGCTACTGGAAAAGCTCTGACCTTTACCTGATTGCATACAGTACAATCTAAGTGATTTTTGCATTCAGCAACTTTTAAATCTGGACACATACTGATTAACTTCTTTAAACATTTGAAACTAGCATGACCAAATTTTCTATGGAGTTCATGTATACAGTCTTTGTGAATTGGACTATTGTCTATGTTATTAGCATTTTCAACCCTGTAGCTATCAATATTGTCTTCCAAATAGTAAAGTTTATCCTTTTTCAAGCCTATGCCTCGCAATTCCCCATTCAGTTTTATCTTACACATGTTCTTTTCAAAAATAACTGTGTAATCTCTGTCTGTTAACCTGCTCACTGATAACAAATTATTTTCTAACTCCTTTACATGTAACACATCATTAAAGTTTTCCTTTAGCCCAGGAATGAAAACTGTACCCATTTGATTTACAGTGCTGAGCTCTTTCCCATCAGCTAAAACTACAGCATTTACATTAGCTGATTTTCTATTACTTATCAAATTAATATTGTTACACATTGAAGATGATGCTCCTGAGTCAATTAACCATTTACAATTAGCATTTTGTTTTTCCTTAATCATGGTTGCAAACCCCTTTTTGTTACCACTGTCCTTCAAAAATGGAGGTTTGGACTGTTTTTGATACTGCCGCGGCAGCCATCTGCTCTCTCCTTGCTTGCTTCTCTCAGCAGCAAATTGTTTACAATGTCTCTGTAGATGACCAGTCTTTTTACAATAAAAACACCTCCGTTGCTCCCTTGTAGAAGCTGCTTCTTCCTGCTTTCGTAGTTCAGGCGTAGTTTGTTGTTTTGGCACAGTCCTTAAACTTGCTGAGTCACCCTGCTCAGACTTTCTTCTCAAGTTCTCTTCCAATATTCTGGCAACAATTAAGTCTCTGTTCAGCTCAGCTTCTGGCAAATTTTGCAAGCTATTTGTAATGTTGTCCCAAGAAGAGTCTAGCGATTCTAGTAAAATGTAACACTGCTGCTCTTTGCTAATTTCCACTCCTCTCAGTTCAGCTTGCACAAATAAATCTTGCATTGTTTTTAAATGTTCTATCACACACTGTCCTTTAGTCATCTTTTGTCTGTAAATTCTTTTAGACCAAAGCATTTTTGCAAACGCAGTTGAAGGAGTGTGTAATCTCTGCAAAGTATCCCGCACATCCTTGGCGGACACTTTATCTCTTACGTCGTTAATCAAGTCTTCTTCTAGCATGAGATAAAGACATGCTTTTGCTTTAGCGTCTCTTTCTCGAGTAGCTGCATTAGCATCAGCTGCCAGCCCTGTTTCAACTGTCAACCACAGAGACTCCTTTATTAGTAGAGATTGGGCATATATCGTCCAGGTAGAGTAGTTGTTTCTATTTAATTTACTAAACTTTAGTATCTCCATCTTAATTTGTGCAGTGACTCAATTTGACACAGTCCCTCTGAGTATGCACAGCAGACAAAACACAAAATGATTTACTCACAAGGCTCCACAAAACTTTCTTCCACTCTCTGGACCTTTCAGCTTCTGTGGATGCTGGTTGCTCTAGTATCTGGGCCCATAACCCTTGTCAGGGATGATGGTAGTTGTAGCTCTTCACCTCTGGCTCTAACTCTCCACCTTGTTATGCAGCAGAGCTGACCAGCTTTGATCAGTGGTTGATGCTTCTTCCCAAGCAGCAGAGTTTCAGAGAATAGGCTGAAGACCCTGACAAACTCTCCAAGCCTTCTCTCTCTTCTTCCTGAGATGTCTCCAAACCTCTCCAGGATTCTTCTGGTTCTTGTATCTTCCCTCAAGACACCAGACAACTCAGTAGTCTTATATAAAAGATGTACTTTATTCTACTATATATAAATACTATATGCCCTACAAATCACAATCTCTACTCCACTAAAATACTCCACACTACACCACAATATGCATTGGCAAACATTGCACTTATAGCCATTGTTAGTCACCACCCACTAGTCAGTTTCCACCCAGTGGGTGTGTACATTCATTTTGATTGGTTTACATGGATCATCCCATACTTAAGACCAACCCAAGTGTTTCATCATTTTACCTTGACTACTTAATGAATCTCAGGTGTTTGCAATCTACAACAGGTGTTTTCAATATACACTCTATAACTTTGTCCTTGTCTCTCAAGGCTTCCAAATTACATTATCCTTTTCACCTGTGTAGCCTCATGATTGCTCCTGCTTAATCACTGTGACTTTCACATACACATTTTATTTCTATTACTGTATATCCCATGTTGCTTTTTCCTTAACAACTGCAACACATAGCTGCCAAAACTCTCAGCTTTCTGGTTTGGAAAAGGAGTCTGCCAAGCTTGGAATGCTCATGTGAACTGTGGATAGAGATTATGATTATTAAATCAATTGTGAATACAGGTCAGAATAATCATCCTTTATTAGTAAACAAAGCATGAACACTCCTGCACATAAACAAACATATATATACTGATGAGAGGTCTTGTCTTCACAGGTCAAACAAAACACGTTCACCCTGTTAACAACACAGGGCTCAGTCCCCAGTTATGGTATTAACTGCCTGGACAATGTTGTGCCAGTTCAGCACTGAACCCGCCATATTGTTTGTTGTTTTGTGTCTTCAAGTCATTTCAGACTTATTGAGACCCTACTATCAGGTTTTCTTGGCAAGATTTGTTCAGAGGACGTTTCCCATTGCCTCCCTCTGAGGCTGAGAGTGACTTGGCTAAGGTCCATGGATTAGCAGGGATTTGAACCCTGGTCTCCAGAGTCATAGCCCAAAACTCAAACCACTGTGCTGCACTAGCTCTCACTCTATATACACCCGTTAAAATGGTGTAAAAAACTCACAGATTGCTTTGGATTTTCCCAGAAGATCTGGAGCCCTCTGTTGCAATGCTGCATGGCTGTTTACAATGTATCCCACTGTTCTGCCTGTTGCTGCTGCTGCTGCTGGCATACATTACTTCCTCTGAGGTTAGAATGAGGTACCCCACCATGTGATAGATGCTGACAACCTTGTTCTGACCCACAGTGAGTGACACACACCACTAGTGGCAGCGCCAGGTAGCACAGTGGAACGTGTATGTGAACAGCTGCCTAGCATCACAGTAGAGTGCCCAGGTACTGAGGTGATGTCAGGGCAGATCTGGGGTCAGAATACTCTAGGCTGCTCCCACATTATTCTTGCCCAGCCTTTGTGAGATCAGTTTTGACAGAAAAACAGGAGGGCTAGATTCAGATCCTGCATTTCAAAACAAGGGATAAATATTGGCAAAGCTGACTACATCAAACATGGACATATGGGATTACACTAGTTATGCTGTCCTACAGCAGCTTCAAATTCAGATTTTACAGAATTACATTTACAACTGTCATTTGCAAAAAATTACAATTAGTCTTATAAACTGGAATCCAGTTGTATAAATCCAAACAGAGTAAATCAATTGCTGAATAGTGAGTCAACACATAGGTAAATCCAATTGATGCAATGAGTCTATTCTAGTCAGTACTATGAATAGTATTTAAGCCAAAGTTTTCTATGCACATAAGTTTCCCTCTTTCTCCATCCCATCTAAGATTTATACAGTCTTTTCATACTGTTTTAGGTGCTACATTTGGATGTTGTAGTAGTATAATAATAATAATATGTACCTACAGATTCTGCATCCATGGATTCAACCATCCATGGCTTGAAAATATTCAATAAATAATCCAAACAGCAAACCTTGATTTTGCCATTTGATATAAGGGACATCTTTTTACTCCCCCACTGTATATAATGGGACTTGAGCATCCATAAATTTTGGTATTCATGAGGGATCCTAGAACCAACCCCCTGCAGATACCAAGGGTCCACTTTACTAGTGGTAAAAATGAAACCACAAGGGCTCCCTTAAATATGATAACACTATTTGATTGAGACAACATAGCTATGGTAGTTTTAAGTAATCATGGTAAACATTCGCATATTCGGCTACATTACTGATGTAATTAAAATCATCACAGCTACATAGGGAGAGATGTTGCATTATAGCTTCCCATAACAGAGGTTCCTTTTATCAATGGCTAACATGTGACTGTGGGGTAATTTAAGTTTCCTAAGGCTTTAGCCTTTAGTAAGGAAACAAAGATATTCAAAATATGAAAACCAAACCTGTTAGAGTCTGGCTTTAAAACAGCAGAGTAGCAGAAATGTGACTTTGCCTAACTATGCTTTCCTAAGAACTGATACTGGCTCAAAAAACAACAACCACATAGCTTGTAGTTTAAAAACAATGGCTTTAATCTATATTTACATAACAGGCTATATCTAACTAGTGAATAATTCAAATAGAGAGAAATATTTATCTCACAATCTTTCCAAACAAACTTGAGAGAGCAGGAAGATGGAACAACTCAGATGAAAGGCTTGAGAGAAAGACTGTTAGTCCCAAAGAGGGAGTGACCTAAGTCACAAAGGGCCTTTGCAGACTGCCAGAAATAATGCAGCTTGAGTACACTTTAACTGTCCTGGCTCACTGGTAGAGAATCATGGGAATTGTATTTTTTTTCTGAAACATTGAGCCTTCTCTGCCAGACAGATCTGGTGCCACAATAAACTACAGTTCCCATGATTCCCTAACACTGAGCCAGGGCAGTTAAAGTGGACTCGAGCTACATTATTTCTGGCAGTCTGCAAAGGCCCAAAGTTAGTATGAATAAGAGAGAGAGAAGGTAGGAGTTTGCAAGCAGAAATCTCTATCTATCTAAGGAGGGAGGGGGGGGGGAAGAATGCAAAAATCTTCCACCAATCCCCTTCTCATTCTCTTTGACCAACATCAATGATCTTCATCCCTTTGCATACTCTCTGGAACCAATCTATTGGTAGAGATTTAGTAAGGATGTCGGTAATCATCACTTCAGTGTTGCAGAACTGTAACTGGACAAGTCCATTTTGACACATCTCTTGAATTTTGTGGAAGGCAATGCCTATATTCTTCTTGAGTGGCTTTTCACTCAGAAATCTTGATGCATCTTTATTTATCTTGCATCAGAATGGTTGGTTTGGCCTCTGTTATCCGAAAGTCCAGAAGTAAATTGTGCTGCCATTTGATTTCATCACATACTGTCTTTGCTGAAACACACTCAGCACCAGTAGAAGAATCTGTAATTGTGGATTACTTCTTACTTGTCCAACTTACAGTTCCTCCACCATAAAAGATCAGGTTTCCACTGGTTGATTATCTGTCTGCTAGGTCTTCAGCCCAGTCTGCATCCGTGCAAGCGATCAGTTGTGGTTGGTTACAGGCTGAGCAGCATCAGTCTGTGATTTGCTCTTCCTTTTAAGTATCTGGCAACTCTCTTCAATGCAATGAAATCTCTTTCAGTAGGAGAATTGACCATTCTGCATAAGATGCCAACAGCATTTGCAATACCAGGTCTGGTGAAATTGGCTATGTATAGGAGTTTTCCAAATGCAGTCCTATACTTGTCTCCATTTTGCAAAGGTTCAGATTCTTTAGTGTCATTTAAGAATCCTATTTCCATTGGATTTGCATAGGATTTGCATTTGTCAGGCCAAGACAGTCCAGAAGATCCATTATGTCCTGCTTCTGATTAAGGAAGAAACTTCCATCACTGTTTCTTTCTATTTATACTCCAAGATAGTGTGATATGTATCCCAAATTCTTGATATCAATCTCTTTCCTGAGATTCTAGATTACCTTTTCACTATCTGCTTTGTCCTCACTGCACAGGATCAGATCATCAATATAATTTGTGATGTAAGTCCACTTGTTATTTCTGAATCTCTTGTACACACATTTGTCAACAGTACCTGGAGTGAATCTCTCTTTGATAAGAAGCTGGTTCAGTTTTTCACTCCATGCTCTGGTGGCCTGTTTTAAACCATAAATGGTCTTTTGCAATTTGCATACAAGATGTTATTTTCCTGGAACTTGGAATCATAGAGGCTGTTCCATAAATAGTAGTTCAGAGAGATTACAATTTTAAAAAGCTGTTCAGACATTCAGATATTGAGCAGTTATTTTCTTGTAGGCTGCAACAGCTAGGAGAGTTCTGATGGTTGTGTGTGTGTGACTACTCCAGCAAAGGTTTCATTGGGCCTTTGCAGACTGCCAGAAATAGTGCAAATTGAGTCCACTTTAAGGGTTAGGATTAGTGCTAGGGAATCATGGGAATTGTTTTTTTTTTTTTCTGAGACATTGAGCCTTCTCTGTCAGAGAGCTCTGGTGCCACAATAAAATACAGTTCTCATGATTCCCTAACTCTAACCCTAACCCTTAAAGTGGACTCAATTTGCACTATTTCTGGCAGTCTGCAAAGGCCCATTGTATCCTCACCATACTTTTGACTGTAGCCTTTAGCCACAAGTCTTGCTTTGTACTTCTGAATCTCCCCTTACTTTTTGGTAAAGATCCATCTACAGCCAATTGCCAATTTCGTTATGGCAATTCTGACAAAGTCCATGTCTTGTTTTTATATAAAGATTGCATCTCTTCACTAGTGGCTTGTATCCACTTCTCAGAATCTGTCTTTGGCAGTCCTTTGATCTTTTTCCAATCAGAAGGTTGTGGAATTATTTCCTCTGTGGCTTGCTAAGTGAATCTGTAAGGTGGCACACCTTTATTGGAGCATTCTGACCTTCTTGCCTGGACTTGGATACCTGGCTCTGCTTCTTGTGAGCCATCCGGTTCATCATCGTTAGGCTGGTCCACTGCAGGTATAGCACTGCAGGTATAAAGTGGACTCAATTTGCGCTATTTCTGGCAGTCTGCAAAGGCCCTATGTTTCCCAAGAACTGATACTGGCTCAAAAAACAACAAACACATAGCTTGTAGTTTAAAAACAATTGCTTTCATCTATATTTACGTTAACAGGCTATATCCTAATCTAACTAGTGAATAGAATTCAAAGATATTGTCTTTGTTCAATCCATTGCTGAGGGACTGTAGTTTGTGGATAAATTCAAATTCTGCTGTTTCTTTTTCCAATCTACCTTTGTAGTTCTTTTGTTCAAGGAGTCAGCAATGGATTGAACAAAGACAATGGATTCCTTACTCACTACACACACTTCAACACTATATGACTCTATCCTCATAGGAGTGCCCTACATTCATCTATTCCTCTCACCACAGGCTATTCCCATTAAAAAACTGCATCCACAGTTCAGTCCCATTCACAAAGACCAGTGTCCTATGTCTTTTTGCAATAACTACCATAGTTAAGACTGGACCTGCCACTTCACTTCCATACACAAAGGATTTGTAATTTGATTTTACATCTTCACATAAGTGCCTGGCCTCCGGTCCACTAGATGCATCTGAGGAAGTAGACTGAGGTCTACGAAAGCTGATGCTAACAATTTCTTTCTTTTAATTAATCTCAAAGGTGCTACAGGATCTCTCTATGTAGTAACTAGTGAATTATTCAGGTAGAGAGAAATATTTATCTCACCATCTTTCCAAACTTGAGAGAGCAGGAAGATGGAACAGCTCAAATAAAAATCTTAGAGAAAGACTGTTAGTCCAAAAGAGAGAGTGATCTAAGTCACAAGGTTAGTTTGAATAAGAGACAGAGAAGGGAGGAGTCTTCAAGCAATCCCTATCTATCTAAGAAGGGGGAAAGAGAATGCAAAGATCTTCCAACAGTCACTAAGGGGGGAAGCAGACTGGCGGCACAGGGCCGCCCTGGGAAGGTGCGCCACGGGACCGAGGCATCCCCATGCCTCGATCTTGTGTCGCACCTTCCCTGTCCCTGAAAGAAGCGCTAAAATAGTGCTCCTTTCACAAGTCAGTGAAAGTGTGCTGCAAAAGCTTGCGGCGCACTTTGACTGACTTTTCCGCCGCAGCGTGTCCGGACGCTGCGGCGGGAGGGTGCCCTCGGAGCGCTGGCCGTGCGGAGGGCTGGCGGCTCTGAGGGCAACCTCGGGAGGAAGAAGGGGTGCCGATCGTGTGGCTGCCCCTCCTCTTCCCTGCCTCCAGGATGGCTTTTTAAGCCGTCTGCCAAGGCCCTAATATTATATCACATCAAAAGACATCAGATTCCTGTCCTTTTGTCTCCTAACAATGTAATTTAGTATTATGAAAATGCAAGGTCTTATTGGTAGTTCTCCAATCTGTTAACATAGAGGTGGGTAACTGCATGGGTGTGGTGTCCAATTTTTGCCCTTAGAACCTTTTGGTGGGCCAGACAGTATGTCTTCAATAAAAAAAGGAAACCACTGCCTCTTGATAGGACTTGGGGGGCTGGGTGGAAGTAACCAACCCATGATGTTAAAGCTATTAGATGGTCATTCGAAAACACATCCAAGGGTTGGCCATACAGCTACATACAACAAGATCCAAACTCCACAAAGCAGCAATTGTTGGGGTATGCAGACAGCAGGAATCTAGCATACACACACATGAAGAGTCTGCTCCAGACAGCATAGGAAAAATCCTCCCACATGCATGTGCTGCTAAAATGAATAGTTAAGCAGCGAGGCTTCACTCAACAAGGGCTTTAATCTTTGTTGCAAATATTTAGAAAAATACAGAGTATCAGATATCTGTCTTGAATACTCACAGCTATACAGACTAATAAAGTGCGTCACCAACCACCAACCACAACTAACCAACAACAGAGATTCTGACTCTCTCATATATATGTGGTCTTCTTGAGAATATGTGACAGCCGTGCATTAATGAAACCTGGCTTGTTTCATTCTCAGTGCCTGTTGCATCAGGACTGTTGCATCAGGCCTCCCATGATGCATACCTGGCTAGTCTCGTCCACTGTGCATGTTGCATCAGGTCTCCCATGATGCACAGCTCACCAAATGCTGACTCATGCACTTGTCACTTGAACTATACTAAACCTGTTACTATTGCTCCAGTTCCCTTCAGTGGCCACATCCATGCCATTTTCCAGACCCTGGTGCCACATGGTCTTGACAGCAATACTGTTATTAAGCCAGCCAAAAATGCACAAAATACATGATGTAAACTTTCAAGGCTCCAATGGATTCATCATCATTATACCAGAGAAAGAAAATAAATGATATTAGAGTCACAGACCTACTTTTTGTTAAATGTTGCTGTTGTCCCTCAGCTGAGATGGTATGGAAGGATATCCTTTCCTGGAAGCTGGGGATCTTGAAAGTGTGGTGCATGCACTGGTAACCTCTCATCTCAATTTCTGTAATGCACTCTACATGGAGCTACCCTCATACTTGGTCCAGAAACTCCAACTAGTACAGAATATGGCAGCCAGGTTGATCTCAGAAACAACAAGAAGAGACCACATAACACCAATCTTAAGATCACTTTACTGGCTGCCCATTAGTTTCCGGGCCCAGTACAAGGTGTTGGTCATCACCTTTAAAGTCCTAAATGGCTTGGGTCCAACCTATCTTCAGGACCACCTCCTTCCGTTTAATCCACCCTGAGCACTCTGGTCCTCTGGGAGGAATCTGCTGCAGCCTATAAAAACTAGGCTGTCTGCAACCGCCCAGAGGGCCTTTTTGGCAACTACTCCCAGATTATGGAATGGCCTGCCAGATGAGATCCATCATATTACCACCTTAAACAACTTTAAAAAGGCTGTTAAGATGGATCTCTTCCAGCAGGCCTTTCCTGAATAGATATTCCAGCCATCAAGAGACAGCCCAACCTGCTCCCCTGACTCTGCTGCAGTTATTGTTGTTTATTTGTATTTTATTTTCAGTGTGTTTTAAATTGTTCATTGTTGAATTGTATTTTAAGGGGTGGATGGGATTGTGGGATATGTAGTGTATTTTTAATTTTATAAGCTGCCCTGGTTGCGTTATGCAGAGGGGTGGGATAAAAATAAATTTTATTATTATTTATTATTATTATCCATTCCTCTCTTTTGACCATCATGTAGGTTCTGGGAGACAAAGAGTCATAAGGTCCAGGAAATTCATAAGCTCCACTAGCAAGCCAACAACAACAACAACAAAAGGAGCTTTCTTTGAGATCCAGACTGTCTTTGTTCTATGTGAGGCTACCATTCTTAGGCAGAGAACATTGAATTTCTCAAGAATCATTTGTGCTGTTGCATTTGGAAAACTTTTAGATGATGTTTAGGTAAAACAAAATGATTTGCTTACTCTAGGGCAATTTTCCAACAAGTTTGTTTTCCCTGTGGGCCACTCTTCCCCTTCCCGCACATTATAGAGCACACAAACATTAAAATGATGTTAGTTTACACAGAACAATGAACAACAACAAAAAATAAACTAACCCACAAACTTAAAAATCTAAAATTTCTCTGCTCTTTGCTTTCGGCTTGCTTGGCTTTAGGCCTAGCTCTCTCTTGGCTTTTGCTATTCAGCTTTTACAATTCCCATGATTCCCTAGCACTGAGCCAGGGCAGTTAAAGTGGACTCAATTTGCACTATTTCTAGCAATCTGCAAAAGCCCTTTGACTATTCAGCTTTACTATTCTTTCTCGCTTGTACCGGGGGCTCAGGTATCTTCCTTGAGCAACCCGTGTGTGGGGGGGGGGGGCGAGTGAGGCCTTCAGGCCGGCCTTTGGGGCCTGTAGCACCTCCGCATCCCCAATTCTCGGGGGTACTTGATTTTCAGGCCCAGTCTGGTAAGGTTGGGACCCATCACTGGTCTGGGAGGGTTGGTTGCACTTCTCTCCAGCAGTGAGTGTGTGGAAGATGGCAGTCTTCAGGTGAGGGATCTGCATAGGACCCTCGGTGGACACTTTTCCTGTGGTGGTTGCCAGTGATGCTTCCTGGCTATGGTGTCTCTTGTGAGACTTGGAAAAGGGTGGCCTGCTAAGGCCTGGTGGTAATCATCCACTGTTGGGTGATTTGGTTTGGGCCCGTGTTTATTTCACTGAGGTTAGGATGCCACGTAGCAAGGCCCAATCCAAAAGGCGCACGGCTTCAGCCATGCCTAGTTCGGGTCAATCTGCTTCAAAAAGGCCTTCACAGTCTAGCAGCAGAGAAGATGAGATTTCTGCCCAGGTTCCACAACTGGGCAAAACTGTTCAGGCTTGTGTGGCGCTCTGCAATCAACTTGCACAGAAGGAACTACCTCGGGTGCCAGCCCTTCGGGTGCTATTAACACCGAAGTGTCACTATCTTTAGTGGCATCTGAGTCTTAGCTAGCTGTTGCTACACCGGGCCCGTCAGTGGTTTCTGCAGTGGAGCTCAGGCACCCCACTATTGCTGATGTGTGGGACCTCCTGCAAAGAGTCCCGGGTTTGGGGACACAGGGTGTGGTTCCTCCTGTATCCGGGCAGCCTACTTTGGCTGATTTATACAACCTCTTACAAGGGGTGATTCTTCCAGGTGGTGCAATGGAGCAGACCGGTGGTGAACAGAGAGGTGCTGCTGCCTCTGCTGTCTTGGACACCTGAGCCGTTGTGGGGCCACATTTTGGGGGACCACTGCGGTCAGTTGGCGAAGCTTCCCAGCAAGCTTCACGTTCAGGTTTGTCTCCTATTATTGCACATGCTAATTGGCCTATCTCGGTATGGGCTCCAGGTGGCCAAGTTGGTCAGGGTGTGGCTTTGGAACGGCCCAACTCTATGGTTTTGAATGCATCCGTGCAGGCACCTGCAACTTCACAGTTCCCCAACACTCGGGTGCAAGGTAGTCAGCCTTCTGCTGTTGCTAGCGCCATGTCTGTGGTGTCTATTTCTAGTGCTTCTCTGTTATCTGGAACGGTGGGGAATGTGGAAGCTACTCCTTACGCTGGTATGTCTACACCCCTTGGTCCACACCTTCCTCTTTCCACTAAAGAAAGGATTTGGGAGGGCAAATATATTGATTTATTTACTTTGACTTTTAGGGATCCCAAGCCAAGGATTATGGTAAAGGATGGGATCATTTTTAGTTTACCAAAAGAGTTTCAGGCACACCCTAAACTAGAGCGCAATTTTGTTAATTGGATTATGGGCTTCACCATTTATAGAGGTGTCATAGAGCAAAAGGAACCACTCAGATCCCCTGATTTTTCTAAATATCAGGAGATCATGATAAAAGCGTACACCAATTGCCATGACAATTCAAAGGGTGCAGCTTGGCTCCAATACGATGAGCAGTTTAGGATGAGAGCGGCACAGGACCGCTCTTTATCTTGGAGGCATGGTCAGTCCGAATTTTGGGCTGACGTTATGGTGGGGGACTCCCCCTTGAGCAGGTGTGATAACAGGTTTGTCCCGATGGTTACCATGCCGAGAGGGCTGAATGCGAGGCCTGCAACTGGAGAGAGAAGGCAATTTGACTTATGCTGGGACTTTATGCCGGCAAGTGTAAAAGATAACCCTGCAGGTTTGATCACAAATCATAGAATCATAGAATCATAGAGTTGGAAGAGACCACAAGGGCCATCCAGTCCAACCCCCTGCCATGCAGGAACTCCCAATCAAAGCATCCCCGACAGATGGCCATCCAGCCTCTGCTTAAAGACCTCCAAGGAAGGAGACTGCACCACTCTGCAAGGGAGTGTGTTCCACTGTTGAACCGCCCTTACTGTCAGGAAGTTCCCCCTAATGTTGAGGTGGAATCTCCTTTCCTGGAGCTTACATCCATTGTTTCGGGTCCTAGTCTCTGGAGCAGCAGAAAACAAGCTTGTTCCCTCCTTAATATGACATCTCTTCAAATATTTAAACATGGCTATCATATCACCTCTCAACCTCCTCTTCTCCAGGCTAAACATTCCCAGCTCGCTAAGTCGTTCCTCGTAGGGCTTGGTTTCCAGACCCTTCACTATTTTAGTTACCCTTCTTTGGACACACTCCAGTTTCTTCAACACCTCTGGGGGTGGCCACTCTGGAATTTCCTGTGTTAGAGGAAAAAGAACAGGAGGGGGTTCTGCCCCCCAGCCAGTTTCACCTGGGGGAAAAGGTCCCATCACTAATTAAATTGGACACTATGGTGGCATGGTTAAAGGTTTACCCTAATAGGGTGGCTGCTTTATATTTATTCCAAGGTTTTTCTGTAGGCTTTCGTATTCCCTATACAGGTCCTAGGGTTTATCGTTTTGCACCTAATGCTCGTTCTGTGAGGGATTTGCCAAGTGTGGTGAGGGATAAATTAGCAAAAGAAATAGCAGCAGGGAGAATTTCGGGACCCCATGAGCAGCCACCTATCCCCACACTTCACTTATCCCCTTTGCGCGTAGTTCCAAAAAAAGCCCCTGGGGAATGTAGGCTGATTCATAATTTGTCATACCCGAAGGGGGAGTCTGTGAACGATGCCATTGATCCTGGGCTTACCTCAGTTAGGTACACATCTTTCGACTCAGCAGTTAAGATGATCAGGAACTTGGGCACAGGAGCCCTTTTAGCTAAATGTGATATTAAATCTGCATTTAGACTCCTTCCTGTCCACCCAGATAATTTTGACCTACTGGGTTTTCAGTTTGAAGGAAAATTTTATTTTGACAAAGCTATGCCAATGGGATGCTCAATTTCTTGTTCAGCTTTTGAGACATTTAGTACCTTTCTCCATTGGTGTGTAGTTAAGAGAACTGGTAATAGAGCCATTGCTCATTATTTAGATGATTTTTTAATTTCTGAAAATCCTAATTACTCACAGTGCCAAGACTCCTTAATTCAATTTCAGGAATTAATGCAGGAGCTTGGTGTGCCTTTAGCGGAGGAAAAGACAGAGGGGCCACATACTCAACTTACCTTTCTGGGCATTGAGATGGATACCACAGCTGGAATTTTTCGCCTGCCTAATGAGAAACTAGTGGCTATGAAGCAACAAGTTGGGATCATGTTAGGGAAACAAAGGGCCTTTGCAGACTGTCAGAAATAGTGCACATTAAATTGAGGCACTGCCCTGGCTCAGTGCTAGGGGATCATGGGAACTGTATTTTATTGTGGCACCAGAGCTCTCTGACAGAGAAGGCTCAATGTCTCAGAAAAAAATACAATTCCCATGATTCTCTAGCACTGAGCCAGGGCAGTGCCTCAATTTAATGCGCACTATTTCTGGCAGTCTGCAAAGGCCCAAAAAGCTACCCTTCATGAATTTCAATCTCTTACAGGTCTTTTGAATTTTGCCTGTAGGGTTGTAGTTCCAGGACGAGCATTTTGTGCTAGGCTGTATAGGGCTACTGCAGGGATAGTGGCCCAGCATCACCACATTAGAATCACAAGGGGCATTCATGAGGATTTCAAAGTTTGGTACTCCTTTTTGGATCATTTTAATGGCATATCGTTTTGGAGATCTGAAATGCTGCTTTGGGCAGATTTTCAGGTGCATTCTGATGCTGCTGGTGCCCATGGCATTGGAGTTTATTGGAATGGCCAGTGGGCTGCAGAGGCATGGCCTGCTGCATGGGTTAAAAGTGGTCTGACTAAAAATTAACTTGCTCAGTTCAAAACAAATCTTTGGTATTATTTCATGAACAATGGAACCCTTGGTATGATTATATTAAGAAAACTGTTGTAGATATTGTATAAGTTACTTTTGCATTAGACCAATCTATTAGCTTAATGGAATGAATTGTGAGTCTCCTAATTTTAGGTTACAGACTGTGATATAGTACATATTGAACATATAAGGTCAAAGATATATTGACATATAGATATATAGATAAACCTTTGTAATGCGGTGGAAGTTTCTGTTATGTTTTTTCTTTTTCTTTTTCTTCTGATGTATCTATGTATTTGTGTAATTTATGTATTTATGTATTTTTCGTTGTATTTTTTATTATTATCGTAGTTGTAGTTTGTTGTAATATGTGTTGGTGTTTTTCTTTTCTTTGATTGTTTTATTATTATTTACAATAAAATATTAGAAAAAAAAAGTGGTCTGACTAGAGACCTGACGTTCTTGGAACTGTTTCCAATTGTAGTGGCTGAGCACTTGTGGGCAAGCCAGTTTGCTAAGAGGACTGTCTAGTTTTGGTGTGGCAACCAGGCAGTCATATATGTGGTAAACTCACAGTCCTCCAAGTCTCCTAAAGTTATGGGTTTGGTAAGGGCGATGGTGTTACAATGTTAGAATTATAATGTGTTATTTAAAGCTCAACATGTTCCTGGTTTGCTTAAGCCAGGGGTAGGCAACCTTTCCCCTTTAAGGGCCGAGGGACTTCAGCTCCCAGAAGCCTCAGCCATGTTGGCCAATAGTCCTATGTTGGCCAATAGCTCCTGGGATTCTGGGAGCTGAAGTCCCTCGGCCCTTAAAGGGGAAAGGTTGCCTACCCCTGGCTTAAGCCTTTAGCGGACGCCCTTTTTCGTTTTCAGTTCTCCAGGTTCCGGCAGCTGGCTCCTGAGGCTTCGACACACCCGTTGGAGGTACCGGCGTCGCTCTGGAACCTTGGAGATTAGAAGTTCATAGGGCAATTTTAAACTCCATTGCCCCGTCAACACACAAGTCCTACCAAACAGCTTTAAATTCATTTAATCAATTTTTGCAGGAAATTGGGGAGGATCTAAAATGGCCTATTGATGTTGATTTGGTTCTTCGCTTTATTGTATATCTTAAGCAATCAGGACTTTCGCCTGTCACTATAAGGGGCAGGTTGGCTGCCCTGGCATTTTACTCTAGGGCAAAGGGTTGTTTCAACAATACTAATGATTTTAGGGTCAAAAGAGCAGTGGAGGGATGGTCTAGAGCAGGGGTAGGCAACCTTTCCCCTTTAAGGGCCGAGGGACTTCAGCTCCCAGAATCCCAGGAGATATTGGCCAACATGGGACTATTGGTCAACATGGCTGAGGCTTCTGGGAGTTGAAGTCCCTCGGCCCTTAAAGGGGAAAGGTTGCCTACCCCTGGTCTAGAGAATCCCCTGTCACAAAGGATTCACGATGGCCGACAACTGGCCCTGTCATTCTTAAGTTATGGGAGCAATTAGCCCATACATGTTATTCAACAGGGGAAGAGGCTTTATTCAAAGCAGTATTTGTAATAGCCTTTTTTGCTGCTTTAAGAATCAGTGAGATTGTGCCTGGATCCCGTAATGATAAATCTGGCAGGGGATATTTCTGATATTATGTAAACAGAACAGGGTATTCAATTCCACCTTAGACGTTCTAAGACTGATCAGTTCGCAAAAGGTCAGTCTATATTCTTGGCTAAAGCCTCGCAAGGTCAAATTTGCCCAGTGGTAGCGATGATTAACTGTTTGAATATTAGGCCTAATTTGGCTGGATACTTGTTTATTCATTTGTCTGGTTTGCCATTAACCCAATTCCAATTTAGGGCTGTGTTAAAAGAGACTGTAAGGAGGGATGAGTTGCCTCAGGATTGTTTTTCCTCGCACTCCTTTCGTATTGGAGCTGTGACAGCTGTGGCCACTCATGGCTTGAGCGAAGCCGATATTTGCAGAATTGGCAGGTGGCGTTCACATGCATTTAAGTCCTATGTTAGGCAATCAGGTAATGGGACTCCTGATAAGCCACGTTGACTTGTTTTGTTTTGTTTCAGCTGGCTTTTACTGTGGCAAAATCTGGATAGTGGGACACAGCCTGGTCTTCTGGGTGGAACGCCACCTGTTGGAGCATCGCTGTGACAATACATTGGGCCTGTCCCATATTGGACTTACTGAGTGGTTTGGACAAAGGGGAATGATGTAGGGATCTCTCCTTCCACTTATCATGGAGTTGGCTTGTTCACGTTCTTGACCCCGGGTTTTGGTGGTACACCTGGGGGAGAACGATCTAGTTTGGACTCCATGCTTGCAGTTGGCCAAGCAGATAGTTAAGGACATGGAGGAAGTCCAAAAGATCTTGTCGGGTGCTGTGATCCTGTGGACCAAACTTGTACCAATGCGTTGCTGGCCTGGCGCTCAGAAGGACTCAGCTATTAATCATGCTCGGCGTTGGCTTAACCGCTACATGGCTAAGCACCTTGCTACAATGGGAATTTTTCTGGTGGAGCATGGTATTAAGCTTGACCGGCCACAGCTGTACAGGGGGGATGGGGTTCACCTCTCTCCAGAGGGGTCAGAGATGTACGTAACAGCACTCTCTGACCAAATTGTAAAAGCGGTCTGCGGGGGGGGGGGAGGGGATGCCTAGCTAGGCTGGCCCCCTCTTGTGGCAGGTAATTACCCCCACCCCACAGAATAATTTAATCTGGCTAATTAAAAATTGGGGAAAAATTGGCATAAAACAAATTTAAAAGAAATGACGTATGCAATTAAGGCATGACAGCATAAAATTGAATAACGTCATCTGATGAAATATGACGCCATTTCCGGGGGAGGGGTTTGTAAATTTGTTATTATTGTTTACTTGTTTTGTCACATGTGGTGAAGGACCACCCACTCGGGTGGCTACACCTTCACTTAAACAAATTGTTATTGGTTATTGGTTATTAATAGACCGTGTACAGCTAAATAAAAGTTGTGGCCTGTTTAAACCCAAAAGAGGCATCTTGTGTCCTTTGTGCCAGTGCAAAGACACCCCCCCCGATGAGTCGGGAGGGGTTTCTTGTTGTGCTGGCCAAATAAGGACAGGAGATGCCTGGTTGGTAAAGGCACGCAGGAGAATAAGCACACCTGCATGCCTTGTCCAATAGGATTATTGATGGTATCTACAAGTCTCATGTTGTTAATGGTTTTGTGAGACTTGGGGCAAGAGTTTGTCATTTATAGCTCTGTGCTGCCATGTGGAGAGAGCCATTTTAGAGCTGAGACGGAGCAACCCATCCCACCCACCCTTTATTTAAAAGTCTGTAATTGTTACTCTCAGGCTTAGGCTGGTCGCCTTCGGGGGTCGGGAGGGAATTTTTCCCCAGGGTTCTTCCCTGGGTTTTTCACCCTCATAAGATTTATTATTATTATTAATTATGATATCTTAAGTAACTTAATTTGGGAATGGGTCATGGTGTGCTAATTCATTTGTTTTTAAATGCTTTGTCACAACTTGGGAATAGGGTCTATGAGTTGAAATTGTAGTTGTATTGTATGGCGGGTAATGACCCCCACCCCACAGAATAATTTAATCTGGCTAATTAAAAATTGGGGAAAAATGGCATAAAACAAATTTAAAAGAAATGACGTATGCAATTAAGGCATGACGTCATAAAATTGAATGACGTCATATGACGAAATATGATGTCATTTTCGGGGGGAGGGGTTTCTAAATTTGTTGTTATTATTGTTTACTTGTTTTGTCATGTGCAGTGAAGGACCACCCACTTGGGTGGTTACACCTTCACTTACACACGTAACAAATTTGTTAATGTTGATTGGTTATTAATAGACCCTGTACAGCTAAATAAAAGTTGTGGCCTGTTTAAACCCAAAAGAGGCGTCTTGTGTCCTTTGTGCCAGTGCAACAGTGGAAGAGATGGCTTAAATGAGGCAAGGCTCAGTGGGCAGAGAAAGAAGCCGACTCAGTTTTTATTTTATTTTTTACTCTTAAAATTTTCTTTAAAAACATGACATCTTGCCATTTAGGCTGTGCTTATGATATTGTAATTAAACAGTGTAATTTTAATTTTGCTAGCTGTCTATGTTTCAGCTATTTGCCATTGTGTGTGTTGTGTGTGCCTTCAAGTCATTTCCAACACATAGCAACCCTAAGGCAAACCTATCATATGGTTTTCTTGGCAAGATTTGTTCAGATGAGGTTTGTCATTGCCTTCCTCTGAGGCTGAGACCATGTGACTTGCCCAGGGACACCCAGTGGCTTTCATGGCGAAGCTGGGAACTGAACCCTAGTCTCCAAAAATGTAGTCCAATTTAGGCAGTTGTGATACTGAAACGTAAAGGTATATTTTTTACTTTTGTTTATTGTTTATGTCACAACTATTTGGCGTTACATTCAGTGATATATGGGAACTCAGATTTATGAGTAACATTAGTACAAAAAACATTACATTACAAAGGATTCTGTATGGTGTGGTATGGGAGGAGGTCACTAGAGAAATGTGACACCATGGCTGCATCCACGCTGCAGAAATAATCCAGATTGATACCACTTTAACTGCCATGGTTCAATATTGTGGAATTCTGGGGTTTGTAGTTTCATGGCAGTTAATGTGATGTCAAACCAGATTACTTCTGCAGCGCGGATGCAGCCCATGAGTTACTGCACAGGGTAACACCAACCCTAGTGGTGTCACTAGTGGTGTCACTCCACAGATAGAAATGTGTTCCCAGGCAATTCTAAAAACAAAAGTAGTTTCTATTGCAGATCTAAAGCTTGAAAGAGTATCTCTAGATTTTATTTTATTGTTTTCATACAATGCTTTAGTGACAGGGGAAAAACAGAAGGGTAAAATGCCCTCCTTATTGGAAAGGGCACCTTTAAGTTAAACTTGTATGTGATTACACACACACAGACACATACTCAAATGACATTAATGGTCAGATCTGAAAAGATGCCATGCAAGCTAGTTTAAAGTAATATTATTTATTTAAATACCCTTGTATATTTGCAATTATTCCATGCTTTAAATATTATAGCACCATCTTTATGCATTATTGTACTGGAAAACATGAGAAATAAACCTTAATTTAATTTTTATACTGCTTTTGGCTGTGACACACTAAATAATTATACACACACAGACATGTTTCAACTGTAGCTGAGCTATAGGAATTTTGGTACTCTGCAAAGTACAATTGATTCTGGTGTTATTTCAAAATGTCAGCAAAATACATTTACATGCAAATGTCAGATGGCTGATAAAACTGATGTTTAAAATAGATCTATAAAGCCTTGTGGCAAGTTTGCTTCGTACTTTGTCCACTTAAACTAAGCACATTTATATGCATAGAAAGCTAAAGTATAATAGCTATTACATATGTATAAAATCAACAGCCCACACTAATGTAAATTATCAAGGTCACATTGCCTGCTGGTCTTTCTCTAATACCTTCATTATCATAATTCAGTCCCAAGACATATTATAATAGTTTTACATTTGGTGGCAAGAGACATTGCAGAATCAATTGTACATGTAGCTGATAATCTATTTCATATACACAGAGATCAGCCTCTAATTTATGCTTTAAAATGATCAATCTCCAATGTTTTATTACACAACACTTAACTGTAGGAAAAGTCAGCATATCTCAGGAGTTTAGAAATATTATGCTGGCATTGTAGACCCAGTAGGTGAGGGGGGGGGTGACACCCAGCCAGCCCCTGTGCCATCTGCATGCACACATGCCACCCCCTGCTCCCACATGTGCATTACTCCGGGCCGCACACATACACATCATTCCACATGCACATGTGTGCTGCTCTCGCCCACCCGCCTCCTGCGTGCCTCTCCAGCTGTTTGCCAGCTCACCTGCCTCTCCACTCTCTACCCACCTCCTGCCCACCTTTCTGCCTGGCCTGCCTCTCCACCCACTGCTCTGCCTTGCCTATCTGCATGTGCCACTCCGGCCAGCACACACAACCAGAATTAAATAATAATAATAATAATAATAATAATAATAATAATAATAAGTTTTATTTTTAACCCGCCCCTCTGCTCAGTAATCGGGGCAGCGTACAACCTTGTAAAAACAGTAAGCAATTAAAACATTCCCAAATCCCACACCCTAACCCTCCCACCCCTTAAAACTAGATTAAACCAAAAAAGAATTAAAATGAATGTAAACATAAATACAAATAAATGATATTTTGGGGCAGTATGCAAACAGTGGCAGATTGGGGAGAAGGTAGCAAACCTCCACCATTGCTGGGAAGTTATTCCGGGAAGGCCTGCCGGAAGAGATCCATCTTTACTGCTTTCTTAAAAGCAACAAGAGTGGTAATAAGATGGATCTCGTCAGGCAGGCCATTCCAAAGTCTGGGAGCGGTCGCAGAGAAGGCCCAAAAGTCTAGCAGGGCAGCTTACAAATGGATTAATTAGACCAGGGGTAGGCAAACTGTCCCCTTTAAGGGCCGAGGGACTCCCAGAATCCCAAAGGGGACAGTTTGCTTACCCCTGAATTAGACGGTTCCCTGCCCTTACAATCTAAAAAGATAAGACACAAAAGGAAAAGGGAATGATGGTGGGGAAGGGGAATAAGTTCAGCAGATCTTCTCTCCCTCTAAAGCCTGGACCAAAGCAGATGGATTGGAGGGAGGTACCTTCTTCTTGTTCAGGCTAGGCCCAATGTAGCTGGCCTGCCATTTCTCCCTTGATGATGGTGGATGGAGGGAGGACCCTTCTTCTTGTTCAGGCTAGGCCTGATGGAGCTGGTCTGCCTTCTCTCAGTTGATGATGGTGGATGGAGGGAGGACCTGGTTGCACCAGAAGTCATGCAGAGGAAATCCCACCCCCCAGAAGTCTCACCCCCCCACACACACACCCAGTGACACCCAGTGTGGGAATGTCTCTGTGTAGACCAACTATAGATGCATCACTGATAGAAGTTAATGTGATCCTGCTACCATTGGTTGACATCGTGAGATGTGCTCATTGGGTAAAGCTCTTAAGCCAGGAAGTTTTGTTTTACAGACATATTTGGGCAATATAAGTATGTATGTATGATATGAAGCAATGCCCTAATTCCTCTACAGAATATAGTCCAACCAGCCTAGTGTCCTGTCCCCAAAGGCAACCAGTGTATTTTAATATAGCATCTATAGTAAAGTATTAATGCAATCCATTTGTACTATTGCCATTGTGTCCTAAATTGTAATGTGGCATATAATACTAACATTAATATTGCTACTACTGGATTGAGATGTGGCACATATGTGCATGTATATGCCAATATGTTATATATATGCTTACACTGTGTAAGATGATGTGCTTTTTTGGAATTTCAACATCCAATGTCTCCAGTGATTCCTGTCCCTGCTATCTTGTGACTATTGCTTGTCATAAACAGCTGGCTTGTTTTTAAGAAAAATAAGGAGGACTGATCAACTGTAACAACAATGAACTGCTGGACCACACATGAGAAAGGGGACTCTATACAGTACATTTGTGCAGTTGGGGCTTTTCTTTCCTACAAGTTTTTAATTTTAATAATTTACAAATTCTATATCCACCAAAACTGAAACATACATAAATGGATTAAACCTAAAGTTGAAATCAGAACTTTGAACATGGCTTTGTAATAAATGCAAATGTCTCCTTAAAAATTAATTTAAATAACTGTTTAATATTATATTGTCCAAGAAACACAGTAACATATGGAAAAGGGACATAATATTTTGAACTGCATTATAGATCATCATAATTTTTACAGCCTATAATCATTATAGATGATATTGGACTGTGCATCATTTTTTATTAGAATTAACACTTTCATCTTGCCTAAGGAATACATTTGAAATGGGTTTTGAAATCCTTAACATGTGGGGATATAGTCAAGCTGTCACAGCAATATTAAGACATTTTACATACATAGTGACTATTATATAATAAGTAGATTCCAAATAACTAAGTATTCATTGTTGGTGTTCAGAGTAAAATCCTTCTGTGCATATATTCTCATGTCCTTTGGGAATTTATGCACACTTTGATCATTATCCCTTTGAAGTAATACTTCTTTAAAGAGAGACATTTCAAGAGCATTCTTCGACTCTGTTAGATGTTTTACTTGTAGGTAGGAGACTTATTTTACATAATTTATTCTGCAGTTAGAGAGCATATCCTGGTGAACGCAAACTGCAAAAGATAAGTTTCAAATATCCACCTTTATCTCTTAGGAACATTTACTTTGTGGGTTACATCAATTTCAAATTAGAGTTTGAAAGACCATCCTCATTAGGTCACCATACACTCGTCAACACAAATTTGACCCTTTTACTATATCCTCCATAGTTATTACAAGTTTGTAACTGTTTTGAAAAATGAGGCTTCTTGGAACATTTTTGATGCATCCCTGTTTCCAGTGTATTTTATTCTTAAGATATAAAGAGTGGCATCTTAAGAGAACTTTGCTTGCCGGCCTTTCCCTTGCAGCTTCCTTCAGCCCTTGAAATCTGCTTCAGAAGGTTCCTCGATTATTTGGACAAGATTTGGCTTGTTTATATAGAGCTTCAGGAGGATTGAGTGTCCTATTCAGTTATGGATGCCTTTCCATTGACAGAGGGGTTACAGTAGAGACAAACTAAAATCTCAAGAATATATAATCTTAAAAGTTGTATAGCAACTCTTAGTGAGCACAAATTATTAGGGGCATGCATCAGATTCAAGCCCAAATCCTGAATCTAATTTGGCTACTTCAGACTCATTCTAGTGTTTCCTGACATGAATGAAGTGGGCTTGCCTTTGAGGCAAAGATGGATAGAAGGGAAATTGGATTGCTGGGCCTGTTGAAATGTATCTGGATCTGCTGAAATGGACATTTTTTTTCCAAGCTATTTAAAAGCCTTAATTTTCAAGCACTGATTGGTGTACAATGTACACTATGTATACATAATTATTATTTGTATAACAAGACTTATGGCAGGATCTTTTGCCTCATCTGAGGATCAGAAGATGAGGGGGAAACCAGTGGCTTTCAATATGTATATACAGATCTATCTGAGTGGGTTTTTTTTTATTCTCATAATACATAGGACAACATTCCCTGACACAGGAAACAATGGGACAATCCTAGGTTGCGTAACACTTCACATGTATGCCAATGGGCCATAGCTCTTACCATTAATTAGATTTTCTATTAGAATGTGAAAGTCTGAGCTAGTCTGCTTCTTAAAGAAGAGCAGTACCACCTACCTTGTTATGAGTATATCTTATCTTGTTATGACTTGTTACTAAGGGGGGAAGCAGACAGCTTAAAGAGATGTTTGGGGGGCAGGGAAGGGGAGGGGCAGCCACACAGTGGGTGCCCCAACCCCTTCCCCAGGTCGTCCTCAGAGCAGCCAGCCCTCCGCACGGCTGGCGCTCCGAGGAGGACCTCCCGCTGCAGCGTTCGCACATGCTGCAGAGGAAGAGTCGGCGAAGGTGCACCGGCAGCCTTTTGCGGCACACCTTCGGCGACTTGTGGAAGGAGCGCCAATTTAGCGCTCCTTCCAGGGGTGGCGAAGCTGCGCCGTGGGGCCGAGGTGTGGGGATACCTTGGCCCCATGGCACAGCTTCCCGGGGCGGCCCATGGCCGCCCGTCTGCTTAGCCCCTAAGTTACTAGTAAGTTTCTCAAGGGCAATTACCAGTAAAATGGCATATAAATCTCATTAATAAATAAAGAAGATCTATTTGACCTGATGTCTGTTTAGGAGGCATATGGGATTGCTGCAGCTGCTTGAAACCCAGGTAGTAAATATATCCTTACCTGCATGACTTTTTTAATAGTATGCTTTTAAATTGCTATTAATCATATTGATTAATACTTTGTCCTTGTACAAGGTAAAGTTAGCTTATGTTGTGAGAATAAGTTTCTGTATTCTATAAAATGCATGTCTATAATGTAAAATGTAATGTCACATTGCTTTTGTGCCCTGATTTGGAAAAATTACTGGATGTTTTCCATCCCAAGTAGCCGAAGTCGTAGCAACAAATTCCCAAGGAAAGAGAAAGGAGAAAGAGAAAAAAATAGACATTATATCTGGTTAACATTGATAGGAAAAGAAAGAAAAGGAGAGATCTGGTTAGCATTCTATTGCTAATCCTGATTCTTGTGTAATTACTTTGGTGTCAAAATTTACTGAGAATGAAAGTGTGGTTTTGCTGAAATACAAAACTAGACAACTAGAAGTTCAGATTTATCACTTTGCCTTCTGGGAGAAGGATAAGAAACTGATCCTGCCCAGACAAGGAGCTAATCTGCTTGTTTAGGGGACTCAGGCTTTTAGTTTGAGAGAACCATAACCCCTTTTTGCAAGCATGCATTAATCACCTTCCTGCCCCAGCTGGTTGTTCACAGTTGATTTTTCCACTTTGTTTTAATGAACCATGAGGGACCCAATGCACAAATAAGTGCACAAGGTGACCTGAGGCTTCATGTCCTGAGGCTTCACTAACCAAAACTCATCCATCAAAATTGGACAAAAGCATACTCTGAAGTTTGGTTCACCACTTGTAATAGTACAGAATGCAGGAATTTTGTCTTCAAAATGCTTTGTGATCAAAGCACAGCAGGCTTTGGACAGCCTCACTACATTGAACCATCCAGAATGCTTCCAGAAGGTTCTATATATTTCTGGCAACCTTCCCATCTATCTTTGACTTAGATGATGGGTCCCCTATAGTTCTTCTTAACCCTTGGACATGAAGAAATAGCCAGTATCTATTAGTTAGTAGAATGGTGCCAATGGAAGACCAAGATCTGTCAACTTTCTAAGGGCCTCTAGATGTTAATCTGTTGAGATTAACATATATTACCCGTTCAGCTAGGTGAGTGTGCTAGGAGCTACCCATAGCCCTAATGGCTGTTTGTATAAACATGACAAGACTAACCCCATAATTACTATGCCTGTCCTGACTGATCCAAAGCCTACTTCGACCAGGGGCATTGCTAGAAGGTGTGGACAGCACCAGGTGACACCCTAAAGGGGAAGTGATATCAATGTTCCCCAAACATCTGGCTCTTGACAAAAAAGGGCTGTGGTGTTTGCCTTTGACCCTTTAAAATGCTGAAGAGATGGTGTGAGTGGGACAAGGCTCAGTGGGAGGGGAAAGGAGAGCCTCCAGGGTTGTTTTTTTTTTTTAAAGTTAAATTTAATTTATTTATTTTTTAAAAAAATATTCTTTACACATTTTCTTTAACATCACATTTCATCAAATTTTCACTTTAACCACATGAAACTATATACATGTAAACACTTTTAGGCTGTGCATATAATGTAATTTAAAGGTATAATTTTATTTCTGCTAGTTGTCACAACTATTGCCATTACATTCAGTAATATATGGGAATAACGATTTATGAATAACATTAGTACAAAAAGCATTACTAAGGATTTTGTATGGTGTATGATGGGAAGACGTCAATAAGGGGGTGACACTATGAGTTACCGCACTGGGTGACACCAATGCTAGTGATGCCACTGACTCCGACCTGAGTGCTCTGACTTAAGTTCTTGGATGGATCCAACCTAGAGTTATCTTCCTGATTCATCCTGATCTCCTTGGCTTGAAATGATCCACATTACTCATATCTATCAAATATAATCTCTCTCTTCCCTTGTGGGCTCCAAAACTCTCATAACCACAATACACCTCTGATTATATTATAACTTTGTACCATTCAATTATCATGACAGACAAAGTAAAGTATTTCCATAGTTGTGGACTTTATTGCCAAAAATGTGGTGATGGCCATTGACTTAAATGATATAAAAGGAGAATTAGAGAAATTTATAGTAGATAAATCCATTAGTGGTGATTAAAGCATGGCATCTAAATAGTATATCCAATATTCAGGATCAGAACCAGAACGCCTTTGAATAATCAGTCATGGAAAACAGCAGCAAGGAAAGACTTTTTTTCAGAAACATCTGGCTGATCTTTGTAAAAAACAGGACATTGGACTAGACAGGGCTTTCAAGTGTTTCAGTTTTTCTTATATTTTGATGTTTCAGTTGAATTTTAGAGACCTGACCCCATTGGCTTATTTTATTCTAGAAAAACACTGTCAATATTTTAATAATTTTATTGATTCAGATCAACTTGAGAAATGTGTGCTAAATTAAAATGATTGATATAGCCATAAAACAATAAATAAAAGTGTTATCCTAACCTTGACTATGAATTCTAATCTAGGTAACAAGCTCCAGGCAAAGAAGTTAAGAAGCTCATTAAGAGTTAATTAACACAATTTGCAAAATATGACTAGCTTCATATTCAATAAAATCCAATAAAAATCTTACAAATTCTCCTATAACATTTTAAATGGCATTACTTGAAATTTCAGCTATTTACAAAATGTTGCAATGTCAGCAGAGTCTATAGAGCATACCTGCTTCATCAACTGCACCAAGGGAATGCTAGTGCTCTGTAGGAAATATGTTTTTGTCTCAGTTCTGTCTCAGTTCTGTTTCTTTAATGTAGCAGAAAGAGACAGAGCTCTAGAATTATGCTTCAGCACTGTACTGTGTTCTCTTGATGTGAAACATCTCTTCTGACCTAGTCCTCTAACTTCATCCCAGAGCTACAATTTCTAGAGCATAGAATAGGTGAAAAGGTAATGCAAAAATGCCTGGCTACTCTAAATGAATCTCCAGGGCTAGATGAACTTCATCCAAGAGTATTAATAGAACAGACAGAAGTGATCTCAGAATCACTGTCAATAACCTTTGAGAACTTCTGGAGAACAGAAGTCCCAGCCGACTGGAGGAAGGTAGTTGTTGTCCCCATCATCATCATCAAAAAAGAAAAAGAGGACAAAAATAATTACTGCCCAGTCAGCCTTATATCAGCATCAGGAAAGATTCTAGAGCATATCATGAAACAGACAATCTCTAAGCACTTAGAAAGGAATGCCATGATCACTAAAACAGACAAGGGTTTCTCAAAAACAAGTAATGCCAGGCTAATCTGAACTCTTTTTAAAATAAGAGTTACAAGTTTGGTAGATGAAGGGAATGCTGTGCATGTAGTATACCTCGATTTCAGTAAGGTCTTTAATGAAGTCCCTTATGATATCTTTGCAAAAAAGGTTGTAAAATGTGGGCTAGACAATGCAGCTTTAGGTAGATTTGTAATTGGTTGACTGACTAAGGGGGGAAGCAGACGGGCTGCCCCAGGAAGCTGCGCTGCGGGACCGAGGCATCCCCACGCCTCGGTCCCATGGCACAGCTTCACCGCCCCTGAAAGGAGCACTAAATTGGCGCTCCTTTCACAAGTCAATGAAGGTGCACTGCAAAAGGGTGCGGTGCACCTTCGGCGACTCTTCCGCCGCAGCACGTGCAAATGCTGCGGCGGGAGGTACTCCTCGGAGCGCCAGCCGTGCGGAGGGCCAGCTGCTCTGAGGACGACCTGGGGAAGGGGTTGGGGCGCTGATCGTGCGGCTGCCCCTCCCCTTCCCTGCCCCCAAGATGGCCCTTTAAGCTGGCTGCTTAGGGGGTAAATCCAAAGGGTGCTCATCAATGGCTCCTATTCATCCTTGACAGAAGTGACTAGCAGAATATCACAGGGTTCTGCCATGGCCCCTGTGATATTTGACATCTTTAGCAATGACTTGGATGATGGAATAGAGGCCACGTTTACCAAATTTGCTGATGACTCCAAATTAGGAGAGGTAGACAATTAATGGACCACAGGCTGAACATGAGCCACCAATGTGAGGCAGGAGCTAAGAAAGCCAGTATGGTACAAGTTTGCATGAACAGAAGTATAGTGTCTAGATCAGAAGTAGTAGTGCTACTCTAGTTGGCTTTCATCAAACTTCATCTGGAATGGTGTGTCCAGTTCTGGGAACCACAATTCAAAAAGCATATTGACAAGCTGGAACATGTCCAAAGAATGGCATCCAAAATGGCAAAAGGTTTGGAAATCATGCCTTATGAGAGACAGCTTAGGGATCTGGGTATGTTTAGCCTGGACAAGAGAAGGTTAATTGGTGACATGATAGCCATATTTAAATATTTGAAAGGGTGTCATTGAAGATGGAGCAAATTTGTTTTCTGCTGCTCCAGAGACAAGAAAATGGAGCAATAGATTCAAGCTATAGGAAAAGATATTGTACCAAAACATTAGGAAAAACATCCTGATGGTAAGAGCTATTTGACAGTGGTATATGCTACCTCAGAGTGTGGTGGAGTCTTATTCTTTGGAGGTTTTAAAACAGAGGCTGGATGGCCATCAGTCCAGAGTGCTTTAATTGTGTCTTCCTGCTTGGCAGAGGGTTGGCCTGGATGGCCTTGTGGTCTCTTCCAACTCTTGCAATCGATTCTATGATTTAAGGAGAGTCAAAACACTTAAATCAGCTTAGAGTGTTTTGTCTTGTTTTTAGTAGAGAAGCTTTAAAGTACAGTAGTGTTACTTGCAGTCACACGGGCTAGCCCTATACACCAGTGCAAAAGATGTTGATTGGTATTTGCAGAAATACTTTCCAACATTAAAATTAACAGGGGAAAACCACTCTGTGTTCAGTGCATTGGGCTTTGGATAATGGTTGTTGTATCAATGTCTATTTTAATATAATTTTGATATCAATAGATGACACATTCTGTCTTGCATGTCTTGATTTTTATCTCTACCTCTGTTATAGCAATATAAATCTACTGTATATTCTAATGCTGAGAGAAGTCAGTTCAATTTATGTTAAATACACATGTTTTGAATTTCAACCCCTATCTGCAAAACATTTGCTTGTATACAAGAGCTGGTTCATGCAAAAAACTTTTCTGTCACCAAAAGCAACACTAAGCATCAGTCTCACAAAAAGTCTGGGCTTATCTGAAGTTTTGAAGGTTTTGAAGGATGAATAAAGCCGTTACTCCTGACAGAAAGAGGAATAAGACAAGATGCTTTGCAAATCTAGAGGAAACTGTCACACATGGGAATATTATTAGAAATCAGCACTTTCTTACAGATCCACAAGGTATCCACTAGAATTCACATAACTGGATCATAATTATTATGTAACTGTGAAATGGCTGAATGGACTGAAATGAAGTGTGACACCTGGTGGGTTGGAATGATATGCTTTCAATCAGTGATTTTGTTATTTAAAGCCATCAACAAGAGTGTCAGGAAGAGTAAGGGTAAAATGTTAAGGAAATTTTGTGCTCATGTTTACAAAGAGCTGACTTTACAGTTTGCACAATGTAGCCACAATCAGCAAACATTTCAGCACAAGTAAGGAGTTTAGCAGTACAGAAAGTATATGTTTGTCTTCAAAGCAGCTGGCTTTGGGTCCTAGTCTGCTGGATGTTCACCGCACATGCATAAACTCTCTTTCAAAGAGGAATTACTAAAAAGGCATTGATGACACAATTGAAAATTACTTATAGACTATGTCTAACGATTTCAACACATTATGATATTACATACTGGCAAAGATAAATGATGTACAATACTGTTCCATGTAGCTTTTAACACTGTCATACCAAAAAGAGAAACATTTTGCATATGTGATTGTGTGAATGCAATATTGGGGGGGAGTGCTGTTGTGAAAAATAATTAACAAAAGTTATGTTGAACTCAAATACCAATGAAAGATAATAATAGTAAATTGAGAAAGTGTGCAAAGTACTTGTGAAATTTTCAAGATGTGGGAAAAAATGCCATGAGACAAATACACACATGTGCATGAGTGCATGTTCACAGACTCACAGAGAGAAAGAGTTCAATGAAACCATTATCTAAGAACTGGAAAAAATAAAAGGCCCCATGGCCCTTTATAAACTGCTATAAACTTGATATGAGCAGGCAGTGAAACATCATTTTGATGAAGTAACGGAGGACATTTTTTACTGTATCAAAACAGAATATATCCCAGGTAAAGTACCAATTACACACCCAGAATAAAGAGGCCAGACACCTGTGATGGGGTGTAAAAACTAGGCCATACTTACTAATCCCCTAACATGCTGTGGGGTCTCTCTTAGTGCTGAATCTATGGTTGATGCTGGGAGTTTACTATGATCTTCCCCTCCTCAAAATAGGGTGAGAGATCTGGGCCCCACTGCCCATAGCAGTTGGCCTTGATACCTGGAAAACCTGCTCCACCTCAGGCTTCAAAGAGAGACAAGGCAGATCCCAAGGGCAATTCAATTCCTAGCACTTGAGCCCCATAAGTCTCACAGAATCAGAAGAAAAACCAACCCTTCATTCCCAAAGTGCCATTTCAATGCTCACCTCCCTATCATTTCCCCATTTTCGATGCCACTAACCAATGTGTGATTTTTTTTTTATGGCAAGACCCAATTTTTCCCATTTGTCCTGTGCACTATCAGTGCAGGATAGGCAAAACAAACAAACAAATAAATCCCTAGCATCTTTTTCCAACTTTCCCAATCAAGTGACCAAGGCAAAAAATTCCTACTTGGCTCCCAAGAGCAAGCAGCCTCAGCTTGCACTGACTCACAGAGTGGGAGGGAGGGGGTCACTTGAAACTAAAAGAGGCCATCACCAAGTCAAGATGGGTTCTTATACTCCTCCTAGCTAAGCCCCAATGCTAGATGTAGCATGACACATGGCCTTGTGGTGCTCCACGGCTCTTCAGCTTCCAAAGGATGTAAAGCTGTCCCCAACTTGGGACTGAATTTTATCTCATCCAAAAGGATTGTTCATTTCAGTTTGGACTATTTACAGATGTGGTTGGTTTGATTTATGATATCTGTGAGTACTTAATTTCAACAATGCTTATTTATACAGTATTGCAAAACTGTCACACAAAATATAGGATTTGAAAATGTGCCAAAATTGACCATGACACAGTGAAAACAACAAGATGCATTAAGTGGCTCTGGTAAACACTATAGCTGCTTCTTGAGGTTTAATATCATGGACATCTCAAAGCAACATTGTTTTTAGAAGGAAATTTGAAAACTGCTTAACCACAGTTTGCATTTCCCAAACTACACAGTGCAATAGGAAAACATCTATTGATTTTGAAATCACATTTCTCAGCATAATGCTTTCATAGCTGAATGCAAACCCCAAAGGAAAACAGACAATATCCTGTGGTTTAGATACAAAAATGGCAGATACTGATCATTTACTTCAAGGAAAGTGATTATCTTAGGGGGGTTGCACACTGCCAGAAATAGTGCAAATTGAGTCCACTTTTAGGGTTAGGGTTAGTGCTAGGGAATCATGGGAATTCTTTTTTTTCTGAGACATTGAGCCTTCTCTGTCAGAGAGCTCTGGTGCCACAATAAAATACAGTTCTCATGATTCCCTAGCACTAACCCTAACCCTAAAAGTGGACTCAATTTGCACTATTTCTGGCAGTCTGCAACCCCTCTTAGGTGTCTGTATCTGATTTTATGGGGCTTTATAGGCATATTATTTATAAATAACACTTAATGAAATTTCTTATCATTGCAGTCATGCATTCTTGAATTTAGGAACAGATGCATTCTAAAAAATTAATATAATTTTCAAACTTGAAGCATTATTCTCTCCCCTTCTCTTAAATTTTTATATTTGTATTTTATTAAGTTTTATTTATTGAAATGCTGAGCTTTTAAAAATGTAGCATGTACTCATAGTAAATGTTTATTTCCTGGCAAAATACGGTTTTGTAACTTCAAGTCACTTCCGATTTATGGCAACCATAAAACGATCTTATCGTAGCATTTTCTTGGCAATATTTGTTCAGAGGAGTGGTTGCCTTTGCCTTCTTCTGAGGCTGACAGAGTGTGACTTGCTCAAGGTTACTCAGTGGGTTTCCATGCCTGAGTGGGGATTTGAACCTAGTCTCCAGAGTTATAGTCCAACACTCAAACGACTGCACCATCCTGTCGCTGTGCAGAATACAGCAGCAAGTAGCTTTCCCAGGGACTTGAGACTGGCTTCATATGCACCAAGTGTAAAGCATGTGTTTTAATCATAGGTAATGATTTCAGGTCTCTAAGGACCTAAGCAGACGGGCGGCATAGGGCCGCCCCAGGAAGCTGCGGATTGGGGCCGAGGCATCCGCATTCCTCGGCCCCACGGCACAGCTTTGCTGCCCCAGGAAGGAGTGCTAAAGTAGCACTCCTTCCACAAATCGCCGAAGGTGCACTGCAAAAGGCTGCCGGTGCACCTTAGGCACTTTTTCCGCCGCAGTGTGTGTGGACGCTGCGGCCGATAGGCATCCCCAGAGCGCCGGACGTGCGCTCCGACGACGTGTTCGGGAAGGGGTTGGGGTGCCCAGTGTGTGGCTGCCCCTCCCCTTCCTTGCCCTGAAGACGGCACTTTGTGCCATCTGCTTCCCCCTAAGTAAATAATGTGCCTCCCTACTGTACAAATATTTACAAATCTGGATATAGATTTTAGAAAATCAATAAATACGCTGCTTCCATTTCAATTAAACTTAGAAAGAATGTTGTCTTTATGTAGCCAAATATTTTACATTTTTACATGTATTACAAAAAGTGTGAATGAATTTAAGTAAAAATTTATGTTAATGGCATTCTGTTTTCAGCTTGTATAAGAATCAGTCTGTGGCAATAACAGAATGTATCTAAGCATTTTCAGAATACATTTTCCACATGAATGAAAAGTAGAATTGTCAGTTATCAAAGGATTTTCAGCTGACCACTTGCCTTTTAACCAATAAGTTAATTAAGTGTAAATGAATGTGCCTATTACCAAAGCCTCAGTATAAGTATATTCAAAAGACATTTAAAAATTAAATTAAATTAAAATTAAATGCAAATTAGCACTCTAGTGATTTCTAGACAAGAAACCCTTTCAGTATTTTCTGTTTCATTCTTTATTACACTCACACAAAAACATTTTAAAAATGTTTTTAAAGTGTACATTGATTAAAAATTGCTCTAACAAATTAAAACTCCCTCCCAAGCTTGCTCCTCCATTTCCCCAAAGCATATAACATATGGATTAAAATGTACACTGAAAATCAATATGCCCAATATGCAAGGCCTTGTAATCAAACATGCAGTTTTTAGATAGAATTAATTTTTATAAGAGGCATCACAAGGTTTTACTGGGTAGAACCATCTAAGAGTAACCACAAATAATTTGTACTATATTATGTATAAAGTCATGATATAATGATGGATGGATATATATTAAGTCTCAGGTCAAAAGTACGACAGTATTTTTTGAGATATGACTTATTAGAACTACATTGTTGTTGGTTATGATAGACCAGGAGTAGGCAACCTAAGGCCCGGGGGCTGGATGCGGCCCTCCGAGGCCTTTGGACCAGTCCCAGGACGGTCCTGCTGCCGCCGCCGCCACCCGCCATGATGATATTATTGTTGTTATTACTTGTTCTTGGGGTTTTCTTGGCAAAATCTCCATAGGGGTTTTGCCATGGCTTTTCTGGGGGCTGAGAGAGTGTGCGTGCATATTTTTTTAATTTTTTTAAATGTTTTTTTTAATTATATTTATTTATTTATTTATTTTTGGTGCTTCGGCCCCCCAATTATCTGAGGGACAGCAACCCAGCCCCCAGCTCAAAAAGGTTGCCTACCCCTGTGATAGACCATCTAAATACAATTGCTAGTCCCAACATCAATCAATGGGAAGTTGATAAATTAACACTCATGTAAATTCCATTGATTCAGTGTCTCCTGTATTTGGGACTAGCGACTGCATGTTGTTCTTAAAGTTTGCAGTAAGTGCATGTAATTATTTATTGGGTTTTGTGGGTAAGACCTAAATCTATTTCTAAATAAACATGATATGGAAGGACTATAAACTACAGGAAATATCAAAAACATATTTCAGTGTTTCAAATACAATAATTTATCACCAGTGCCTTTAAAAAGATGCAGAATTAAATTTCTTTAGAACCTAAATTCTAGTTTTGCTTGAACGTTGTGTGGTAAATCAAGAATTTCATTTTTTGCTTTAGCTAACAACATATTCTAAAATAACTGTGTTAATCTTTAGGATGCTACAATACAGAGTTTGTATATGCTCTATGGTGTTTTCTGACCAAATATGGTCCAAAGCATTTGAACCTCCTTTTGGTTTAACCGCAGGAATACTCATACTGACTTAGTAAAATCCTTTATTTTATTTTATTTTATTTTATTTTTGAGAGCATGAAATGAAATATATGTTCCTGTATCTCTAACAGTAACTGATTTTCAGAACAGGACTGTACTTTGTAAACCATTTCTTAACACTCAAATATTCATTAATTTTATCAGTGAACCATAAATACAGCTTTCAGCAACCAACCCAATTAGTCATAAACAGAATTTAGAGAAGATTCATACAAATGCATTTCAAAATGATGCTGTGCCATTATTGGTAAAATGCATCTCCAGTGCTAATGATTCCATTACTGCATAAAACCTGGCAGTTATGATTGTTCTTTTAGGTCACTCAGTGATCATTCAGGGGAAAAAATATTGGGGATTATTTGGGAATAGTTGGATTCCAGAGTCTGGAGATAGTATAAAAACTAACTCCTTATTGTAATGCTTTTGCGTTTCATCTGTAGATGATGTAAGATGTTTAATTCCTTATATACAATGTAAAGTCAATGCATAAATTATGTGCCTAGACAATAAGAGGGGCATGTTCCTCCAAAAAGGGAGTAAGTGTATATATAAATAAATGTTTATAATAAAATAGTCCCAAAGATTATTACACTGCCTGTTCATTCTCCCATGTGAAATATTTTAAAAGTCTAGTGTTTAAAAGTGCTTAATTGGAGTGCTGATGCCAAATGGTCATAGGTTGGGAGTCCAGGAAACCACACGGTGATGAGAGGGACCTCCAAACAGCTAGCTACAGGTTAACTGACATAAAGCAAAGAACTCTCAGTCTCAGTCTAAAGAGACAATGGTGGGGAACCACACTTGTTTCACAACTTCAGTGTTAGAAAAACTTTACTATGTCTAGACACAGTTCAAACAACAGATTTTGACTTGTACAATCTGATATGGCTTAGGTATATTTGTCTGATAGATTATATGAACCTACTTGAGCCCTGAGATCTTTAGAAGAGGTTCTTGTCTTGGTGCCACTACCTTCACAGGCACATCAGGGGAAGGTGCGACAGAGGGTCTTCTCAGTGGCTGCTCCTAGGCTCTGGAATCCTCTTCACTAGAATAACCCCCTCCCTTTGATGATCTTCCATTGGCAAGCAAAGACTTTTTCCAACAGGGTTAGGGGAACTATTTTCAAAGACTAGGCTGCTGTAATGCTTTTAACTGAACTGTTTTAACTGACATATATTCTTCTTTAATGTATGTTTTAAAAGTGTTTTTAATGTTATTGATAATTTAATTATACTCTAAGATGATTTGAATCTTGGACTATGATCTTGAGATAACAAAGTTCGAATCCCACACTCAGCCATGAAAACCCACTGGGTGGCCTTGAGTGAGTCATGCTTTCTCTCCTCATGGCAAGAAAATGGCAAAGCTCCTCTGAGTAAAATTTGCCAAGAAAATCCTATAACAAAGTCACTGTAAGCTGGTGTGGAAATGAAGACACATAACAACAAAATGACAATCCCTGTATGTTTTGTGCTATGTATACCAGCATCCTGTTGGTATCTTAAGCATATGCAAATTCTCCTACAGAGGTACTTGGAGATTTTTGCCTGGTGTAAATACAGTTGGCCCTCCTTATCCACTGACTTTTTATCCACAGATTCAAGCATCCACAGCTTGAAAATATTCAAAAAAATATAAATTCCAAATAACAAATCTTGAGAACCATTTTGCTATGCCATTGTATTTAATGGGACTTGAGCATCCATGGATTTTGTTATTGATAGGGGATCCTGGAACCAAACCCCAGCAGATAACAAGGACCCACTATATTCACATTTGTCTGAAAGCTGGAAGTGGAATTGTGCGTGTGATGTCATTGTGCATTCAGATGTACGTCATTGTGAATGTACATTGTTGTGAATGTGATTTTGGTTGCACATATGGCGATGTATCCAGTTCTGCCATGTGGCCATACAATGCAATGGTTGCATAAAACTATGTGTAACTTCTATGCAGATATGTACTCCATGCAATTCTTTTGCAGGACCTTGAGTCCCACTCCTAGGAATAAAATAAAATAATAATAAAAAAAACACACTAAAGGAGGGATCTAAATAAAGTTAATAATAACATCAATGGCAATAATACTATCATTATAATATATTATAAACATAATGTTTCAGTGTATTTGAACACTGCAACCATACTAAAAAAGCTGTTAGAGGAATATTTAGTAAAGGATTTTTTGCATTTACAAATGTCCAAAAAATGTAGTACACCTTGGAACATTTCTAAGCATAAAGAGAGAATTGGATATTGCATGCTAAACTCATATGACACTGCCCCCAATCCAGAATACAACAGCGTTTGCGTAGCTGTCCCTTTGTCAGATCCTTTAAGACAGCAAACTCTACAACAGTCATTGGCATAATGCTTTTAAGCCTCAACTTTTTGCAGCAACAGATATGCATATCCCATTTAACTTTAAGGAATAATTTTATTTTCATAAGAAATTTAAAAGTAGTCTGACATTCTTTTGTGAAAACAAGGTTCTCATTTTAAAAATGGTACCTTTCCAGAGCCCTAATGACACAAATCAAAAAGCTGCTTTACGATATTGACATGCTCATAGAATATGAACAAACCAGCTAAGGTGTGCCCATTATTAACATATTTATATAACAACTTGATATGTCTAATTTCAGAGTCTGCTAACACCTTTTTGAAATGGTGCCATAAAATGATTATGATATTTAGAGTGGCTTTCAGAATTTAAGACTTATATAATGGAATTGGCAAGTGTTATTTGCTCCTTTCTTTTATTCAGCCATAGTAGGTGGTTAGTTGCTCCAATAGATATATTATACAGCTATATAGATACAAAAGTCATTGTAAATATAGATGAAAATGTAGGTAAATCTACAACCCACTGGATAGTAGCTGATAGTGTCACACTGTCAGGGATGATGGGAGTTGTAGCTCTTCACCTCTGGCTCTAACTCACCACCTTGTTATGCAGCAGAGCTGACCAGCTTTGATCAGTGGTTGATGCTTCTTTCCCAAGCAGCAGAGTTTCAGAGAATAGGCTGAAGACCCTGACAAACTCTCCAAGCCTTCTCTCTCTTCTTCCTGAGATGTCTCCAAACTTCTCCAGGATTCTTCTGGCTCTTGTATCTTCCCTCAAGACACCAGACAACTCAGTAGTCTTATATGAAAGATCTACTTTATTCTACTATATACATAAATACTATATGCCCTACAAATCACAATCTCTACACTTCACAATATCTCCAAAACTACTCCACAATACACCACAATGTACATTAGCAAACATTGCAATTTATAGCCATTGTTAGACACCACCCACCAGTCAGTTTCCACCCAGTGGGTGTGTACATACATCTTGATTGGTCCACATAGATCATCCCATACCTAAGACCAACCCAAGTGTTTCATCACTTTACCTTGACCACTTAATGAGTCTCAGGTGTTTGCAATCTATCACAGGTGTTCTCAATATACCTTCTATAACTTTGTCCTTGGCTCTCAAGGCTTCTTAATTATATTATCTTTTTCACCTGTGTAGCTTTCATGATTGTTCCTGCTTAGTCACTTTGACATTCACATACATATTTTTATTTCTATTACTGTATATCCCATGTTGCTTTTTCCTTAACAATCCCCTCCGAAATAAAATATTGTATGTGTCTTACAATGTCATTCCAACCATTTGTGTCAGTCTTTCATGTTTTTCTGCCGTCAATGCTTTTGTGAACAAATCTGCTATGTTGTGTTGTGTTTCTATATATCTCAATTCTATTTTACCCTTCTGAACCATGTCTCGCACATTTTGATATCTTACTCCAACATATTTTGTTCTGTTCTTCAAACTTTCAGTTTCAGCCATTGCTATGCATGACTGTGAATCTTCCAGAATTTCTACTGGTATCTTGTAACTTTCATTTAAATCATTCAATAACTGCTCAACCCACTGTACCTCATTTACTATCTCATTTAAAGCTGCGAATTCTGCTTCCGTCATACTTATCGCTACATTTGTTTGTTTCCTACTTCTCCAGACTATTGGACTTTCACTGTACTTGATTATTATTCCTGTAACTGACTTCTTGTCTCCTAATTCTGATGCAAAAGAACTATCCACATAGCAATCTAAATCTGAATTACTGTTTCTAATTACCAATTTCTTATCTAAAGTTCCTTTCAGATATCTTAATAAGTGTTTTACTGCTGTCCAGTCTTCAATTTTTGGATCATTAACTCTTCTGGACAATACATTTACAGCATACGAAATGTCTGGTCTGGTGTGGCAAGATATGAATTGTAAAGATCCTATTATGCTCCTGAATAAAGTCTTGTCTTCAAAATCTCTAGTTGTTTTTTCAGATACAAAACCAGTTGTCATTGGAACTCTTACTATTTTAGCATTTTGTAATCCACACTTTTCAATCAAATTTTCAATTTTCTTTCTCTGACTTAACAAACAATGTCCTTCTTCTGTCCACTCAACACCAATACCTAAATAAGACTTTAATAAACCTAGATCCTTCAAAACAAACTTTTTAGACAACTCTTTTTTTACTGATTCAATCTCCTGTCTTGACTTTGCTGCCACGCACAAATCATCTACATAGATCACTAACACTATGTCTCCTTTTGTATAGACACAAGCATCTGCAATGCTCCTTTTGTATCCTAGTTTAGCTAACTCTTCATTAATGCACAAATTCCATGCTCTGGCACTTTGTTTTAACCCATACAATGCTTTCTTTAATTTATAAACTTTCTGACTACCAATTTCTTCAAAACCTTGTGGCTGCTCCATAAATATCTCGTCATCTAAACTAGCATTTAAGTAGGCTGTTTCAAAATCAAAATGCTCTACAACTAAACTTCTTTTTGCTGCTACAGCCAGAACCATTCTCAGACTTTCTGGCTTTGCAGTTGGAGAATATGTCTTATCATAGTTCTCATACTGCTGTTCTGCAAAACCCTTAGCTACTAACCTTGCTTTATACTTAATACTTCCATCTGGCATTTCTTTCTTTTTGTATACCCACTTACAACCAATTACTTTCTTGTCCTTGGGTCTGTCAACAACTTCAAAAACATCTTTATTTACCAGACAACCAAACTCATCATCCATTGCATCAATCCATCTTTCCTGTTCTTCTCTAGACAAACTTTCCAACTCTTCAAAACTTTCAGGCTCTTCCACTGCTAAACAAGCTCTTGCATTTGTCACAACAAACCTATCTGGAGGCTTTCTAACTCTGTGACTACGTCTGGGAATAAACTCTGTTGATCTGCCCCTTTCATCCTCACTTTCTGTACTGGGAGTTATAGTTCTATGACTAAATATCTTGTCTTCAGTCATTCTAGTAGTAATGGGTCTAGATTGTGTCTCATTATCAGAAGAACTATCACTGCTGCTAGTGGATGCTTCTGGCTTAACTGAAACCCCTCCGTTTCCTGAAGTTGGTTCAGTTTGTGTTTCTGGCTCATTTGAACTTCCTAACCTCAAGAAAACTTCTTTATTTGCATGCAGTTTGTCCCAACCGGCATGTCTCTCGAAATTAGCAGACCTAGAATATTGCACTTCTTTTCCACCTAAATGAAATTTGTAGCTATTTCCAGAATAACCCAAAAACCTAAGCCTTCTACTTTTGGGTTCTCCTTTCTTCCTGAAACAAGCTGGTATGTAAACATAAGCAAATTGTCCAAAGACTCTCAAATACTTGTAATTTGGCACTCTCCCATACAATACCCTGTACGGAATGTCTTCAATTTCTGAATGATACAGTCTGTTACTAATATGTACTGCTGTCAAAGTTGCTTCTGCCCAGAAACTATCTTTTACCTCTGCATCTGCCATCAAACAAGCAGTTATCCTTTTTATATCTTGTATTTTTTTCTCCGCTAAACCATCTTCGTTAGGACAAGCGGGATTAGTAGTTTCATGCCTTATTCCTACCTTTTGAAACCAATGAAACAATTGATTACTTAGAAACTCTCCTCCCCAGTCAGTAACAATGGTGCCTACTCTAATATCAAATTGTCTTTCCACCATTCTCACCCATGCTTTTAAACTTTGCCCAGCATCAGATTTGTTTTTCAATATTCTTACAAAAGCAAACCTTGTATACCTATCAACAATTACCAGAAAATATTTGCTTCCCCCTAAAGATAAACAATTAGCTTGGGCAACATCTGCATGTACAAACTGAAATGGTCTTTGAGCAATTCTTTTGGTTTTCTTGGCTACTGGAAAAGCTCTGACCTTTACCTGATTGCATACAGTACAATCTAAGTGATTTTTGCATTCAGCAACTTTTAAATCTGGACACATACTGATTAACTTCTTTAAACATTTGAAACTAGCATGGCCAAATTTCCTGTGTAGTTCATGTATGCAGTCTTTATGAATTGGACTATTGTCTATGTTATTAGCATTTTCAACACTGTAGCAATCAATATTGTCCTCCAAATAATAAAGTTTATCCTTTTTCAAGCCTATGCCTCGCAATTCCCCATTCAGTTTTATCTTACACATATTCTTTTCAAAAATGACTGTGTAGTCTCTGTCTGTTAATCTGCTCACTGATAACAAATTATTTTCTAACTCCTTTACATGTAACACATCATTAAAGTTTTCCTTTAGCCCTGGAATGAAAACTGTACCCATTTGATTTACAGTGCTGAACTCTTTCCCATCAGCTAAAACTACAGCATTTACATTAGCTGATTTTCTATTACTTATCAAATTAATATTGTTACACATTGAAGATGATGCTCCTGAGTCAATTAACCATTTACAATTAGCATTTTGTTTTTCCTTAATCATGGTTGCAACCCCCTTTTTATCACCACTGTCCTTCAAAAATGGAGGTTTGGACTGCTTGTGATACTGCCGCGGCTGCCATCTGCTCTCTCCTTGCTTGCTTCTCTCAGCAGCAAACTGTTTACAATGTCTCTGTAGATGACCAGTCTTTTTACAATAAAAACACCTCCGTTGCTCCCTTGTAGAAGCTGCTTCTTCCTGCTTTCGTAGATCAGGTATCGTTTGTTGTTTTAGCACAGTCCTCAAACTTGCTGAATCATTCTGCTCAGACTTTCTTCTCAAATTTTCCTCCAATATTTTTGCAACAATTAAGTCTCTGTTCAGCTCAGCTTCTGGCAAATTTTGCAAGCTATTTGTAATGTTGTCCCAAGAAGAGTCTAGCGATTCTAGTAAAATGTAACACTGCTGCTCTTTGCTAATTTCCACTCCTCTCAGTTCAGCTTGCACAAATAAATCTTGCATTGTTTTTAAATGTTCTATCACACACTGTCCTTTAGTCATCTTTTGTCTGTAAATTCTTTTAGACCAAAGCATTTTTGCAAACGCAGTTGAAGGTGTGTGTAATCTCTGCAAGGTATCCCACACATCATTGGCGGACACTTTATCTCTTACGTCATTAATCAAGTCTTCTTCTAGCATGAGATAATGCTTTTGCTTTAGCGTCTCTTTCTCGAGTGGCTGCATCAGCATCAGCTGCCAGCCCTGTTTCAACTGTAGACCACAGAGACTCCTTTATGAGTAGAGATTGGGCATATATCTTCCAGGTAGAGTAGTTGTTTCTATTTAATTTACTAAACTTTAGTATCTCCATCTTAATTTGTGCAGTGACTCAATTTGACACAGTCCTTCTGAGTATGCACAGCAGACAAAACACAAAATGATTTACTCACAAAGCTCCACAAAACTTTCTTCCACCCTCTGGAATTTTCAGCTTCTGTGGATGCTGGTTGCACTAGTTTCTGGGCCCATAACCCTTGTCAGGGATGATGGGAGTTGTAGCTCTTCACCTCTGGCTCTAACTCACCACCTTGTTATGCAGCAGAGCTGACCAGCTTTGATCAGTGGTTGATGCTTCTTTCCCAAGCAGCAGAGTTTCAGAGAATAGGCTGAAGACCCTGACAAACTCTCCAAGCCTTCTCTCTCTTCTTCCTGAGATGTCTCCAAACTTCTCCAGGATTCTTCTGGCTCTTGTATCTTCCCTCAAGACACCAGACAACTCAGTAGTCTTATATAAAAGATCTACTTTATTCTATTATATACATAAATACTATATGCCCTACAAATCACAATCTCTACACTTCACAATATCTCCAAAACTACTCCACAATACACCACAATGTACATTAGCAAACATTGCAATTTATAGCCATTGTTAGACACCACCCACCAGTCAGTTTCCACCCAGTGGGTGTGTACATACATCTTGATTGGTCCACATAGATCATCCCATACCTAAGACCAACCCAAGTGTTTCATCACTTTACCTTGACCACTTAATGAGTCTCAGGTGTTTGCAATCTATCACAGGTGTTCTCAATATACCTTCTATAACTTTGTCCTTGGCTCTCAAGGCTTCTTAATTATATTATCTTTTTCACCTGTGTAGCTTTCATGATTGTTCCTGCTTAGTCACTTTGACATTCACATACATATTTTTATTTCTATTACTGTATATCCCATGTTGCTTTTTCCTTAACACACACTGCTGACACAAATGTTGTGCTTACAGACACAAATATCTGTTCCATAGACAAGAGGAGAATTCAATAATTTTCTGTTGTGCAACCAGTTAATTATGTTTATGGATATTGTAAAACTGTGTGCAGGAACCACTAGAATAAATGTGCTGCTTGTTGTGCATCTGGGGGAGGGGGATTCTTCCAGTGCACTGCACAGATGAATTCTTTCCTTTACTAATCTTACCTTGGATTTAGGTTGTTAATTTTTACAATTCTTTTCTTAGAATTGTGGAAATGTATGGCCACCAGTTATATTAGGGGACAGAATGATGTAAGCTTTAGTACATAAACTTAGCTGGCTAACAATTATCTAGTGTGTGCTATAAATGATTAATGTATTTTGAGCATAACCCACTGCTACAAAGGTCCTCGTATTTGACAGAATTCTGCCAGTCTCATGCCAAATCAAGTAATACTGTGGCCATACTTTACATTTCCAGATGAAATACTATCCATATAACAAAACAACATAATGGTTTATCATATCTTCCCTGACTTCTTTAGCTTCATGGTAAGAAAGTGACTGAGGGGCAGGAAAAAGAGCTCAAACCTGCTTTTGCTGAAAGTGGTTAGTAACCCTGCTGTCCACGCCAGCTGCTTCCAAGGCAGCCCAAATACATATGGTCTGACAGCACAGTGCAGTGTAAAGCTGCACCACTGGCTAATGTTTTTGGGTTGCCTCCCCACCATCCATGTGCATGGTCACACAAGCACACTGCCAGCTGTTCTGTTTACTTCTTCCAGGGACAGCACCACAGAGGAGTAAGTGAAAGAGTAGTCAAAAGTCTGTTCCAAAAGTCACACAACAAGAGTCCAGTACTAAATAGCAAAGGGAGAAGTAGAAACATACTCACAAGGCAGTTCTAGAGGTCAGAAAACAGGAGTCCAATAGCAGAGAACAGGACACACAGCAACTAAGGAGAGTGCATGAGAAATTGTCGACTGTAGGGAATCATATCAGCTGGAGCCTTTTTAAAAGCCTCAGCATGCCTCAGCTGATTGTGATTAGCTATCCTTTTGGCTTCTAGCTTAGATGAATGCCTCAAGGATTCCTTGGCTTTTCTTCACTCCACAGGTCGTAGTACCCGCAGCATAGAGTCTCTCCTTCCCTCTGCAGCCTCCTGCAGAGCCTCCAGATAATCCTAAATTTGTCTCCTCTTCAGGTTCAGAGTCTGCCTCTGCCTATAAAGTAAAGTGAGACCCAGGGCAATCCATGACACCGGTGACTGTCTGCTGCCTAGATGTCATCCTATTGGATGACCTGCCCTTTGATCAGCCACCCATTCACCTCTGTGATCCTCCACCGCTACAGGGCATCGGTGTGCCCAGTAAAACACTGGCAAAGCACAATCATGCTCCACTACATATCCCCTTCTCCCCAAGCCCCCTCCTGGACTGTCTGGTTTGTGTATGTTGTACTTATATCCATTGGAGATGTCACATTTTCACTTTTTTGCATTGCCGTCCTGACCACTTGGGTACTGCAGCTCCATCATTTTTTGATGTGCACCTGCACCAGTATGTTTATATGCAGCTTTAGGGTTAAGATTAGGATAGATCACTTCTTTAGAACTGCTCCTGCATTGGGGTATTTATAAGTAACTGCAAAGGTGTGCATTTTCCAGGCTAAATTAGAATAATCTGAGTTCTGTTTGGTTTTTAGCCCCAGAGCACAGTTTCAATACAGTTTCTGCCCAGTTTGGAGGTGTGCATCATCTAAACACCCTTTCTTCAAAGTGGCTTGAAACCACTTTATTTGGTCTGTATGTTTCACCCCTCAGCCAAAAATAAAAAAATAAAAATCCATATCTATATGTCTTTCTTACTTTGCTTCTATTCTATTCAGTTATTAATGGGGTTATCATGGAACTGAAAACCTGCTGAGAACGACTGTAGCATAATACTATATTGATGTAATCCTGTGGTATTGCAGAAAGAACTGGGACATTCAGACTGGTGGGAGAAAGGAGGAGCTGTGCCTACACAGCTTTCTGGGTACACTGTTGACTATCATGCAACCTATGGGAATTCTTGTTTAAGGAGGTATTGAATACCTTATGCAAACTTCTAGAAAGTTCAACCATCCGCATAGCTAAATGGTTATGCAAGCATAAAGCACCAACAAGATTCTAGCCAAGGAGTTTATCTCTCTCACCATATGTTCTATAACTGTGTTTTCCGGGTATAAACAAAAGACTGAGAAAGATAGCATTCAAAAGTTATTAAAAATTAATTAAAAATAAAATATTGGGTATTTAAATTTGTCTCTTCTGTTGCATAAGTATAGGAATCAAGTGGTATTAAAACATGTAATGAGTCTCTTCTGCAATGCATTCCATACAGTTAGTACACATAAAGATAAGATGCAGTAACATGGCTTTTTAAAACTGGATAAAGTTCACCATTACTGGTAACCTAATTTAATTAGACTTCCACACCTATGACTGAAAAACACACAGGCTAATAGTTGTCTGAATACACCACTAATATTAATCTACAGAAAACAAAGCTTTCTCTAAACCACATCATTAAAGAATGTCATGAAAATTTTTTGGTCTACTTAAGTTCATTATTTTAACCTAAGTAACATTCTTTTATTCCATTATCAATTTGAGTCTTTTGTACAAGCAATGCCCTAATGATATAAACGTCTGCATCTTTTCCACATATTGTTACATGCGTGCAAAAACAGTGAGAATTTTGTCATATTTTGTAACAAATACTTGTATTTACTTACTCACAGCAACCACGACTACCAGACAACCACAGATCAATAAAATACATAGCACTGGATTTCTACTGGCAAATACCCTTGGGTGTAACATTGCCCTGTTTTCTAATTTGCACACAGCCACTGAACACAGCATGTACTGCAACCCTCATTACTTGGTATCAGTGCAACCTTTTAAATGTATTTGTCATATCTAATGAAAAACTATTCTGGATTATCTGATGAATGATTTTTCCCTTAAGAACATAATGTATTTTGCATTCTTTGTGCAGGTGGTTAGAAAACACCTGAGCAATTTAACAATATAATAGATGATGAGCATCAACTATGGCTGCATCTGCACTGTATAAATAATGCAGTCTGACATCACTTTAACTGCACTCTCAATTCTGTGGAATCCTAGAAGTTGTAGTTTGTTGTGGCATCAGAACTCTCTGACATAGAAAGCTAAATATCTCATAAAACTACAAATCCTGGGATTCTGTAGGATGAAGCCATGGCAGCTAAAATGGTGTCAAACTGCATTATTTCTGCAATGAAGATGCAGCCTATGTCCCATTAAACCTAATTAAATTTCCCCCTTTAAGTTGATTAAAAACTGGACTGCAGCTCAAATGGTTAAACAAATACAAGGCAACAAAGGAAAAATTTACTTTGGAGTATAGTGAGGAAGAATTCTCTTACCATGGCAGGACCCATCCACTTCTTCATATCCAACACTGCAGATGCACCTTCCTAGAGGCACAAGCCAATCTCCATCTGCTCCACAATATAATTTTGGAGTGTCCCGTTCCTCAGCACTCTTCACACAGGAACCTCGTACTTCCACTAAAGAGGAAGAATCAACCCTTGGAACAGTGTCAGGAAACATAGCCAAGTTCCGAACAGTGAAAGGACACTTTTTGTAGTAAACACGAACAGAGACCAAAGCTATGCATGCTCCAATGTCTTGAAAAGCAAGAAAAAATCCTTTTCTGTTTATTGGTCCCACTTCACGAACTTCTGTATTCAGTTTAAGGATGCGATCACCCAAATCCATCTGAGTAAAACTCTCATCAGCTGCAATGGTATCAATTTTACTGTACTGGTTTGGCTTGAATTTAATTCCATGGGATTCATCTGATTCCAGGTAGTAGAGGTTAAATGTTTCTTTGCATGTCCCTAATACCCATGGAATGCTGTTGCAGTCCCTCAGTGTAAACTTCATTTCCACATAAATTTTCTGGGCTGCATCACGGGAGATCCAATTTGTACGAAGCCAGTTGTTTTGGTTGGGTTCCATAACATTACATACCTGGTAGGTGTGAATGGGGCGATTATATTCATCCATTTCTGTTATGGCATCCCACTGGAGAAAAAATAGTAATTGCATTTAAAACTGCCCTTATATACATAGAAATAACAAATACATAAAGAAATTCAATCAATTTAAACTTGGAATTGTCATTAGTGTGGAAAACTCATCTTAAATTTTAGCACTATAAGATATATAGTGCTAAATATCAAGATCTAATGGGGGTTGCAGATGGGCAGCTCTGGGCTGCCCCTGCTAGCCACAGATCAGGGCTGCGGCTACCCCATACTGCGGCCCCGATCCTCCCTTTTTCTGCTCCTTTCAGGGATGGCAAAAGGGTGCCCTAAGAGCCCCTTTTGGCAGAGCACGTCAGTACGCTGCACCGGGAGGACGTCATGATGCTGCGTGCCATGTGTAATGGCATGCAGCATCAGGATGTAGTCGAGCTGGAGTTGGGGTGGCCAGCGTGTAGCTGCCCCTCCCCATCTCTGCCTCCAGGCCGGCCCTAAGACAATGGGGCAGATTAAGAGCTACCCCGTTATTATTGCAGTTAGTGCAATTCTATTTGAAAGATGTGTCCCCTCTACTTTTGATATAGACTTGATCATGTGCATTCCTAACCTATTCATTTGTCTTTATAAACCATTTATGTCCAAATTTATACATACTAAGGTTCAACAGATATATCTGGAAGCAGTAACCAATTAATGTATGCTTAAGGTTGTACATTCCAGAATCTTACAGTTGGAAGGGGCCTCATGTGCTATCTAGTCTACTCTCTTGCTCAGTGCAGGATCTCAAGCTAAAGCATCCCCAGTAGGCTGCTGTCCTGCTTTTTTAAAAAGATATCAAGAGAAGGAGGCCCCACCACCATGTTAGGTTCCATTGGCAAACTGCTCTTACTACTCTTACTGCTACTGTCAATAAGTTATTTCTAATGTTCATTTGAAATATACTGTCCTGTAATTTCAACCCATTAGACCTGATCCTATCCCTAGAGTAGCAGAGAACAGCCCTGCCTCCTCCTCTCGGTGATAGTCTTTGAGGTATTACATATGAGCAGAATCAACTCACACCACAGGAGAAGGCATTTGACTGAACTAGCAGTAAAAAAAGGTAGTAGTAAAAGTATTAGTAAATGAACAGTAGTAAAAGGGTAGTAAGTAATAGAAAAACTGGCAGGCATCTACAAACAAAGCAACAACAAAAGTAGTTTGTTAAAAAGCCAAAATATATTTAATAATTTAGAAGGAAACCAATGGATTTTTCTCCAGTATTCTATAGCCTTCTTTAAAGAGAAAGGTAAAGGTAAAGGTATTCCCTTGACAAGATTGTCTAGTCATAACCAACTGAAGGTGGTGGTGTTCATGTCCCTTACTAAGCCAAAGAGACAGCATTGTCTGAAGAGGACTCCAGTGGTCATGTGGCCATCAAGATTGCACAGAATGCTGTTGCCTTCCCATTGAAGTGGTGACTATACTTGCATTTGCATATTTTTGAACTGCTTGGCAGAAGCTGAGACTAGTGAAGGGAGCTCACCCATGTGGCACATCATGCGGCACTTGACCCTTGAACTGCCAACCTTCTGACCATCAGAATTGGAATCTTAACTACTAAGCCACTGGGAGTGAAATTCTGCTGAGATTTCTTTGAAGTATATTCTAAACGTCACGTTTCAAACAAATGACTGACAACCAAAAATGAGCTGTACCATTCTGGTTTCATATAAAGAAGCATTTGCTTGAAATGACATTTATTTATACATTGAAAAGTTTAGAATGCTAAGGTATTATTAATGGTTATTCTTTCTTTCTGTGATTTTTAACTACAAGAATCATGCTTTTGATTTCAGGACAAATTGAACAAGAGACTTTCAGTGTGAAACTGATATGATATAACTGTTAAACAAAAATTCAGCCATGATGGAATTAACAAAGTCCTTCCTTAGCTAAAGAGTCTAAGGGCCTTTACAAAGTGGGAGCATGTTTCCCTTCCATCCCAATGGAGGGCTTTCAGGCCTTGGGGCCAAATGTCACAGCACCCAAATCTGCCTCAAATTCTCCAGATGTTCACATCCTTCTCATTTCCCCATTTTAAAAGTTTGAAAGTTTCCTTCTTTCAAGGCTTAGTCAATAGCAATGAAAGCTTTAAGCTAAATATGCTGGTAATTTAAGCCCCACCTTTTTGCCTTTGGCTACCAATCAATTTGACTGACAACAGCCTCTGCAGACTGGACCTTCCGGCACAGCATTCAAACACGCTGCACTGGAAAGGGCGAAGAAGGGCTGCGTGCCAGCTCTTAGGATGCCCTTTTGCTGCCCCTGAAAGGAGCGGCATTTTGCTGCTCTTTTTGGGGCAGCAAAAGGGAGGATTGGGGCCATGGCATGGGGTTGCTGCGGCCTCAATCTGTGCTTCCCGGGGCGGCCCAGAGCTGCCTGTCTGCAGCCCCCCAACATTTATTAAATTGAATAGGGCACTTAGGCTGGCAGATGCCGTCCACTTTTTTTCCCTTTACAGATAATTAATGCCAGCCCACCAGGAAACTGCAAAAGGTCTGTTAACCATACAACAGTCCTCACAAACTGTGCAAAATTCTGTTGCTGCAGTAGAGAAGGGGATAGCAGTATCCCGTTTGTTTTTGACTAATGTAATGCAGAGTTCCATTAAATCAAGCCACACATGATATTGCTCCCCGCTGCTTCTTTGTACTTAACTGCTAGAAGCCAACACTCTCTGACACACACACTTAGAGCCTTTGCAGACTGCTAAAAATAGTGCAAATTGAGTCCACTTTAACTGCCCTGGCTCAGTGCTAGGGAATCATGGGAATTGTATTTTTTTTCTGAGACATTGAGCCTTCTCTGTCAGAGACCTCTGGTGCCACAATAAACTAGTTTCCATGATTCTCTAGCACTCAGAGTCAGGGCAGTTAAAGTGGACTCAATTTGCACTATTTCTGGCAGTCTGCAAAGGCCTTTAGTTCCCTTGTGGGAATGGCAAAAAACTTTTATGCACATATTCACTGATAATGACAACAGATGCACCAAAGCAGAACATATAATGTTTATGCTAACCGCTCCAATGGATACTAAGGGCCTTTACAGACTGCCAGAAATAATGCAGCTTGAGGCCACTTTAACTGTCCTGGCTCAGTGGTAGGGAATCACGGGAATTGTATTTTTTCTGGGACATTGAACCTTCTTTGTCAGAGAGCTCTGGTGCCACAATAAACTACAGTTCCCATGATTCCCTAGCACTGAGCCAGGGCAGTTAAAGTGGACTCAAGCTACATTATTTCTGGCAGTCTGTAAAGGCCCAAAGGGCCTCGGCACACGACTAATAGAGTCGTCTTCCGGGCAGGGAAGAGGAGGGGCAGCCACACGAGCGGCGCCCCTTCCTCTTCCTGAGGTCGCCCTCGGAGTCGCCGGCCCTCCGCATGGCCGGCGCTCCGGGGATGACCTCACGCCACGGCGACCGCATGCGCCACGGCGTTTGAGTCAGGGAAAGTGCGCCCGCCGCTTTTAGGGCGCCCTTTCCCTGAAATCTAAGGGGGGAAGCAGACGGGAGCTTCCCGTGCGCCGCAGGACGGAGCGCCGCTGGAGTGCGGCAGCCGCACCGCGGCGCACCATCGGCGACTCTAAAAGGAGTACCAAATTGGCGCTCCTTTTAGATTTCAGGGAAAGGGCGCCCTAAAAGCGGCGGGCGCACTTTCCCTGACTCAAACGCCGCGGCGCATGCGGTCGCCGTGGCGTGAGGTCATCCCCGGAGCGCCGGCCGTGCGGAGGGCCGGCGACTCCGAGGGCGACCTCAGGAAGAGGAAGGGGCACCGCTAGTGCGGCTGCCCCTCCTCTTCCCTGCCTGGAAGACGACTCTATTAGTCGTCTGCCGAGGCCCTTTAAGGAGCGCCAATTTGGTGCTCCTTTTAGAATCACCGACGGTGCGCCGCGGTGCGGCTGCCGCGCTCCAGCGGCGCTCCATCCTGCGGCGCACGGGAAGCTCCCGTCTGCTTCCCCCTTAGTCTCCAAATATGTTCCTTGCTAAGCTCTAGGGAAAAAAACCACTACCAGTGTGCATGTGATCTAAAAGACACTGGGGTTTCATTGCTTTGAGATAGATAATTGATATATAGCATCCTATCTGAATATGGATTGATAAACCACAAAACTGAGCACCTGTTCATAAATGCTACCTAACTACCAGAGTTCTTCTCTTTGTCTATTATTAACTTTTACAACTTTCATATTTGCTGTGAAATCATCCAGAGGAAAATGGAAGGAAAGTTGTCTATATGCATATTTGCAGATATCAACAAAAGGTTCTTAGTGTTGGTTAGAAAATGCAGATGTTTTGTGTAGTTTTCCCTCTTAATATACTCAAAATTAGCTTCACTTGAAATTACACACTCATATCTCATAATTTATTCAACTTATATTCAATGCAATCCTTTTGCTAGAAGGAATTTACAGTTAATTTTAAGGACACCTATTTATTTTTATTTCTTGTGGAACAATATCTGAAACAGATTTCACAAAAACTGTATCAAATTCTTATAACAAGTATGCTTAAGGTTAGTTTTTAAAATGCCTCACTTGGTTTTCAGTTTTCACACTCATACATAGTAATGGGAAATCCGATTGCATGGACCATCCTAACTTTAGTATTCAGTGATATATCTACTCACTTCTGGATCTTGTCTAGTATCTGCACAGCTGCCTTTCCAAGTACTGGTCTAAACACAGTATAGAGAGGTACTATTACTTTCCTTAGTTTAGATGTTTTATATTTGTTAAGAGAGCCTGGAACTGTACTATATGTTTTTGTTTTTTGGCATGATATCACACTGTTGACTAATGTTTTGCCTGTTGTTCACTAGGATCCCTATGTCTTTTTCATATGTGCTGCAATACACTGAAGTTGTGTCTGACAACATGATATGTTCCCATGTGGAGTAGAAGGAAGATATTATGGGTCCAGTGATGGTGAGTTTGAAAGCCTCTCTGTCACATCTTGGATCATCACACCATGAAGACAGTACCTTTCTGAAGACACACAACTACGCCTACTGTACTACACACCTCCTCCCTGGGATGTGGCAAGGCAGAAATCCTTCTTTCCACAGAAACGTCTCTGGCCATATCTGCTCTCTGAAGCCTGCAATGACTACCCTGTTCCAGTGGTCCAGAATCACTTCCAAGGAGCAAATGTCTACCTCCAAAGACACAGCATGATTCTTCACACTCTTCCATGTGTTCACATCCTTACTTTGGTAATCTTCTTCTGTCTCATCTATCACTCTTCCAATAAAATCTGCTCAGTTCTACTTGAAAACTCTTCATTCATTCCTAATGAATTACATTGTCCATAGGCATGACTCAAGGTGTTGTACCTTCTCTTATATCAGGTGTGCAAATAGAGAGATTCAAGCTACTTCAAGGCTTGATGGATATGGCTTGATGCATACCTCTTGACTGGTTTTAGACATGAATAGCTTCAGCACATAAAGGGTGTTTGTGAAAGTAAGGTGTGTCAGCTTGAGTGGACGCAATATCTGATAAGGAAAAGCCATCATTGTATAAAGACCATATACTCCTTAAAATACTTGATCCATTCCTAAAATCTACCTTGAAAGCCTTTTTATCTTGTACATTGGTCACAAATTTGCAGGCATATTCAAGGTTTGGGATTCACTAATTGCATATGCATATATGCCCAGTAGGAAGACTGAGGCAAAGAAAAGTTGAAATATGTATGCTAAGCCTACATTAAAGATGACAAAAGAAGATAGATATACCTTCAAATATATAAAGGACTACTAAAGATCATGAATTCACCTATTTAAAGTACTTTATCAGTTAAAGCATCAGCAGACAATGGGCTGCATACAGAAATTGGAGCCTATCTATTAGTAAATGTTTCATAAAGCAAAAAAAAAAATGTACTGAACAATGAAATAAATTGGAGAGGAAAGTTTTCTGTTCCTTTTTTTAAAAACAGTTTTCTAATCTGTTACCTTTGCACTGAAAACTTCTTTCAACAAGTACAAAGAGATTTACCATTGTATTCAGTGGTATAATCTAAATAAGATTAAGTGTTCATTTAATCCTATATCTACATGTAGTTCAAAATACACAGACATGAGCTGTGGTTTTGGAAGCAATAGGATGCACTAGAGCATAGGACTTACAAACTATGTTTGGGGTTTTGTTATTTTTTTCATTTTTTTAAATTATTATTATTATTATTTTTTAGAGAAGCAGATTTCTGAATATAAAAAGTGGGAAACAAATTTGTGCTTGAGATAATCTCCAGTATGAATGATTTTTGATAGATTGGCTGTTTTGTTAGGGATGGCTTATTTCCAGTGGATCATATTTAAGTGTTAGTGGTTGCCTAGGCAATCTTTGACATCTCTTCAAGCTCTTTGCAGTCTAATTGTTTACATACTTTCCATTAGAGACTGGAAGTCTGTTGAATGTTACCAAGGCAAAGACTCAACTGAAAACTAAACTAGCCAAAGAAATCACCATTAGCTACTTTTATATATATATATATATATATATATATATATATATATATGTCCTATGAATTCCTTCGCTATTAAAATAGATATAAAGGTTTAGTTCAGGGACATTTGGGGCCTCTACAGTCGGGCAGCCATTGGCCGCCCCGAGAACCCGAAGATTGGGGCTGAGGCTGCCTCACTCTTCAGCCCCACTTCACTCTTTGAGCAGCCCTGGAAGCAGTGCTAAAATAGCGCTCCTTCCTCAAGCTGCAGAAAGGGTGCTGGAAGAGGCGGCACATGCCTCTTCCATGCCTCTTCTGTCACAGCGTTTCTGGACGCTGCGACAGAAGGATGTCATCGGAGCGCCTGCCATATGCAACAGTCGGCACTCTGATTATGTCCTCAGGAAGGGGTTGGGGCGCCTGGCATCCAGCTGCCCCTCCCCTTCCTGGGCTTGAAACCCCTTTGTCTTGCGTATCCAAAAAGTTAACTCTTCAATGTGCATCAAGTCTCAGAATGTCTGTGCCAAAGCTATTCAAAGAAAGGGGCTTAATGACCATCATTCAGATGTTGTCCCACTCCCCCTTAAAAAGGATCAGTGAATCATCATATCATATACATTACAGTCACCAGAAGACCATGTATCTGGTATGTAGTAGTCAGTGGGTGAACATGGTATTGACCACAGCTTCCTCTTCTAGATGGCACAGAACCATATTCACTTGCTGGGCCTTTTTACACTACTGAACTATAGCACTATGATTCCATAATTGAATCTTATATAATCCTAGGATTTGGTGAGCCAACAGAGCTGTTTGCCTGAGAATAAATATTGCAAAAAACAAACAAACACAAAAATCATCCTCCCACAGCTGCCATGATTGCACAGGATGGAATCTTGGCAGCTAAAGTGGAGGCATAGTGCTTTGTGTTGTGTAAAAGGAACCATTATGTAAGCATTCAGAATATATGTGTAGCTTTCCTCATATTGAAAACAATGGGCTTGATTAGGAGAGCCTTACTAGATGATGATGTTCTTTATGTGATGGGGACTCCGATTTTTGGGCTACCAAATCATATGGATAGAGTAGATATGCAAGGAATGCTCTTCTAAGAACTGCTATAAATAGATTTAATGGCATTACATCTGTTGTTTTCATGAATTTATGCAACATTACTGTGAAACTTTTTCATCCAAATATGCTACCATTTCAGATCTGTTTAAGGTACATGGAACATTTTTGTTACTGTTAATTTTTGTCAAGTCAACCTGGACTTATGGCAACCCTGTGCGTGATAGTCCTTAAAGATCCTTGGTCATCCTGGTATTAATTAGGGTAGGGAATAGACTTACGTCCTCTTCATAAGAAAGCTTATTTGGAAGTCCCATTGATTTCAATATATCCCTTGTTTATTTTGTTTAGGAAATTACATTTAGAATAACAGCCTCAGAGAGAAATAAAAGCCTGTGACATCAGTGTGGTTAATATAAAAAGTTTGATCTGAAAGGCTCTCCCCTAACTTATTTTTTAAAAAAGTAGAGGATAACACAATGGCAGCAATAATTTAGATATGAATATCTCAACTGCAGTGTAGTGTCTTGCTGCAGGGAATTCCTTTTAAAGCCAAAAGTTACAAAATCTTCCCTTCTCTAAAAAATAAATAAATAAAGAAACTATCATCTGCTTAATGTGGTAGTTTCCATGAAACTATTTAAATATTCACTTTGAATCAATATAGTGGTTTGAACTTCAAAACATAGATTTCTGAATCCTGCTCCTAGCCATTTAGTTAATAGCATAAATCTCCTTTTTTTCATGAGGAAAACCAGACTCTGAATTTAAATGATGATTAAATTAAAGAATACTGGGAAGTGGGGCATTTATGTCTATTGCATTCAAGGTAAGAATTGAAATCCAAGACAGCTTAAAAGTGATGGATATAGTGAGCCCTTGGTATCTGCTGGTGTTTGGTTCCTCCTATGGATACCAAAATCAGTGAATAATCAAGAGGTGTAGTAAAATTGTGCCTCTTGTATAAAATGGCAAAATCAAGGTTTGATTTTTGGAATTTTTTTTTGAACACACGCACACACACACATATAAAGTTATGGATATTTGGATCCATATACAACCAGAGATACAGTGGGCCAACTGTAATCCTTTTATTTTTTTTTCCAATTAAATTTGTATTGAGTTTTTACAACAAAAGACATAACGCCTGTGGAACAATGACAACAACAACAACAATAATTAAATACAAGGACCAAGGTATATATCTGATGAGTAGTTATTCTGCAGCTTGTCAAGGTATAGAGCAGGGGTCGGCAAGTTCCCCTTACCTGGGGCAGGTCCGGGGAATCCCCTGGTCTTCCGCGGGCCGATGGTGTGTGTGGGGAAATGGCAGTGTGCGCGCTCAGGTGCGTGTGCATGCGCAGTACTTCCGGAGTACTGCAGATGCATGAGCGAGTCGCGGCCGCCATTTTGTTTTCCAAAATGGTGGCCGCAACTCGTTTGCACATGCACAGTACTCGGTGCATGCGCAAATGAGTCACGGCCGCCATTTTGGAAAACAAAATGGTGGCCGTGACGTGCATGGCAGTGGTGCCACAGCAGCGCGCATGGCAGTAGCATGCTCGGCGGTGGCGGGAGTCTGCGGGGGCCGGTCCAAAGGCCTTGGGGGGCCGGACTCAGCCCATGGGCCGCAGGTTGCCAACCCCTGGTATAGAGTGTCTTGTTGATTTATTGGTGTGCCTGAAATGCAGCAGAGCTAGGGAAAAATGCTTCCTCCATCAGCCTTTTCATGCTAAAAGCATGCAGACAAATCATGTAGGTCCAAAATAGAGCTTTATTGTTCCATAAGATAAAAATAAGCAAAGAAAAATATACAGTCCACCATAGGATCACATCTTGCAGATGTGTAGAACAGAAGAGTTACAGATCCATGTTTCCAGAGCCAGAAGTTACATTTTAAAAGCAATATAAGCATATTATAGTTCAGAAAATAACTCCATGTTTAAATCCATTGCGATCACATACACATAAGAAAAATGCAAGAAATATAAACAATTCTAGACAAAGGGATTTCTCGGCCCTGCCCTTACTCCACCTTCTGGGTGTTAACCTTATGCTGATTGGATGTTGCTTGTATGATGTGTTTTAACCCAGCCCCTTGCTGTCCATCATCCACCCATGTGACTCCTTTCCCAAGACCTAATGATGTTTTGAATTTTACTATCTGTTTCCCAGCTAAAATTGTTCATGTTATGACTTCTCTGGCCATCTGGACCGAGTCGTCTTTGTTTGTCTAGATGTTCCCATGAGGAAAATTCCACACACACACATCTCTACATTTCACCCTTGACTGTATAACCCATCATATTCTAACATGTCTATCCAAAAATCTATCTGTGAAGTTGGAGGTTGGATCCGGTGGGAGTGATGATTAACATAGGGGGGTTGCAGACTGCCAGAAATAGTGCAAATTGAGTCCACTTTAAGGGTTAGGGTTAGGGTTAGGGAATCATGGGAACTGTATTTCATTGTGGCGCCAGAGCTCTCTGACAGAGAAGGCTCAATGTCTCAGAAAAAAAAAAAACAATTCCCATGATTCCCTAGCACTAACCCTAACCCTAAAAGTGGACTCAATTTGCACTATTTCTGGCAGTCTGCAACCCCCCATAGTCAATAAAGATAATCCTGTCTTCTTGAAATGTGTCAGTCCTTTTGTGGCCAATGCAAAACCTCATCACAGTATTTAAAGTATTTTTGTATCCTTCCACAGTGTCATCACTGGGAAGGTGTGAGGGGTGCGGACTGCACTGGGTGACACCCCAAAGTGCGAGGCTGTGGAGGACGGAGGACTGCTTACCAGCCCCGGGAGACCAGCCCCGGGAGATCAGCTGAGCGGCCTGAGCTGCCCCACCTCCGCCCCACCTATATAACGCCGCCTGAGAACACCCTTGCTGGCTGGCGAGCGGTGGCGTCCTCGAGGCTGTGGAGGATGGAGGACTGCTTACCAGCCCCGGGAGACCAGCCCCGGGAGACCAGCTGAGCGGCCTGAGCCACCCCACCCCCGCCCCACCTATATAACGCCGCCTGAGAACACCCTCGCTGGCCGGCGAGCAGCGGCGTCCTCGAGGCTGTGGAGGACAGAGGACTGCTTACCAGCCCTGGGAGACCAGCCCCGGGAGATCAGCTGAGCGGCCTGAGCCGCCCCACCTCCACCCCACCTATATAACGCCGCCTGAGAACAGCCTCGCTGGCCGGCGAGCGGCGGTGTCCTCGAGTCTGCCGAGGACGGAGGACTGCTTACCAGCCCCAGGAGACCAGCTGAGCAGCCTGAGCCGCCCCACCTCCGCCCCACCTATATAACGCCGCCTGAGAACACCCTCGCTGGCCGGCGAGCGGCGGCGTCCTCGAGGCTGTGGAGGATGGAGGACTGCTTACCAGCCCCGGGAGACCAGCTGAGTGGCCTGAGCCACCCCACCTCCACCCCATCTCCTCGGGTGCCGGAAGAGCGCCGGCGGCTACACAACGCTGCCTGAGAACACCCTTGCCGGCACCACACTATGGCCATGGAGGACTGTTTTGCCATCTTGCAGTTCTCGAAGGACTATAAGACTAGAAATTATGTACTTTTTAAATTGTATTATTGGCTACTGTTATTCAATTTGTTTGTATGTTCAGGGGGATGGGGGGGTGAAGGAGGGATGGGATTTTAATTTGATTTGTTCCTTGTAGTTTTGTAATGTTTTGCGCCACCCGGATTGCCTGGCAGAGGGGCGGCATATAAATAAAAATTATTATTATTATTATTATTAAATACTTCCTCAAATATTTTCACAGATATTTTACCCTTGCCAAGATGTGACTGTTACCTGTTCAGGCCATTTGTTTACAGACATAGATAAGCAATGTTTTTAAGAATATGAATTTCCAAATTACTTGATATGTAATTTCATGCAAAAATAATGACAACAGAAGAATTACATACAGTACCTCAGATCAAACATTGATCAGAATGGAAACTGCAATCAAGAAATCAGAGAAGACTAGGAATATGAAGGTCAGCTATGAAATAACTAGACAAGAACTTAAAGAGTAAAGACAAAAACTGAGCACCAAACTTAGAATTGTCCAAGCCTATGTATTCCTCATCACCATGTACAGATGTGAGAACTGGACAGTGAAAAAATGGATAAGAAGAAAGTAAATTTATTTGAGGTAGTGCTAGAGAATGCTGAGGATACCATGGACAGCCAAAAAGATAAACAAATGGGTCCTTGATCAGATCAAACTTGCAATCTCCCTAGAAGCCAAGATGATTAAACTAAGCTTGTCATAGAATTCAAAGATATAGCTGTGTTAGTCTGTAGAATCAGTATATATATAGATCTTGTAGCAGCTTTGAGATTAAGGGGGGAAGCAGACGGGAGGCCGTGGGCCGCCCAGGGAAGCTGCGCTGCAGGGCCGAGGTATCCCCACACCTTGGTCCCATGGTGCAGCTTCACCGCCCCTGAAAGGAGCACTAAATTGGTGCTCCTTTCACAAGTCGCCAAAGGTGCGCCACAAAAGGCTGCGGCGCACCTTCGGCGACTCTTCCACCGCAGAATGTGTGAACGCTGCGGCGGGAGGTCCTCCTCGGAGCGCCGGCCATGCGGAGGGCTGGCTGCTCATAGGACGACCTGGGGAAGGGGTTGGGGTGCCGATTGTGCGGCTGCCCCTCCCCTTCCCAAAATGGTTCAATTAGCCATCTGCTTCCCCCCTAACTAAAGAAAGAAGTTGGCAGCATGAGCTTTTGTAGAGTTAAATACTTCCTCAGAAGCATTTGGACCTAATAATAATAATAATACTAATAATAATAATAATAATAATTTTATTTATAGCCCACCCAATCACAAAGAATCCAGGCGGGTTACAACAATAAAAATACATAGAATACAATAGAATTAAAAAAATTAATCCCTTCCCAACCCCAACTACCCAACCCAATGCTAAAATTACAATTAAACAAACATTATTTAAAAACAAAAAACAAAACTTTAAAAGGGGAAATAATTAGTAGACAGAGTGACGTAGATCACCTTGTGCAGGGACAGGAGCTAAGCTGGGAAGGCCTGCCGGAAGAGATCCATCTTAAGAGTGGAGATGTGACGGATCTCCTCCAGCAGGTCATTCCACAGCTTTGGAGCAGCAGTGGAAAAGACCCTCTGGGTGACCGATGTAAGCCTAGATTTTTTTGGATGTAGAAGATTCTTCCTTGAGGACCTTAGTGTGTGGGATGGACAATATGGAAGAAGGCACTCATTTAAGTATTCTGGTCCCAAGCCATGTAGGGCTTTAAAGGTAATAGCCAACACCTTGTACCTTGCCTGGAAACTAATTGGTAGCCAGTGAAGGGACTTCAGGACTGGTGTTATATGGTCATTATAGGAAGTACTCGTAATCAACATGGCTGCCATATTTTGTACAAGCTGAAGTTTCCGAACTTGGTCTAAGGGTAGCCCCATGTAGAGCACATTTCAGAAGTCTAATCAAGATGCATCAAACAGGAAAGGAGGAGGAATAGCATTATATGTCAGGGATATTTACACCAGTGAAGAAATCCAGGACATCAATCCTGGAAGCCAAGTGGAGAGCATCTGGATAAAAATTGAAGGGGAAGGAAACAACAGGGATGTTAGTGTGGGAGTCTACTACAGACCCCCAACTCAAGCGGAAGAATTGGATGAAGCCTTTCTAGAACAGATGACCACACACTCAGAAAGGAGAAATATAGTAGTGATGGGTGACTTCAACTATCCGGATATTTGCTGGAAGTCAAACTCAGCAAAATTCTCAAGGTCTAGCAAATTCCTCACTTGCCTCGAAGACAATTTCATTGTTCAAAAGGTGGAAGAGGCAATGAGGGAGTCAGCTATTTTGGATCTGATCCTAACTAACAGGGAAGACCTAGTTAATGGGGTGCAAGTGGTTGGATCCATAGGCGGGAGTGATCATGTCCTCCTGGAGTTTATTATACAGTGGAAAGGAGAAGCCAGGCATAGTCAGACACGCATTCTAGACTTTAGGAAAGCTGATTTTACTAAACTTAGAGAAATACTGAGGGTGATCCCATGGACAGGAATACTAAAAGAGAAGGGAGTTCAAGACGGATGGGAGTTTCTCAAAAGGGAGATACTGAAGGCACAATTTCAAACCGTGCAAACGAGGAGGAAGAATGGGAGGTGTCTCAAGAAACCAGGATGGATGACTAAGGAACTTGCAACTGAACTATGTTTTAAACGGAACATGTATAAGAAATGGAAAAATGGGGAAATCACCAAAGAGGAATTCAAACAAATAGCTAGCACATGTAGGGGTAAAGTCAGAAAACCTAAAGCACAGAATGAAATCAGGCTTGCTAGAGAGGTTAAAAACAATAAAAAGAGTTTTTGGGGGTATGTCAGCAGCAAAAGGAAAAAGAAGGAAATGGTAGGGCCACTGTGTGGAGAAGATGGCAAAAAGTTAACAGGGGACAGAGAAAAGGCAGAATTACTCAACACCTTCTTTGCTTCAGTCTTCTCAGAAAAGGCAAAGGGTGCTCAACTTGAGGATAATGGAGCAGAGGACAGAATAGGAGAATTTCAGCACAGAATAAGTAAAGAGATAGTACAGAAACATCTGGTTAATCTAAATGAATATAAGTCTCCAGGACCAGATGAATTACCTCCAAGGGTATTAAAAGAACTGGCAAATGTAATATCGGAACCATTGGCAATAATCTTTGAGAATTCCTGGAAAACAGGAGAGGTCCCAGCAGACTGGAGGAGGGCAAATGTTGTCCCCATCGTCAAAAAGGGGAAAAAAGAGGATCCCAACAATTATCGTCCAGTTAGTCTGACATCAATACCCGGAAAGATTCTGGAGCAGATCATTAAACAGAAAGTCTGTGAACATCTGGAAGGTAATTTCATAATCACAAAAAGTCAACATGGGTTTCAGAGAAACAGGTCATGCCAGACAAATCTGATCTCTTTTTTTGATAAAATTACCAGCTTGGTAGATGAAGGGAATGCTGTGGATATAGTATATCTTGATTTCTGTAAGGCCTTTGACAAGGTTCCCCATGACATTCTTGCAAGGAAGTTGGTAAAATGTGGGCTAGACAAAGTAACTGTTACATGGATTTGTAATTGGTTGACTGGTCGAACCCAAAGGGTGCTCAACAATGGCTCCTTTTCAACTTGGAAAGAAGTGACCAGTGGGGTGCCACAGGGTTCTGTCCTGGGCCCAGTGCTATTCAATATCTTTATTAATGACTTGGATGACGGTATTGGGGGCATAGTTATCAAATTTGCAGACAACACTAAATTAGGAGGAGTAGCTAATACCCCAGAGGACAGGATCAAAATTCAAAATGACTTGAACAGACTAGAAAGTTGGGCCAAAGCTAACAAAATGAAATTCAACATGGAGAAATGTAAGGTACTGCACTTAGGGCGGAAAAACGAAAAGCACAGATATACGATGGGGGACACCTGGCTGAATGAGACTACGTGTGAAAGGGATCTAGGAATCCAGGTGGACCACAAGTTGAACATGAGTCAACAGTGCGATGCAGCAGCTAAAAAGGCCAATGCAATTTTAGGCTGCATCAGTAGAAGTATAGTGTCTAGATCAAGAGAAGTAATAGTGCCACTCTATTCTGCTTTGGTCCGGCCTCACCTGGAATACTGTGTCCAGTTCTGGGCACCACAATTCAAAAAGGATGTGGAGAAACTGGAGCATGTCCAAAGGAGGGCAACTAAAATGGTGAAGGGTTTGGAAACCAAGCCCTATGAGGAACGACTTAGGGAGCTGGGGATGTTTAGCCTGGAGAAGAGAAGGCTGAGAGGTGATATGATAGCCGTGTTTAAATATTTGAAGGGATGTCATATCGAGGAGGGAACAAGCTTGTTTTCTGCTGCTCCAGAGACTAGGACCCGAAACAATGGATGCAAGCTGCAAGAAAAGAGATTCCACCTCAACATTAGGAGGAACTTCCTGACAGTAAGGGTGGTTCGAGAGTGGAACACACTCCCTCGGAGAGTAGTGGAGTCTCCTTCCTTGGAGATCTTTAAGCAGAGGCTGGATGGCCATCTGTCAGGGATGCTTTGATTGGGAGTTCCTGCATGGCAGGGGGTTGGACTGGATGGCCCCTGTGGTCTCTTCCAACTCTATGTTTCTATGATTCTATGATTCTATGCATCTAAGAAGTAGACTTAAGTCTAGGAAAGCTCAGGCTGCCAACTTCTTTATCTAGGGGGATGCAGACTGGCACTTTAGGCTGGCCTGGGGCTGGAGTTGAGGCGGGGCAACTGCACGCCAGCTGCCCCAACTCCACCCTCATGCCATGTGCCTAACTGCATGGTGCTTGGCATCAGGGCACCCTCTTGGCCCAGTGTGCAGACATGCTGTGCCAAAAGGATGCAAAAGAGTTGCCACGGCAGCTCTAAGGATGGCATTTGCTGCCCCAAAAAGGAGCTTCATTTGCTTGCTCTTTTGGGGGTGGCAAAAAGGAGGACTGGGGCCATGGCATGTGGTTGTTGCGGCCCCAAGCCACTGCTTCCAGGGGCGGCACAGAGCTGCCCCTTATAGGCCATCTGCATTGGCCCTTAGTTAGTCTCAAATGTGTTACAAGAGGCCTCTACAGACGGGCCCTTTGGGCCGTCTTGGAGGCAGGGATGGGGAAGGTCAGCCACACGCTGGCTGCCTGAACCCCTCTCCAAAGATGTCCTGATGCCACACATCGTTACGCACAGCGCGTGGCATCAGGATGTCCTTCTGGTGCAGCCTTTTGACGCATTGCACCAGAAGGGCGCCCTTTTTGCCGGCTCTTTCTAAGGCAGCAAAAGGGAGGATCGGGGCCGAGGTGTCCAGCAGCCACGGCCTCGATCCTCCACTTCCCGGGGTGGCCCAGGGTCACCCGTCTGCATCCCCCCAAAATCTCTCTACATACTAAGGCTGTCATACTTTGGACACATCATGAATGGCATGACACATTAGAAGAAACAATAATGCTAAGAAAGGTGGAGGGAAGCAGAAAGAGAGGAAGACTGCATGCTAGATAGATAGACTCAACTAGAGAGGTCATAAGTGTGAATTTACAGTCCCTAAATAGTGGAGCACAGGGAGTCTTGAAGATGCCTCTTCCACAGAGTCATCATGAATTGGGTTGACTAGAAAGCAGTTAACAGCAGCAACAACAGTTTCAGATCATACTGCAATTGTGCATGGTTCCTTAGTAAAACCATGAACTAAGTTTGATGGTTTTTTTTCTACTTTGAAAATAATGTTAGATAAAGCTAAACCACTTTTCAAGACTATGCCAGTCTGAAATGAAGTGATTGCTTCCCCCCCAGCCCTGAGATTCAACATGGCTTAGAAAAGTGTTAAAAGATCCAGATGAAAATTCATTTCAATAAAACATACAAAAGTGAAAATACAGTTCAATAATCAATAACATTAAAAGCACTTTAAAAGCACACCTATTAAAAGCACATGTTAGCCATTTTAAACTGAATGTATTTTTTCACTCCTTTGCATGGGTCAGAACTATTATTTGAACATAATATGAAGCTTCTGCTCAAACATCAGAACTGACATTTATTGGCCTGCATGGGAAACCATGTCTATAAACTTAGCTAAAGTCAGCACTATTTTCTCCTTCACCTAAATAGAGCATGAAATTTTTATGAATTCAAGTGTATTGGTAGAGACAGATTGAGAAAGAATCACAATAAAGAGAAACACTTTAAATGAAATGTTCAATTTATTAATGCCTCCTCTGTGTTTATATCAGCTTCAGTTTCCTGGAGCTGAATGAAAATGAATCATAAAGGTCTTATGAATAGTTCAGCAAAATATGTTTTTGAGATTGACTCTCATGTACCAGGCTAAAAGACAAAGGGTGTTAGGATGACCCCAAAGAAAATTCCTCTGAATTTAGGGTTAGCACTAAAGTTGGGAATGTGGTTTGGGTTAGGGTTTCATGTATCTTCTTTATTTCTTAACCTGATATAGAATTTCAGCATAGGGAATTTTTGTCTCACTGAGAGCTTATTAGACTGGCCAAATATATCAGGACATCATTTTTTTTTTATTCCTGTAATTACCACTTCAGTTTCCATGATACAGATGATACACTAGTAATTCTAAGATGCTTCATACTTTCTGCCCTTCTTTCCCAAGACTTTTTGTTCCTACCAGCAGGGTGTATTTTTTTTTTTAAAAAAACACAAAACACTATCTGATACTTTCTAATCAGCCAGTCTTCTCCTTTTCATTCCTTTAACCCCTCTCCTGCATATTTTAAATGAGATCAGTAATGCCCTGTGTGTTTGCATTCATTCACACACTCCAGGTGCCCACAAGAATAAAGAAGAGGAAAAAAGCATGGGCGAAGCAATTGTCTCTTCCCACTGTTTTGCAAAAGAAATTTCTGTCTCTTCTCACTGTTTTGCAAAACCTCTATAGGTTTTGCAAAACAGGATTTAAAAGGTGGGGAAAATCTCCCAAAGTGGGTAGATTTTCACACACATCGATGTTAAACTGTGCTTAACCCAAACGGAAAGTAGTCAAAAGCCACTTCTTTTTACTTTTGGGATTTTCCAAAAGGAAAAAGAAGTGGCTTTTGACTACTTTCCGTTCTGGTTAAGCACACTTTAACATCAATGTTGTGTGAAAATCTACCCACTTTTGCGGGTTTCTTTCTATTTAAATCCTGTTTCTGCATGGGATTTCCCCTATGTGATAAAGTTGTATGTGTGTGAGGGAAGGGGCTGTGAGGAGAGAGACAATGGAAAGAGGAAACGGGTGCTGGGAGAAAGAGGTTGCTAGGACTCCTGTTCAATTTAAGTTGTCAAGGATTCGTGTGTATGTGTGTGTGATTTCATTCAGTACAATGCAGTAAGGAAGAGTTGCTTGTGCATTTTATTCATTTTTAAGAAGAGTATGTGCATGTGAAAATGGGAATAAGCAACCAAAGTGACATGAAACATAACTATTTGAATTAGCACTAACTGTCAGTTTGGACAAGCTTGTTACATTATCTAAGTACAAAAAAGTATCCCAATGGGGGGGGGGGGAGGAAAACTTATACATTTAGGGAGTGTCTATATGGGCTAAAAGATCATGCCATCCTCTTGGATCGCCTGAGAGAGCTGGGAATTGGAGGCACTGCTTTGCAGTGGTTCTGTTCCTTCCTCTCGGGCAGATCCCAGAGGGTGAGACTCGGGGACAGTTGCTCTTCTAAAATAGAGCTTCATTGTGGCGTCCCTCAGGGCGCCATCCTATCCCCGATGTTATTTAATATTTATATGAAACCGCTTGGCGAGATCATTCGGAGGCATGGAGCGCGGTGTCTTCAGTATGCTGATGACACCCAGATATATTTCTCCATGACCAGATCATCGTCTCAGACTTCTGATGGCATCTCCCCTCTCAGTGACTGTCTTAGAGCGGTAATGGATTGGATGAGGAAAAACGGATTGAAGTTGAATCCAGACAAAACGGAGGTACTCGCAGTGACAGGCCCGAAACCAGATTTGGGAATACAGTCTCCAGTCCTGGATGGAGCACACTCTCCTCCAAGAACTGTGTTCGCAGTTTGGGGGTACTGCTGGACTCATCGCTTCACATGACTAGTCAGTTGAGTGTGGTGGTCAGGAGTGCCTGTTATCAGCTTCGGCTGATACGCCAACTGCGCCCGTATCTGGACATGAGGGATCTGGAAACTGTGGTACATGCTCTGGTAACCTCTTCTCTGGATTACTGCAATGCACTCTACATGGGGCTACCTTTGTGCCTAACCCAGAAACTTCAATTAGTCCAAAATATGGCAGCCAGATTAATCACCGGAACTTCTAGGAGGGAGTACATAACACCTGTGCTGAAATCCCTCCACTGGCTGCCAATTAGTTTCTGGGCACAGTACAAGGTATTGGTTTTGACCTTTAAAGCCCTACATGGCTTGGGTCCATCTTACCTTAGGGACCGCCTCCTTCTATATGATCCCCCCCGCTCCCTTCAGTCATCTGGGAAGAATCTGCTTCATCTGGTAAAGACTAGGCTTTCTCTGACTTCCCAGAGGGCCTTTTCTGTTACTGCCCCTAGACTCTGGAATGGCCTGTCGGACGAGATCCATCTTATTTTGACACTTGCTGCTTTCAAGAAAGCAGTAAAGACGGATCTCTTTCGACAGGCCTTCCCGGAATAACATCTGCAGAGAGGCGAGCCTTAATTGATCCATCTTATCTGTTCCCTATCCTCTCGCCAACCTCATATTATCATTTTGTTCTCAATTTTATTGTACTATTTTAATCTTATTTTAATTCTTTCAAGTTTAATCCTGTTTTAAGGGGGGGAGGGTTGTTATGTGAGGGGTTGTTTTAAAACTTGTTATTTTTTAATATGTTGTAACCTGCCCCATTTGCTGAGCAGAGGGGCGGGCTATAAATAAATAAATAAAATATTATTATTATTAAAAGAAACAGTCCTGCACATGGCTGAAACAGGAGGAAAATGCACCCAAACCATGCTCTGGATCAAACACTGGAGCAAAATCATTGTAGTTTTTCTCCAGTTTAATATGGATAATGTGGACTATTGCAGACTGTATGCTGGTGTAGAGTTGGAGAAGAGGACAGGCAAGTGACCAGAGCCATTGCTGGCCATAATTGTTTTCTTGCCTCCCCCCCAATTCCTTGAACAAATGCATGGGTGGTCAGCTGCAGTATTGCACATACCATGAAGTGAAATGATGACAAACATATCAGGTTACCAACATTACAAAGGATTTAATAAGAACATTAACAAATGTTGGGAGCCTTGGGGAATGGGGGAGAAAGTGGGCATGCATGGGGGGGGCACCATACTTGTGCTGTACCAATGTGTCACTGGGTACGCTGATGCACTGCATTGGTAACGATTTATCATGCAATTGAATGGCCATTTGCATGGTGCCCCCAATGGGCCGATGGCTGAGTGGGACAGAAGGCAATTGGCAGCTGCGGGTGGAGCATCCATGTGCTTGTGTTCATGTATTTGTAGTGGAACAGAAGAAAAATAATGGTGCAGCTCAGCTTTTAACCACAATAATCTGCTTTGATGGGTCCTTCCTTATAGCAAAAAAAAAAAAAACAACGAAAAGAAAAACAAACACCATTTTCTATCAGGAATTGATTTTTCTGTGTGGAAATATTATTTCCACACAGAAAAGGTTACTTTCTGCACAGATAATGCCATAATTAGATACTTATTCTGTGTAAAATTCACACATGACTGAACTGCACAGAAAACAGAATTTTGCTGTTTCCTGTGCAGAAAGTACTGATTTATTCACAAGACAATAACATGTGAATTTGGCACAGAATCAGTCCTTAAATGCAAAGATTTTCATCAGGATTCTGTCCATCACAGTTTCTCTACGTTAAAAAAAAAGTGTTTTCTAATTATTTTTTTAAAAAATATATTTTTAAATATTCTTTCTGTTTCTATTGCCAACTATGTGTATGCTTGCATGTCTGAATTTTGTCTGTATTTTGTGGTCATAAATGTTAAGGTTGATCCTGAGTAATTTAAAATTCTATAACACTTTAGAAAATGTATATCAGTATATACAGTATGGTAAGATCTTATCTTAGAGGAGTATAATGAAAGAACATAGATAGGTTTTTGTATGGCTGAACTTATAATGTACATTAAATATTCTGGAGAATTTAGATCTTTACAGTCCAGAAGAAATATTTTCCATTTTCTTGTCTTTAATATTTTGCAAAACTAATAATTTATTTTTAAAAATCATTTATAGATAACGGTATGGTCTTTATTAAAATCAATATGAATAGAGGATGTTTTCTTCAATAATCTAGTTGCTTCACTGCTTTTATACAGAAGAAAAACATAAAACGGAATCTTTTTCCAGCACTTTGCACTTTCCAATTTTAAGATTTAAAATAAAAGTTGACACTAATGTTAATAACACTTTATAGCCACACAGTAAAAAGTTCTTGAATAGGCATTTCCACACCCAAGGCACGTTGAATTGCTACTATTTCTTTTTTAAACTCTGTGGATATTTTGTTTGCACGATAAAATCATCTGTAATGCAATTCCTACCTCTTGTTGTTAAAGATCTTGGACTTTAATTTAAACTGAGATGCTAATTTTAATGTAATATGCTTGAGATAACCACTACATTTGAAATGGACCTCCATGGATTTAAAACTTTATACTGCCCATGGTGAAGTTATTAAAGCCAATGGATTCTATTGCTACCTATGACCCACAGGTTGTATTATGCATGATAGAGTACACATGCATGTAATGTTAATTTCTTGAAAAATACTTAAGTTTTTCCTGTGCACTATATTCAATCTTTAGTGTAAAAATCAGAGAAGCCCAGATGCCATAAGTGATCTTGGCTGCTTTCCAATAATTGGACATTGGAACAGATATGAAATAATAGGTCTAAGCTGTAAGAGTACTTTGGAGTTTTAGCAAAGAGATGTAAGACAACACTGGGCTCAACTTGGTTAATATGACAATAAAGCCAGATAGCAATAGCAACTTCATTTATATACCGCTTCATACCACACTAAGCAGTCTCTAAACAATTTACAACTGTAAGCTAATTGCCCCCAACAAGCTGGGTACTCATTTTTGCGACCTGGGAAGGATGCAAGCCTGAGTCGAGCCTGAGCCCTGGCTGGTATTGAACTCACAACCTTGTGGTTTGTGAGTGAGTGGTTGCAGTACAGGCATTTAACCACTGTGCCACCAGATGTGGTACTTTACTCTCTGCACAACTGCCATAGCTTGCAGGTGGACAGTTAATCTGCATATGAGTCATCTACACTATAATTTAATCCATATCTCCTTGATTTAAACAGCCTCGTTGTGCATAGGGGTTGCAGCTTGTGTGTTTTGGATTTTGTGCAAATGTATCAAAATTCAATCACTTCCATTACACATGAATTACACACATGGTTTATTTAGATTTCTCTCTGAATATTTAAACTATTATTCTCTGCCAGAAAACATGTAACAGAGTACAATAACATCCAAAAATCCATGTAACAGTGATACCAAAATATATGTTGAAAGTTTTTGAAGCTCCAATGGCTTCTTCATCAGGTGAAGGTTTGAAGAAGCCATGGAGCTTTGAAAGCTTGCAATATATGTTTTGTGCATTTTGGTTGGCCCAATAAAAGTATCACTGGTTTGTAGATTTTGGATCTTTTTATATTATTCACTGCTGTTGAGTCCCTATTCCAACCCAGCCTGGCCTATACATTGTCATAGTGAGGAAAAAAATGACACCCAGTCTACTTCCTATAGTTAATGAATTACATCTAGGGGGGAAAACACCTGTGAATGTCTGCTGAGTGCAATATTGATACAAGTAATTCATCACCAATCTTTTTGCCTTAAAATTCAGTAGCGAGATTCCTCCAAACATATTTAGCACAGTTACCATCAGAAGAGTCAACTCAAGTTTATTTTGTTCGTTGGTTTTTATTGTATTTTATTTTTATTGTATACTTGTTTTTAATATTGCTTAGTTTAATACTATTTTACGGGGTGGGTGGGTTAGGGAATGATTGTTTTGGATGTTTTAAATGTTGTAAGCCACCCCGATTGTGTTGCAGAGGGGCGGGATAAAAATAATTTTATTATTATTATTATTATTATTCCTTAATAGCCACTTTTAATTTCTTTTCTTCATTATGTTATTATCTCTCCTAGCTGTCCAGTTCACAGACTGATGTCTTCCTTCCACTTTGACAAATGGCACTGTAGAGGAGAATTTTATTTTAGTTATTTAATTAGTTTAGCTTTTGTTTTAGTTCTAGTGTTTATTTTTTATTTAGAGAAACTGTTGATGAATTAACAGTATGATTGGAATGCTAAACTGAACTTTTATACTTATGAAAAATCTTTCTAATCACACTCTCCTAACTTTTGCAAATGTCATGTACAGCTCCAGGTGGTTTGACTTTTCTAGAAGCACAGGAAACTATCTAACAGTAAAATTAGGAAAGTTCAGAATGGAGACTTAAAAGAGTATAGAATATATTGTATGGTATCTTTTCTTCTCACTTTCCTGTTGGTATGTGATCACCAGAGCCAGCATGATGTACTGGTTTGAGTATTGGACTATGACTCTGGATACCAGGGTTCAAATCCTTGTTTGGCCATGGAGACCCACTGAGTGACCTGGACAAGAGCAAGCCACACATTCTCAGCCTCAAAGGAAGGCAAGAGCAAGCCCCCTCTGAATAAATCTTGCCGAGAAAACACTGTAAAAGGTTTATTTTGGGGTCATCATAAGTTGGAAATGACTTTAAGGCACACAACAACAACTTGTGATAATCAGTGATAGGTTTTGGCATCAACATAATTGTAAAAATATAAAAGTTTATATAAAATATAAAAAATATAAAAATTTCAGTAGGCACCTCTACACTTCTAAAATATCTATGCTTTGTGCTTCAGCTTTGCCTACTTACAGAATGCACCTGAAACATATATAGGTGGAAAAAAACATGGCTGTATATCAGGATGACTTTTGTTTTGTGCCTTACAGTTGTTTCTGTTTTATGGTGAGCCTATCACAGGGTTTTCTTGGCAAGATTTGTTCAGAGTGAATTTGCATTTCGTTTTCTAGGATGCTGAGAGAGTATTACTTGCCCAAGGTCACCCAGTGGGGTTTCCATGGCAGAGCAGAGATTTGAACCCTGGTCTCCAGTAACAGACCAATGCTAAAACCACTACACCATACTGGCTCTCATCAATATGACTAGAAGATGGTTTCACCTAAATTAGAGCTTATATGCTTTTTTTCATGTTGCTAAACTATCACAGGGATGTTCTCTTCCCCCTTTATTTGGGCTACTCAGCTGTACATCACCTTCCAACTTCCAATCTCATTTTAAATATAAATCTTCTCCTTTGGGAGATTCTGCTAAGGTTGAGACTGCATGTTGAGAAAAGAATCTTGAAAAGATTGACCACAAAGAGGGTTTTTCCCCTCCTAATTTTTCAGGAACAATTAAACCATTGACTAGAATAGGGGTAGGCAACCTTTCCCCTTTAAGGGCTGAGGGACTTCAGCTCCCAGAAGCCTCAGCCATGTTGGCCAATAGTCCCATGTTGGCCAATAGGTCCTGAGATTCTGGGAGCTGAAGTCCCTCAGCCCTTAAAGGGGAAAGGTTGCCTACCCCTGAACTAGAAGTTCCAGAAAGGACCTAGGAAATGTGAAGAACAAAGCAACCAACAAAGAGAGATGATCCTTTATCACAATACTCAGATAATGTATGACTGGTTCCAACATGTCTGTGTATGTGCAAGAAGATGTGAGGGTGATCTGGCTGCGACATCTGTCACCCCATTGATCGCCAGGGTTGATTCGGCTGATCTGGCTGGCTAGGCGGGTGTCCCCTTCCTCCCTCACCGCTCCATGTGTGTCCTTCCCAAAGCTGCGCGCTTGGTGGAAGAGGACGACCATCCCAGATAGAAGGAGTGTACCGTTCTTCGGTCAAGGGTATACGATAGCTGCGCTCCCCTGCTAGAACCTCCAAACAAGCGCAAGAAGATGAACTAGACAAGGCAGAAAGGGTTCTTTTTTTACTTAACATCATAGAGACTTATTGCATAAGAAAACAAATGCAAAACAGAGCAAGAAAGTAGTGGCTTTCTCTGTGTTTTACCACATGACATCATAGTGCTTATGTTCTCTTCCCATGGGAGATGGTTGTCAAAGCAAGTCTTTTTTTCTAGCCTGAAAAATCTGTTCAGTAAAAGACTAGGTTCCATTACCACTTCCCAGAGGAAGAGAACTCAAGTGCTACAACATCATGCAGCAAGGCATGGAGAAAGGTGCTCTTCTCATCTCCATTTTGGCTTTGTTTTCTTGTGCAACAAGGCTCTTAATCTTAGGGGGGGATGCAGACGGTGAAAAGCACTGTCTTCAATCCCAGGAAGGGGGGGCAGCCAGACGCTGGGCACCCCATCCCCTTCCTGAGGACGTCATCAGAGCGACGGCCCGTCCACATGACGGGCGCTCTCATGACATCCTTCTGGCACAGCGTCTGCACACGCTGAGCCGGAAGAGATGCCAAAGAGGCGCGCCATGCCTCTTGCGGCACCCCTTTCGTGGCTTGTGGAAGGAGCACTATTTTAGCGCTCCTTTCGCAGGCGGCGAAAGGGAGGATCGGGGCGAGGTGTCTGGCAGCCTTGGCCTCAATCCTCTGCTTCCAGGGGCGGCCCAGGGCTGTCTGTCTGCATCCCCCCTTACTCTCCCATGCTACAAAACAGATCTCGCACAAAGTAGTAGATACAAGTTTAGGGATGATCATTTGCAGAGTCAATCCTATTGAGATATAAGACACATTTTAGATCTTCCCCAAAATTGTAGATTTATATTTGCCAAATTTGTACTTGTTCATCTGCAGATTCATTCTTTTAGGTAAGAGAAGGAGAAGAAACATATAATTGTTGCTGCTTTGTGTTTTCTTAAATGTCTTGTTTGGCTTTCAGTCATTCAGTAAAATGACAGATTTGCTGAGTGAGATTTATTTAATGCAAACGCCTTGATCATGCCTAATCATGCCACATATTATATTTTGCAAATTACACACATATTACCAAGGCAACATGAAAACTTAAGTCTGTGCAGAAATGTACTCAGTGTGAGTTATCAAGTAACACAATTTAAAGTGAAAAGTCTTGTTTGCTACTTTTTTGAATGGATATCTAGAGAAATATGCCTCAAGAAACAGTATGAAAGCTTATATAGTCATATGGCAGACCTATTATTTAAAAACAGAGATATTAGAGATATTAGATAAAAAGAATAACAGAGTAGGGGCTGGAGCAGGTGGGCAGGAAAAAGCATCTTGATCCTGGGTTTTCTGAAAGTGGGTCCAAACCCATTGTCCACACAACCCGCTCACTCCACCCTCACGGGCTGTTGGCAACATGCAGCATCACTCTGCAATGTGTGCTTATTTTTTGTCACCTCCCCACTAAGCATGCTCACCCTTGCACAAACACACTGCCCATGACCTCCATTACCTTCCTCTTTTCAACCAGATGCCATTCCATTAAATAGCCACCCATATGATCAGCCACACATTTGCACATGTGATGCACTGCCTGTACAGTGCATCGGTGTGCCCAGTGACATATTGGCAAAGCACAATTATGGAGACTCCCCCTATACTTGCTCCCTTCACCCTATTCCCCCCCTCCTCCCCACTGGACTGCCTGGTTTGTGTATGTTATAATTACATTCATTGCATTATTGCCAACCTTCCCTATTTGATGTACTTTTGCATTGTTTTTTTCTTTGCCACATTCCCTCACTGGTGATAGGCTGTTTATATAACAGTGTCATGGGCAAAGAGCTGTAAGACTGGGACCTGGAAGAAGAGTCTAGTGAGGAGGCTAAGGAGGGAACCCAGGCAAGGCCCCTCCCAGGCTACAGCAGCGATGGCGGAAGGGCTGTGGGCATGTCTCTTGCCCAGCCCAGTTCCAGCTTCCCACCAGTGGTGCGGCAGCGCAGTGGTGAGCGAGGGTGGGCGCGGTTATACAGCCAAGCCCAAGGCTTCCATCACCCCCTCACAGGCTACAGCGGTGATGGCGGAAGGGCTGTAGGTGTGTCTCTTGCCCAGCCCAGTTCCAGCTTTCCACCGGCGGCGCAACGGCGAGCAAGGGTGGGTGTGGCAATACAGCCAAGCCCAAGGCTTCCATCTCCCCCTTCCAGGCTACAGTGGCGATGGTGGAAGAGCTGTGGGCATGTCTCTTGCCCAGACCAGTTCCAGCTTCCCATCGGCGGGGCAGCGGCGAGCAAGGGTGGGTGTGGCTATAAAGCCAAGCCCAAGGCTTCCATCTCCCCCTCCCAGGCTACAGTGGCAATGGCAGAAGGGCTGTGGGCATGTCTCTTGCCCAGCCCAGTTCCATCTCCTATGAAACTTGGGCGAAGTCTGTGATATATACCACCTAACCTACTTCACCTTCCCCAAAAATCAATGGTGGTGATTGAGAGCTGGAAGGCTCGGTTGAAGGCCTGATTTATTACCATCATTGCCACCCCTGAAAAAGATACAACAGCAGCCACTAGGGGTGAAGAATATTTTTTTTAAAAAACTTGGTTAGGGCCAAAAAGTCATGCAGTCCTACAAAATTTATGTGCCTAGAGAATTGGCAAGGACAGAACTGGACACTCTGTGGGTTATAGATAACCAATTAGAATGGAGAGGGCCGGGGGAAAGTCAAAAAGGGGAACTGTGGGAATGCCCATCGAGGTAGTACAGGGCAAAGGTAGATATGGCGATAACAGCGTAGAACCATGCTACAAAAGAAGGCGGGATCAATGTCTAAAAGAGATCCCACTTTCAGTTCACCTGGTTGCCCAAAGTAAGTTCGGGAGCTTGCCAATCTTGCCACAGAACCTTGCCCTGCTCCTCTGCAATGCCATGTCGGTGAAAAATAAGACCCACATCATCCATGATCTTCTCATGGATGAAAAAGCCAACCTGGCTTGCTTCACAGAAACCTGGCTGGGGGAAGATAGTGCCATTATGTGGAACCAAGCTCTCCCAGCCAGGTACTCTGTACATGAGCAGGTAAGGGAAAGTGTGTGGGGGGGGGAGTGGCTCTGGTTCACAAGGACACCCTATCCTTGACCAGAATACTTATCTGGAAAACAGACCACTTCGAGAGTATGTACCTGAGCTGAAAAACTAGGGATAGTATAGGGATTCTGTTGGTTTACTGTCCACCCCGTTGCTTAACAGACTCCCTATCGAGGCTGACACAGCTGGTCTCAGAGTTGCTGTTGGAGTCGCCCAGACTTTTAGTTCTGGGTGACCTCAACATTCCATTCAAGACCAGCTTAACAGGAGCGGCTCGGCAGTTCATGGATACCATGACAGACATGGGCCTATCCCAACTGGTTTCTGAGCCAACGCATTTGGCAGGTCATACACTCGATGCAGTCTTTACTATGGAGCAGGCATAAAAACTACCTCTGCACTGTCATGGATGGATCATTTCCTGGTCAAGGTTGAACTGAGAGCCATTGCTCATCCCATCGGGGGTGGAGGACCCATTAAAATGGTCTGCCCTCAGAGGCTAATGGAGCCAATCGGATTCCAGAAAGCGTTGGAGGGTTTCTTGGTTGGTAAAGCCGACGACCCTGTCGAAGCCCTGGTGAACACTTGGAACACCGATCTCACCAGAGCTATCGACACGATCACTCCCAAGTGTCCTTTCCAACCCGCTCCAAATCATCAACCCTGGTTCACAGAAGAACTCAGGAAAATGAAGTGGGTTGGACAACGATTAGAGTGTACCTGGCAGAAAACTCGACTCTTATCCGACAGAACTCGTCATAGGAAATTCCTTCATTCCTATCGAGAGGCAATACAGGCAGCGAAGAAGTCTTTCTCCTCTGCCCGTATTGCGTCTGTGGAATCTTGTCCAGCAGAACTGTTTAGTTCTCTTGGGCTGGTTCCAGAGGGTGGTACTTGGGGACAGCTGCTCATCAAAAATGGAGCTAAAATACAGTGTTCCTCAGGGAGCCATCCTGTCCCTGATGTTATTCAATATTTATATGAATCCACTGGGAGAGATCATCAGGAAACATGGAGCAGGATGTTACCAATATGCTGATGACACGCAAATATTCTGTTATGATGGCAGATGGCTGTTCTCTCCTTAATCAATGCCTTGAACTGGACTGGATGAGGAAAAACCGACTCAAACTGAATCCAGACAAAACGGAGGCACTTACAGTAGGGGCTCCCAAACTGTTAGAGAATGTTGGAGGAGCAGGTTTTGTATGTGTGGATAAATCCATTCAGCAGAGTAACTTGTAGCAGAGAAGACACCACCACGCAAGGCAAAATCCAAGCTTCTAGCAGAAGGCTTTATTATAGAAAAGCATATGCAAAGTAAAAACTATAAAGTCCAATAAAACATCACTTTAGCCAGACGTGGCTAACAGGAACAAAACTATAAATCCTTAATGCTACATTGTGAAAAAATAGTCATAATACAGCTTCACCAAAAATAAAGAAACTTAATCCATACTATAGGAAGTTCAAGAACAGACTTACTTCTATGCCTGAAACACAATTTCCCAGCCCAACCTTTCTCCAACTCTTGGGTGTTAACCTTAGGTTAATTGGTTGACCTGTACATGACGTATATTAACCAAACCCCTTGTTGTTAGTCTTTTACCATGTGATCTACTTTCCCATAACAACTTTTATTATTGAATTCACTGTATAAACAAGAACACTTTCCCATCTATTCCAACTTGTGGCTTCCTTTGTTTTCTCTCTTTGAACACCTGGACTGAGTTGTGCTAGACCTAGAAGCATTTTCTCATCATGGAAAAATACAGACACACACATCTTTACATTTCAACATTGACTATATATCCCATCAATATCCTGACACAAATCAGAGATTGGGTTACGACCGCCAGTCTTGGATGGGGTCACGCTCTCCACCAAGGATTGTGTCCGCAGTCTGGGGGTGCTCCTAGACTCATTGCTTCACATCATAAATCAGGTGAATGCGACAGTCAGGAGCGCCTGTTATCAGATTCGGCTGATATGCCAGCTGCGCCCTTTCATGGAAGTAAAGGACCTGGAAACCTCACAACTTGACTTCTGTAATGCACTCTACATGGAGCTACCCTTATACCTAACTCAGAAACTGCAACTAGTACAAAATATGGCAGCCAGGCTGATCAGTGGAACTCCAAGATGTGATCATATCACTCCGATCTTGAAATCTTTGCACTGGCTGCCAGTTAGTTTCCGGGCACAGTAGAAGGTGTTGGTGTTAACCTTTAAAGCCCTACATAGCCTGGGCCCATCTTACTTAAGGAATCACCTGTCTCCATATAATCTGCCTCATGCCCTCAGGTCCTCTGGGAGGAAGTTCCTTCAACCAATAAGAATCAGATTGACAACAACCTCCCAGAGGACTTTCTCTGCCACAGCCTCTAGACTGTGGAATGCCCTGCCAGAGGAGATCCATCAGATAACCAACTTAGATGGCTTTAGAAAAGCCATCAAGACAGATCTCTTCCGGCAGGCATTCCCAGAATGACATTCTCACAATCTCTCCCCTGCCATTAGACCATTAGATCACTCCTTTATATATTCAGAGTGCTGGCTATCTAATTGTATTAGATTTGTAGCTTTGTCTTAAGTTAAATTTTAATGTTGACAATGATTTAATATATTTTAAGGTGGGGTTATATGTTTATTATAATTGTATGGGATTGTATTTTAAATTGTAAAGCCGCCTTGATAGCCTTGGCTAAAGGCGGGATATAAATAAAATTTTATTATTATTTATTATTATTATAAGTCTTTCAGACAGGGAACAGCCTGCAGCTCTCCCTATTGCAGAGCAGCCAGCCCTCCCTGCGGAAGAGCTTCAGCAAGCACATCCTGTGGAACTGCAACCTCAACCGGCAGGACAAGGGTAAGACTCATCTGCTGATGAGACAGAGGACACAGCTGGGGTCCTCAGTCCTCAATCAAGGAGAAGGAACAAAAGGATCCAACAAAAGATAGAGCTAAGACGCTCAGCCAGGTTGCAGGCTAAGCAGCAAGCAAGCAAGCTCTGATTAGAACCAGCTGGTGTCAGGCTATTTAAGAGCTGAGTTTGCCTAAGGAGTTGCTGGAAGTAACTCATCTGTTTCTTGGTCAGCATTCCTGATACCTCTTTCTAGACTCCTGCATTCCTACTTCAGACGTCCTGGCTTCTTTGACCACATTGATCTTGATTCCTGTTGCCTTCCTTGATTTGGATTGCTTGACCAATGCTGTTCTTTTGATGGACTCTCACAGGCAAGGACACTTTTGAGCTGCTTGTAATTCACTACCTCTGCCTGCATTATCAGTTGGTAGTTCCCTCCCAGCCAGCTGGTGTGGCTGTTTAGTAAATCAGGACAGACAGTGTGATGTGCTTTTTATACATTAAGGCAGAATATCAGAGTTTTTTGGGTTTTTTTGCTCTGTTTTTTAGCCCCAGAGTTTGGCTTCATTTTGCTTTCCACCTAATTTTACCTTGTGCATAATCTAAACAGCTAGATTTCAGAGTGGTTTGAACTATTTTATTTGCCCAGTTCAGACAACTCCTTGGTCAATTAATTTTCTATTATCAATAACTGTTTGCATTCATGTGTTTGTATTTATTTTACCACTTAGTTTTTGGAAATGCTCTACATTTTACTTCAGTAATTCCAGGCAAATAGTTATGCAAAATAATTATTTTGTCACACTTGAAAGCATTTCTTTCAGTGTTTGTTAACAAATATAAATTAGTTATACCTCCTGGCATGAAACTAAAAATGTTCCATGGTGCATGGATACTATACGATACTATATTTTACAAATTCCATTATGCAGCCTGATATGAGATATTCCAGAAACTGTTCTCCCTTCTTATTAACTGTGGACTAGATCTTGACTATAAATTCTCAAATACAGATAGCTGTGAAATCTTCATAAAAACCTTTAGCCCCCATTCCAGCTCTTTACATACCCACTCTTCCCCAACCAATAGCTTGAGCTGATGGCCTAAATCTATGTTAAATTTTCTTATCAAGGCCATTATTATTGAATTGTATTTTAACTGAAGTAATGTGAATAAGCTATGCTCTTTACCTGAAGAGAAAAAAGAGCTTCCTTCTGTCTACACAATGGCCAAATTCCTACTTCACTACCTCTATATATTCACAAGTAGATTTCACATGGTCACACATCAGTATGATGAGCTATCAAGCTAGCTAGTTATTTTTTCCTTAATTAAAATCCACTGAGGTGAACATCATTAGTGTGGTATGAAAATAGAAAAAAAAAAAAGGCTAAACAACCTTTAGTCTATTCAGCATGGGTAATAAAATTTTGTTTTTAACTCCATGAGAATCATCTTTGGAGGGCATACTGAAGGTTAACTAAATGGGAAAAAATAATTTTTGGACCTTTCCTTGCCTATTGTTCAATATTTCCTTTCTCTAGTAGACACTAGAGCTCTCTTATGAGAGTTATGTGTGTCTGTGTGTTTACACTCTAGATTATATATAGTGCATTGAACCACTATCTAATAGAAGTCTTCCTATAAAAATGCAAATCCAAAGTATGCATCAGTATAAATGGAGCATGTTTAACTTTAGAATAAAAAATGATGCAGAGGATCTTTCAGGCCTCTGGGTTATTTAAATTCATATAATGTAATGAGAGTCACTATTTGGAAGGATACAGCTGAGACAAATCAGTACTCAGAAAGATACACCCCAAAGAAGCAAAATGTTGAAGGTTATCTAAATATTTTTATTTTTTTTCTAAAATTATATTTTCACATTTCAAACTACAATGTGAATCTTATATATTTTAAAAAATATATCCACTCAATAGTATTTGTAGCTTATGGTTTGTCATACAGCAAATTAATATAACTAGCAAGATTATGTGATGAAATCTAAGCTGGTCTGCATATCCCTTTATCAACAGAATGCAGAATTTACAGAATGCTTTCTCGTGCTAGTCCTCAGTGTGCAATTTTGGCAGCATTCAAATATGCATCTTCCCACTGTAGTCTGATATGATAATATCTGTGCTGAATGCAAGAGTGAATGAAATTCAATGTAAAATTAAGATTAATGGTTCCTTTAGTTTTATCCCCTGGAACAGTGGTAGTAAAGCAGATTATTTATAACACAAAAAGCAAAAGAAGGAGGATTTAGTTTAATAGTTCCTCCTTCCTGGGTTCTAGAAGATTTCCATGTTGTTTACTATTTTGGAATTTGGCTAGTTCTGTTCTTGTACAAGTCCTTCCTCCTTGCACTGGCAGGAAAACATGTTTTTATTCAAAGTATAATATCATGCCAAATATAGTCCATTTTTTTTTAAAAAAAAAATCATTTCAGAAAAATGTTCTACCTTTGTTGGAGGTAGAAACCTGTGAGGTAATTTAAGTTTTCCAGGGCTTTGGCCCTTTTTAAAGGAAACAAAAATATACAAATATGAAAGCTAAACCTGATAGAATCTGGCTTTTATTAGCAAAATAGCAGAAATGTGACTTTGCCGCTTCTCTAAAGAACTAAGACTGACTCAAAAACAACAAACATGTAGCTCATAGTTTAACAAACAACGGTGGTTTTAATCTATATTTACATTAAAAAACTAAATCCTAATCTAACTAGTGATGGTTCAGGTAAAGAGAGAAAATTTCACCATCTTTCAGAGAGCAGAAAGATGGGAACAGCTCAGTTGAGAATCTTGAGAGAAAAGACTCTTAGGGGCTGAACAGATGGCCCTTAAGGGGCGGTGTCTCGCTGCCCCTTTCATTGCTGGATTGGGGCCATGGCAACTGCATCCCATGGCCCTGAGCCAATGGTTTGCCACTCTAAAAAGAGCTGGCAAATGCTGATCCTTTTTAGAGCGGCAAAAAGCCACCCTTTCCGCAGTGGTGGCTTTTCAACGCTACTTTGGCACAGCGTGTGTGAACACTGTGCCAAGGGAGTACCCTGATGCCGCCTGCCATCTGGTTGGGTGAACGGCATGACGGTGGCATTGGGGCAGAGTCGGAGTAGCCAGTGTGCAGTTGCCATGCCCCCACTCCACCCCCAGGCCAGCCCATTTGGCCAGTCTCCCTCAAAGAGGGAGTGACCTAAGTCACATGGTTAGTTTGAATGAGAGAGGGAGAGAGAGGGGAGTTTGCATTATGGAAATCCCTATCTACGGAGGGGGAAGATAATGCAAAAATCTTCCAACAAAACCTCGAATGGGAAACTCCTAGTCCATTAGAAAACATTTTGTAGGAAATGTTTTTAGGGTTTTTCTTTTAGGAAACTTTTTTTGAACCAAAGCAACACCTACAAAATGTTTCCTAATGCAAAAACCTTAATCTTTAGAAATTCAGTGCTCTTTGCCTAACAAAGGAACTTGTAGCTTCACAAAGGATGGAGGCAGCTTGAATCTCAAGAGGATCATCTCTTTTTGTCTTGTTAATGTAACTTAACATTTTATTTTTATGATAGTTTGTATGTGTCATGAATAGGAGTGCCCTCCTCATTCATGAATGGACTTCTCCAAGACAACAATGGGTTAAAGGTTGAGGGCTTACTAATGCTAATGTGGGCTTACATTATATTCTCATGAAAGGTAGGACTAGGAATTTCTAGATGCTTCCCAAACAAAGTTTTAAAAGGACTTCCCACCACAAGGTTTTAGAATTCTTTTCTTTGTCTCCCAGTCCAGCTGATGGGCTCATTGCCCAGGGGCAGGCTTGAGGGATGCTGGTCGAGTCGGGCATGGCACATAAACTCCCAGCATCCAGAACTATCAAGGACTGCAAATTCCAACTAATTGTAAGTAGTTAGAGATATATGTTAGTTAGCGTGACTAGGTTTTGATTATTTTCATAGCTTGGATGAAATGACTGTATTTCCTGTAATTTACATTCCCTGTACCTGTAAGACCAGGAGGGCCCTACATGCAATGATACCCTTTGCTGTATACTGTCTTAGGGCCTAAGCAGACTGCCAGAAATAGTGCACATTAAATTGAGGCACTGCCCTGGCTCAGTGCTAGGGAATCATGGGAACTGTAGTTTATTGTGGCACCAGAGCTCTCTGACAGAGAAGGCTCAATGTCTTGGAAAAAAAATACAGTTCCCATGATTCCCTAGCACTGAGCCAGGGCAGTGCCTCAATTTAATGTGCACTATTTCTGGCAGTCTGCTTAGGCCTTTAGTTAGAATAAAAACTCTCCTTTTAAAAGATACCTTGGCTGTCTATCATACTCTTTCCATGCATCTTCAGCTCAGTTGTTGCTTGCTTAGCAAGGATAGGAACTAGAACTCACCTAGCAAGTCCTAGTGTGTGTAGGGAATCCATTCTAATCCACTAGGTGGTGGCAGCTTGACTAGATGGTCTCAGGAGGTTACCTTTAGCTCAGCAGGAGTGGAGAAAGGTGACCAAAGAGACCAGGGATCAAATGATCACCTGGGACAAAGAGCTAAAAGCAGGGAGGCTATGGTTGGCTACTAGCCCAGAGAACATGACCATATGATTTTTAACATGTTTGCCTGATGAAGAAGCCAGTGAAACTCCAAAAAACTTGCAGCATGCATTTTGGTTGGTCCAATAAAGGTATCAACCATTCTGTGGATTTTGTATGTTCCTATACTTTACTACATTGCCAATACAGCTACCACAGATCCCTTTTTATTCAGACAGGCCCTAGTTGTTGTGGATGGGTTTATTAATGAAGGGTGCTACACTTTCTATGAATTTGTTATGTTCTAAATTTTCTAAAGCTGTTTTTAATGCAGTGCTATTTAAATATAACTTATTTTAATTGGTTTCTTATATTATGATACATTTTCACTGCATTAGGAGAAAGGTGAAATATTATTTAGATATTTATATCCTGCCCTATATCAGAAGATCTCAGAGCAGCAGATTATAAAAGCAATTTAGAGCAATTTAAGCATCCAGATAGCAAAATCTGTGTTCTGCCATAATCAGTCTGCACATTTTCCAATCCCTCCCACACATGTATGTTAATGGAGTGAGGACATACTCAGCACGCTGACATCAAACAATCAAACTACAAAATACTAACACAATATTATGGAGAAAAACAAAGTCAATGTACTTGTCTGACAGCACTATATTTCTTTTTAGATATAGTCCAACCATGAACAACATTCCACTATATGCTTACAGCATAGGAAACAGCTGTTAACTCTACTGGTAAGAAATACTCAGTAACAGAAGGGATTGCTGTACTTGGATTATAGGTGACTACATAGGTAAATAGGCAAGTAGAAGAATGCATGAAAAAGCTTGTACAACAGAACTCAACTCAGTGTTCCGACATTGGAAGCAACAATTCAATATGATTGGAAATTGAAAATGTTTTTTAAAAAGGTTTAAACACTTGAAGATGAAAACAAAAATTTGAAATCTTAATGGCCAATAAGGACCATCAGAGGAACTATGGGCCTTTGCAGACTGCCAGAAATAGTGCACATTAAATTGAGGCACTGCCCTGGCTCAGTGCTAGGGAGTCATGGGAACTGTAATTTATTGTGGCACCAGAGCTCTCTGACAGAGAAGGCTCAATGTCCCAGAAAAAAATACAATTCCCATTACTCCCTAGCACTGAGCCAGGGCAGTGCCTCAATTTAATGTGCACTATTTCTGGCAGTCTGCAAAGGCCCTATGTGTCTTTTTTGGAAATACTGCAGATTTGTTTGGAGTGCTCTGCTCTGCTTAATATAGAAAGATATATATTTCACTAAAGGAAATAAATGGGGAACATTTTATAATGTTTAACTTTATTTAAAAGGGAATGTGTGTGTCAGGATTAGAATGCAGGTGTTACTCCTGAAATGAACATCAATGTTTTAGTTTTACAATCAATAATAACAAACAAATAATAATGACCAGATATCTACATAGGCATATGAATAATTTATATCTTTGTTTTTCAGATTCAAAACACAATTTATACCAAGTAATTTGACTGCTATGAGCTCCATTGTTGCATTCTTGCAGCTTTATGTAGAAAGACTGATGACTCTTATCCTCTATTACACAGGTCAGAAAGGCAAGAACCATCTATTCAACTTAATAAGAGCTGAGGACCAATTTGTTCATCATTCTGTACTTAAAGTGGCCACATAGTTCCTTTTGGGAAGAGTGCTAGCAGTGTATTCTCTGCTCACATACTGTAGCAATAGTATGCAGGGGCATATTGCCTCTGAAACACCCTGCCTAATAACTACTGACAGCCCAAACCTATATGAATTTATCCAATTCCATTTAAAAACTATCCTTGTTCATAGCCAATGCCATATCTTGTGGTAGTGAATTCTACAGTTTAACTGTGGAGCCATGTTCAGTGGAGGGTGAACAAAGTGGTGAAAGTGTTGATTAATTGTTGTGGTGTGCTTGAAATGCAGCAGAGCTAGAAAACCAGCTTCCTTCATCAGCCTTCTCATGCTGAAAGCATGCAGACAAATCATGTAGATCTAAAGTAGAGCTTTATTGTTCCATAAAATAAAAATAAGCAAAGAAAAATATATAGTCCATCATAGGATCACATCTTGCTGATGTGGTAGAACAGAAGAGTTACAGATCCATGTTTCCAGATCCAGAAGTTACATTGTAAAAGCAATATAAGCATATTATAGTCCAGAAATTAACTCCATGGTTAAAACCATTGCTGAACGCACACACACAAGAATGTATGAAATATAAACAATTCTAGACAAAGAGATTTCTCGACCCTGCCCTTACTCCACCTTCTGGGTGTTAACCTTATGCTGATTGGATGTTGCCTGTATGATGTGTTTTAAGCCAGCCCCTTGCTGTCCATCATCCACCCAGGTGACTCCTTTCCCACGATTTCATATTGTTTGAATTTCACTATCTGTTTTCCAACTAAATGTGTTCATGGTATGATTTCTCTAGCCATCTGGACCGAGTTGTCTTTGTTTGTCTAGATGTTGTTCCCATGAGGAAAATTCACATACACACATCTTTACATTTCACCTTTGACTGTATAACCCATCCATATTCCAACAGAAAGGTCTAGGAACCACGTCCTATGAGGAACAGGTTGGGGAGCTGGGTATGTTTAGACTGGGGAAGAGAAGGTAAAGATGTGACTTGATAGCCAAGTTTAAATATTTGAAGGGATGTCATACTGAGAATGGAACAAACTTATTTTCTGCCATTCCAGAGACTAGAACACAGAGCAATGGATTCAAAAGAGATTCCACCTAAACATTGGGAAGAATTTCCTGACAGTAAGAGCTGTTAGTTAGTAGAACATGCTGCCTCAGAGTATGGTGGAGTCTCCTTCTTTGGAGATTTTTAAATAGGCTGAATGGGCATCCGTCCAGAGCAGTGGCATACTGGGGGTTGGTGTTACCCAGTGTGTGGGGTGACAGTGAGAGGGGGGCTGACTGTCTTGGCTCTCAAAGGTCCATTTGGGTTTTGACATGGCTGCAACCTCCTGAAAGCCCAAACATGGAAGGGGAATTGCCAGGCCTGTGCTGAACCCCAAATAGAAGGGGCTGCATGATGTCCTTTCTCACTCGCCCAGCACCTGCGCTGGGTTTATCACCCCTCTGGAGTGTTACCTGGTGCGGTCCACACTCCCCTAATGATGTCACTGGTCCAAAGTGCTTTGATTGGTATTCCAGGTTGGACTGGATGGCCCTTGTGGTCTCTTCTAACTCTTTTATCATTTTATGATTCAGTGAATATGTGAAGTACTTCCATTTACCCATCCTGGATATCTCACCACTCAGTTTCAACTGATGACCCATACTTCTAACATTATGAGAGAAAAAGCTTCTCCTGATCTCCTTTTCTGACTTGATGCATACTTTTATACTTGTCTATTATGTTTCTCCTTACTTGCCTTCCTAAGTTAGAATAGTTGCAAATATAATCTTTTCTTGTAGATAAGATTCTTTTGGTTGCCCAGATTTTCTGCCTTTTTTCAAGTAGAAAATATTTTTTCAGGTGCAGTGATCACAACTGTATTCCAGGTGTTGCTACACTATGGATCTGTATAACGGTGATATGATATTGGCAGTTTTATTTTTGATTTCTTTTCCCATTATGCTCAAGATGGATTTGCCTTTTCTTTAATCATCTGTTAAAACAGTCACACATTGGATAGACATTTTTACAACTATAACATACTGAAGATTCCTTTCTTGATTAGTTACTGTCAATTCAGATTATACTCCTCTGAATATCTCACACATGATCTTTGAATGCATTTCCTATCTGTATTTTATTGAGTGTTCATGACAGGAAGTGGTGAGTTTAGGCAGCAGTTCCACCTCATAATTAACGTACTAGTATGTAGTTCAAAATTTCATTGATATCAGCAGAAATCATGTTTGAAAATATAGCTCAAATACAGTAGAGCTCCAAAAATAATTCACCATCAATATCGTGATTAAGTGAATTCGATTACAGCAAAATAATATGAAAGTTTTTTTTAAAAAAAGTTGTACATGTTTTCTGCCAATTGCCAAAGTATATGTCTTTTGATTTTATTAGAGTTGGTTAATAAAGGCAATCTGTAAGAAAAACACATTCCCTGTTACAGTACCAATAAATCCCATTTACTTTCTTGTTATCTATTTGGGAGTTCCTGCATGGCAGGCGGTTGGACTGGGTGGCCCTTGTGGTCTCTTCCAACTCTATGATTCTATGATTCTTTGATTCTATGAAATTTAATAGTGGTAGAAAACTAAGATATACAATAGCAAATCCATAATGAAATTCTCAAATAAGTTTGGACAATTCAATTTATCTTTCAAAACTTTTTATAACCAAACAAATAGAAATCTACTTATGTATGAATGCTTATTATACATGTTCAATAAGCTTGAAACAGTTGATCCATAAATTATAGTTGAAATATGCTGTCTTTAATTCAAAATTTTAATATAACAATAAAATCTTTACTCAAATTTTAGACTAGTCTAGTAGAACTAAGAGAAAATGAAATAGCAAATTCATTAAAAAAATGATCTTAAAAGAAATAAAAATAAAAACAAAAACCCTATTAGCATTAAATCACAAAATCCAAGCCTGGGAAGGATACAAAATATCTATTAATAGAAGAATATTTGTTTCCTTTTCACATGATCTCATCAAGGCGTGTTAGGTGACTTAAATGGGAACATTATATGCAAAACAGAAGGTCACCAGGCTATATGCTTTTGGCTCTGTCTAATGATTTAACTTTTCCCCAACATAAAAGTCTTTGGCTTAGGAGCTTTCTTTTACATGTCATATTGAAAACAGCTTCTCATTAGAAACCTCAGAACTGTATGGAAAATTTCCACAGCAATGACAGTACTTGCCAGAACATTCAGGATGTGGTACAGAAATTTCACATGATTAGAAGGTTTTATGAAGCAAGCTGTGTTATGTTATACTCTGCAGCTGTACTGGGACGACTAACTACATATAAGGTTCATATTGTGGGGAAATGTATTGTACTCCCAGTGGCTAATGAGGATTTGAAGAGAAGGGATACAATACACTTCCATGTTTATTGGCAAAAAATGTGGCTACAGCTTCTACTGGTAGCACCTGTTAGACCACAGGTGGACAAATTTGTGGCATTGGCCTGTATATAGTCCTTGGACCTCATCATTCCACTAAACTGCCTGTAAGCCCCTCCCCATTTGTTTAAAAATTCTCACTGATTTTTAGGAAATTTCTGCCCCCCCCCACCATGCAGAAAGCCCAACCAAATGTATGAAAATGTGTCAAAATACCTCCATTCTCACAAGCACCCCAAACTACTTTTAAATATATCATTTTTTCTCTGAAGTCCTCTAAAAATGGCAACAATGTGATTCTCAATCTCTGTCACCAGTATGAGAGAAAAATTGAGATATATGGATTTTCTATGGGTGGGTGGGTGGGTGCTGTTTATGGGTGGATTCGGGAGGAAAGTGATCCCTGGTCCTTGTGCAGTTGTCTATACCAAGTTATGACACTGGTTCAGTATAAAGGATGGATTCTGTGATTGGATGGTCTGCCTTCTGACTGAAGAGAAAATTCAATTTTCCAGCTCACCTGCTAAGGGAAAGTACAGGGTGACAGAAATGGGGATTACTATGGGCCCAGGCAACTATGAAAAACACCCTGCTACCAGGTAGTGAAGTGAAGCTGCAAGTCCACCTCACCTACAAAATCCCTTAGTGAGTTCCCAGAATGGGATGATTGTCACACAGGCCTCATTCTTTTCCAGAGAAATCTGTTCCTATGTCCTTATTACCACACAAAGTTATTTCAATAAATATTTGCTATGGTCCAAACACAAGCTTTAGCATATGCCATACATAAAACAGACACTAGTACTAAAACAAGACTGACAGGGAGGGTATATGATGGAAGCCAGCTTTGATTGACTTCTGGAAAGCCCTTTAAATCCTTCCCAAGCAAAGAAGAGGGAGGTCTTGCTAGTGTTGTGGACCAGGATCTGGACCTAGAAGAGGAGTCTGAAGAAGGGACTCAGGCAAGTCCCTCAGGCGAAGAGCAACCTTCACCTGCAGAGTAGCCTCAGCCAGCACTCCCTGTTAAAGAGCAGCATCAGCCAGCAGAAGGACAAAGTCAGGACTCACCAGCAGCTTATGAGGTAAAGGACACAGCTGAGGAGGCAGCATAGGCTCTCAAGTCCAAGGCAAAGCACAGGGAGGGAAGAGCAGACCAAGAGTGCTCAGACTGTTTGCCAAATAGGAATGAAAAGGATTTGATTAGATCAGCTAGTTCCGCCCATTTAATGGCTAAGGATGTTATCACACGTGGGCCAGTTTCATTGTTAAAGAGATAATAAAGTGGAAATGAAGCATCCCGAAAAGAAAGTGAAAATAGAGCTTAATTACGCAAAAGATTTTCATACGTAATTACAGTAATAATGGAATTAAGTTAAAAGCGAAAAAAAGATGTTTTAACTTTCATACACAAGTGAAAAGAACCTGTACATGTACTGGAAATGGGTGTGTTTTGTGACAAGACTCCTCCTTTTCCAGGGCGAGTCCTGCATTTCCCAGGAGGAAATGTCAGACTGTCCTACATTTGGGGTCATGTCCTCCTGCACAGGTCCTAACCCCCTTCCGTTGGGGTTAGGACCTCTTAAGAGAGCAGAGGAGGAGGAGGAGGCTGGAAAGGCAAGGCAAGGGAGGGATTGAGAGGGGGAAACTGGAGGTAGTTCCCATGCCCCCCCCAATAAGCCTTTCCCCTTTGTAGGACCTGCAGGGCAGAACTTCATGGTGAGATGGAGCTCCAAGTTGCTCCACAAGCACACCCCACACTTGCACACACATCCACCCACAGCTGCTGCGAGGGAAGCTTCTTTCCCCTCCTTTTCCCTCTATCTCAAATGTCAAACTTCTCCTCCGTCCCAAACTTTTTTCTCTTGGGCTGCCTTCCCTTCCCTTCCCTGGCACTGAGAAGGAGCCCATGACTCTCCCTCCCTGGAGGCCCCTCCTCCTCCTCCTCTTGGCCCTCCTCCAGGTTTTAAAAGAGAATTGTCCATGCATATTTGCTTTTCACATTACAGTAAATGCAAAATTACTGTAATTTCGCAAATGCATTTCCTCTAAACTCCCGAAATTAAAAAGATCTCAAATAATACCAGTTTCTGTGTGACGTCATGTGAAATTGTGAGGCACAAATTCTGTTTTTGTTTGGGATTTGTGTGGATTAACCAACAGATTTCCCCCGTGTGATAACGTCCTAAGTCTGCCTAAAGCTAGTGCTAGAAGCAACTCATTTGACTCTTGGCCAGCATTCCTTTCTCCAAACTCCTGCAATTCAGACTCTTGCCTTCTTGGCTTGTTTGACCTTTGGACTGTGTTGCTATTTGTTGGTTTCCCTCAATAGACAAATGCATTTTTCTGGACTGACTATCACAGGCAAGGATTTTTTTTGCTGCTGGTGATTTACTGCTCTTGCCAGAACTATCAGTTAACTGTTTCCTTCCAGCCAGCCAGTGCATGTGTTAGTTGTATCAGGACAGCCAGTGGCAAGTCAAGCCTGGGAAATCCTGCCTTCAGTGCTCAGGCCCTTAATTGGTCAAGCCACTACAGGTCCTCACCCCCAACTAACAAGGGGACCACCTGGGAGATGGTATTGCTTCCATGGGCCTGCAGTCAGGGGCCAAGGTAAGATTTGGGACCCAATGTTTATGCAGACTGAGCTTAAAGCCAGACTCTTTATCATGCTCACTTGCTATCTAGGGATTCTGATTGACATGAAACTCTGATAATGAGGTAGCATGAAACTCTAATGTTGAAGGCATGAAGCTGCACTAAATTGTTGTGGCAATCAATTGACTCATAGCAAGTCCAGGAGCAGTAGCTTTGTATTGGCAAGGAAATGAGAAACAGCTTTTTTAAGGCTCTGGATATAGATGTCCTGTGATAGTCAGCCCTTGAAAATTCCTTTAAACATGAGATGCACTTCTCAAGTGGATGAAAAGCTTGTGGCATACTTAGCACATTGCAAACACAAACCCACCCCATAGTTAGCTGGGCCCTTCAATTTTTTTTAAATTGGTAAATGTTTACATTCCACCCTGGAAATCAAATTATTCTTAAAACAGCTAGGAGCATTTAGAAGAATATCCCCTGAGGCCTTTGTTATCTTAATGAGTGATTTTTATACCTGAATAGGTTCTAACTGGGATTCATTAGAGCAAATGACTTATTTTCCACCTACAATGATGAGAGAGAAACAACCTAAAAACCAAATGATTAACATCTAGAGGAACTATTCCTCCAACTGATTTTCCAAGCAAGCCTAGCTCTTCTAAATGCTTCTTTTTATAGGACCTGATGGATAGGACACTTTTGGGCCTTTATAGACTGCCAGTAATAGTGCAACTTGAGGCCACTTTAACTGTCCTGGCTTAGTGCTAAGGAATCATGGGAATTGTAGTTTATTGCAGCACCAGAGCTCTCTGACAGAGAAGGCTCAGTGTCCCAGAAAAAAAAATACAATTCCCATGATTCTCTAACACTGAGCCAGGACAGTTAGAGTGGCCTCAAGTTGCACTATTTCTGGCAGTCTGTAAAGGCCCTTTATTAACCATCTGGACGCCAGTGTTGTGACTGAAAGGTATTAACATCAGGACTGCCTGAGGCATTCATTCTTTTCAAAGTGAAATTCTATTTAACTTGAAATGAATCATACTTCAGGTGGTCTGTCCTGAGGAGGAGACATAGACACATTGCATGCAGTTTTCAGCTTGGAAGATTCTCAATACCATCTTACATAGACAAATGTCAGTCTGGAAGATCTGAATTCCCTAATGTGCTCTGACCAATTAAGCATACTGAGAGAACCTTCATTTAATTCAAGAGATGTGGAAGAGGCACTTGATTGCTATTTCCAAATAACTTCTACTGTGAAGTATCTTTATTTCAAGAAGTACAAAAGAAAAGAGTGGATCAGGATCTTCAAATCCTTGATTTGACAATGAGTTGCAAATTAAAGAAAGAACTACAAAAGGCCATGGTGCTACAGGCCTTGGTTATACCCTGTTTGGATTACTGTAATGCACTGTATGTGGCAGTGCCTTTGAAAACTTTCTTAACACTTCAGTTGGCCCAAGGAGCTGAAATACAGTTCCCTTGTTGAAACAGCACCATTGACTACTGGCCCATTTCCACACACAATTCAAAGTGCTGCTTTTGATTGTAAAGCCCCATATGACTTAAGATGAGGTTATATGAAGGACCATATCTCCCTTTATGAGCCCATTAGAGCTCTAGAGGCCTTCATCCAGCTGCCTTGAATCCCATTTTGGGAGAGAGGTGGGATATAAATCCTATAAATAAATAAATAAATCAACCAACGATCTCTTTTCCCCACCATCCTCTTATACTCATTTGGAGGTAATAAGGGATAAGGCTTTCTTGGTGACTGTTCCCAGGCTGTGGAACTCCCTTCTTAGAGAGGCCATGATGGCCCCATCCTTGCCTTCTTTCTATCAGCAGGTCAAAACAGTTTTGTTCCATCAGGCTTTTACAAATGGACTATGGTTGGGCTTTTAATGCTGTGCAGTGCTGTTTTTAAAGTTTGAATTTCCAGAGCCTAAATACCCTAAAAGCACCAGATTCTGCCTGATCTTGGAAACCAGGCAAGATCAGCCCTGGTTTGTACTTAGGTGGAGACCATCAATGAGTACTGTGTTCTGTAAGCTGTTTCAGAGAAAGAAACTGGCAACCACATCTGAATACTCCTTGCCTCAGAAAACCCTATGAAATCCATAGAGTTGCCATATCAACGGACGACTTGAAGCCACATACACAAAAATACACACATATATTGATGGATTTTAATACTTTAATGTTTAATGTTTTAACTTTATAAATTGTTTGAAATCTTATATTTATACTTTTAATGCTTTTGCATAGCTTTTAATTTGTATTGTTTAAAATATGCTTTTAGCAATCTTGACTCCCATTATTGTCAGAAAGGTGGAATATAAATATGACAACAACAACAACAACGATGATGTCTATTCAGATGACAGAATTCAAATGAATGATTGGCTGCCAATGTTTTAATTATATAAAATTGGCTAAACCTCAGGGTTTGAGGATGTTGAAAAATAAATGTAAAGGTATTCCCCATTGACAAGGTTGTCAAGTCATGTCCAACCATAGGGGGTGGTGCTCATTTTTGTTACTATGCCAAAGGGCCAGCATTGTCAGAGATTACTCTGTGATCATGTAACCAGCATGATTTTACAGAATACTATTTACCTTTCTACCGAAGTGGTACTTATTTGTCTACTTGCATTTGCATGCTTTAGATCAAGTAGGTTGGCTGGGACTAGTGATGGGACCTTACCCCATTATGTGACACTTAGGCCTTGAACTGCCAACCTTCCAATCCTTAGAATTGGCATCTTAACCACTAAGCTACCATGTTATGCCATGTTAGCCAACACAAAATTTGATCACATTTAAATTGTTTTTCTTTGAGGTTTTATTTCAAGCAAATTTAAGCAAGACATAAGTTTAATCCAGAATTCTAAAATTAAACAGTGCAACTCTTGATCCAAAAAGTATGACTGGGTTGAATTATGCATATTTTCACTTCTTGTGTTGCTGTCTGTAAAACAGGGGTGGGGAACTTTGATAATTTTCACAGTGAGGAAATAAGTAAATGGTTATATGCAGCAGCTCATTTTGGTGGCTGTCATATTCCCTTTCCTGGTGATGTTACCTCATACTGTATTGTTCTGAAAGAACTGGATTGCAGGAGGATAGTATAACAGCTGCTGGGCCGTCTTTCCCTCCACAATCTCCCTCTGACTGATATACTTGATGATGGTGTGCTACTTAAAGATTCTGACATATGGCTAAAAGGAAATACTTCATTTAAGAAAGGGATCAATGAAACTGCAGAGGATCAAACAGGCACTGACAAAGGAATTTTCTCTCAGCCATCCTCTGAAGAGCTCACAATTAAAAAGAGGTAGTACCAATGTACAAAAACAGTTATCTTGACTTTAGAAAGTTTGAGATAAAATTGTCCCTGACATGTTCTTACTTGAGTTAAAAGCAGCAGGGAATCAAGCCTGAATTTTAAAAAGAAAGAAAGAAAGAACTAGGTAAAGCACAAAAAATAAGAGTAACTGAAAGATCTATATCTATAGCCAACAAAGAATAAAATAGGGAGGAATCCTACAATACACATTATTGTACTACTGGAAAAAGCAGAGATAAGACTGAAATATGTGAGGATTAAAAAAAAAATCCAGCTGACTATGGACAGGTTAAAAGAAGTCTTTCACCTACAACAATTTAATAAATTGCAAAATATGTAGAATGAATGAGTCTGGCTTATTTTTAAATCTTAACACAGAAAATCAAAGTGCTTCAGAGGTAGATTAGAGACAGATTCTTTTTAACTGTGAGAAATATTTGCAAAAGCTAGCATATAGTGAAGAAACTTCATAAAAGTGACTGTTTTGAGCTATAAAGAGAAAATGTTCTGAAGAAAAAAATAGTTCAAATATAAAGCTGTGCAAAAGTTTATATATATTATTAAGTAGCTGTTGCAGTAAACGTGATTCAGAATTTATGCAGCAAATTTCTTATCATATATTAGCAATTCACTTTTGCACTATTTATGCCTTTGCATACTATTTATGGTATTTAATACACATTTTAAATATAATAATAATAATATTTGCTTTTAAAATTATGCTTTTTAAATTGTATTTTTAATTATTGTTATCTAATTTGCTTGTATGTTTGGGGGGATGGGTGGGTGGGTGAAGGAGGGATGGGATTTTAATTTGATGTATTGCTTTGATGTTTTGTAATGTTGTACACCGCCCCGATTGCCTGGCAGAGGGGCAGGATATAAATAAAAATTATTATTATTATTATTATTATTATTATTATTATTATTATTAATACTTTATTTATACCCCGCCTTTAGCCGAGGCTGTCAAGGCAGCTTACAAGTTAAAAAACGTAACACCCATACAGTCAACAACGAATCCCCTCTTAAAAACATATTGAATTATACAGATTAAAATCTCATTTGCAATAAAACATTAAACATGTAAAATGAATGGACAGTGGCATTATAGACATCTTAGAAGGAGCTATCTAATGGCGGGGGGAGAATGTGTTATTCTGGGAATGCCTGCTGGAAGAGATCCATCTTGATGGCTTTTTAAAAGCCATCTAAATTGGTTATTTGGCAGATCTCCTCTGGCTGAGCATTCCATAATCTGGGGGCCGTGGCAGAAAAGGTCCTCTGGGAGGTCGTTGCCAGCCTAGTTCTTATTGGTTCAAGCAACTTCCTCCCAGAGAACCTGAGGGCGCGGGGCAGATTATATAGAGATAGGCGATTCCCTAGGTAAGATGGGCCCAAGCCATGTAGGGCTTTAAAGGTCAATACCAACACCTTATACTGTGCCCGGAAACTAATTGGCAGCCAGTGCAATTATTTCAAGATGAGAGTAATATGATCACCTTTTGATGTTCCAGTGATCAGTCTGGCTGCCATGTTTTGCACTAATTGCAGTTTGCGAGTTAGGTATAAGGGTAGCCCCATGTAGAGTGCATTACAGAAGTCGAGTCGTGAGGTTACCAATGCGTGTACTAGGGTTTCTAGGTCCCTTACTTACAGGAAAGGGCACAGCTGGCGTATCAGCCAAAGCTGATAACAGGCGCTCCTGACTGCCACATTCACCTGATCTGTCATGTGAAGTGATGAGTCCAGGAGCACCCCCAGACTGCAGACACAGTCCTAGGTGGAGAGCATGACGCCATCCAAGACTGGCAGTTGTAACCCAATCTCTGGTTTGGTGGCATTTACCGTAAGTACTTCCGTTTTGTCTGGATTCAATATGAGTCGGTTTTTCCTCATCCAGTCCATTACCACTTCGAGACATTGATTGAGGGGAGAACTGCCATCTGCTGTCATGGCATCTGACCAAGACATGGAGCAGAATATTTGAATGTTATCCACATATTGTTAACATCCCGCTCCATGTCTCTTGATGATCTCTCCCAGAGGCTTCATTTAAATATTGAATGACATCGGGACAGAATGGCTCCTTGAGGGACAGCATATTTTAGCTCGGTTTTTGATGAGCAACTATCCCCGAGTACCACCCTCTGGAATCTGCCCGAGAGAAAAGAGGGGAACCACTAAAGAACAGTGCCTCCCACTCCTAATTCTTTCAGGCATTCCAGTAGGATGTCATGATCTATAGTGTCGAAAGCTGCTGAGAGGTCCAGAAGCATCAACTGGGCACGCTTCCCCTATCGGTGCTCAGGCATAGGTCATCTACCAGAGCGACCATGGCCGTCTCCACCCCATATCCAGGTCTGAAGCCAGTTTGAAATGGATCTAGAAAATCGATTTCATCCAAGATCGCTTGGAGTTGGAAGGCGACGGCTTGCTCGATCATCTTACTCAAGAATGGTAAATGTGAAACTGGCCTATAATTCTTCATATCCAGGGGGTCCAGGGAATGTTTCTTCAGGAGTGTTCTAGTGACTGCCTCCTTTAAATTTGATGGTACAATACCTTCCCTAAGGGATGCATTGATGACCTTCTTGAGAAAGGCCATCAAGGCTTCACCTCCCCTGGACGACCAGCCAAGATGGGCAGGGATCGAGGGAGGACGTCATCTTCCTAACTTTTCCAAGGATTTTGTCCACATCATCGGTACTCACTAACTCAAAATGATACAGTTTAATCTCATAAACAGGTGGACTGGATGCCTCATCAGTCGCATCTGTTATAATTCTGGCATCTAAGCTGGCTGAAAATAAAATAAAATAAAATCTGAGAGATTTTATCTGTGAAATAGTTGTTAAAAACATCACAGCAGGCTGTTGTTGGGTTAAGCAAAGGGTTCTGCACAGGGGGAGCCTGTGTCAGCTCCCTTACCACCCTAAACAGTTCTGCTGGACGAGATTCCGCAGACGCAATACGTGCAGAGGAGAAAGATTTTTTCGCTGCACATATTGCCTCTCGATAGGAATGAAGAAAGTTCCTATGGTGAGTCTTATCAGATAGGAGTCAAGTTTTTCACCAGATACACTTTAGTCGTTGTCCAATCCGCTTCATTTTCCTGAGTTCCTCTGTGAACCAGGGATGAGGATTTGGAGCAGGTTGGAATGGACATTTGGGAGTGATCATGTCAATAGCCCTGGTAAGATCAGTGTTCCAGGTATTCACCAGAGCTTCGACAGGATCACTGGCTCTACCAACCAAGGAACCCTCGAAGGCTTTCTAGAATCCTATTGGTTCCATTAGTCTTCTAGGGCAGACCATTCTAATATGTCCTCCACCCACGTAGGGTGAACTGTGGCTCTTAGTCCAACCTTGATCAGGAAATGATCCATCCATGACAGTGCAGAGGTATTTATTACCTCTGCCCACGGATATGCCTGTTCCGTACTAAAGACCACATTGAGAGTATAACCCATAGAATGTGTTGGCCCTGAAAACTAATTGGGATAGGCCCATGTCTGCCATGGAATCCATGAGCTGCTGAGCCACACCTGTTAAACTGGTCTCGAGTGGAATGTTGAAGTCACCCAGAATTAAAAGTCTGGGCAACTCCAGCAGCAACTCTGAGACCAGCTGCATCAGCTCGGATAGGGAATCAGTTAGGCAACGGGGTGGACGGTAGACCAACAGAATCCCTATACTATCCCTAGTTTTCAGGCTCAGGTACACACTCTCGAAATGGTCTGTTTTCCAGATAGGTATCCTGGTCAAGGAGAGCTTGTTCTTGTGGACCAGAGCCACTCCACACACACACACCACCCACTTTCCCTTACCTGCTCATACACAGAATACCCAGCTGGGAGAGCTTGATTCCAAGTGATGGCACTGTCCTGCTCATACACAGAATACCCAGCTGGGAGAGCTTGATTCCAAGTGATGGCACTGTCCTCCCCCAGCCAGGTCGGCTTCTTCGTCCCTGAGGAGGTCATAGATAATATGGGTTTTGTTTTTAACTGACCGGGCATTACAAAATTATTATTATTATTATTATTACAAAGGAGCAAGGCAAAGTTCTGTGGCAAGGTTGGTGAGCTCCCCAATCTACCTTGGGCAGCAGAGTGAACTGAAGGTGGGATCGCATTTAAACATTGAACCCTCCTTCTTTTGTAACAAGATTTCACTCTGCTATCGCCATATCTTCCTTTGCCCCACACCACTTCTATTGCCACCCCCAGGGTGTCCTCTGCCCTCTCTTCCCCATTACCCCCCATCTACTTAAATGCTTCATTAGCCCCAAAATATGCCACTTAACCATTTTGGGGTTCTGCCGAACCTCTACAGGAACCTTGTTCCTGCTGCTGCTGAAGCCAGCAACTGTCTCGGTGGGAGGGGAGGGCGGGTTTTTGAAGGCTCAGCTAGGAGACCTTATCCCTGTCACAGCTGAGGCCAGGTGGAAAGGTGGAAAGGAGAGCTGGGTGGCTAGATGACAAAGTCCAGCCCAGCTTTCAACTCAATCGCTCTCTGCAGAAAAAGGGGTTTGGGGAGGGCTAGATATCCCGCCCAGCTCCAGCAGACTCCTTAAAGCCTCCACCACTGTCCTCCACTCCCGCGGCACTGTTGGAAGGTGGTGGGGTAGATGTCTTAAGCCCCTAAGCCTCTGCAGCCGTCCTCTGCTCTCACGGTGCTCTTGGAGGGCAGTGGGGCAGATGTTCAGGCCCTTAAAGCCTCCGCAGCCATCCTCCGCTCCCGTGGTGCTGTTGGAGGGCAGTGGGATAGATGTCTTAAGCCTCTAAGCATCTGCAGCTGTCCTCCACTCCTGCGGTGCTGTTGGAGGGCAGTGGGGCAGATGTTCTGGCCCTTAAAGCCTCTGCAGCCGTCCTCCGCTCTTGCAGCGCTGTTGGAGGGTGGTGGGGCAGATGTTCCGGCCCTTAAAGCCTCTGCAGCCATCCTCCGCTCCTGCGGCACTGTTGGAGGGCGGTGGGGTAGATGTCTTAAGCCCCTAAGCCTCCGCAGACGTCCTCCACTCCCGCGGCGCTGTTGGAGGGTGGTGGGGCAGATGTTCTGCCCTTAAAGCCTCCGCAGCCATCCTCCGCTCTCGCGGCACTGTTGGAGGGCAGTGGGACAGATGTTCTGCCCTTAAAGCCTCCGCAGCCATCCTCCTCTCCCGTGGCACTGTTGGAGGGTGGTGGGGTAGATGTCTCAAGCCCCTAAGCCTCCGCAGCTGTCCTCCACTCCCACAGCATTGTTGGAGGGCGGTGGGGTAGATGTCTTAAGCCCTTAAGCCTCCGCAGCCATCCTCCGCTCCCGCGGCGCTGTTCAAATACTGTTAAATACTGTTCAAAAGTATATATATATATATATATATATATATATATATAATGTGTACATCCGATATTATGGTTGAAAGTTAAATGGTAGTTTAGGAGTATATCCTGTGGAGTTGGCAGAAATAAAGTTCAAAAGAAATACAAAAGTGTTCAAGAACCAATTGAAAGAACAAAAATGAATGTACAGTACAATGTGCTTTTATGATCCTTTCAAGTTTCTTTTTCATATTGAAACTGGCGATCATTTAATGGATTTCTGTTATTTTCCACCAATTGTCCCTGGGTCGATTCTGGTTTTAACAAAATCTTTATATAAATGCTTATAAAGATAGCAGGAAATTAATAGTGGAAATTTTAAACGACAGTTTTGAAATGCATTTTGATCAAAAAAGCAATTTCAGTGCATATTAAGTAAAATTAAGAAAGCCAAAGAATTGATTCTACAGTCAACATTAGTGTTTAAGATTGTATTTCCCCCAGTTGTAATACAGAGACCTAAGAATTATTAGACTGCTGAAAACATGAACCAATCTCTATGGTTCCAGTATGTATATGTTAGGGGTTAGCACAGAGACCAAAGAACATCCCAACCATTTTGATATGCTTGCATATTATGGCAATGATGTTAAGGACAAACAGCCTGAAGGATAGAACATTTCATTGTCAAAATATCTGACACTTCCAGAGACCTGACAAGCAATTGGTAGCAGGATAGTGGTAATCATGGAGCCATTTGTTGCGCTTCCCCACCTCTACCAGGCTTTTTTTAAAAAACAAAAACAAAACAAAACAACAACAACCCCAAAACACCTTTACCACAAAATTACTTTACTGCAATGGGAGAGAATTCAGTAAGACCAGTTTTTAAGGTGGTTGGAATCTCTCTCCAGGCACAGGGCATGATGGGGATGAAGAGAATTGCAGGTCTAAGTCCTTACCTTTCCTATTCACCACAACTTTCTGAAATAACTTCCTCATTCTACCTCATGAGGTCAGAACAACTACAAAAACTTCACTTAATTCAATGTTACAATAGTCAGCCCAGGGTAGTCTAGCTTACTGCAGAAGATATGCATCTTTGTGCCTGCATATAAATGCCCTGACATGAGTGCAGGGCTGTAGCAAAGCAAAGAAATGAAAGTGCAACAGCTCTAAGGGATTTAATAACAACATACATAAACCAGATGGTCTAACAGGGGGCATGGACTGAAGGAGGGGTGATGAGGGCATGTATGGGGCCCCTCCATGATTGTGCTTTACCAATGTATCATTCACACACCAATGCTCTGATGCCCTGTACAGGGAGAGCATTGATCCTGTGACTGTGTGGCTGTTCAAAGGGATGGCCATCAAATGGGATGGCATCTGGATGAACATGGGGGGTACTTGAGGGTTGCAAGTGGTGTGTTTGAAAGTATTCAGTGGAGTGGCTTGATGCTGCATTGTAACAGTGAAGCCATGCACATTTGACCCACCTTGGGAGTGTGCCATGCTAGCAGCCATTTTGGGAAAATGCAAGTTTGAATCACTTTCTCCTGCTGATCTGTTCTTGGCCTTACTATGCTTTAATAAATTAATTCCTATCAATAGCAGGAAGAGAGTCAAGGTGGACTTTGAGAATGCAAGCATACTGATATCTGTAAACATTTTAACTAAACACTAAAGCATTAAACTGACCTTAATATTTCATTTTTATTGTCAAAGAAGGAAGCAATTTGGCAAAATGAAGAAAGAATCACTGTAGGGTCCCAAATTAGCAAATCTAAGGATCTAAGATACCAAACTGACCAATGACCAAGTTTGCAGGACCTGAGCAGCGATGTTGATGACAAAGTTTCTTAGAAATCTCTCATTCGTAAGAGCACCACAAATCAAAGCTGTTTTGACAGCAATTAACAACAATGAGCTAAATATCTACCCTGAGGTAGGACAAGTGAATTCCCCTTCCCCTGAATATAAGCCTATGGACTGAGGGGGATGTTGAATGTTGTTTTTCAACACATCCTGTGGAAGTATTTTCAACCATGCTTATGTCTGCAAATTGTTGTCTTTTTTGTCCTGCAAGAGTTTAGAAATATAAATTTTCCATTATTTTCTATAATCTATGTTTGCTTGAACTATCATTTTACTCTACAGTTCCCATATGAATTATTTTTGAGAATATTTAGTGCTACAATAATAATAGTAATAATAATAATAGTTTATTTGTACCCTGCTCCTCTGCATAGCTACTTTGACAATATGGTCAGATCTACTGCATTTCCACTTTAATTATACTAGCAGTTTCTACATTTGCACCTATATATGAAAATTAGCATATGTGATTTATAAAATATTTTTTGTTCTCTTTTTTGGTGATATAAAAATCCTCCCTAGCTTCATCTCACAGCACATTCACTGCCCTTTCTAGTAGTTTTTGAAGAACAGATCTTATCAGATCAATGTTTAAAGATGCTACATTTAAAGACCCACCTCCCTAATTCAAATCAAGTTTTATGGGGAAATTGGGGAAATTTTAAATGGCAAGGGGAATCAAACAGCAGTGGCCCACTGATACAAGATGGTGCATCTTGCCAAAACCTTTTCATCTAAGCTGCATATTTAAAATTATTTAATGTGGAATTCTTACTATTTAACATCCTGGACACTAGCATTTGGTGGGTTCCATGTCAGATATCAGATTACTCCCTACAATGTGTGTGCATACGATCTATGTAAGTGGAAGAATGATGATAATAATGAGGAACATAAACAAATGAACAAATCAAAATTTTGCTTTCAGCTTACTTCTGTTCAAAATGGTTTCTGTAAGTATAGCGTGACATAACAATAGAATTGGATTTCAGAGTTTATTTATCCAAATAGTGAGTGTTATTGCCATCCACACAGATTTATTTTGTTTTGGCTTTATTTGATTCATTTCTATCCCAAGGTGGCTTACAATTGATTAAAAATCGAACAATTTTAAACCTCCAAAATAGCAGTTAAAAGGTATAAACATTACAATGGGCCCTTCTATTTGCAAATTGCATCCTTCTCTCTGTTCAGTACAGAAAGCACAGCATCAGACAAATCCATTAGAAAAACAATCTAATAGACTATTTTTTCACCCATCCCTAATTAAAGCAAATTAAGATTTAAGACATAGCTTTAACACATACAAAATAATGGAGAGTACAGAGGTAAAGTTACAGGAAGTCAAAGAGCTGAAAAGGCTGACTGGGTGCTTTTTTTGTTCTCTCAGTCAACAGCGCTAACCTAGTAGGGCTACAATGTCATTGAAGAGCACCATTCCTTTAATCTACAAAAATCAAATCCACATCGAGCATTTCTCAGTCTCTAGCCAACTTCAAAAGGCATGTCTGACTGAGTCATCTGTAGGTTACATAAGTAATCATATGGTAGAGGAAGAAAAAAAAGTTCAATAGGCAGACTGAACCTTTGTGTTGCAGGGAAGTGACATTGCCAATGCCTAGGGCAAAAGCATTTCAGCACAGATAAACAGAGGTTTCATTATCTTTTTCTATAACGTAGGTTTGATTTTCAGCATAAGCTAACTAACTTTTGATCCTTTCCCTGAACATCTTTTTTGGAAGTAATAACATATGACCAAACATTAAATACATCAGCATACTGCTCTGGTTAAATAATCCTCCTTGGAAATAATTATTCTGGTGTTCACAGAATGCTACTGACTAGATTACTGTACTACACTCAAATAGCACTGCTATTCCACTATAACTGTTCTGGCTGCTTCCTGTTACATTCTGGGATTTGCAGTTAAGGGAGGGGCATTAAGCATTCTCAGTCAGAGAGCTCTTAGGCCTCACTGGATTACAAGCCTCAGAATGCAACAGGAGCCAGTCAGAGCAGTAAAAGTGGAACAGCAGCACTATGAGAGTGTAGTGCAGTGACATGGCCATTCATTTCAATAGAAATGAAAACTCTTTGCCTATAAAGATTCCTTCAGTGGGAAGGCACAGGAGGAATATGAGATGAAAGCACACAGAGAAGCACTGCCTTAATTGATGTGAATGAGAAAGCCTGCAAAAAGCAACACAATTTTGCATCAGAGTGCATTTTGAATCTAATGGAACTAACTCATCTAAATGTTTCTTTGTAACAGAATAAGGCCAGCCCATATGTAGACTATATGGCACCTCTGCTCAGAAAATGGAGCAAGAAACTGGCCAACATAACACTCTAGAGAGCAGGCAAGGCCCAAATGCCTTGCTATGAGTGTGTTCCATGTGGTGAAATAGGCAGACACTAGTATTATAACACTGAAGAAATGCTATCTTAAGAGTACAGCACTTAGAATCTCTGGAAACTTTGTTCAAGTTCATACAAATTTCATTCCTATGTTGGAGGATACACATTCCTTGCATCCATCACACATCTGATTTATGAAATAGGCAAGCATATTGTGAAGATGGCTATACTTGTAATATTATAATATTCATTGGCTGTACTGACTGATGGGAGTTTTAGTGTAAAAGCATTGTGCGTGTGTGTGTAGCCATGTTTTACTTTGTACTTCTCATATAAGGTGGAAGAGAGAGAGTTCTCTCTTTCTCTGCTACTTGACTTCCTATGCTATATCTTGAAGCTAGTTTCTCCATGTTTCCACCACTGGCTCTGGAAAATGTGCCTACAGACAAGCCTAAAATACTGTCCTATTACACAGCTCCAGCCAGCATCCCATTCCAAATTTCAGCTACATTATAATTGGATAGCTTAAAGTCAACAATATGTTTAAGATATAATAGTCTATTTTTTTAAGCTAGCTACCAAATGACTCATCCTTCCCTATTATCTCAACTTTATTTCTGTTCCAATTTGGGGAAGAAAAAAAAAATCATTTCAGTACTTTGGTTGGTTTGTTTTGTTTTCCAAAAAGGAAACAATCAAGGAAAGGGTTGCTGATCTTTCTTAGGAAACATACTGATACTCCCGTTAGCCACTATTTCCCTGAATGTCCTCATAACAAATATATTTTGTTGCAATTATTTCCTTCCTCTTCTTGCATAATACAACAGAAATGCAAATAAATGCAATAAATTTACAAAATGAGAAAGTTGTTTCAGCCACTTCTTGTATGTTTCCTTTTATGAAAAATGAATGATACAAAAAGTTCATTTTAATAGTCACTTTCCAGCAGAACAGTCTTGTCACGGGGCCCAATTTTCAACATGACTCAGAAAACCTAACTTGTAGCAGCATCCCTTAAAAAATAAACTTTAAAATCTATTGGGCAAGTTTTATTTCTTTGTTGATTATAATCTTTATCATTTATGGAGCTGGTACTTTTTTTTTTTTTACTGAAACTGATATAATGGGAGAAAAGAAAAAAGATAAAAAATAAACTAGTAGGTATACTATAAATCACTAATTACCACTATAAATAAATACCAAACAACTGTGACATATCTTATTAAATATATATGTGTATACAATCACTAATAAATACAAAAACAAATGAAACAACAAATGAAAACATACAAAGATAAACAGAACTGCAGGGGATAATTCCTCTATTAAGTCCAGATGGATAATAATAACTACTATATCCAGATGACGTAATCTCAATCAGCTTGCAGAAGATTTGCTGAAATAGTTTTTCAATGAATCCACTTGTTGGAGATTTTGCTGAGTTAATTTTTCAAAATTCAGGGTGGTAGCATGCCCAAAGTGGTAGAAACCATAAAAACATGAATTTAAAGTATTTCTGTCACTGGTAGTCCGTGAAGCAATAATAGCATAAACATGCAAAATATTTCTGTAGGTAATATCAGCAATAATACCATAAATATGCAAAATATTTCTGTAGATATCAGGCGGCTATCTCCAAAGTATTTGTGTGGCCGTTTCAACAAAAATATCTTCTTCAGTAACACTAAATTATTCTATTCTGGATTAACATTCCATAGAGCTATTCCATGCATTCTAAATATATAAAAATAACAAACATTAGTAACAATATATAAAATGATCATGAGGCAAAATCACCTGAAAATAACATTACTTGTACATATGTATTACTTACCCATATTCTAGGTCATCTTCAGTTACCTAGTACAAATTCAAGGATTGCAGACTAATGGTAACTGAATATACTAATATGCTCTTACTGTTAAATATCCTGCAGGTAACTAATTCACACAATGAATTTTTTAAAGTAACATGAATCTGTAAAGAGATAAACTGAGTCTCCCCACATGTAAGCCTAAGAACAGGCTGAAATATAAACTAATCAAATATTACATTTATTCATAGAATTTTACAATATATAAAGAGAACCAGTGTAACCATTAATATTATAGAGAATTAGTAACCACATAACCAAATTGTCCTATATGGTACAATTAATGCAATAAGCCTATGAAATTACAACATTAAAGTAAAGCCCACAATATGAATATCAATTTACAAAAAAGCAGACAGGTCAAGCTGTTCATTCAAATCCTCAGGTTTACTTGAGGCTAATTTCTAAATCCAAAAGGCCTCCTTTTGTAGAAGTTTAGTTTGTATTGATCCACTAAAAAATGGTCCAAACACTTAACACGTTGTATGGCAATTTTTTAAAAAGAATCTGGAGAATGGCCCAATCGTGAACAGTGTTCCACTAATGGAGTGTCTAGACTCATATTACGAATTGTACTTTTATGCTCCGAAATTCTAATTCTCAAATGTCTTGTAGTTTGTCCTACATAAACCTTAGGAAAGGAGCATAAGATCACATAGACAATATTCTTAGAATTACAGTTGGTAAAAGATTTTAACTCATAACAATCCTGTAGTCTAGGATGTATGAATGTTTTAATATTCAATGATTGTGTGCAACTTGAACAGTGTCCACATTTATGGTGTCCCCTGATATGAGATAATTCTTGTTTATGAACATAAAAGTCAGTATGAACTAATGAGTCTTTTATGTTTATGGTTCTACATAGAGCTATAATTGGTGTCTGAGAACAACCAGGAATATTCTGTACAATATGCCAATGTTTCCAAATGATACATTTAATGTGGTATACAGCTGGTTAAACGTAAAAGAATCGGTAATCCTATTATCAGTTGTTCTATTAGAAGCAAGAAATAGTGTGGAATGATCTTTCAGATGAGCTCTATTCCTAGCTTCTTGAACAATACGTTGGGGAAAAGCTCTATTGTATAGATCCAAATGATATTAATCAGCAGCCATTTCATAATGAATATTTTTAGAAGAATTCCTTTTGAGTCTTAAAAATTGAGAATAAGGTAAATTCTTCTTTAATTGATAGGGATGACAACTCAAAAATGTAACATAGAATTATGATCTGTTAACTTTTGAAAATTGCGAACTCCAATCTTCGACTCATGGATGTAAACTTCAACATCTAAAAAAGGAATATGCTGAACATCAAATTGACAGGAAAATTTAATATGAGGATTGATAGTATTAATCCATGTGAAAAACTCTGGAACTGTCTGTAAACACAATAAAAATATCATCAATGAATCTGCCATAATATTGAAAATATTTAAAAAAAGGATTTATTTCTGAATTAGTAATGTGTGTGGATTCTAAATGGGACATATGTAAATTGGCAATGCTAGGAGCTGCTGGGCTACCCATAGCTACCCCATTTAATTTGAAGGAAGAATTGAGTGTTAAACCCTAAAGTAGTTCTTTTCCAATATGATATCCAAAATATGCAACAAAAAATGAATAGGAGGTTTTTTAACAGAACTAGATCATAAATAATATTCAATTATTTCTCTGGCTTCTAAATGGGGAATAGATGTATTTAAAGAATTTACATCTAAAGTAATTAAACAGCCCTTAGAATTTATTTCTGTGTTCTCTATGTTTTAAATGAAATGGCAAGTATCTTTAATGTACGATGGTGCTTTTACAACTAGAGGAGCCAAAAAAGAATCTAAAAAATGTGATAGAGGTTCCAAAAGAGATCCTGATCCTGAAATGATGGGTCTACCCAGTGGGGGAAAGCCTGCTTTGTGGATTTTAGATAAAATATAAAAAATAGGAATGTGTGGATATTCTTGCATCAAAAACAGTGCTGTAAAAGAATCTATGTATCCCAAAATCTCTGCTTCTTACACCAAAATTTTAATAGCAAATTTGATGGAACTAGTTGGATCCTTTTCAAGAGCTTTATAGCTGACATGATCATTAAGTTGGCATTGTGCTTCCTGAGAGTAATCTTGTCTATCCAAAAGAACAATGGTTCCCCCTTTAACTGCAGGTTTAATTATAATGTCATGTTTCGTAGCTAGAGATTGCAAAGTGCAGTGCTCCTGGTAATTTAAATTATACCAAGGTCTCTTTAAGGACTTTTCTAATTTCTTAACAAATATATTTTGTTGCAATTATTTCCTTCCTCTTCTTGCATAATACAACAGAAATGCAAATAAATGCAATAAATTTACAAAATGAGAAAGTTGTTTCAGCCACTTCTTGTATGTTTCCTTTTATGAAAAATGAATGATACAAAAAGTTCATTTTAATAGTCACTTTCCAACAGAACAGTCTTGTCACGGGGCCCAATTTTCAACATGACTCAGAAAACCTAACTTGTAGCAGCATCCCTTAAAAAATAAACTTTAAAATCTATTGGGCAAGTTTTATTTCTTTGTTGATTATAATCTTTATCATTTATGGAGCTGGTACTTTTTTTTTTACTCACATCCTCCCACTTCATTTGCCTGGAACTGTTTGTATCCTTTTGCAATGATCAAGAACTCAGTAAATTAAGATAATGATTCAGAGTCAGCAGATATTCTGTGAGCTGTGAATGTGGTCTTTGACTTTGGAGTACCACTTTTTACATTTTACTTGTCTCAAGGTTGAGTCATTAGGAAAGATGTGAAATGAACTCTAATAACCACTTTTCATTTGCTGTAGAAACTATGATTCCCTTTAAAACAAAGCAAAGCAATTTTGTATCTGAAGACTATGCAAGACTACCTCTGACTATTTGGTGACATAAGATGCATCACCAATGCTTGCAAGACTGCTAATCAATGTTTTCTTGGAGTGAAACTTGGCCTAGGGTGGGTGGGTGTGGGTAAACATATGTTTTAGCAATGCTACTTCAGCATGCGAAGTCATGGAGAAGAGATATATAGCTGTTATTTGCAATGAATTATTTTAGTTTTGGTCTTTTAAAAGATGAGACATGGAACCACCAATAAAGGGCTCCTATGGAAATAGCAATAGCATTTCCATTTCTATACCACTTCATAGTGGACACACACACCCCACTTCAAAAGTTATATTAACATATTGCCCAATTTCAGAATTTTTTCTTTTTAATTTTAGTTTTTCTTTGTACTACCCAAAACACCTGCATGTTGAAGCTATGGCTTTAGTGGCTTGATGTTGGAAAAATACATTAAAAATGTTTTCAAAATGTATGTATGTAACATCAGGGTAGGATGACCAGACTATTATTATCAATGTGTTTTAAAAATGTTTTTGGAAGGATATAACAGGATCCTGGAATTATATCTAAAGATTGTTGCACAATCAAATTTTGATCCATTTCAGTTTTGGAATCACAAATACTTCTTTGGAATAGGTGAGAAATATCCTGTGGAAGAAAATACTTAAATGCTGATCCTCTTTTTTCTTTAAATACAGGGATGTTTTTGATAATTTTGTTTGCAAATCTCTCCATACATTCAACATTTGAAAATTTCTTCATATATTAAAATATTTGAAACATTTGAAAATTTCATCATAAATTCTAAAACATTTCTTAATTATTTCAATGGAGTGGTAGAAATACTCAAATGTGAGGGCAAAGAAACCTGAACGATTTTTCTGTTCCCATTTATGTTCATTGTTTCCCCATCTGATACTTCTTTGACAATAATATTTTTTGTTTTAGGACTGCTTTCTCCTTCTTTTATTATATGTAAATTGCATTACACAAGGTGTGACCACCCTCTTTATGGATTCTTCTTACAATGTCAAGCTGGGTTCATTCATAACTGATATCTCAAATCCTTTTTGTAATACCGACATAATTTCTGTAGCAATTGTATTTTTTAAATATTCTTTATAATGAACAGCTTTTATGACCTGACTCTTCAGTAAAAATGAATAAAGCCCCCAAAAGCCTCCAACTCCCTTAATCAGCACAGTCAATGATGAAGATGTTTGGAGTTAGTCCAACAACAACTGGAGGGCCACATGATTTCCACCTATGTTTGAGGTGAGGTTATTCTCAGATAAACTCATTTTCCCCAGTAGTTTTTAAATGACATTATTTGCACTTATTCTATTTGACCTTGTGAAATATGTCATATTTTCTCTTACTTGTGTTAATCTTGTCTTGTATTCTAACAGCAAACCTGGGATGTGAGCTGCTCTTTGTCACCCTCATTATTTTAAGCAAATGGTTCAGTGGTTAAGATGCTGATGATTTCAAGATCAGCAGTTCGAGACCCAGGAGCCATGTGACAGAGTGAGCTCCCATCACTAGTTCCAGCTTCTGCCAACCTAGCAGTTCAAAAGCATGTAAAGTTGCAAGTATATAAATAGGTACCACTTCAGTGGGAAGGTAACAGCATTCCATGTGGTCATGCTGGCCACATGCCCACTGAAGTCATTTTTGACAACACTGGCTTTTCGGCTTAGTAATGGAGATGAGCACCACCCCCTACAGTCAGACACAACTTGACAATCTTGTCAAGGGAAAACCTTTATAGATACTAGATCCAGCCTAAAGCAAGCATGGACACTGTTGGGTTCTGGAGGCATACCACAAAGTAAGAAACAATGCTGATTCAGATTTTGACTTTGTAAAATTCATTTGCTGTTGGTAGCTCCTCTTTTCTCCCCCTTTGCATTGTTCATGACTCATGGCTGGTATAACTTCAGATGAGGGTGGGGAATCAGGGCAGTCAGCAAGCACTAATTGTGTGGTACTAGTTGCAATAAAGAAGAATCTCCTGGCTCTGACAAAAACAGTATGTCCCTGCAGCCAGGGGCATTTACAGGTCTGTTTGTTTCCAGTGAGCAGAGAATGGCTAGATTAAACTAAATTATTGTAGGAGAACTGGGACATCTAGTGTTTGGGGATCCAGATGCCTTTTCCATAGTTGCAGTAAAGGTAACACTTATGTTAATAGATAATAAAGTAGGGTTTAACTTAAAAATAGCACTGCCTTCTGTGCTGGGCTATGACTTAAGCTATTTACATGAATTCAGAAAAAGAACATTTCAGAGGAGGAAAATAAGAAAGGAAGTTAGCAATAAAAACACTATGTCATCTTATCGTATGCTTAGGCTGAAATAAATTTGCTCTTAGTTGCCATATGAAATACCTTTCCCCCTTTTAAGGAACAGAAACATAAATATATAGTCTTATATTCTAGAACACTGAGTTTTTGTCACAGGGATATATTAGATATATTACAGGGAGCTTGGCTAAGTCTCCAAGCTCGGTGTTAAGTACTAATAAGTTAGAACATCTGAGGTCAGAAAAACCCAAGAGACAAAGTTAGACAATGAATACTGGGCCACCAGTACCCAGTCAGTGGATAGTAGATGAAATGGTTGTGCTAGTTAAGCTCAGAGGGATGTGGAAAAGTATGATTTGTATTCAAATATTGCAGCAAAGAAAAGAAAAAAAGGGATTGTGGTTGACAAAGTATGGCTGGCAAGCTGAAGTATATGTAAGCTGTCTAGATTAATAGACTGTGTTCACTTGTCCATAAGCATTTGTGCTCCTCAGCTGCAATCATACGCATTCATGTGGATAAAACTTCACTGGAAGGAAGAGGGCAAAAACTAGGTGTCTTTAAATAGAACAAATTCAATAATAATAACAGATGAAAGCCAGAAATAGGGTAGCTTGCAAAGCAAATAGAATATAATAACAATAACAGGGAACCCCATGAAGAGAATTTAGCAGTCACTTAACAATCCAGAGGTAACAGGCAACTAACCAGCAGGTAAAGGTCCTTGCCAAATAACAATTAGCTTATGCTTTCCTTGCAGGGTAAAGTATAATGACATCAAAGCTCCTTAATACAGCTGCCAAGTTCGGGGGGGGGGGGGGGGGAGAATGAAAGGCAAAAGAGAAGCCAATTTTAGAAAGGGATCACTTGTCCAGAATAAAAAAGTACACCAGACAACTCAAGGAGAGGAGGGAAAAGATGAAAATATAGTCCTAGTGGTGAAAGGGATAAATTGAGCGTGTGGAGTAAGAACAAAGAAGAGTCAAAACTTTGCATGAAAAACCTTACTTGACATTCAAAAGAAGTGCAATCTTCCTTGCAGTGCTGCAGACTGCACTGCAAAGAACTATTGCATTATGATTATCAGTGGGGAGTACTTCATAAAGTACATATTCTTAGGCAAATGTGGACTTTTTGGTGAAATGTCCACTTGTCACCCTGAAATCTATTGGAGCTTCTGTTCAGCTTACTGGAATGTTTTTACTAAGTAGAACAGGGGTAGGCAACCTTTCCCCTTTAAGGGCCGAGGGACTTCAGCTCCCAGAATCCCAGGAGCTATTGGCCAACATGGGACTATTGGCCAACATGGCTGAGGCTTCTGGTAGCTGAAGTTCCTTGGCTCTTAAAGGGGAAAGGTTGCCTACCCCTGAAGTTGAAAATTTCTTGAAATTCTAACAGTCTTTCAGATGTTAACAGGGAAAGTAACACAAAGCAGCAGCTGAAGGTGGATTGCACTGGAGTTTCGCTATGAGCTTCCAACCCAGCAAACATACAAAACAAGTAAATCTGGGAGAACTGGGAAGCAAATAAACTAGGAAAACCAATACCAGCCTTTTTCCTGAGGGTTCCTTGCAAATGTTCATTCTTTCAAGGTGATTGCCCCACTGCCAAATCACAACAGTCTTTGTAAACTTTAGCATGGATGTTACAAAATTCAAATGCTCTCAAAAGTGATACTCATCTTTCAGACACATTTACAAATTTAATCTTATATACTTTGACAATTCTTAAAAGGTACAATTTACTAAGAATTTGGCAACAGAGAAATGAAATATCAGGAACTAAGCCAGGTGTGCACTCAGGGCTGGAAGCTTAGGGCCTTGGCAGACGACTAATTGGGTCGTCTTCCGGGCCCGGAAGAGGAGGGGCAGCCGCACGTTCGGTGCCCCTTCCTCTTCCTGAGGTCGCTCCTGGAAGCGCTGGCCATCCACACGGCCGGCACTTCTGGGTTGACCTCACGCCGCGGCGACCGCACTCGCCGTAGCGTTTGAGTCAGGGAAAGTGTGCCTGCCGCTTTTGGGGCGCACTTTCCCTTAAATCTAAAAGGAGCGCCAATTTGGCGCTCCTTTTAGATTTGGCGGGGAAGCGCCGCGGTGAGGCTGCCTTGGCCCTGCGGCGCTGTGGACCAGGGTGTCTTGGACGCCCTCGTCTGCATCCCCCCTTAGTCAAGTCTGGGAACTTAACTCAGAAGGCTGACTTCAGCAGAAAACAGTGACAAGAGCAGGAAACCAAACAATGATCAGGAGCCAGCTGGATAATACCGTATATACTCGATTATAAGTTGATCTCATGTATAAATTGAGGACAGGTTTTGGGGCCAAAATTATGAATTTTGATGTTATGCATGGATACAGTATTTTCTGGCATATAAGACTACTTTTTAACCCAGGAAAATCTTCTCCAAAGTCAGGGGTCGTCTTATACACCGGGTGGAGGAGGAGGAGGAGGAAGAAGGGGTGGCATGGCACGAGGCAAGAGGAGAAAGAAGAGAGGAAGTCAGGTTAGAGGAGGAGGAGGAGGGAGGAACGGGTGGCGTGGTGTGGCGTGAGGCAGGAGGAGGAAGCAGCAGCGGATAAGAGGTGAACCCCTATCCTGGGGTTTTCTTGGCAAGACTGGTTCAGAGGAGGTTTGCCATTGCCTTCCTCTGAGGCTGAGAGTGTGTGACTTGTCCAAGTTCATCCAGTGGGTTTCATGGCAGAGTGGGGAATCAAACCCAGGTCTCCAGAGTGTTAGTCCAACACTCAAACCACTACACCATGCTGGCTCCTAATCCCATGTACTACCTATGAAACAAGTGCAGACATTTTTGTTGTTCTTGTGTGTCTTCAAGTCCTTTCTGACATATGGCAACCCTAAGGCAATCTTATCATTGGGTTTTCTTGGCATGTTTCTTCAAATGGGGGTTGCCATTACCATCCCCTGTGGGTGAGAGTGTGTGACATGCCCAGGGTCACTTACTTGGCCACAAATTGTACATACCCCAGAATGCATCACTTAGTATATTGGTAGTCCTTCCCCCTAACACTTTCTCATTTTCCCCTGTTGGAAGAGGGGTCGTCTTATATGGTCTGGAAACTTATATTAAACTTATATTAACTGGAAAAGTTGGGGGTCGTCTTATACACCCAGTCGTCTTATACGCCGGAAAATACGGGTAAGTTGAAGTTAAAGCTTATGCCCCATTATATGGAGCAAAGGATGGAGCAAAGGAAAACAATGTCAAAGAACTTAAAAAATCCCCATCGGGCATGATTGTTTGTGTTCACCCTAAAGGCTGGATGGATGAGGTAGTCGAGGGAGGTCAGTGCTTCCAGGATACACTCTTGCCTTTCACCAGGGGATGACTCCTTTTTAAAATAAGAGTTAAGTACTTACATTGACCCGTAGATAAGTCAACTCAGGTTTTTGGGGTAAAGTTTTTGACTAAAATTTCTAGACTTATACATCAGGGGTAGGCAACCTCTCCCCTTTAAGGGCCGAGGGACTTCAGCTCCCAGAATCCCAGGAGCTATTGGCCAACATGGGACTATTGGCCAACATGGCTGAGGCTTCTGGGAGCTGAAGCCCCTCGGCCCTTAAAGGGGAAAGGTTGCCTACCCCGCATTAGTATATACAGTAATTATTAGTCGGACAAATGGTCTAATGCAGGGGTAGGCAACCTTTCCCCTTTAAGGGCCGAGGGACTTCAGCTCCCAGAAGCCTCAGCCATGCTGGCCAATAGTCCCATGTTGGCCAATAGCTCCTGGGATTCTGGGAGCTGAAGTCCCTCGGCCCTTAAAGGGGAAAGGTTGGCTACCCCTGGTCTAATGCAATAAAGTAGGTTTAAGCCAAATACATAATTGTTTGTCTTGGACAAAATTTTGCAAGGTAATAGCCCTTTAAGAATTCATTAGACATAATAGATTACCTAACAATGAATGTTCAGCAGAATTTCAGAATTATTATTTAGAACAGTATGTGGAAATTCAAAATTCTTTCTCCATATTACATTAGGTATGAAAGTCAGATTTTCTTTTCATCAGTCTTTTCAGGCACATTCCACTGTATCTCAGGACTTTTATCACATCAGGCTCATAAGGTGCCACATTACTTTAGTTTAGGAAACAAAAACATACCAAGTTGAGGATATTCATTATCTCACAACTCTTCCAAATTGCCATGGTGCTGCTTCTGTCCTGGCCTCTGCCCTTTGCACACTGACCTCCATAGCCCCACCTTCCTGCCCTATGTCCTTCCCAGAATGCCTTTCATGGCCCTCCATTAAGTAATCATGCCCACTCACACCATGTGAATGGCAATGTATTAGAAGTGCTTCAGGAGGAACCTGTCACATGTATCAACAGTGGAAAAACAGTGTGATGGGGGGGGGGGCTGATTGATTTTATTCATAAATGAAAAGGATTGCTCCAGCAATGGATGGACTACAGGCCAGCTACTGGACAGACACAGTGTCATCAGATAAAGTATAGTCACAGAAGCTACTATCCTGCTCTTATTCAACTTTTCAAGCCTCATGTGGTGCAGTGGTTAAATGTCTGTACTGCACCCACTCACTCATAAACCACAAGGTTGCGAGTTCAATACTAGCCAAGGGTCAGGCTTGACTCAGGCCTGCATCCTTCCGAGGTCGCCAAAATGAGTACCCAACTGTTGGGGGGCAATGAGCTTACAGTTGTAAACCACTTAGACACTCCATAGCGTGGTATGAAGTGGTATATAAATGAAGCTGCTTTGCTTTGCTTCATGTAAGATGGTGTGAGAGCATTTCTAAATGCAATAGATAATGTTGATGTTCGTAAACACAGGAACATAAAATACACAGAAACATACGGTATGTGGGCCAAAGTAAATGTGATGGCATCATAAATGTAGCAATTTAATAAAGTGATTTTTAAGAGTAAATTTCAAGTGTTGACTGATCCAGACTGGAGAATGTGGATCCCCTCCCATGGCAGAGCCATTGGTGAGGAAGTTGTGGTTTACTGGTCTCCAGTGACCACAAGACCATGATTTAAAAATAAACAGCATCCCTCAGATGCTGTTTGCAAAGTCAGGGGTGGAGCCAAGGTGTTTGGCTGTGTTGCTGCCCCTGGCTCTGCCTTTTTTGATCCTGAGTTCAAAGGAGATGGTCAACTGAAGGATAAGCTGCCCGTGTTGGGCTTTATCTTTAATTTATTGGCCTTCTCCTGGTTTTTCATTACCATATCACAAGTGTGTGGTAAGGGTTAGAATTCAAGCCTTCCCTGGGGGCTCCCTGGGGTGGGATTGGGGCTTCCCCACAGCAGCCGTGCTTCCCTGGTTCTGGATTGGGGCCTGAGGTTCCCAGGGGCCTTTTGATTGGGACCATGCTGCAGCTTGCTGTACTTCTGATTCTATGATTCTATGACTTCTGGCTTTTTGCCTTTCCAGCCTTCTGAGGATGGCTGGCTGCACCAGGCCTCAATAACAATTTGGCTATGTCCCCTTCCATTCTTACTTGGTTTGCTGGGGCTGGGCTGGGCCTAACTTGCTGGGAAGGCTGCACCCCCATCGCCTTTAGGTCCGTCCAAGGCAAAACACCCTTTGCAGACCTGCTCAGTACTTGTACTGCCCTTTGCTGTGCCAAGGGCTGCATGGCTGTGCTGGGCCTCACTCGCTGTTTGGGCTGCACCCCCATTGCCTTTAGGCCCGATCAGGGCCGTGTGCCCTTTGAGGCATGATTGGGGCCTGTGCTGGCCTTTGCAGTGCTTGGGGCTGTACAGCCATGCCAGGCCTCACTTGCTGTTGAGCCGTGCCCCCATCACCTTTAGGCCTGATTGGGACCTGTGCCGGCCTTCACAGCACCAGAGCTGCATAGCTGGGCCTCACTTTCTTTTTTAGCCGTGTGCCCACCATCATTGACCACACTCCCCCATCACCTTTTATAGCAGGGGTAGGCAACCTTTCACCTTTAAGGGCCGAGGGACTTCAGCTCCCAGAATCCCAGGAGCTATTGGCCAACATAGCTGAGGCTTCTGGAAGCTGAAGTCCCTCGGCACTTAAAGGGGAAAGGTTGCCTACCCCTGTTTTATAGGCTTGATCAAGCCCTGTGCTGGTTGTTGCCACCTCCTCCTCTTGCTGCTCAAGCTTTCTGCCTGATCGGGGCCTGCTCATTTTTGTGGCTGTGTTGGGCCTAGTTTGGCTGCCTCCCCTTTTGCTGAAACCCTGTGAGGGCCTTGCAGTCCTGAGGACCATGTGGCTGTGCTTGACCCTACCACCTTTCATTCAGGCCTTTGATCCTTTTATTCCTTCTTGCTAGTCGCATTTGAATTTTTTCAAACACACACAAACACACACACATTATTATTATTTTTCTCAGCCTCAGGATTTACTTTGTGGATGGGTGGCTTTCTCTCAGCCTTGTGAATTTTCCTGTGCTGTCAATTACTATTGGATTATTCATGGCACCCAAAAAGGGGAAGAGTGAAGTCAAGGGTAAGGGCAAGGCACAGGTACCGCAGCCTGCCAAGAGGCCCCTGGCTATTCCTCCAAATCTGATTTAGATGAAATTCCTTACAATGAGATTATTGGCTGCATTCAGGTTCTGGAAGGGAGCAAGGTGTTGGTGGCTCAGTCTTCTCAGCAGGTTCATAAGGAGGTCATGCTTTCTAAGGCTAAGTGATCTGTCATTCAGGTTTGTTCTCATCTTGATGCATTAGAGTGAAAGCATGCTCAACAGGTGGAGCTGGCTGCATCTGTTCCTGTGGTTGAATCTGCTCTGGTTCTTTCAGCTGAGGTTTCAAGTGGTACTGATGCTCCAGAGTTGCTGAGTCATCCAGGTGAGACTTTAGATTCTCAGATAGTTCCACAATATGGTTATAATTGGCCATGAGGTAATGATAACATCTATGGGTCTCCTGGTACTCTGCAGGTGACTCCTGTAGCTCCTAATAATTCATCTTCATTGTTTGGCCCCCACAGGCTTTTATGGCTTGGAGTGGCCTCTTGTGGTTAACACATAACCTTTTCAGGTTGGGATCTTTAATTGTCCTAGTGCCTTGTCTTATGCTTCAGTATTTCCTTCAGCTATTCCCTTGGGGAGCTAACACCCAAGTTGGGGGATCATTTGTTGCAATCCACCAAAGACAAGATACTTTGAGGGAAATATGTAGATGTGTTTATATTGCTGTATAGGGGGCTTGAGAAGAAGGATAAGGATGAGCTAGATGAAAAGGAGAAGGAAAAAATAAAAAAGAGGAAAGTGGATCGTAACTGGATGAATTGGCTGTTTGGGTATTGCATTTATGTCAGAGTTGTGGTTAAAGCCAATCCGTTGCAGGGCCCTGCCATGATTCAATATTTAGATATTATTCACAGGGCATACATAAACTATGCTGGCCCAGCTTGGCTTCTTTATGATGAACCCTTTAGGATATATGCTGCCCTCTACCGAAACATCAGGTGGGATATGCTGCATTCACAGTTGTGGATGCAGCTTATGCCACCAGCTCGCCCAATGCAGGGGGGGGGGGAGCGGTCTCACAGTGAGCACTTAGTTCAGAGAACGTCTGATTCCACCTCATGATCTCAAGGGTCTGAAGGTCAGCAGCAGAGATTGCTATGCTGGGAGTATAGCTTTCAAGGGGTCTGTAATTGAAAAGTGTGCAAGTACGAACATGAACGTTCTGCTTGTAAGGGGTCTCATTCCTTTAGAAGCTGTACCAAAGGCAGAGATTCACAAGGAACCAATAGTAGGAAAGGCCTCCCCTCTGCCTCCAAAAGGGGGCGAGTCCAATTACACAAGCCTAGATCACTATTTCTAACTGGATAAGAGGTTTCACAATTCAAGATCCAGTCCTCCATAATTTCATTAAGTTGTTTTGTTTCAGAATTTAGGGATGGTTTGAATGCTTCAGGCATATCCTCATCATGAGGGTCAGCTACACATTCTTTTCCTTCACTGGGGAAACAAGACTGGGGGGTACTGTCAAAATCCCAAGCTCCATGAGTCCTACTAACATTTCAATAGTAGTTTTAAGACCAGAAACTTCCTTTTTCAGAGTGTCCATTCTATTAAAGAATTTTACTGCTGTTTGTTCTGCTAGAAAACATTGATCATGTAAAAAACCATATAAAGAGGAGAAGTTTTGATCTGTAGATACTGGGTGAGGTTTAGTGCTTTTTTCTCTTAATGCGTTTATCGTATTTTTATATGAGGAAAACAGCTTATGCTTAAAGGGTGAGAAATTAGATTCAGCAAAGCCTGGGTCAATAGACCAATTTGTGGCATTTTCAAAGGAAGAGTGGGAGGATGAAGTTTCTGTCTCAATTCTGTTATCTAATACCTCGTCTGTTTCAACTACATACTTTGAAGGGCCAGGATTATCTATTGGGGACATTACTCCAGCCTCTAGGTTTGACCTCTGCTCCTGTTCTTCATTTACCAGGTCATAATATTCTAGTATTGATTTCTGAACTAAAGTGGGTAATGTATTTTGAGCTGAGGCTTTTCTAAGCTGGGCCCAAGTTGAAACCATATTAGGGGGGTGAAACTATCAGGAAGCTTAGGAGAAACTTTGCAGCAGAATAATAACTTCTACCTAGGGGAAACCCAAGCGCCCCAAACGCAGCTTCTGCTGCTGTGCCACTACTGCTATTAATATAGTTGTTGCTGCTCCTGTGTCTCCTAGGCTGAAATCTCTGGCAAGGAGGGATTGGCTTTATTTGCCTGCTCTTCCCAGCCACACACCCCTCTCTCTCCCGCAGTGCTGCCACTTGCCTGGCTTGGAGGACGAGGTGGAAAAAGGAGCCCAAAGTTCAGCGTCCCCAGTTCTTCTCTCTGGCAGAATGGCTTGCTGCTCAGGGCTTCTGAAGGGAAGGAATGGCTTTATATGCTTGTTCTTCCCAGCCACACTCCTCTCTCTCTCCCTCAGCGCTGCCACTTGCCTGGCTTGGAGTACTAGGTGGAAAAAGGAGCCCAAAGTTCAGCGTCCCCAGTTCTTCTCTCTGGCAGAATGGCTTATAAAAAGGGGCAAGGAAGCAGTGGTCTGGTGTGTTTCATCTCAGTAGAATTGGTGGGAGAAACTCAGATGGTGGACTTTGGCTTGAAAAATAACTATCTTTTACCAATTCAAATCAACATGGATACAGGAAAGATCTTCTTCTGTATAAATGTCTACTACCCTCCTACAAATGACCAGCAATTGTCCTCCATGGTGTGGAACAATTTAACACTCCTGCTAGAACAGATTAACCAAAAATTCTCCAGTGCTTTTCTTTTTATCTGTGGGGATTTCAATGCCCGAATTGGAGCTGCTTCAGTAGGTCTTTTTCATCCATTAGGCATAGAATTAGAAGATATATTCCAAATACCACACATCTCTTTGAATAATAAATATAACCAGCAAGGAATAAAACTTCTAGAATTCATATATCAGCATAATCTATTCACTTTGCATGGGAGTCCTGTAGATGTAACAAGGGGGTATTATATTTATCTGAGCAAACGAGGTGGTAGCGTTAGTCTGACCTTTGTTGTTCCCTCTAGTAAATTATTTTGAAATCCTGGAATATACAGAAAGTGATCACTTCCCTCTTAAAGTGTCCCTACAACCAATTCTTCAACGGACAGTGTTAACTAAAATAGCAAATTTAACTGGAGTATATTTAGGCATTGCCATAGACACTGTTAACCAGTCTTGCCAGTTGCCCTCAGATAAGCTTCAGGACCTATGGGAATGAGCCCAGGCTTTTTTTTTTTTTTTTTTTTTTAGGGCTTAGAAAAGCTACTTTACACAAGTTTCAGGTTTTGATTGGGCATTTAAATTTTTCTTGCAAAGTGGTCACACCTGGGTGTGCCTTTTTGAGGCATTTTGAGTCAGGTGTGTTCCAGCTACATCATATTAAGGAAGATTTGCCAGTGTGTGGATGATGGGTTTTGTAGTGATGCTCTTTGGCACCCAGCAGAATCTGCAGGACAAGCTGGCTGCTGTGATCCACAGCCACTTTGCAACTCTTACCATCAACTGGCTCAGCTTCCCTTCTTCAGGATCCTGTCTTCCTCAGTCAAGAAGACACATTGTAAAGTCCAAAAGCATAGTTTATTAATGCATATAAAAGTAAAACAAGATAACTAAGTAAAATACATTGTGATGAACTTGTCCAGTTCACCCATGAAAGATTACATCTTTAACAATCCCAAAAGCTTAGGATCTCCAACTTGTTGCAGTTAAAACCACTGCTTCCAGCCACACATGCCCACATCTTGAACAATAACATTCTAGACAAAGGCTTCTTTAGGCTCTTCCCATACTCCACCTTCTAGGTGTTAACCTTATGTTAATTGGATAATGCCTGTATGATGTATATTAACCCAGCCTCTTGCTGTCCATCATCCACCATGTGACTATTTTCTCAAGCCTAACGATGTTTATGTATAATTGTTATCAAGCCTTTCTCATAACAAAGTCTGTGTTCATGAGTTGTATCTTTGGGAAAATACATGTTTATGTCTGTGTTGGCCATCTGGTGTTAGAGTTACTTTGGGCCTTTGCAGACTGCCAGAAATAGTGCACATTAAATTGAGGCACTGCCCTGGCTCAGTGCTAGGGAGTCATGGGAATTGTATTTTTTTCTGGGACATTGAGCCTTCTCTGTCAGAGAGCTCTGGTGCCACAATAAATTACAGTTCCCGTGATTCCCTAGCACTGAGCCAGGGCAGTGCCTCAATTTAATGTGCACTATTTCTGGCAGTCTGCAAAGGCCTTTTGTTTCTCTAGATGTTGTTCTCATGAGGAAAATTCCACAAACACATCTCTACATTTCACCTTTGACTGCATATCCCATCCATATCCTAACAATCCCCTCCTGAAATGTATAGATGTGTGAGACCACTATTTTGTTGTTGAAACTATCTAAGCACAATGTTAATCCTGTATATTTAAAGTGACATCTCAATCTGTTGTAACAATTGTTAATGTTCTATCTCCAGAACCTTTGTTTATATATCTGTAGTGTTGTGTTTTGGTTTTTATATTTTAGGCACACAATTCCATTTTAAACTAGCTCTCTGGCATTCTGTTATCTAACTCCAACGTACTTTTATCTGCACTTTAACATTTTCTGCTTTTGTCATGAAAATGCATGTCTGTGAATCTCTATATATCATAACTGACAATTCACAATGTAAATTCTATAACAGCTGCTTAATCTACTCTATCTCATTTAAGGCTATATATTCTGTTCTATCAGCACATAAAACTATATATCATTATTTTCTTATTTTTTTAAAAAAACTATTGAGCTTTTCTCTATACTTAATTAACAATCCTTAACCTGACTATCTATTATGTAACTTTAAAGCAAATGAGCTATTTATAAAACACAATGTCTAATGTGGCTATTCTAAATCACAAGTCCCTTTCTCTTTTAAAAAAATCTTATCAAATGTTTTATTGCTGTCTAATCTATTACCTTAAATTTTTTCTCTTAAAACACTTATTGTAACACAATATTTAATCTATTATTGCCAACTATCAACATCAAACCCCTCACAAAGCTTTTCCATATACCTGGATATTTAAAACCCCTTGTAACTTTACTCCAAACAAAACCTATTGACTTTAAACCTGTCACCACCTTGCACTTTGCAAACCACACTTCCCTAATCTTTCTATGCCGACTCACTAACCATATTCCATCAGCAGTCTAACAACCTTAAAATAAGATCTCAAAAATCAAAACCTTTAATAACAAATCTTTCTAGACAAAGACCCCCCCGACGAGTTGGGAGGGGGCCTTCTGTTGCGTCTGCCTAAAAAGGGCAACGATGCGTGATTGGCAGGGAGGACCGGAAGGCCCGCCTCTTCCGGTCAGCCTGGCCAATTGAAAAAGGATCTCGCGGCTAAGTCTCACGAGATTTTACATCTCGCGGGATTTGGCAGCGAGGTTTGCGGGGCTATAAAGCCCCGCGCTGCCACATGTTGGCAGCCATTTTATTTTGGGATGAGCAAGGAGTACCTTGCTTGCCCATCGCCGGCTTAGGGCCTTCTGTGCCTTTGGAGGACAGGCGTGGCTTTGGCCGCGGGAACGCCTGGTTCCCAGCGGGCTTCTTGGTTCTTTAGGCCTATTTGGCCTAGCACGGTGGGCCCGCGTTTGGCCTATTTGGCCTAGCGAGGTAAGCCCGTGCTTGGAGGAGCGGATGGACGGGCGCGGCGGCAGCTGTTAATTCGCCTTGCAGGCCCCTTAAGGATTGGGACAGGCTGCTGGTTAATGGCCTTGGCTGTCCTCACGGGGACTGAGGACATAGAGTTGGTCTACTGGAGTTGAGCGCGGGAGGTAAAAAAAAAAAAAAGAAAGAAAAAGAAAGAAAGTGAGCCGCGACTCCTCCACGTGTTGCTGGGCCCTGGACTTGGCATCCAGGGGCCCCTGGTTGGCCATTTAGGCCTTTTTTGTGTGGCGCCAGTTGGCGCAGGTGGGAGTAAGAGGGACAGGCCCCTGGGTTGGGCAGACGACCTGGGATTCTAGGTCCGCCCCCCCCTCCCCCCCACATTTCCCACCACAGTGTTTCAATTAATTTTGGAAGGTGGTGAGGAGTGCTCCCCCCCCCCACCCCACTCCTTCTTACTATCACTGTGGACTCATTCGATCAGGCCTAGCAAGGGTTAAGGGGATAGCTTGGCCTGGCCATAATAACAATAATAATAATAAAGAATAACAATAATAATAATAGTTTAATAATAATAATAATAATAATAATAATGGAATTTATGGGGGAGAGATCTGATAAGGGCCTACTCTTACGTGGTGGCCAATCTTTTGCGATTGGCAGTTGTTGAATGGGAGCACATGCAGTAGGTAAAAGGCATTTAAACAGTAAGTGAATTAAAAAAAAAGAATCACTAGAAAGGTTAATTAACTCACGAGTTATCAATTGATTAATTCACATTACAGTTTGGTGACACAGGTTTACTTTTATTTACGATCCTATACCCTGCACCAATTAGTCCCAATAGCTATTCTACATTGTATTTCAACGATCATGCCGCGAAGTAAGGCTCAGTCTAAGCGGCGTGCGACCTCAACTGGTCAAAAAGCTGGCCAGCCAGCCCCTAAGTGAACTGCTAATGTTGCAAACAAAGAAGATGACATCACCACACATCTGGCACAGATAGGTCGCACTATGCAGGCTTGTGCGGCAGTATGTGAGCAGTTGGCTCAACATCATCTACAAAAAGGGGCGCAAGCAACTACCTCTTCGATTGCGCATATGAATGTTGGACAAGCCACTGCTCAGCAGGTTATTGCTAATACAACTTCATCACCTGACACTGCACGTACTTCCCCGAGTACTTTAGCTATGGAGGTTGGACAACCAACAGTAGCTGATGTAATGGAACTCTTGAGAAAAGTTCCTGGTGTGGGGCACCACAGTGCCGCGGTAATTATATCTAGTCAACCTACTTTGTCTGATTTGTTTCACTTTCTTCAAAGTGTGGTTGTTACAGGCCAGAGCAATGTGTCGACACCTGAGACATCTGCGGCTTGCAGCGGTGATGTACCAGGCACTCATGGCGGACAGCACAGCACCAGAGCTACTTCAGTGACATCCATGGTGGGAGTTCAGCAAGCATCTTTGAATGCTTCTCCTCATCCAACGAGCTCAGGTTTCTTAGATAATAATAATAATTTACAGGCAACATGGCCTTCAGCGGTTTGGGCTACAGGTGGGAAGACAGGATTGACCTCGTTGAGTGATCGCCCTAGCCTTGAATCTGTAACAGCACCTATAGATAGCTCTCCCCCAACCCAGGGTTCGGGATTGGGGTTACAGTGCAATGCAAACGTCAATACCACAGTAAGTCAAACGAGGGAAACAGCTGTGGTGGGTGCATTAGGCATTTCTGGAATGGATCGGTCTTTTGAATGCAATCCTTATGCGGCCATGTCTATGCCTTTGGGGTCACACCTTCCCATAGCTACAAAAGAAAGGATTTGGAAGGGCGAGTTCATTGATTTGTTTTCGCTCACCTTTCGGGATCCTGAGCCTAGGATAATGGTCAAAGATGGGGTGGTGTTTACCCTTCCAAAAGAATTTCAATCACCTAAACGCCCTAAGTTAGAAAGGAATTTTATAAACTGGATTATGGGTTTTACCATTTATAGGGGTGTTATGGAAGAAAAGGACCCTGCCAGATCCCTCGACTTCTCCAAATATCAGGAGATAATGATTAAAGCTTATACTAATTGTCATGTTAATGCTACAGGTTATGCCTGGCTTCAATATGACGAGCAATTTAGGATGAGGGCAGCACTAGACCACTCCTTATCTTGGTGTCACGTACAGTCCGAATTGTGGGCTGATGTTATGGTAGGAGCCTCCCCTTCGAGCCGATGTGATAATGGGTTCGTACCTATGGTCACTCAGCCAAGAGGGCAAAATGCGAGACCTAGCATGGGTGAGAGAAAACAATTCGGGCTGTGCTGGGATTTCAATGCAGGCAGGTGCAAAAGGCAGCCCTGCAGGTTTGAGCATAAGTGTAATACCTGTAAGGGAAACCACCCAGGATCAGCATGTTTTAAAGTTAAAAGGTCAGGAGGTGGGGTTCCCTCCCAGCAACACTTATCCAATTCAGGAAAGGGCACCAACACCAATTAACTTGGATGTCATGGCCAATTGGTTGCGGATATATCCTAAAAGGGTATTTGTTAGAGGGTTTTTCTCACGGTTTTTGCATCCCTTATGTTGGTTTAAGGGTGCATCGTTATGCACCCAATGCACGTTCTGTTAGGGAATTACCAGGAATTGTAAGGGACAAGCTGACCAAGGAAATAGCAGCAGGTAGGATTTCGGGCCCTCGTGAGCACTTGCCTATGGCAAATTTGAGATTGTCGCCCCTTGGTGTAGTCCCTAAGAAGGCCCCAGGGGAGTACAGGCTAATACACAACCTATCTTACTTCAGAGGTGACTCAGTAAATGACGCTATTGATCCTCAATTGACGTCAGTTAAATACGCTTCATTTGATTCGGCAGTTAAAATGGTTAAGGCTCTGGGCAAAGGAGCCTTATTGGCAAAGTGTGATATTAAATCGGCCTTTAGACTACTTCCAGCTCACCCGGACGATTTTGATCTTTTGGGTTTTCAATTTGAGGGGAAATATTATTTTGATAAAGCTATGCCAATTGGGTGTTCTATTTCTTGTTCAGCATTTGAAACATTCAGCACTTTTTTACATTGGTGTGCCTCTAAAAGGTCTGGACGTCAAGCAATTACTCATTATTTAGATGATTTCCTTTTTGTTGGCGCCGCTGGGACAGATGGTTGTGCAGACACACTATTAGCTTTTCAGCGCTTAATGACTGAAATGGGAGTACCTTTGGCTGAGGAAAAAACTGAGGGCCCTGATACACGTCTTACCTTCTTGGGAATTGAATTAGATACCGAAACAGGTATCTCTCGTCTCCCATCTGACAAGCTAACAGCTATGAGGCTGCAGGTGAGGATGATGAAAAATAAATCAAAAGCCACACTTAGAGAATTTCAATCTTTAGCAGGTTTGTTAAATTTTGCTTGTAAGGTGATAGCCCCTGGAAGGGCATTTTGTTCACATTTATATAAAGCCACCAAGGGAGTGAAGGCCCCACACCATCATATTAGAATAAATTCTGGGATAAGAAAGGATTTGGAGATATGGGAGTCATTTTTGGAGCAATTCAATGGTATTTCATTTTGGAGATCTGAAATGCTCCTTAGTGCAGATTTTTAAGTACACTCTGATGCTTCGGGGGCCTGTGGTTTTGGAGTTTATTTTAATGGCCAGTGGGCAGCTGAGGAATGGCCAATAACCTGGGTTGAGTAAGGTTGGACCAGGGACCTCACCTTTTTGGAATTATTTCCTATTGTGGTGGCGGTTCATTCATGGCCAGAACAATTCGCAAACAAAACGGTGCACTTTTGGTGCGATAACCAGGCCGTAGTGTATATAGTGAATTCCTTGACTTCTAAGTCTGACAGGATAATGTCATTGGTGAGAGAACTGGTGGCTCAATGTTTAAAGTATAACATCTTGTTTCAAGCTCAACATGTTTGTGGTTTACTAAATCCTTTGGCGGATGCACTTTCGTGTTTTCAGTTTTACAGATTCCGCCAGTTGGCGCCAGAGGCAGCAGCTCACCCTTTGGAGGTACCACATCAACTATGGAGCCTTGGAGAGTAGAAATTGAAAAGGCAATTTCTCTGTCCATCGCCTCGTCGACACGCAAGTCTTATCAGCTTGCATCGCGTGCATTCAGATCCTTTCTATTGACTATTGGGGAGGTGGAAGTTTGGCCATTGAATGTGGATGTTATCCTCCGTTTTGCTGTGCATCTTAGACAAATGGGTTTATCTACAGTCACCATTAGGGGAAGATTAGAGGATCTTTCATTTTATTCCAGAGCAGGAGATTTTAAAGACCCCACAGTTGATTTTAGAGTTCGTAGAACTCTAGAAGGATGGGCTAGGGAGTCTTCAATAACTCAAGACAGTCGCTTGCCAATAACGGGGTCAATATTATTGAAAATATGGCAAAGCCTCCCAGTTACATGTTCCACAGCTGAAGAGGTGATTTTGTTTAAGGCAGCATTTTCGTTAGCATTTTTTGCAGCCTTGAGAATTAGTGAAATTGTTCCTTGTTCGCGTACTGACAGTTCTGGCAGGGCTCTTTTGCTATCAGATATTCAAGTTTCAGAACAGGGCATACAACTGACAATTCGACGCTCGAAAACAGACCAGTTGGGAAAGGGGCAGTCTTTGATGTTAGCTAGGGCTCCTCCGGGTCCAGGCTTTGAGTAATTATATTCAAATATGGCCAAACACAACTGGATACTTATTTTTACATATGTCGGGTTTACCCTTGACACAATATCAATTTAGAGCGGTATTGCGGGTTTTTTTGAGTCATGCTGGTTTACCAGCGGTTCAATTTTCCTCTCACTCATTTAGGATTGGGGCAGCAACAGCTGCAGCAACTCAGAGTTTAAGTGACAAGGCAATTTGTAGGATTGGTCGCTGGCGTTCTAGAGTGTTTAAATCGGATGTTCGTACTTAAGTTTAACGTAGTTATAAATGTTCTTGTTCTGATTTAATTCGGCAGAATTGGCTCCAGGTGATATATGGATTCTTGGACACAGTTTGATCTTTTGGGCTGAGAAACACATCATTGAGCAGCGGCAAGATTTGGCCTTAGGTCTTGGATTGGCCGGAACCGTGAGATGGTTTGGTCGCAGAGGCATGTTGTGGGGAGCCATACTGCCTAGAATAATTGAACTGATGGCTTCGTTTACACAGCCAAAAATCTTGTTGGTTCATTTGGGGGAGAATGACCTTACAAAAATGATTTCGTTACAATTGGCTAGATGCATAATTAAGGATATGAAGGAGATTCGGCGAATGATGCCACATACACTCCTCATATGGACAAAGTTTCTTCCTCGGCGAGTGTGGCACGGGGCCAGAAGTGATGTTGCCATTGACGGAGCTCGGCGTTGGTTAAACAGATATGTCTCAAAGTTGTTAAAGAAGATGGGGGTGGTTATTGCTGATCACCAGGGAATACAGTTTGTGTTGCCACATTTGTACAGGGGTGATGGTATCCATCTCTCTCCTCAGGGGAACGACATATACCTGGCTACATTGGAGTCTTGCTTAAAGGCTTCAATTGGGGGGGGGGGGGAGAGGGGATGCCAAGCTAGGCTGACCCCCTCCTGTGGCGGGCAGGGACCCTCCACCCTTTAGGGAATTCTGTAGGTTAATAGGCTTTATTAATTGGATTAATTAATTGGCAAAGAATAATAAAGAAATTGGGTATATGTCATGAGATTAAACAAATTTTGATGACGTCATAGTAAACTTAATGATGTCATAACATGGTTACGTCATAAATGCTTTTGGCATCATATCCGGTTGGGGAGGGGTTTATATTTGGTTATCAGATTACCTAAGTTAAAAGGATTTGATGCATGCCCGGTAAAAAGGTAAATATTCATCAGTGCTTGCGCATAAAACACACAGGCATGCGTCAAATAAATGATTGTTAAGAAATACTTAAATTGTGTTTGGATAAGTAGTCGTTTATATTGAAATTTAAATATGTCAGACCCTGTACAAATAAAGTTGTGGCCAATGTTTCACCCATACTAATTGCGTTAGTGTCCTTTGTGCAGATGCAAAGACCCCCCCAACGAGTTGGGAGGGGGCCTTCTGTTGCGTCTGCCTAAAAAGGGCAACAACGCGCGATTGGCAGGAAGGACCGGAAGGCCCGCCTCTTCCGGTCAGCCTGGCCAATTGAAAAAGGATCTCGCAGCTAAGTCTCGTGAGATCTTAAATCTCACAGGATTTGGCAGCGAGATTTGTGGGGCTATAAAGCCCCGCGCTGCCACGTGTTGGCAGCCATTTTATTTTGGGACGAGCAACCCATCCCTCCCACCCATTAATGTTGGTTAACATGTTGTGGACACTCAGGCTGCGGCTGGTCACCTTCAGGGGGCCGGGAGGGAATTTTTCCCAGTCACTGACTGGGTTTTTCGCCCTCCCTGGGTAAACGACATTACCAACTGTTATGATCCATGTGGTTGACTATTGAAAATTGTTGGGGAAAGTTATAGGGTTGGGTCTATGTCTAAGATTGTATTAACTTTATTGAACTTTGAAAGTTGAAAAGCCATAGTTTGTCACAGCTAGGGATGTTGGGTCTGTTAAAGTTATTGCTCAGAAGTATTGAATGGTTGGCGGGCAGGGACCCTCCACCCTTTAGGGAATTCTGTAGGTTAATTGGATTTATTAATTGGATTTATTAATTGGCAAAGAATAATAAAGAAATTGGGTATATGTCATGAGATTAAACAAATTTTGATGACGTCATAGTAAACTTAATGATGTTATAACATGGTTACGTCATAAATGCTTTTGGCATCATATCCGGTTGGGGAGGGGTTTATATTCGGTTATCAGATTACCTAAGTTAAAAGGATTTGACGCATGCCCTGTAAAAAGGTAAATATTCATCAGCGCTTTCACATAAAACACACAGGCATGCGTCAAATAAATGATTGTTAAGAAATACTTAAATTGTGTTTGGATAAGTAGTCATTTATATTGAAATTTAAATATGTCAGACCCTGTACAAATAAAGTTGTGGCCAATGTTTCACCCATACTAATTGCGTTAGTGTCCTTTGTGCAGACGCAACTTTTTCTTTGTCTGAATCTCTTGAATCTAAACAACCAAAAATTTCATCTCCTTTTGTGTAAACACACGTATCATCATCTAAACAAGCAATCTAAAAAAACCCAAAATTTTGCACCTACTGGCCCCTCCTTGCTGTTAAAGTCTATACCAGTCACAAGCTCTCAGCCTTGGACTAAATGTTTTTATCAATGTTTTCAAACCTTTGCTGAGCAAATCCCTTTTGCTATTAACCTAGCTTTATAACTCTGTTTGCCATAAGGCATCTTTCATTATTTTGTATATCTATTTGTATCCAATCACCTTGTGATTTTTGCTTAGGTCTATCAACCACATTTAAACTTCCCTTTGTCAATTTAAACACTTGAATTTCTTACTGCACTGTAGTATATCATTCGCACTTTCATCAACAGGAAAAAAACTTTTTGAAACTTTGAAACTTTCTGGCTCACCAGCCACTACTGTATAAACTCTTGTTTCTTGTATAATCAATTTGTGTGTTATTTTTTACTCTCTATGAATTTTCCTTGATATAACATGTATTGTTTTCTCATCTTTTGTGTCTGAACTTGTGTGTCCTTTGTTTTACTTCATTTTTTACTTGTTGTTGATCTAAAGTGTTTCCCTCACTTCCAGAGGATTAATGTTTGTTTGTCTGTTGTGTGCCCTTCCATTGTTGGCACTTGTGTGTAACTGTCTCATCTTCAGTAAAACTTTTTTGTTTGAATGTATCCTTCTCAACCTGAATGTTTTTCATAATTGTTACTCTTAGACATTAAAAACTTTCCCCACCACCAAGGTGAAATCTTTAACTGTTTTTTGAATATTTTACAAACATCATCTGTGGCACTTTGGTTCAATTTTCCCTTTTAAAATATGCTGGCACATATATATTTGCATATTGTCAAAAAAAACTGTCAGATACTTTAGATTTAGTGGTTCCCCACATAACATGTGAAATGGTGTTGGATTTCTTTTTTCCCAGCCAGTTTCTTAAACTGTGAGACAAGAATTCTCCTTTTCCCCAGTCTGTGATCAAAGACCCTATTTTGTAATCATTTTTTCCCCACATTCATGTTTACCCATTGTTGAAAACTTTCAATTGTATCACATTTCTGTTTTTAAAACTCTGACATATAAAACTGGAAAATCTATCCACAATCACTAAGAAAATATTTGTTGTCACCTAGTAACACACATTTGTCCCTTTTTGCTTAACAGCATGGACCAACCTCAACAGGTCATTTTAGCAATTCTCTTGCTCTGGTTCTGTCACAGGAAAAACCTTGACTTTTTACTCTGTGGCAAACCAAAAATCTCCCAAATCATTTGTACAATGAGACATTTTTAAAAATTCAGGACCTATATCCCACCAGCTTAAACAAGCTATCAAATCCTATGTTCCCTAGGATTCTATTATTGATGTGTATAACCAGAATGCAATGATTCATTTTCTACACCTGTACATTTAGCATTTGTTCACTTTGTATAAAATACATATTTTTTTTTCTTTTAGCTTTTGTACACACCTCCCCATCCGGGGTAATTTTACATTTATCTCACACAAAAACTCAGTGTATATCCCCTGACACACTAACTAAACAGTTATGTAAATCAGGTACACATAAAACATTTTCAAAGTTTTCTCACCAAAACTTGGCATGTAGACATTTCTCAATTTCTTTAACATCTTTTACCCCTCCATCTACATCAGCTAGATAAACATCTTTTGATACTGGAGGATTTCTTACTTTTCAGCAAAAACTGCATTATTTATCATATGCCTGGTTGTCCCAGGTTATAGACTCTATTTTGTCCTCAGGTTTTCCACACCTGTTTGAGTCACACTGTCACAGCTCTGTATCACAGCTGCAGTTCCTTTGTTTTCCCCAAAGTCTCTGGGTTGTTGATTGTTAATTGTTGCAAACTTCCTTGCATTGCCGTTTTCAAATCTCCTGCTCTGCCACAGGAAAAGCATCAATTTTTCACCCGTGCATCAGCTGCCTTTTCAGGACGCATTTCCTTGAAAACCTCAGGTGCTGTCCCAGGCATCCACAAGCCGACATTTTTTTGCTTTTCCCCAAGCAAACCACTTGGCTTATCACGTTCCAGCCTTTGGAACTTTTTGGCATCCAGCAAAACTGCTGCAGGCCCCCACAGCATTGACCCTCTCCAGGGATTTTTGTATTTTTCTTCCAAGAACTGTAAAGTCATTTGACCACAGCATTTATGACAAAGCTGTGCAGAATTCATTAATTTCCTCTTCAGTTTCCCAAAAACCTTTGGCTGAAGAACATCCTCTCCCAAAAGGTTAACTGTAACTCAGAGAGGGTTAAAAGAATGAGTTCTTTTTGCTTAGGCATCCGTCTGTGGCCAGCAATTCCTGCTGCATTTGAACTCCATGCATTGCAACATGCATCTGTGACTCAAGTAACCCAGCTGCACCCATTTTTAAACAAAATGGCCCTTAACAGAGTTTGCTTGCAGCTTGAAAAAGAATTTTCACTGCATTGAACCCGCAGTATTTCCCAGCCTGTCCAGGCTTTGTTTTCCCCTGCTTCTTACTGTTTATAGCAGGGGTAGGCAACCTAAGGCCCGGGGGCCAGATGCGGCCCCCTGAGGCCTTTGGACCGGCCCCAGGCAGGTCCTGCCGCCACCACCGCCGCCGCCCGCCATGATGATATTGATTATTGTTGTTATTACTTGTTTTTCAGGTTTTCTTGGCAAAATCTCCACAGGGGTTTTGGCATGGCTTTTCTGGGGCTGAAAGAGTGTGCACGCATATTTTTTTAATTTTTAATTTTTTAAAATTTTTAAATATTTATTTATTTATTTATTTATTTATTTTTGGTGCTTCGGCCCCCCAATTGTCTGAGGGACAGCAACCCGGCCCCCGGCTCGAAAAGCTTGCCTACCCCTGGTTTATAGAGTGGAGAGTTCTCAGACAACCGTCTTTAAAAGAGTTCTGCACTCTGCCATCAGGCAAAAACAGCTTAGCAGTAAACATAACTGTTACTTACATCTGAAGAAGATTTGAAGCCACCTCTGCTTTTCCCAGCAAACGCTGAAGCATGGTTCTCTTGTCCTGGTGCAGCTGAAGTCGTGGATAGGCAGTCTTGCCTCTTGGCCACCATGCAAACTTGCCATCTGGACTTCTGGGCTCTTTTCCTTCTGGACATCTGGCCTCTTTGTCCTCTGTTCACTATTTCCTCTGGCAGACCAGCCACATCTGGCAGACTAGCCATAACTGGTAGAACAGTCTTAACTGGCAGACTAGCCATAACTGGCAAAACAGCCATAACTGGGCCCGTAACCCTTGTCAGTGTGTGGATGATGGGTGTTGTAGTGATGCTCTTTGGCACCCAGCAGAATCTGCAGGACAAGCTGGTTGCTGTGATCCACAGCCACTTTGTAACTCTTACCATCAACTGGCTCAGCTTCCCTTCTTCAGGATCCTGTCTTCCTCAGTCAAGAAGACACATTGTAAAGTCCAAAAGCATAGTTTATTAATGCATATAAAAGTAAAACAAGATAACTAAGTAAAATCCATTGTGATGAACTTGTCCAGTTCAGCCACGAAAGATTACATCTTTAACAATCCCAAAAGCTTAGGATCTCCAACTTGTTGCAGTGAAAACCACTGCTTCCAGCCACACACATGCTCACATCTTAACAATAACATTCTAGACAAAGGCTTTGTTAGGCCCTTCCCATACTCCACCTTCTAGGTGTTAACCTTATGTTAATTGGATAATGCCTGTATGATGTATATTAACCCAGCCTCTTGCTGTCCATCATCCATCACGTGACTATTTTCTCAAGCCTAACAATGTTTATGTATAATTGTTATCAAGCCTTTCTCATAACAAAGTGTCCATGAGTTGTATCTTTGGGAAAATACATGTTTATGTCTGTGTTGGCCATTTGGTGTTAGAGTTACTTTGTTTCTCTAGATGTTGTTCTCATGAGGAAAATTCCACACACACATCTCTACAGTTCACCTTTGACTGCATATCCTATCCATATCCTAACAAGATTTATGTATTTGGTTGTAGTTTTTGGAAAGTTTTAATGGAAAGGAGCTCTACTGCTGATTCTCATTTGCCATTATCACCAGCCATTTTGAGAGGATTAGCTGAGGCCTAGGTGGCTATTCGCAAGACTCCATTAGAGGCCTTGTTGTTTCACACAGCCACCTTGACTGCCTTTTTTTGACAGTCTACAAATTGGTGAGTTGGTAGTTGCTTCCAGGAATGATAAGTCTGTAAGGCACTGCATCTGTATGACTTGTTATTTCACGAAGGGGTGGTTTTCCTCACTATTTGGTCATTCAACATGGACCAACGTTATAAAGGAATCCAATTGGTGCTTTGTCCTTCTGGTGTGATTGAGTTCTGCCTAGTCAGGGCTCTTCACAATTATTTGCAGGTCAGAGGTGTGAGGCCTGGATCTTTGTTTGTTCATTCTGATTTTTCTCCTCTTACTAAACATCCATTTTGGGCTGTCACTTCAAAGGCTCTCTCTGCCCTTGGCCTGGGCAACTTTAAATTTGCTACCCATTCCTTCTGTAGAGGTGCAGTGTCCACCGCTGCTACTGCTGGTTTTGATGCAGCCACTATCAAATGTATTGGGCATTGGAGGTCCTCTGCGTTATGTCTGACATTTGATTCATTGACTTGTTTCTTTTGTTTTACAGATGCCAGGTTGTGGTAGGTAAGGCATAACATGATGATCTGCGGCCACAGTATGGTTTATTGGGCAGCCAATCAGGCTTGCATGGGCCACTTTGGAACACACCTCGGATTGGGAGAAGGTGCTGTCTTTGAATGGCTTGGAAGGAGAGGCCTCCAATGCCATGGCTTGTTGCCATTTTTGTTTGAGGAGTGCAGTGGGCCTCCTCTGCATGTTCTTGTTCTAGATTTAGGTGGAAATGATTTAGGCTTGCTCAAGGGCAAGGTATTGATTTTTCAAGCTATTCATGATATAAAGGTTATTAAGGACCGTTGGCCTTTGGTTGACACTGTCTGGTCAGCAATGCTTCTCAGACAAGTTGGAGGGGCAAAGGGACCCCTGCTTACTCAACAGAGCTAGGAGGAGAGCTAATAGAGAGATTTGCAATGCTCTCCTGAAGGGTTTGGTCCACTGACATTGTTTTTGGGCGGCCTGAGCTCTACAGAGACGATGGCATCCATCTATCTGACCTTGGAAATGACCTTTTCTTGGGAGACGTACAAAGAGGTATTAGAGAAATTCTTTTTGGCCTGGTGGGGGATACGGGCTAAGCAGATGCTTCCCCCTTATCTGTGGCAGATAATGGAGGGAGATATTGATTACGGTGAGCATCTAGGTCACCATTTTGGTGAAAGGGAGGTCACTGGAACCACCTCTTTTGGTCTAGGGACTGGGGAGGTGATGAAAGGGGCTTCCTTTGAGGCTAGCCCGAAGGATAAACCCTGTCTTTCAGGGCTTTGGGGAGAGACTTTCAGGTTGGCTTTCCTGGTGCAGGCTGGCCAAGGATTAACCCAATGTGTGGATTATCCTTGGGGCTCAGGTGTCATCATGCTGGGGAAGCTGCAGAGGAGGTCTATGGAAATGACCACCTGCTGCAGCTGCTCCTACAATAGGCTACTCTCACTTTAGTTGCAGTTCTTCCAAGAAATATTAAATAGGTAATTTAATAAAGTGGCCCTTTTGAAACCCATTTTCTGTGTCTGGTCTCTTTATTCACTGGTTGGTCAGTAACAGAAGTAACAGAAGTTCAGCTTCCTTTTTCAGTATATCCTGAACTGGCTGTGGACATTCCAGTAAATGTGCTTTTTCAAAGATTGATGTGTCTACTTACTTGATCTTAGATGAACAGCTAAATAGCATATAAATTTTAAACTCTTATCAAATGACTACAGTCACCCTGTAGAGATACAACACTTTTTAAACCACTTATGAAAAAGAAGAGTTGCAGTCAATTCAACTGAATATAAGCAACAAATGTGTTCTGTTAATAACATTTCTTAGAATCATAGAATCATAGAATCATAGAGTTGGAAGAGACCACAAGGGCCATCCAGTCCAACCCCCTGCCATGCAGGAACTCCCAATCAAAGCATCCCCGACAGATGGCCATCCAGCCTCTGCTTAAAGACCTCCAAGGAAGGAGACTCCACTACTCTCCGAGGGAGTGTGTTCCACTGTCGAACCGCCCTTACTGTCAGGAAGTTCCTCCTAATGTTGAGGTGGAATCTCTTTTCTTGCAGCTTGCATCCATTGTTTCGGGTCCTAGTCTCTGGAGCAGCAGAAAACAAGCTTGTTCCCTCCTCAATATGACATCCCTTCAAATATTTAAACACGGCTATCATATCACCTCTCAGCCTTCTCTTCTCCAGGCTAAACATCCCCAGCTCCCTAAGTCGTTCCTCATAGGGCTTGCTTTCCAGACCCTTCACCATTTTAGTTGCCCTCCTTTGGACACGCTCCAGTTTCTCCACATCCTTTTTGAATTGTGGTGCCCAGAACTGGACACAGTATTCCAGGTGAGGCCGGACCAAAGCAGAATATAGTGGCACTATTACTTCTCTTGATCTAGACACTATACTTCTACTGATGCAGCCTAAAATTGCATTGGCCTTTTTAGCTGCTGCATCGCACTGTTGACTCATGTTCAACTTGTGGTCCACCTGGAATCCTAGATCCCTTTCACAGGTAGTCTCATTCAGCCAAGTGTCCCCCATCGTATATCTGTACTTTTTGTTTTTCCGCCCTAAGTGCAGTACCTTACATTTCTCTGTGTTGAATTTCATTTTGTTAGCTTTGGCCCAACTTTCTAGTCTGCTCAAGTCATTTTGAATTTTGATCCTGTCCTCTGGGGTATTAGCTACTCCTCCTAATTTGGTGTCATCTGCAAATTTGATAACTATGCCCCCAATACCGTCATCCAAGTCATTAATAAAGATATTGAATAGCACAATATCTTTTACCAGAATATGTAACTTTTAATTACTGCCAAAACCCCATTATTTACTGCAATTAGAACAGACTTACTGAATCAATAGAAATTTTTATAACTGTTGACTTAACCACTTTCCAACTAATTTAATGGGTCTACACTAATTGGAACTAGTAAGTTGATTTATACATTTTTCCTGTGGAATATTATATGTTAAATTAGCTATACTAAAGGAAATCCTTGTTTTTATAGTGCTTGGTTAGTCATGGAATAACTTGAATAATTACCCCAAACAATGTGAAGAACACTCTCTGTGAACCATGTGTAGTTTTGGTTGGAATACAAAACATTGGCATTTAATTGCCTACATCAGCACAGTGCTTTAAAAACTTAATTGAATTGCTTAGTTTCAGTTTTCACAGTCATTATCAGGGCAAAGCCTTGTAATCTATAGGGTATTTAGGGGTTGTTGTTGTTAACTGCCTTCGAGTTGTTCTCGACCCATGGTGTCCCTATGGATGAGACATCTCCCAGACCCTCTGTCCTCCACTGCTCTACTTAATTCCTACAACCTTATACCCATGACCTCCTTAATAGAGTCCATCCATCTAGCATGTGGCCTCTCTTCCTACTTCCCTCCACCTTTCCCAGCATTATTGTTTTTCCCCAAAAAAGTTCTCCCTTCTTATGATGTGTCCAAAGTACAACAGCCTCAGTTTGGTCATCTTGGCTTCCAGGGAGGTTTCTGGCTTGATCTGCTCTAGGACTAATTTGTTTGTCCTTTTGGCTGTCCATGGGATCTTCAGCACTCTTCCCCAGCACCACATCTCTAAGGAGTTGATTTTCCTCCTATCATCTTTAACTACCCAGCTCTCACATCCATACATGGTAATAGAAAATACAATGGCTTGTATGGTTCTAACTTTTGTGCTGAGTTGTATATCTTTGCATTTTAGATTTTTTTCTAGTTTTTTCATAGCCACCCTCCCCATTCTTAATCTTCTTCTGATTTCCTGACTGCAGTCCACATTTCTATCAATGTTTGATCCCAGGTATGGGAATTCTTTTACTATTTCTATTTCTTCATTGTCTAGGTTGAACTTGTGAATGTCCATGGTGGTCATTATTTTTGTTTTTTTATGTTCAATATTAAGCCTGCCTTTGCACTTTCTTCTTTGATCTTCCTTAGTAGGTGTTCCTGGTCTGTGAGGTTTTCTGCTCATATTATGGTGTCATCTGTGTATCTTAGATTTTTGATATCCCTTCCTCCTATTTTTACTCCTCCTTCTGTGTCTAAGCTTCTTATAATATGTTCTGCATACAAGTTGAACAGATAAGGTGAAAGGATACAGCCTTGTCTGACCCCTTTGCCAATTGTGAACCATTCTGTTTTTCCATGTTTTGTTCTGAGTGTCCTGAATACAGATTACTCATCAGGACTATCTGATGTGTTGGCACTCCCATGTCTTTAAGGGCATTCCATAGCCTTTCATGGTCTATGCAGGCAAAGGATTTGCTATAGTCTATAAAGCACATGCTGATTTTCTTTTCAAATTCCGTGGTGTGCTCCATTAGCCATCATATGTTTGCAATGTGATCCCTGGTGCCTCTTCCTTTCCTGAATCCTGCTTGGACCTCTAGGATCTCTCTTTCCATGTATGGCTGGAGTCTATGTTGCAGAATTTTGAGCATTACTTTGCTTGCATGGGAGATAAGTGCTATGTCCTATAGTTGCTGCAGTCTCTTGTGTCTCCCTTTTTGTGTATAGTGATGTATATTGTATATTGTATATTGTATATTGTATATTGTATATGTATATTGTTTTCCATATCTGTTGACATTTGTTGGTTAGCACTAGAGTTGACTCTGTCAATGTGGACTGTAGAAGTTCAATGCAATATTGTTTGTTCCTGGTGATTTATTTTTCACGATTTCCCTCATTGCATTTTCCACCTCGTTTTTTAGAATTTGGGGTTCATCTTCATATGGCTCTTCATTCCATGTGCCCTTCATTTTGTCATCTCTTTTGAATAATTCTTCTGTGTATTGTATCCAATGTCTTTTTATTCCTTCCTGGTCTTGAATTATGTTATTTTTATTGTCATAGAGCATCCCAGTCCTTGGTATGAATTTTCCTTTGATTTCCCAGATTTTGTGAGATAGATCTCTTGTTCTTCCCTTTTTGTGTTGTCTTCCATTTCTCTGCATTGATCATTGTAGTAATTTTCTTTATCTTTCTTCACAAGCTGTTGTACTGTTGCATTCATAATTCTTAGTTTGTTCCTATCTCCCTTTTGTTTTTCATCTCCCTTGTAGTGGTTTTCCCCCCCTATAATGTATAGTTTTTTCTCTTTCTTTTTATTTATTGAAAGTGTCTGTCTGCATACTTCTTTTATTATGTCCCTGGTTTCAGACCATAGTTCCTCTGGTTCTCAGTCTATTATGCTTAGTAATGTGAATCTGTTTCTTATGTTTTCAGTAAATTCTGTTGAGATATTATTCATATCATCTTTTGGTATAATCACTGATTTTGTTTTCTTCTTGAGTCTTACTCTTATTTTTGATATGAGTAATTCATGATCTGTACCACAGTCTGCACTTGGTCTAGTTTTGGCCACCAGTATAGAGTTCCTCCATCTTTTACTTGTGATTATATAATCTATTTGTTTTTTGTGTTGACCATCTAGTGACGTCCAAGTGTGGAAAATTTGTTTGTAATTAATTGGTTGTTGGCTTCACAAACATCTATCAGTTGCTCACCTGCTTTGTTTCTTTTGCCTAATCCAAATCTGCCTACTGTTTTTGATTCTTTGCTTCCAACTTTTGTGTTCCAATCTCCAATGATCAGCTTGATATCCTGTGTTGGTGTGCTGTCAATTTTTCCCTGTACTCCTTCATAGAATCTATCAATTTCTTCCTGTTCTGCTTCTGTAGTTGGTGCATATACTTGAATTATGGTGATATTCATAGGTTTACCATGGAGTCTTACTGAAATAATTCAGTCTGATTTTGCATTGTACCCACTGACTGCTTTTGCCATATCATTTCTTAGTATGAAAGCCACCGTATTTATTTTTTCATTTCCTGAGCAGAATACTGTATGGCTGTCTGATTTAAAGTGTCCCATTCCTGTCCATTTTGATTCACTCACCCCCAATACTGCTTTGGGTCATGTGTTCCATTTCCATTTTTACTATGTCCAGCTTCCCTTGGTTCATGCTCCTCACATTCTACATCCCTATATTATGTGTAATGCTGTTTTGGATGCCATTTGCCTTTCTAAATGTGTCTGCTATTTGTCTTGGCATCTTTCTTATGCCCTTGGCTAATCTTGCAGGTGTGATATCTCTTTATTTCTCCCTCCTTCCCTTTCTGTTAATGCTCTGATCCTGCTTGTGTCTCACTTGGGGTGTCTCATCATAGGGTTTATTAGGTGATGGGGTTACACAAGGAGGGCCACCTACATCTTCTTGTGTGCAGTGCCAACCAATGTTAGCTATGGTGTCGCTACAATTCACTCTTGTCAGTGATACCCACCACTACTGCTGCTGCCCAGTAGCTGTTTGTCTCCCTGTATTATTCTTCCTATTGTTGCTCGTTTGCTTTCCTATCCATTATGCCTCCCTAGGTTTTCCTCCTTCCCTTCCCTTATGTCCTCCCTCCTTTAGTCCATCCCCTTCCTCCTTTAGTTTCTTCACTTCTTTTTTTGTTGGTTGGAGGAGGGCAGAGATGACTGGTCATCTTCTTCCTCTCCTCACCTGCCTGGTCCTCCTGCAGTGCTTGGTTCTCTGCCACAGAGACTAGATGGACTATATACAGTCTCTTCCCACCTTTCCCTGTTGATCCTTCAGGATGGGGGAGATGTTAGATGGAGTCCCTTCCCACCTCTATCTTTTGTTTTACTGAAGCTCCTTCAGGATGGATAGGATAGGAGGTGAGTGTTCAAATAGAGTTCATAAGACTTCCCTTCCCTTGTCACCCTTGGATTCTCTTCTATAGGCAGTACACTTCTGAATATAATATTCCATGTAGTTTTGATTTTATTAACTTTGCATGTCTTGGTCTTTTGTTTACCACAGGGTTGTTTTCCTTGATCAGAAAGAAGTTATCCAAGCTACATCTCAGTGATGCAATTGAAAGGGTGTGTATCACTTTAGTACTCATTGCAGTTCTGGTCCAAATTCAGTGTGCTGATGATAACATTTAAATCCTAAATTGTTTGAGATCTGAATACTTGAAGGAGTGTCTTCTCTTATATGTGCATGTCTGATGATTAGAGATGCTATACTCATTGTAACAAATGAAACATTATTAACCATCATTCAAATAAAGTTTTATTGTTGTTCACTTACAAGCTTGTTAGAACCTGGAATTATTATCCACACTACTAAGACATAAAGAAACCAAGACTGGGGAGTAAACCCACAGATATACATCATATATTGGGGCAGCGGTGGGATCACAATACCCAGAGGGCTGCCATTTGAGAGAAAAAAGTTAGGTGAAGGAGTGGCTTCTTCAGACTTCATTCTATCTAGTTTTAAGGAGGCAGTAGTAATTTAGGGCTTCTGCAGATCAGCCCAAAGGGCTGGCTTGGAGGCAGAGATGGGGCAGGGCAGCCACACGCCGGCCACCCCAACCCCACGGCGATGCCATCCTGACACTGCGTGCCATTACACATGGTGCACGGTGTCAGGACTCCCTTCCAGTGCAGGGTTTTGATGCACTGCTTCAGAAAAGGTGCTAAAGAGCCATGCGGCAGCTCTTAGGGCCCTTTGACACCCCTGAAAGGAGCAGCATTTTGTCGCTCTTTCAGGGGTGGTAAAAGGGAGGATCAGGGCCTTAGCATGTGGTTGCCGTGGCCCCAATCTGCGGCTATCAGGGGCAGCCCAGAGCCCCCCATCTGCATAGCCCCAGAGTAGGGAAACTAAATTATGAGCAACTCTAGGACTTTACTGACAAGATTGATTAGAGAAGGTTTGCCATTAGGCTGGGAAAGTGTGACTTGCTCAAGGTCTCCCAGTGGGTTTTCATGGATGGAAACACTGATAATAGAAATATGTGTAATAGTTGTAACTATATATTGTGCAGAAATAGGCAAAAATATTTTCCCTGCAATTTAATACATATTTTTATCCTATACTGAAAAGAGGTTGGGGATAAGGGAAGACCAAAAAAACCTCAAATAATGGTTGGAAGATTGCATTGGCTTTTTATTTAATGTTGTATAAAAATACATTTAACCTTTCAAGGAAATTTAAAATCTAAGATCGATACATTCTCCATCTCCAATATCATGGTGGTCAGCATATTTGCACTGTGATATCACACAAAGTATGTATATGAATTTAAAATATCACCTTTCTAATACCACAATACCACAATCTCCAGTAGTACTATCATGGTTATGAATAGTGACCTTCAGCTGAAGAAGTACCCTATGTGCACAAAGTATCTTAGTGAACAACTATTTTACCATCTTGTTTTATTCTAATAAATAGTTATGTTTATATACTGCCTTTTTCCTCATGGAGCGCAAAGCAGTGTATGTAGCTTCACAATTTTGAAAAGATAAGAGAAAGTAACAAATTCCAGGACACTCAAGTCCAATGGGGATCAAACCCTGCATTTCCCAAGTCCCAGACACCAACTTGGCTCTCAGTAACTAGAAGTAAAAAAGGACAGCCTTGATAAAGTTATTATCTGATTGTATCCCAGAACAGTCACACAAAACAGCCCTTCCCCTTCCTTCCCCTCATTTGCTATTTTCCTTTTCTGGAAATCTTGGAGTAATGTCACCATTTTCAATTAGCCTATCTGACTCAAAGTAGGTCAGAATTTTGTGAACAGTTCACTTGATTTCAGATCATTTAGAGGACTTCTGCTTTTGTTTCAGAAAAAAAACAGAACCTCTCAAAAGCAGAAGTTCTAGATTGAGGCTTGGTCCATAGCAGATGCACACTCCTGATTTTCAAGACTTTCAGATTGTGAGAAACATATATCTAGGCAATGTTGGAAACTTAATGCCAAAGGATATAGACTTGTATCTGTTATTATTCTGTAAGCTGCACTGAGTCCCATTCTTGTGGAAAGGGTGGAAAATTAATTAATTGATTAACTAGTTGGCCTGGTCAAATAGAGCTCTTTTTTAAATGAAATTATTTAATAACACAATGCCAAGATTTTAGTAAAGTAATTTAGTTTCAAACAACTGCTATGACATACAATATGGGAGGCAGGACAGACACGAGTCTTTTGGAATGTACTTAAACAAAAACAAAAGTTAGGATTACAGTTTCATCAGCCATATGAAGACAACATAAATCATAGAATCATAGAATTGACCAGGAGCCCTGCTGGCGCAGTCTGGTACTGCAGCCACTCACAGTCACAAGGTTGTGAGTTCAATCCTAAAATCCTAGAATCATAGAGTTGGAAGAGACCACAAGGGACATCCAGTCCAAACCCCTGACCACAAGGGCCATCCACAAAAAAAAGCATTCAGATATTAGTTGCCAAAGGGCTATAGGAAGTTTGGAAATTTTATTGTACCAAAAAAGAACAACTGGTAAACCTCATTTTCAAAATATACCATATATATTCAACTATAAGTTGTCCTCATGTATAAATTGAGGGCAGGTTTTGGGGTCAAAATTATGGCTCTTGATATAACCTGTGGATAAGTTGAGGGTAAAACATAAAAAATAAAGAATCTAAAGAATGAAGCAAAGGACAACAAAGAGCCAATGCAGATAGCCCTTTTGGGACAGCTCTTGGCCGCCCTGGGAATGGCGGATCAGGGCTGCAGGAACCTTACACTGTGGCCCCAATCCTCCTTTTTGCTGCTCCTTTTTGAGGTGGCAAAAGGCCACCTTGTGAACTGCCGCTGCCGCTCTTTTGCCTTTTGGCGCAGCATGTATGCATGCTGCTCCAGGAGGGTGTCCTGTTGCTGTGCACAGTGCAGACAGGTGTGTGGTGTCAGGGTGGCCCCAGCTCCACCCCCAATCTGGCCTATAATACCGGTCTGCATCAGCCCAATGTCAAAGAACTTACAAAATTCCAGCAGATGTAACTCTTTGTACTTTATGATTCATTTCAGTCAAAGTTAGATTCTGTGGGCTATGCTTCTGACAGATTAATCAACTGGAGAAGGGCTGTCTCTCCAAATCTTTCTTTCTTGAATAACCAAGCAATATGGAATGTGCCCATGACTGCATCTCACAAATACTTTAACCAGCACTCGCATCTACTAAATTGATAAACTTAGGTCCAGGGAATAAACTAAGAGATGAGGTGTTCAGTCATAAAACATGCACTAATAACGTTTCAATCCAATCTAGCCAATTTTCAAGTGTTATCTCCTGCTTATCATAGAATCATAGAGTTGGAAGAGACCACAAGGGCCATCCAGTCCAAGCCCCTGCCATGCAGGAACTCAAAATCAAAGCATCCCCAACAGATGGCCATCCAGCCTCTGTTTAAAGACCTCCAAAGAAGGAGACTCTGCCACACTCCGAGGGAGTGTGCTCCACTGTCAACCAGCTCTCACTGTCAGGAAGTTTCTCCTAATGTTGAGGTGGAATCTCTTTTCCTGTAGCTTGCATCCATTGTTCTGAGTCCTATTCTCTGGAGCAGCAGAAAACAAGCTAGCGCCCTCCTCAATATGACATCCCTTCAAATATTTAAACAGGGTTATCATATCTCCTCTTAACCATCTCTTCTCTAGGCTTTCTTTTGCTACAGACATGCCCAAAAAAACCCTTTTTGTTGTTCTTAACCCCTATAGCAAGCCTGACCTCATTCTGCACTTTGGCTTTCCTGACTTTACCCCTACATGTGCTACTATTTGTTTAAATTCCTTTTAGTGATTTTGTCCCTTTTCCATTTCTTATACATCTCCCGTTTAAAACTTAGTTCAGTTGAAAGTTCTTTTGTTATCCAACCTGGTTTCTTGAGACACTTCCCATTTTTCCTTCTCATTGAAACAGTTTGAGATTGTGCCTTCAGTATCTCCCTTTTGAGAAACTCCCTTCCATCCTGAACTTCCTTCTCCTTTAGTATTCCTGACCACGGGATCACTCCCAGTGTTTCCCTAAGTTTGTTGAAATCAGCTCTCCTAAAATCTAGAATGAGTGTCTAACTATGCCTAGTTTCTCTTTCCACTGTATAGGAAACTCCAGAAGAACATGATCACTCCCACCTAAGGATCCCACCACTTGCATCCCATTGACTAGGTTATCCCTGTTGGCTAGGATCAGATCTAAAATAGCTGATCCCCTTGTTGCCTCTTCCACCTTTTGGACAATGAAATTGTCTTCAAGGCAAGTGAGGAATTTGCTAGACCTTGAAGTATTGGCTGAGTTTGACTTCCAGTAAATATCAGGATAGTTGAAGTCAACCATCACTACTACATCTCTCCTTTCTGAGTGTGTGGTCATCTGTTCTAGAAAGGTATCATCCAATTCCTCAGTCTGACTTTGGGGTCTGTAGTAGACTTCCACAATAACATCCCTGCTGTTTCCTTCCCCTTTAATTTTTATCCAGATGCTCTCCACCTGATTTCCAGGATTTAAGTCCTGGATCTCTTTACAGGCGTAAACATCCCTGATATATAATGCTATTCCTCCTCCTTTCCTGTTTGGCCTGTTTCTCTAAAAAAAGTTATACCCCTTTATTCCTATAATCCAATCATGAGACTCATCCCACCAGGTTTCAGTGATGCCTATTATATCATATTTGCTTTGTTGTGCTAGGAGTTCAAGTTTATATTTTTTATTTCCCATGCTCTGTGTATTAGTGTAGAGACATCTAAGAGCATGGGTCCTCTACACTTGCTGCCTGTGTGAGGTTTTTTGCCTCCCATTGTTAGGCCCATGCATCATTTCCCTTATTCCTTCTATAACATTTTGACTATTATCTGCAGCCCATAATGTACTCTTTCCTTTCAAGATACCTTCCAAGATACTGTCTCCCTCCCCCACCTGACTCACTTTAAAGCCCTCCCTTCAGGGTTCTAGGATCCACTCAGCTTTCCATCCTCTTGGAGATCAGTAAAATGAGTAGTCAGCTTGTTGGGGGCAGTTGACTTACACATTGCAAACTGCTTAAGGAGTGCAAGTTCACTGATAAACAGTATAGAAATGTACTTGATATTGCCATTGATATAGAATCTCTGTAGTTTAAATCCATTGCAGAATTGTAAAATTGAATCTACAATTAAAGAATTCTAAACCCAGGTAATAATTCTAAACATAAAAATTAAACTGACCCTCAGCCACTCTTGGTTCTCACCACCCCTTGTTTCTTAATTTCAGTAGCATAACAGGAAGGCATTTTGCCACTGTTAAATTATTGGGAGTCAGAAATCTTGCTAATTTACTTCAAATCACCAGTAGATCCCTATCAAACATCTGTCCAGCACTGCCATAAGATAAACATACAACATGGCTTCTGTGTTTATTTGCATGGAATATTGATTGTTACTGAGTACTAGTAGTGATTAATACACTATTGTTTTTAATTGCATGCCTTCAAATCACTTTCAACTTATGGCAACACTAAGCTGATTTTTTTTTCTTGGCAAGGTTTGAGGGGGTTTGCCTTCACCTTCCTCTGAGGCTGAGAGAATCTGACTTATTTTAGGTCGCCCAGTGGGTTTCCATGGCTGAACAGGGATTCAAACTGGTCACCTGAGTTGTAGTCCAATGCTAAAAGTACTACAGTGGCTCTGTACTAGTATAGTATTAAAAGTTATGTCTTACTTTTTCTGCCAATGGGCCCAAGACAGAGTATATGGAATGCCTCCATCCCCGTATTTCACTCTGTGTTCAGAGGGCTTAATAGGAATTAATAGGAGTTCAGAATTAGAAATTGGATATCCCGATGACGAGTCTAGAACTTCAATTACTATACTACACAGGTATAAGGGCATGTTTTTAGACTTTATACTTTATACTGTGACTAGCAACAGATCTGCAGTGCCTTCAATAGAAGTTTCCCCCCCACCCAACCATGTGTGATTCCTTACTGTATTGGTGAAGCTAGGGACAAGGAATGTTTAAACATACACACACAAAGCCCCACATCTCAACAACACAGACTTCCAGAAATAATGCAGCGTGAGGCCACTTTAACTGTTCTGGCTCAATGCTAAGGAATCATGGGAACTATAGTTTATTGTGGCACCAGAGCTCTCTGACAGAGAAGGCTCAATGTCTCAGAAAAAATACAATTCCCATGATTCCCAAGCACTAAGTCGGGACAGTTAAAGTGGTTTCAAGCTGCATTATTTCTGGTAGTCTGTAAAGGCCCTAAGTTTTTATCATATCTTGTCCCCCAAATATTCTTATTTGTAGGGTATAAAGTGTACTTTGAATTTTAATAAAGCCTAATTATCTAGTAGCAGTACATCAAAAAGTCTGTCACTGGTAGGAACTTAAATGCCCATTTTGTCCAGTACAGAGCCCAACATGAACTTGTAAATCATCTTAACTATCATATACAGTATTATATTTGCTTTGAATACTCTGCATATTTATATTGATTTTTTTAGATATTATCCATAAAGGTTCATATTGTGCCTCTAATTACTTGTACAAAAACCTATTGATGCCATTAATATTTACTTCTGTATATGGGAAGAAAAATGAAGTAACATGGGACAAGCAGGGGTCAAAGTTACATCCACTGAACGTGTACCACCTACAGCATCCAAGACAGAGTGAATGTACAAAATGCTGTGAAAATTCTTCATGCAGTTCTCACAAAGCTGTTAAGTACTGTTTAAAAAAATCAGAAAAATAAACATGAGTATTACAAGGCCTAACAGAAACAAAGAGAAGACTTCCCTAAAGAGAAAACTTCATGGAATCTTGTAGACACTGCAATAAAGCCTATGCTATACATCTTACTCTCATATATATGGTATCATAAAATATTCAGGATGCATTATATCTTTGAGTTAATACTCCTGTTACAAAACATCTGTGGGTTTCCCATTTAAAATCTTATTTTAGGTACTGAAAAATTTATATTGCTTGACTGATACTTTCCCCTAACTTTCTTTTAAATAAATGTTTTATAATATATATGTTTATAATATAATATATATGTTTATAAATAAATGTTTATAATATATATAACATTGGTTCCAGAGGATCTTGGTTCAAGTTCTGTCTCAGTTGGATAATCAATAAATAGCCAATGACAAGTCTCTGCATCTCAACTCCCTGTCCCCTAAACTGCAAATTAGTCTTTGTATTTTGAACACTGACATACTGATATTGTACAAGGTTTTCAAACTTTAAAAAGAAGTCAGTAATTATGAGTGAAAACACACAACAGGTCTGAAACAAAAGTATGAGAAAGCACAATAAACACAATGCTTTCCCTGCTGTTTTGAAGACCCTCTCTTTCCAAGTGCTAGGAATTTCCAGAGGCAGCATTTACAAGGTGAATTTCCCAGTCAGGAGACGACAATGGAGATTTAGGTTGTTAAAGCTGGGAGTTCAGTCAGAAAAGTGGTATTCATTTAGAAGCAGCATCAATACTAAAAAAGACCACCAAGCCCTTATATGCTCTCTTTTTGCCAGCCAGCACCAAAATAGCAAACATGTAAGACAAGAAGAAAGGAGAAAGTTATGGGTATTTTCCTTTATCACTTTAATCTGCCATCCACTGTACAAGGTGGCATAGATTGTAAAGTTGGAAAGGAAACAATAACCATCAGGCCTAGCCCTCCCCCCCCCCCCCCCCCCAATGCAGGAAGCTGCTCAGCCTCTTTTTGAAGACATCAAGAGAAGAAGACCCCACTACTTCCCTAGGTATCTAGTTCCATTGCTGAACTGCTCTTACTGTCAAGAAGTTCCTTCTAATGTTTAATTAAAATCTACTCTCCTATAACTTCATGTTAGGTTTTGATGGGATATATAGTCAATGTTGAAATGTAAAGATGTGTGTCTGTATTTTTCTATGATGAGAAAATTGCTTCTAGGCCTAAAGCACAACAATCCCAGACCAGGTGTTTGAGAGTCATAACAAAGGCAGCTAATAAGCTAGAATACTGTGAGAAAGAGTTCTTGTTTATAGAGTGGATTTAATAACAAAGATTGTTTTGAGAAAATGAGTCACATGGTAGAAGATGAACAACAAGGGGTTTGGTTAACATACGTCATGTACTAATCAACCAATTAACCTGCAAGATAACACCCAAAGAGGTGGAAAAAAGTTCAGCTGGGAGTTGTGCTTTAGACAAAGAAGCCAGTCTGTTCTAACTTTTCAACAGCATGGATTAGCTAACACTATTTTTACAGATGCTATAGCTTGACAAATTTTCACAATATAACATTAAGGATTTATAGTTTTGTTCCTGTTAGCCAACCTGGCTAAAGTGATGTTTTTCTGGACTTTATAATATTTACTTTGCCTATGCTATTTTTACAATAAAGACTAGAAGCTTGCTGGACCTGTCTGCGTGTTGATAAATTTCTGCCTCCTGCCTGGAGCTCATCACAACCCATCAATTTTTTTGACACTTCAGACTATTAGGTCCTACACTCTGGAGCAACAGATAACAAACTTGCACCCTCTTCTCTGTGAAAGCCCTTTACATATTCAACTAGTGTCATCATATCCCCCTTTAGTCTTCTTTTCACCAGGCTGAACATGCCCAACTCCTTCAATTTTTTGTCATATATTTTGTTCTCCATACCACTTATCATCCTTGCTGCCTTTTTTTGAACCCACTCCAATTTGTTTATATCCTTCTTAAAATGAGGCTCTCAGAACTAAACACAATAGTCCAGATGAGTCTGGCTAGTGTAGAATATAGTTGGGACTATTATTTCTCTTGATGTGGAAACTATGGTTCTATTAATGTAGGCAAAAATATTTTTCCTTCTTTGCTGCAGCATCACACTGCTGAGTGATTTTTAATTTTTGATCTACAATAGTCACAAGGTATTTTTTATTGCTATGTCTTGTGTCCCCCATCGTATACCTGTGCATTTGGTTTTTGTGGCCTAAATGTAGAATTTTGCATTTGTCTCTGTTAAATTTCATTCCATTAATTCATCCTAATTTTCTAGTTTATCAAAGTCCTGAATTCTCTTCTTATCTTCTAATGTGTTAGTTGTCCCTTCCAATTTTGTATCTTCTGCAAACTTGATAAGGATTCCTTCTACCTCTTCTAAGGGCATTGATAAAAACATTGAAGAGTGTCATTCTTTTATTTTAGCCTTACAATATCTTTGTTAAGTAGATGAGGTTGAAAGATGCTAACTGCTCTTAGTGAAAGCCATGGCTGAAGATATATATTTTCTACATTAAAATCCTAATTCTTTATCTTTTACATAATGCTTGCTCTCAAATGTTTAATATATACTGAGGGAAGATTAAAGTGGTGTAGGGCAAGTTTTCTAAAGATGTGGTAGTGAAGAAGGCCAGGAATTTCAGGGAATAAGAAGTTGGACAAGAGATAAGAAAGAGGCATTACATGCAGATAAATAGTAACCTTACATTCAGAGTAGAAACTAAGAAGGGATTGAAAGGAAGTATCTATAATCAGGGGTGAGAAATGGACAGCTGTAGACTTTTAAATCATCCATATACTTACTATCCACAAAGGGCAAAAGATGAGAAAAAAATAACATAAAATACTGGGGAAAGAGTGCTATTGTAATAAAAATATACATCCAGCCATATTATAATGTATATCTGATACTAGTAGAAAATGATAAAACAGTTATAAAAGGCAGGAGCTCTTAATGCAACTAAATGGGCATCTCCAGTAAATGCCCTTAGTTACTGTGGCATGAAATCAGGAGCTAAAGCTAATCCTTTTAGCCATCCCACATAAAAACGAGATCTAAAGCTAATCCTTTTACAGTAGCTATACCACATGAAATGGGGTATTTAAGCAAATCCCATTAATCATCATGGCAAGAATCAGGGAGTGAAAGTCAATCCCCTTAGCTATCCCACATGAAACAGAGAGCCAAAGCAATCACTTTAGATATGCTAGAGTTGAAAAGGAGCTCCACCAGCCCTTTAAGCTATTATGACTTGAAATAGATATTAACATATTTCTTAACACAGGAAGGCCCTAATTAGAGAAACAATCATGTCTCCTGGTGCAAGAAGCTGAACTGTTTGTCCTCATAAATTATGTGATCATTGCTTTCCTTTATATTACTATTTCTTTGGCTGTATAAACACAGTAAGAGCATATTGTACCAAACAAAACAAAAAGTAATTAAAATAATACTAGGACTAAACCACAACATGGAGAAACTTGAGAGTTATGTGTTTGTATCTTATGGCTAACTATGTGCTTGTAATCATAATTAACTTTAAAGTCCTTGGCTATTAAACACAAATCTTGGAAATGATTTCTTTTCTCATTTAAAGCATATGTTCATGTAATGTTGCTAATGTTTGGTCCCAAACATTGTGTAGCTCCAATCAGAGATTTGGAACATGGAGCTGCTGTGCCCAGTTCTATAAAAAAAATATACAAGTCTACACTCCCATACATCATTGCATATTTATTTATTTATTTATTTACTTACTAAAAACAGACTAGGATGGAGGCCTGATTCCTAAAGAAGCTTCACTCTTCTTTATTAAGCAAAATGTTTTCAAGAACATAAAATAATTTTATGTCATTAATTACTTCTGCTTTATAGTACTGCCACAAATACATTTCCCTTGAGGAAAAGAAGTTGTTTTTTACAGTCAAAGAAGCTACCTATCCCAATAGTGAAAATAGCTCCCTTAAAAGCTTTAACTAATGGTGTATATGTTCAGATCTGCATGTGTGTGTGTACTATCCTGACTTTCATCATCCCTTTCCTACAAACAGATTTTAATTTTATGGCAACTGTTGCATGGTATCCCATGTACAGATCCCTATTGAGGATGGCTCTGCAATTCCAACCATTGAGCTCTTATCACTTACTTCTATCCTTGTGATCCCTCACTAGATCTGGTACTCTAAGCTGAACAAGTTGATGTGTTAATCAGTGGCTTCAGTCTGGTAATGTATGACTGAATCCTTCTTTTCACTTCTTAAATAAAACATACAGGTAGAGTTGTAGAAAGTAAAACCAGTAAAAAAATAATAATATAATAGGTAGGTTGAAGATTGAGTTAGCATAGTGTAATAGTTTGAGTGCTGGACTATGACTCTGGAGACCAGGCTTCAATTCCCTGTTCTGCCATAGAAACCCACTGGGTGACCTTGGGCAAAGTCCATTCCATTCAACAGCTTAAGTCCCCCCTCCATTTCAGGCTGAAGAACCAATGATGAAGCAATAATTATACATGGCCATTAAGGTCTTTTCTTCAGATGACCTGGGCCTAATTCACAGTATGATTTAAACTTATTTGCAAATCAGATTAAACCAGTTTATATGTGCCTTGTTCACATTTGATTTCAACCCCAATTGTGTTCAGGCTGAATTGGGGTGAATCAACACAAGTCCTCCTGAACCAGTTCTTTTGAAGATGGATCTTTTAGAGGTTCTTTTGAAAAGAACCAGTTTGCAACTGTGCTGAACTAATGTGAACATGTTTCCAATCACATTTGGGTCAGCCAGGGATGAAGGGGCAATGGGCAGAGTGGTGGTGCCCATTCCACCACAGGTCTTGGCAAACCACCATTTCCCCCATCTCAGCGCTGCCATGGGACTGTCGTGGGGCTGTGGATTTCGATTTCCAGGGCAGCCAAGTTGTCCCTTTAAATCACAGTGTGGTCCCAATCAAATTTTGCAGCTGTTTTTTTGGTTCTGCCAGAAAAAATTCAAGAGGTAGGGCAAGGGGGGGGTGATCCTTGGCGGGGCATGGTGCAGTGTTTTTGGTGTTTTTTTTTTTTTTAATTGACAGTTTCTGTGAACTGTCAGTATTTGCTTGGGGTCATGAGAGGGAATCATGAGTTCTGTGATGGAAATTTTCCCCTGCCCTGACATGCATTGATCCGTGGGTGCCTATCCCAGATGTTGGGGAAGTTGGGGGGGGGGGGTTGTCCCTATGGGGCCATGATGTGGTGGGTTTTTTTTTAAACTGTTAGTATCTGTGAACTGTCTTATTTGCAGAAGAGAGTCATGGATGCCATGGTGGGAATTCTCCCCTGACATGGGTGCCATGGGGGATTAAGCACTCTCTCTGCTTCCAGCAGCCTGTTTCCCAACCTGGAGGGAAAGTGGCAGAGAAAGGTGCTTGTGTGTGATCAGCTGTTGCCCCCCCCCCCCCCAGAAATAGCCCTGCACTCTCTCTGCTTCTAGCAGTCTATTTCCCAACATGGAGGAAAAGCGGAGGAGGAGGAGGAGGGTGTGCATCTTACATGCACACACATACATAAACACATACATACACAGAGGCCCATGGAAATAGTGACAGCTGATGCATGCAGCCACACCTCTGAATGCTTGTATAACCAGAAACATGCACACACACATCATATGATTGACAGTAAAAGAAGAAGAAAAACTGGGATGGATCGAACACATCCAAGATTGAGAATCCATTTTATTCTGGTGCAAAAGTAAGTGTGCATGTGAATCATGTTAAATAGACATGGAGGCATGAGGTAATGGAAAATGTAGTGTGAACTTCATTCCAGATTGAATCAATTCTGTGATCCTGCATCTATTCAACCAAATTACTGTGTTTTTTGCGAGTGTGAATGAGGCCCCAGTTTAGTTGATCTGAAGAGAAGCAGTGACATCTTTAGCTATGACATGGAAGGCAGTGCAGAACAGGCACTGGTCAGGTCAAGAGTTCCTTCTGCGCAAATGTGAACAGGCAAACCAGTGTGACATTTTATAAGATTAGTATTTACACATTCATGACTATGTACACATAGTATAAAATGCAAAACAACAAAAACAACAACAACAAACAAACTCAAAGCTCCAATAGATTTCAAAGTGGCATTTTCACTTAAGGCCCCTATCCAAAACATTGTAAAAGAAATTCTCAAATGGTGGCACATATTGAAAAATCATTATCTGAATTTGGTATTGTCAGATCCAGACCCTGAAAAATTTCATATTCCATACAGAAAAAGTATGGCAAGTATTGTTTTCCACCACCAGTGTGATACAACTGAGGGAAAACATACTTTTTTGTTCTTTGCAATTTAAATGTAGTTTGGATTTCATACTTAGCAATGGTATGCACCAACAGCACTGTAAAACCAAAATCATGGATTGAGTTTTCACAGGAACCAGGATTTAAAGATGATTGCCTGCATTCACTTTCCATTTGTTCAGCATTCATCTTCTTATGGATCAGAGGTCTCTGAGAATGACATAAGAAGAGCTATAACAACAGTTTATCAATTCAAGTATTATGTGAAACCATAGTTTCGGTTCTTTATGATAGAGAGTGTGCTCATGTAGTGGCTAGCTATTCAGATTATAGAACAATGACAACAATGACTATAAAACAAACTAAAAAAAAAATTAGGAACTCCATTAGACATAAGAAAAGTCTCTAAGGGACAAAACAGACTAACCTGAAGGAGCAGCTTGCCACTTCCCCCTTTGAGCTCCAGATCGGGGCCGCAGCAACTGCATGCTGCGGCCTCGATCTGGTGTTTTTTCAGCCCAAAAAGGAGCATCAAAATGCTGCTTCTTCTGGGAGTGGAAAAAAGGTGCCTTTGTCATGGTGGTGGTGCTTTTTCCATGTTTCTGCTGTGCAGCATGTATAAATGCCATGCCGCAGAAATGCCATCATGCCCCTCAGGTGGCATGACACTGGTTTGGGGGTGGCATCAGGGCATGCAGCATGTATACTCCATGCCCCCATGCCACCCCAAAGCCAGTGTTTTTTGCTGGTCTGTTCAGCCTCTAAGAGTGCTAAACTAAACTAAGCTCAAGAAGGACAGAAAGGAGCAGTACTAAATTGGTTTCACTTTTGTAATGGTGAGATAATAAAGGAGGGGGCAGATTATCCTGAAGAATATTGGTCTACATTTCAGGCAGGAGACACAAGGAGACTTTAGGCCACTGAATATTTAATCCTATCATTACTGCTTTCTCTAAAACACATGCTGGGTGTGGTTGCATTTTCAGCATCTTAACCACTGTTTCCTATGATGACTGAACTGAGACAAAGCTAAAAGAGATCTTTCAACATCTAGGCCTGGTATTGTTGTTGTTGTTAACTGCCTTCGCATCAATCTCAACATAAAGTGACCCTATGGATGAGACATCTCCAGGACCCCTGTCCTCTACTGCTCTGCCCAGCTCCTGGAAACTGATATTCATGGTCTCTTTAATAAAGTCCATCTATCTAGTATGTGGCCTTCCTCTCTTTCTACTTACCTCCCCTTTTCCTAACATTATTGTCTTTTCCAACGATTCAGACATTCTCATGATGTGTCCAAAGTACGACAGTCTAAGTCTGTCATCTTGGCTTCTAGGGATATATCTGGCTTGATCTGTTCTAGGACCCATTTGTTTGTCCTTTTGACTGTCCATGGAATCCTCAGCACTCTTCTCCAGCACCACAAATGCATTGATTTTCCTCCTATCTTCTTTCTTGACTGTTCAGCTCTCACATCCATACATGGTAATAGGGAATACAATGGCTTGTATGATTCTGACTTTTGTGCTGAGTTGTATCTTAGCATTTTAGGATCTTTTCTAGTTCTTTCATAGCTGCCCTCCCCATTCTTAATCTTCTCCTGATTTCCTGGCTGCAGTCCTTGTTCTGATCAATGTTTGATTCCAGGTATAAGAACTCTTTTACTATTTCTATTTCCTCATTGTCTAGTCTGAATGTGTTTAAGTTCTCTGTGGTCATTAATTTTGTTTTCTTTATGCTCAACAGTAAACCTGCCTTTGAAATTTCTTCTTTGATCTTACTTAGTAGTTGTTCCAGGTCTGTGAGGTTTTCTGCTAGTATTATGCTGTCATCAGCATATCTCAGATTGTTGATATTTCTTCCTCCTATTTTCACTCCTCCCTCTTCCATGTCCAAGCCTGCATTCCTTACAATATGTTCTGCATATAAGTTGAATAGATAGGGTGATAGGATTCAGCCTTGTCTGACTCCTTTGCCAATTGGGAAACATTCTGTTTCTCTGTGCTCTGTTCTGACAGTGGCCTCTTGTCCTAAGTACAGATTCCTCATTAGGAATATCAGATGTGTTGGCACTCCCATGTCTCTAAGGGCATATCACAGCCTTTCATGATCTATGCCAGGGGTAGGCAACCTAAGGCCTGGGGGCTGGATGTGCCCCTCCGAGGCCTTTGGACCAGCCTTAGGCTGGTCCTGCTGCCGCTGCCGCCGCCGCCCCCCACTGCCAACGCCACCTGCCATGATAATATTGATTATTGTTGTTATTACTTGTTCTTGGGATTTTCTTGGCAAAATCTCCACAGGGGTTTTGCCATGGCTTTTCTGGGGCTGAGAGAGTATGCATGCATGTTTTTTTAATTTTTTAATTTTTTTTAAAATATTTTTATTTATTTATTTATTTATTTTTGGTGCTTCGGCCTCCCAATTGTCTGAGGGACAGCAACGTGCCCCCCAGCTCAAAAAAGTTGCCTACCCCTGATCTATGCAGTCAAAGGCTTTGCTGTAGTCTATAAAGCACATGCTGATTTTCTTTTGGAACTCCCTGCTATGCTCCATTAGCCATCGTATATTTGCAATGTGATCCCTAGTGCCTCTTCCAGGTCGGTCAAAAACAAGACCCATATCATCCACGATCTTTTGGTGGATGAGGCAGATGACCTGGCATGCTTTACTGAGACCTGGCTGGGGGACGCCAGCGCCGCAACATGGGAGCAGATCCTCCTAGCTGGGTACTCAGTCAGTGAGCAGGTGAGGGAAAGTGGGCGGGGTGGTGGTGTAGCCTTGGTTCACAGAAACACCTTAACCTTGATCAGGAAGCCTATCCGGAAAACGACTCATATCAAGTGTATGTACCTTAGCCTGAAAACCAGGGATAGTTTAGGGATTCTGTTGGTATACCGGCCACCCCGTTGCTTAACAGACTCCCTAACCAAGCTGTCCTCACTGGTCTCAGAGCTACTGTTGGAGTCGCCTAGACTTTTGGTCTTGGGAGACTTCAACATTCCTCTTGAGACCAGTTTATCAAATCTAACCGGCGCAACTCGGGAGTTCATGGATACCATGACAAACATGGGCCTATCCCAATTGGTTGATGGGCCCACGTATTGTGCTGGTAATACCCTTTAGCAGTCTTTAGTACGGAGCAGGAATATCCGTGGGTGGAGGTCAATAAAACCTCTGATCATTACCTGATCAAGGCGGAACTAAGAGCTACTATCCGCCCTCCTGGGGGTGGTGGACCGATTAAAATGGTCCGCCCTCGAAGGCTAATGGAACCAATTGGTTTCCAGAAAGCCTTAGAGGGTTTAATGATTGGCAACGCTGGTAATTTGGTTGAAGCCTTGGTGGATACTTGGAACACCGATCTAACCTAGGCTATTGACACAGTCTCTCCCATGCATCCTTTCCGGCCTGCTTCAAATCGTAAGCCCTGGTATACTGAGGAGCTTAGGAAGATGAAGTGGGCAGGACAACGACTAGAATGCAAATGGCGGAGGACTCATCTCTTATCCGACAGAACTCGCCTTAGGAAGCATCTTGATTCCTATAGGGAGGCTTTACATGCAGTGCAGAAATCTTTCTGTTCTGCACGTATTGCGTCTGCGGAGTCTTGCCCGGAAGAGTTGTTTAGGGTAGTGGGGGAATTGACAAGAGTCGCTCCTGTGTCAAACCCCCTACTTAACCCAACGACAGCCTGCTGTGAGGCTTTCGATACAATAGATCACAGCATCCTCTTGGGCTGTCTGAGGGGGTTAGGTATCAGGGGCACTGCCTTGCAGTGGTTCCAGTCCTTCCTCTCGGGTTGGTCCCAGAGGGTGCTGCTCGGGGACTGTAGCTCCAGTAAGAGGGACCTCACTTGTGGGGTCCCTCAGGGAGCTATTTTGTCCCCGATCTTGTTTAACATCTACATGAAGCCGCTGGGTGAGATAATCCAGAGTTATGGTGCTGGGTGTTATCAGTACGCTGATGACACTCAAATCTATTTCTCCGTGTCTCGTTCGTCGGCCTCGAATTCCAATGGCATCTCTTCTCTCAATGAATGTCTTCAAGCGGTAATGGGCTGGATGAGGAAAAACAGATTGAAACTGAATCCAGACAAGACAGAGGTGCTCACGGTACAAGCCCCGAAACCAAGAATTGGGTTGCAACCGCCAGTCCTGGATGGGGTCACACTCTCCTCCAGTGACTGTGTTCGCAGTCTGGGGATGCTCCTGGACCCGTTGCTCCTGATGACTAATCAGGTTAATGCGACAGTTAGGAGCGCCTGTTATCAGCTTCGGCTGATATGCCAGCTGCACCCTTTTCTAGAAGTAGGGGATCTTGAGACTGTTGTGCCCGCGTTGGTAACCTCACGCCTTGACTTCTGTAATGTGCTCTACATGGGGCTACCCTCGTGCTTGGTTCGGAAACTGCAATTGGTTCAAAATATGGCGGCCAGATTAATATCTGGAACATCTAGGTGGGACCATATTACTCCAGTATTAAGGTCCCTCCACTGGCTACCTATTAGTTTCTGAACCAAGTACAAGGTGTTGGTTATTACCTTTAAAGCCCTAAATGGCTTGGGTCCAGGTTATCTTAGGGACCGCCTCCTCTCGTATAATCTTCCCTGCACTCTCCGGTCTTCTGGGAGGAACTTGTTACAGCCTCAAAAAACGAGGCTGGTGACTACCTCCCAGAGGGCCTTCTCTGTTGTCACCCCCAAACTATGGAATGGCCTGCCGGAGGAGATCCGCCAATTGACATCACTTGACAGCTTTAAAAAGGCTGTCAAGACGGATCTCTTCTGGCAGGCCTTCCCGGAATGCCGGCTCTAGCCCTATATATTTTGGAGATGTCCCCTCCCCTATAATGATCAGGCTTTTTGAGAGCGAGACTCCATACTCTGACGCCAGTGCTTTTTTGATGTATTATTGTTTTTGATGTTTTATACTGAGATATATATATCCTTTTTTATTTCTTGTTTTTAAATTGTATGGATTTAACAACTTTCTAAGGGACGGGAGGGGGGTGGAACAGCTCTTAAATGATGTACTGTGATTTTATAATGTAAGCCACCCCGATTGATTTCAGAGGGGCGGGATATCAAATAAAAAGTATTATATTATTATTATTATTATTTAACATCTACTTTGCAGATAAAATCTCTCGAATAAGAGCCGACTTGGACGCCAGTGTTTTGGCAGAATCCATAGACGAGGTATCCAGCAACTCCAATGATGGCAATTTATTGGATCAATTGCAATCTGTGAGTACCGATGATGTGGACAAGCTTCTTGGAAGGGTGAGGAAGACGACTTGCCCCCTCGACTCATGTCCATTGTGGCTGGTCGTCCGGGGGGGGGGGAACGCGTTGAAGGTGTTCCTTCAGGACACAATCAACGCATCATTTAGGGAAGGTAATGTACCATCTTGTTTAAAGGAGGCGGCAGTTAGGCCACTCCTGAAAAAACCTTCCCTGGATCCCCTGGATAGAAACAACTACAGACCAGTCTCCTTGCTACCTTTTCTTAGCAAGGTGATCGAGAAGGCAGTTGATTCCCAACTCCAAGCAGTCTTGGATGAAACCGATTATCTTGATCCATTTCAGACTGACTTCAGGATGGGATATGGAGTTGAGACTGCCATGGTTGCTCTGACTGATGACCTTCACCTGGGCATCGACAGGGGTAGTGTGACCCTGCTGGTGCTCTTGGATCTCTCAGTGGCCTTTGACACTATAGATTATGCCATCATCTTGGATCGCCTGAGAGAGTTAGGAATTGGAGGCACTGCTTTGCAGTGGTTGTATTCCTTCCTCTCGGGCAGATCCCAGAGGGTGAGACTTGGGGACAGTTGCTCATCTAAAATCGAGCTTAATTGTGGCATTCCTCAGGGCACCATCTTGTCCTCGATATTATTTAACATCTACATGAAGCCGCTGAGTGAGATCATTCAGAGGCATGGAGTATGGTGTCTCCAGTATGTTGATGACACCCAGATATACTTCTCCATGACTAGATCATCGACTCAGACCTCAGATGGCATCTTGCCTGTAGATGACTGTCTCAGAGCGGTAATGGATTGGATGAGGAAAAACAGATTGAAATTGAATCCAGACAAAACGGAGGTACTTACAGTTACAGGTCTGAAACCGGATTTGAGAATACAGTCTCGAGCCCTGGATGGAGTCACACTCTCCTCCAAGGACTGTGTTCGCAGCTTGGGGGTACTCCTTGACTCGTCGCTTCACATGACTTGTCTGGTGAGTGCGACGGTCAGGAGTGCCTGTTATCAGCTTCAGCTGATACGCCAACTGCGCCCTTATCTGGACATGAGGAATCTGGAAGCTGTGGTACATGCTTTGGTAACCTCATGTCTGGATTACTGCAATACGCTCTACATGGGGCTACTCTTGAGCCTAACCCAGAAACTACAACTGGTCCAAAATATGGCAGCCAGGTTAATCACAGGTACATCCAGGAGGGAACACATAACACCGGTGCTTAAATCCCTCCACTGGCTGCTGATTAGTTTCTAGGCATAGTACAAGGTGTTGGTGTTAACCTTTAAAGCCCTACATGGCTTGGGTCCTCCTTATCTTAGGGACCGCCTCTCCCCGTACGATCCCCCCTGCACACTTTGGTCCTCTGGGAGAAATCTGTTACAGGCAATAAAAACTAGGCTGTCTCAGACCTCCCAGAGGGCCTTTTCTGCGACTGCTCCCAGACCATGGAATGACCTGCTGGACAAGATCCGTCTTATTACCACTCTTGCTGCTTTTAAAAAAGCAGTAAAGACGGATCTCTTCTGGCAGGCCTTCCCAGAATAATTCCCTGGTTCTAGGGGAGATGGTTCCTATTGTTCCTTTCTATTATTGCTGCCCTATTGTCTTGTTGTTTTACTGCATTATGGCATTTTAATTTCCTTATAGTTTAATCTTGTTTTAATGGGATGGGATGGGTGGATTCTGGGATGAGGGAATGTTTTTAATGCTGTATGTTTTAAAATGCTGAAATCCGCCCTGATTGCTGAGCAGAGGGGCAGGCTATAAATAAAAATTTATTATTATTATTATTATTATTATTATTATTATTATTATTATTCCTTTCCTAAACCCTGCTTGGACCTCTGGGATTTCTCTCTCTACTATTTTTCTTTTAAATGAAAGGTATATACTGTCCCCCATGCTGTTTAACATTTACATGAAGCCATTGGGAGAGATCATCCAGAGATACGGGGCGCGGGGTTATCAATATGTTGATGATACCCAACTTTTCTTCTCTATGTCTCCGACTACTGCGGTGACTAAGGATGGCGTCGCTCCTCTGGAGCCCTACCTTGGGTCGGTAATGGGCTGGATGATGGAAAACAAACTCAAGCTGAATCCAGAGAAAACAGAGGTACTTGCAATAGGAACCCCTGGCCCGGGAAGGGAGTTTTGTCATCCAGTCCTGGGCGGGGTCTTTTAGTAGATGTTTTCCCTCATCCACTAAAGGACAAAGTACGCAGTTTGGGAGTACTCCTAGACTCATCGCTACAGTTGACATCTCAAGTAGATGCGATGGCCAGGAGTGCTTGGAATCAGCTTCAGCTGATTCGCCAACTGCGCCCCTACCTGGACCAGAGGGGCCTTGAAGCAGTAGTACTTGCCCTGGTAATCTCTCGTTTGGATTACTGTAACACGCTCTACATGGGGCTACCTTTGTACCAAGTTTGGAAGCTTCAACTGGTTCAAAATGCGGCAGCCAGGTTGGTCGCTGGAACATCTAGAGCAGACCACATTACACTGGTACTTAAAGCTCTTCACTGGCTGCTGATTAGCTTCCGGGCACAATACAAAGTGTTGATCATTACCTATAAAGCCCTATATGGCTTGGGTCCAAGTTACTTGAAGGAATGCCTCTCCCTACACAATCTACCCTGCACTCTCAGAACATCAGGGAAGAATTTACTAAATTACTATAACACCAAACTGACATCTACTTTCCAAAAATCATTCACAGCTGCGGCCCCTAAATTATGGAACAGCCTGCTGGAAGAGATCCGTATTATTCCTACGCTAGAGGCCTTCAAGAAGGTACTCAAGATGGAGCTCTTCCGGCAGGTCTACCCACCTGATCTCCCTAATTGAACATAAGATTCAGGACCTCCCGGGTGAAGGAAGATCATCATCAGATTTGCATTTCTAATTTGTAATTTTGTAATTTGTTATTGTAATTTTAAAAATTCAATTGTATTAATTATCACTGCTGTTTTTTACTGTTTTTATCACTTTTTATTTTGCTGTGGTTTTACTGTTATGTATTTTTCCTTTTATTTTATTCTTGTGCTCCCGCCTCGATCTGCAGGGAGAGGCGAGAAATATAAATCATATTATTATTATTATTATTATTATTATTATTATTATTATTATGTGAACAGGGATATAGCTATGGGGAGTGTGCTTTGCCCCATGACCTAAGAATTTTGCCTTCCCATGATATTTTTTCTCCCCCTCCCATATATATAACATTGAACTGACTTTTTTCCGTTTAACATTTAGAAATACAATTTAGGCATCCAGAGAAAAAGGACAAGCAAAGAAAATGCACAGACAGAAGAATATGAGGTCTAGGTACATATGAATGAATTTCACTGTCTCACTTTCTGCAATGGTAGAAAATTGGAGAATGAAGGAATTGATGGGGCAGGTTATTTGGGAGCAATGCACTCATTTTGCCCCACACCATAGCTACACCAATGCTATATATAAAAATCACTCATTAGTTTTGAAATATGGCCTAGGATAAAAACTAGACAAACTGGCATATTGTAAGACTTTATAGTTTTAACAGTGTGTGTGTGTGTGTGTGTGTGTGTGATGATAACTCTTATTTTTTGTAATAGTTTTGTATCTTTCTTAGGAGAGGGTGTAACAATCTAACAAAATCATATGCAGAGATTTTGCATCCACAGATTCAACCAGCCACGAATTGAAAATATTCCAAACAAGAAAACATCTAAAAAGCAAACCTTCATTTTGCTGTTTTATATATGGGACACCATTTTACGACTCCTTTGTATATAATGGGATTTGAGCATCCAAGGATTTTGGTATCCAAAATGTGTGTGTGTGTGTGTAATGGAATCAAACCCCAGTGGGAACCAACAGCCCACTGTATAATATTTCTAAATTTAAGTCTATATAACAATCACTCGATAGTTTTGAAATATGGCCCAGGATAAAAACTAGACAAATTGGTATATTGTAAGCTAGACTTTATAGTTTTAACAGTGCTATGTGGTATCAGATGTATTGATTTCACTAAGACTTACTCAGGGGGAACAATGCTTTAGTTCAAGCTAATTCACATCCATTGCATTCAAGTACTTTTTAAAAATCCTGTATATGATGACCTTCTAAACAACATTTTGACTAAAATTTATCAGCCACTGAGTGCTACCTCATGGAGAGGTTGCTGACCCCAAATCGGAAAGTTTCAGAATAGCTTTTGAGTTAGTTGGTAAGTTGCTGTATGTCTCTTCCATTGTAAAATGGAAATCTTTAGTGACTTATCTGTGAGGATAGATGAAATGAAAATGATAAATGTGTTAATTTATTTTTCCATCCTGCCATTTGATTGCTCCTCAGACTATCTTGGTACATACAATAGTGTAGTGCTAAATTTAAGTCAGACACTTGACTTTAAGTTGCAATAGTCTTGGCTGGGGAGAGGGTTTGAATGTTTTTGTAAGTAATAGAACCGCTAATGATAAGTGCTTGAACTTTGCCCCTGCATCGCTATATCTATGGAAACATGGCATTTTTGAAACATTTTGGAGGCAGTGACATGCAGCTGCTTCACTTGATAACTTCAAGAAGGTAATGCTGAATAAAATTACTGTCAGTGATAGTTTCCTAGCCTACAAAAATATGAGAACATATGCAGAAATATTTGCAATAAGTCTTGAATTTCCATAAACACCAGCTTTACATTCAATTTGGAAGCTATTTCTCATCTTTTCCAATCTGTGAAATATTCAGATTTATTATTCTTTTTCACTACTGCATGTGATAATAAACACAGAGCATTGTCATGTTCTGATAGGATAAACATTAAGATGAAATCCATTTCTTTATGCAAATCCATACTTTGAATGGAACTTTTGGGGGTTCATAGGCCTAAAAATGTACTACCTTTTCAATGAACTTGAGAACCATGGGATCTGCTCAACCTGTTTGTGGCAAGGGCATTTTTTAGATTACTCCTATAGGAAAGAAAAGATGTAGAAGAAGAGGCAAGCTAGTTTTCTGCTGCTCCAGAAGCTAGAACACAAACCAATAGGCCTAAATTATAAGCAAAGAGTTTTCTAAACATTAAGAAGAAATTCCTGATAGTAAGAGTTGTGTGATAGTGGAAAAGACTGCCTCAGAAGATGGTGGACTAGATTTCAGGAATGCTTTAGATTCTTGCATGACACGGTTCTTGCATTCTCTTCAAATTGTATATTTTTAACATTCTAAGAAACTGAAGGACTGACACCTAGATTTCCTTGTGGGCAGGCATGAAGGGAAAGGTGATATTTGTAGATATTGTTTTCATACAGAGGGCCCTTGGCATCTGCTAGGGTTTGGTCCTAGGACGGACGGACACACACACACACCGTGGATGCCAAAATGTGTGGATGCTGAAGTCCTATGATATACAATGGAATAGTTAACAATGCTCTTTAAATAGAAAAGCAAAATCAAGGTCTGCTTTTTGGAATGTATATATTTTTTAGAATATTTTCAATAGGCGAATCCATGGATAAAATAATAATAATAATAATAATAATAATAATAATAATAATATTTATTTGTATACCGCCCTGTGGAGAACCAATCCGGATGGTTGACAACAATAAAATATGACAAGATTAAAATATAACATTAAACATTATAATCCCTCCCCCCCTTAAGAAAGTATTAAACAATATAACAAATTAAAAACACAATATAAGAACATAAAACCATAATTAAAACCACCTAAAAACCCTGATGTCCCTCTGGAGATCCTCAACCATCACTAAAGATGGGGCCACGGGAGGAATGAGGGGATCAGGAAGCCTGGGCCGGGATGGTTAATCTGGAAAGGCCTGCCGGAAGAGATCCGTCTTGACAGCTTTTTTAAAGCTGTCTAATGATGTCAACTGACGGATCTCATCTGGCAGGTCGTTCCAGAGTTTGGGGGCGACAGCAGAGAACGCCCTCTGGGAGGTCGCTGCAAGCCTAGATTTTAAAGGCTGCAGTAAGTTCCTCCCAGAGGATCGGAGAGCGCGGGGAGGATTGTACGGGAGGAGGCGGTCCCTGATATAGCTTGGACCCAAGCCATTTAGGGCTTTAAAGGTAATAACCAACACCTTGTACTGGGCCCGGAAGCTGATAGGCAGCCAGTGGAGGGACCTCAGAACCGGAGTAATGTGGTCCCTCCTAGATGTACCAGAAACAAGCCTGGCTGCCATATTTTGTACCAACTGAAGCTTCCGAACCAAGCACAAGGGTAGCCCCAAGTAGAGCGCATTACAGAAGTCCAGGCGTGAGGTTACCAGTGCGTGCACAACAGTTTCGAGATCCCTTACTTCCAGAAAAGGGCGCAGCTGGCTATCAGCCGAAGCTGATAGCAGGCACTCCTGACCGTCGCATTTACCTGATTTGTCATCAGGAGCGACGAGTCAAGGAGTACCCCCAGACTGCGAACACAGTCACTGGAGGAGAGTGTGACCCCATCCAGGACTGGAGGTTGCAACCCAATTCTTGGTTTCGGGGCCGCTACCGTGAGCACCTCTGTCTTGTCTGGATTCAGTTTCAATCTGTTTTTCCTCATCCAGCCCATTACCGCCTGAAGACATTCATTGAGAGAAGAGATGCCATTGGAATTCGAGGCCGACGAACAAGACACGGAGAAATAGATTTGGGTGTCATCAGCGTACTGATAACACCCAGCACCATAACTTCGTATTATCTCACCCAGCGGCTTCATATAGATGTTAAATAACATCGGGGACAAAATAGCCCCCTGAGGAACCCCACAAGTGAGGTCCCTCTTACTGGAGCTACAGTCCCCAAGCAGCACCCTCTGGGACCGACCCGAGAGGAAGGACTGGAACCACTGCAAAGCAGTGCCCCCGATACCTAACCCCCTCAGGCGGTCCAAGAGGATGCCGTGATCTATAGTATCGAAAGCCGCTGAGAGGTCTAGGAGCACCAACAGGGTCACACTACCCCTGTCGATGCTCAGACGCAGATCGTCGGTCAAGGCAACCATGGCAGTCTCAACCCCAAAGCCTGTCCTAAAGCCAGTTTGAAATGGGTTTAGATAATCGGCTTCATCCAAGACTGCCTGGAGCTGAAGAGCAACCGCCCTCTCGATCACCTTGCTCAAAAATGGCAGCAATGAAACAGGCCTGTAGTTCTTCATATCCAGGGGGTCCAGGGAAGGCTTTTTTAGGAGCGGCCTAACCGCCGCTTCCTTTAAACACGATGGAACATGTCCTTCCCTGAAGGATGCATTGACGATCTCCGTGAGGAATCTCATCAATGCATCCCCCCCCTGGACGGCCAGCCATGATGGGCAAGGGTCGAGAGGGCAAGTCGTCTTCCTCACCTTACCAAGCAGCTTGTCCACGTCCTCGGTACTCACAGATTGCCACTGATCCAGTAGAACTACATCGGCGGAGTCACTGGACGCCTCGCCTATCGACTCTGTTTCAATGGTGGCATCTAAGTCGGCTCTTATCTGAGAGATTTTGTCTGCAAAAAAGTTGTTAAATGCGTCACAGCAGGCTGTTGTCGGGTTAAGCAAGGGATTTGGCGCAGGGGACACCTGCATCATCTCCCTCACCACCCTAAACAACTCTGCTGGACGGGACTCTGCAGACGCAATACGTGCAGAGGAGAAAGCTCTCTTCTCTGCACGTATTGCCTCCCAATAGGAACGAAGAAAGTTCCTATGGCGTGTTCTGTCAGATAAGAGACGAGTCTTCCGCCACCTGCGCTCTAGCCGTTGTCCAAACTGCTTCATCCTCCTCAGCTCTGGTGTATACCAAGGCCTCCGATTAAAAGCGGGATGGCAAGGGCGCTTGGGAGCGACCGTGTCGATAGCCCTGGTGAGATCGGTGTTCCAGGTATTTACCAGAGCATAGACAGGATCCCTGGCATTCCCAACCATTAAACCCTCTAAGGCTTTCTGGAATCCAATTGGCTCCATCAGCCTTCGAGGGCGGACCATTCGAATGGGTCCACCACCCCCGGAGGAGCAGAAATTGGCCCTGAGTTCTGTCTTGATCAGGAAATGATCCGTCCATGACAATGCGGAGGTGCTTACCACCTCCGCCCACGGATATGCCTGTTCGGTACAGAATACCACATCGAGTGTATGACCCGCACAATGTGTAGGCCTGTTGACCAATTGGGATAGGCCCATGTTTGTCATGGTCTCCATGAACTCCTGAGCCGCACCTGTTAATCTGGTCTCGAGCGGAATGTTGAAGTCCCCCAAAACTAAAAGTCTGGGGGTCTCCAACACCAGCTCAGAGACCAGCTGCGTCAGCTCGGTCAGGGAGTCTACTAGACAACGGGGTGGTCGGTAGACTAGAAGAATCCCCAAACTATCCCTGGTCTTCAGGCTAAGGTACATACACTCGAAGTGGACTGTGTTCCGGACAGGTATCCTGGTCAAGGTCAAGGTGTTCTTATGAACCAGAGCCACTCCGCCCCCCCGCCCACTTCCCCTCACCTGCTCACTGACAGAGTACCCGGCTGGGAGGGCCTGCGCCCATATAGCAGCACTATCCTCCCCCAGCCAGGTCTCTGTGAAGCAAGCCAGGTCGGCATCCTCATCCAGGAGCAGGTCCTGGATGATATGGGTTTTATTTTTCACCGACCTGGCATTGCAGAGGAGCAAGGTGAGGTTCTGTGGAATGGTTGGTCTGCTCTCCAAGCCATTCTGGGAAACAGGGGGAACTGAAGGCGGGATAGCTTTCAAACAGCGATCCCGTCTTCTTTTGTAACATCTGTTCCCTCTGTTACAACCATACCTCCCATTCCCCAACACAACTCCAATAGCCGCCCCCGTCCCATTCCCGGCCTCAGGTGCGGTGATAGGATTTAAAGCCACTGACAAGATGGGGTAATTGGGACGTAGGATAAACCGAGTCCTTTAACCCCATCTCAGATGACAAGGAACTTTATGGCTGATGGTATAATCCTATTTATCCAACCCACAACCTCCTAGGTCTTACAATAATACAATCAGACCTCCGATTTCCACTTAAAATTATACTCTGAGGGAAATACAGGGGGAAGAACAGGATGTGCACCCTAATCCAGAGCCAAGGATGCTGCTGTGTTGGGGAAATAGACTTGGGCCTGCTGAGCACCGCCCACTTCCCCACTGAGGAGATGGTGCCTAGGCAGGGTTTTTATGCCCTGCCTGAGTCCTCTGCAGCCTTGGGCTCAGGTGCCGCTGGTAAGCACCAGTGGGAGGGGGGAGGGATGTCTCCAGGCCAGGCCCCCTGTCCTCCAAATGTCCTCCGCTGCCTTCCTGCTGAGGAGATGGTGCCTAGGCAGGTTTTTTATGCCCTGCCTGAGTCCTCTGCAGCCTTGGGCTCAGGTGCCGCTGGTAAGCACCAGTGGGAGGGGGGAGGGATGTCTCCAGGCCAGGCCCCCTGTCCTCCAAACGTCCTCCGCTGCCTTCCTGCTGAGGAGATGGTGCCTAGGCAGGGTTTTTATGCCCTGCCTGAGTCCTCTGCAGCCTTGGGCTCAGGTGCCGCTGGTAAGCACCAGTGGGAGGGGGGAGGGATGTCTCCAGGCCAGGCCCCCTGTCCTCCAAATGTCCTCCGCTGCCTTCCTGCTGAGGAGATGGTGCCTAGGCAGGTTTTTTATGCCCTGCCTGAGTCCTCTGCAGCCTTGGGCTCAGGTGCCGCTGGTAAGCACCAGTGGGAGGGGGGAGGGATGTCTCCAGGCCAGGCCCCCTGTCCTCCAAACGTCCTCCGCTGCCTTCCTGCTGAGGAGATGGTGCCTAGGCAGGGTTTTTATGCCCTGCCTGAGTCCTCTGCAGCCTTGGGCTCAGGTGCCGCTGGTAAGCACCAGTGGGAGGGGGGAGGGATGTCTCCAGGCCAGGCCCCCTGTCCTCCAAACATCCTCCGCTGCCTTCCTGCTGAGGAGATGGTGCCTAGGCAGGGTTTTTATGCCCTGCCTGAGTCCTCTGCAGCCTTGGGCTCAGGTGCCGCTGGTAAGCACCAGTGGGAGGGGGGAGGGATGTCTCCAGGCCAGGCCCCCTGTCCTCCAAACGTCCTCCGCTGCCTTCCTGCTGAGGAGATGGTGCCTAGGCAGGGTTTTTATGCCCTGCCTGAGTCCTCTGCAGCCTTGGGCTCAGGTGCCGCTGGTAAGCACCAGTGGGAGGGGGGAGGGATGTCTCCAGGCCAGGCCCCCCTGTCCTCCAAACGTCCTCCGCTGCCTTCCTGCTGAGGAGATGGTGCCTAGGCAGGGTTTTTATGCCCTGCCTGAGTCCTCTGCAGCCTTGGGCTCAGGTGCCGCTGGTAAGCACCAGTGGGAGGGGGGAGGGATGTCTCCAGGCCAGGCCCCCCTGTCCTCCAAACGTCCTCCGCTGCCTTCCTGCTGTGCTTCTTTAGTCTTCTAGGTCAACTGTGCTTCTTTAGTCTTCTGAAAAGTGAAACTTATGTGTCTCCTGTATGAGGACATGTGTAACTGGAATCATATTGGGATTGTGGTTATTTTACCATGAAAGTGAGGCAGGACGTATCCTCCCATTCTACATACTGAGCACGTCTAGTCAAGAATTTACTAAGCATCTCTTAGGACCCTGAGGACAATAATTTATTTGGCTCTGTCCTGCTTTCACATTGCATCAGCAGGCAGAGTGCCAGAAGTTCAGGAGCCAAGGGAACAAGCAGTATCCAGTACCAAACAGTCCAGAGTGAGAAGCCGTAAATCCAAGCAAAGTCCACAAGTAGCATGATAATGGAGTCCAAAAATCACAATCACAGAGCTAGATCTCATAGTAGACACAGGACGAGAGAAAAACCAAGTTTGTTTCTAGCAACTGATAGGGGGAAAGGCCCTTGACTCATAAAGCATGCTGACTCAGCCCCTCCCCCCATGTGCAGACTGTATTTCAAGAGGGTGTTTT